>CM053789.1:273954259-275154259 GCA_028749045.1 Cupressus sempervirens | reverse complement strand
CTATTCCAAACCACTCCTTATATTGTTGTTAGTCCATGCTTCTATGGAATTAATATTTTCGATTAAGTTTTCTCAATTGATTTGTGATTTTCAAGGTACACATTTTTTTTTTTTTGGCTTTTCTATAGCTTGAACTCTATATGGTAATTTTTTTTATTATGGAGGGTTCAGACTAGAGAGGCACAAACTCTACAGATTAAGTGAGCTTAGCCGAAGTAGTATTGGGATGCGTGACCTCCCAAAAAATGCAAATCAATGTTGATGCAATATTATTGTAAGTAGTATTGTAGTACGTATAATTAATTTTGGCACTTATGTGACATTATTTGTAATGGTGTTTGAGGAAGAGCTAAGTAGGAGCCAAGGAAGGGAAGGGCCAAGCACAAGTTAGGAGAATGTTTTGAGATATGATAACTATTTTTGTTTCATAATATGATGATAATGAATTGGATGTTTCACTTTTTGCAATGCAATCAATGAATGCACTTCATTTGGACTTTTCTTGGTTGTGTTAATGGAAATGAATTGGGTATTTTGTTTTGTGCAATAAGTAGTTCAGTGACCCATCTATTCTACTTGAGTTTACATAGAAGAGCATGTTAGAGAAGGTGAACGTGTTTTTGAAAATATTGATCTTAATTAGGGTTTAAATTTTAAGTTTCTTAACATCTATTAGTTTTGTATTGAAATATAGGTTAAATAAAAGTTTTAAATCTACTTACTTTCGTAGTATACTAGCCTTGGAAAATAATGATTTGTAGTTGTATACGCATTATTATACTTGGAATTATAGAAATGGTTGTTTTGTTGGGTTAATGAAAGTCAAGTCAAATTTTAGAGGAAGTTAGGAATGAAATGAGGTTTTGGTTCTTGTTTAATTACAAGGTGGATTTCTGTGTGGCTAGCAATTTTGATTTGAAGATACATAAAATGTAGGTTGACTTTTAGTGATGCTTCTTTTGTAGTTTTGATATAGTTTGTGTGTGGGTTTGGGTGGGAATAATTTCTTAAGATAGTTTTGGGTTTGTGAAGATATTGCAATTTTTCGTATTTAGAAAATTGTGGGTTGTAGAGAGATATTCAAGTATATTTGGAATTGTGGGTTGATCTTTGTTCTATTAATATTTTAGGCTTAATATAAAAAATGTGTGCTTGAAGGAACATGTAAATGGAAATATTTGTGTTTTAGTGTAATGTTATCAATTTAATTGTTAAAGAAGACACTGTTAAATAATAAGTTTTAATGTCTTTGATTTTTTAGAAATGTTGTATTCCTAGATATTTGTGGGTAGTGAAAAATGATATATGTTAACTGTAGGTCAAGTCTTATCAATTTAAATGTTAAAGAAAACACCATTTAAATTTTAAAAAAATTAATGTCTTTATCTTTCTAGACATGTTCCATTGCTAGAAATCTGTGGATGGGGGACAAAGATATATGTTAACTATAGGTTAAGCCGTAGCGATTCTTTTATAGGATGCTAATTGAAACTCTGAGTAGGGTCCAGAAGGTCTTGTTGAGATATTCAAACTTCTAACCTTCATTCATTTTTTTTGAGATTGTTTACTTCACACCAGTCGTGGTTGAACCACCCACTAAACTATTCCCTTTGAGTTGTTGATGTGATTAATTTTATCTTGCTCATATTTGTTAGTCAAAGATAATACCACTTCCAAAAGAGAATACAATCTCCAATTTGGAGTATTCTTGGATCTTACCACATTTGTCTCAATCATTGGGTCCCTAATTGAATCATCTTGAAGTAGATTAGGATGTTGGGGTAAACCAAATAGGTCATAGACTTCTTGAATTAGAAAAGGAATGGGCTGAATTTATCCATTCATTCCTAAATATATTAGTTTAAAAGTCACATTTTCTCTGCCTTTGGAAATCTTGTTTCTCAAATGATATTTTAGAGGAATTACACCCATTCATGGCCTTATAAAGTAGGAACTATCATTTTTTTCTCTCCAAAACTTTAACAAGTTTCCTACATCCACTACTTGCCTACTGTGAATGTTGTGGGTGTTAATTAACCCCTCCATACTTTGTAGAGGTCCCCCCAATATTTTTGTGCGAGAGTTAGAGTGAGTTTTTTTCTACCATTGCCTCTCATAAGCTTCCTTCCAACCCTTTTGTCCTTGATTATCTTTAGAATATCACACAATCTTGTTTTATGAATATCATCTTTCTCTTGTGAGTCTATGGCCTTTTTGCTGACATGTTTTGATTCATTTGAGAACTCTTGTGTTATGTATTCCTAAAGTGTTGTATAAGCTTCCTAACCCTCTTTGTTGGGAAATTTAATCCCTTCTCATATCCCTTTCTTTTGGTTACAATTATTTAAATTGATTAAGTGGCCATTATCACTGCGTGAGGTATGATCTTCACAACTTCTCATTGAAATGACCCTGTGGAATCTTCTATTGAAACTTGGTTTGCAATTTTTTATATCATTTTTACTTTAACTTCATACACCTATCTTAGCAAGAGTACTCCATTTTTCTTTCGATGAATATATGGATATGGTTATGTCCATAGATTAGCCTCACTAAGAATATTTTGAATAGTTCCACTTTGAAATTTTGACGCACTTTTTAGCTATCACCTCCTAGACAATTTGTTCTATTTGGTATAAGCTAAATACTAGGTGAACCCACAATAGTGGGTGCCACTTTTTGGTATGAAGAAACTTTGCAACACTAAAACAAAATCAAATTTTGGGGGTTTGTGCAAACCCTAGGGTTCATGCGAACACATAAATTATTTTCGCATGAACCCTACTTCATTATATGTTCATGTGAACATATTTGAATGGTTCGCACGAACCCCAGGGTTCACACAAACATCTAAAATCATTTTTTTTGCCTTCAAATTGATATGTTTATGATAGACATGTTTGCGAGAACATTTGTTCACATGAACATATACTATATGTTCACACAAATAGAGTGTTCACACAAACATGTTTTAAAAATAAAAACTTTGTTCTTTTTCAAAAAATGACCTTTTGACCATCGATACTGGGATCAAATGACCTTATACTATGAATCTAAAAAATTTAAATTTTGTTTCTTAGAGCAACCTTTCTAATGACTATGATTTTAATAGGTATTAGATTCATTAAGACTTTCAAATATGAGTTTAACTCATTATAGGTTGATTAACGATTGAACACTGACTAAGTTCAACACTTCAAGATTTTTTGAAAAATCTCTAGGAAATAGGTTACTAAGTTAGCTTTCTATTGAAAAAGGAAGATTTGATTTATGATATATTGAGTTCAAGTAAAGCTTGTCAGAATGAATGTATGTCTAATTTACAATTGACATCACTTTAAACTTCATGAACTATACAATATGCAACCAAATTGAATCAAACCAAATGTATCCTTTGGCTATTGATGTTACAAATCCAGCATCAAAAAAAATTACCTCACTATCATTTGTAGAAAATAAAATTATTCTTTTCAAAATAACTGTCATTCTTTAAAAATATTGATTTTTCATATGTACCACTTTTCAGGGGAGAAGAATTTTTTAACTTAAATAATTTCTTATTTTTAAAAAAAAATTATGGTTACTATTGGCATAGTTTTTCACATCAAAAGTTTGTTGTATTTCACAGTGAAAGCTTAGTTGACTCATTGAAATTAGAGGTCGTGTGTGTTAAAACTTGTTTTCCCTAGACAAAAACCTCAAATTTCATGTTTACCTTAGTATTATTTATGCCCTAGGTTTCCAAAAATAGGGTTGCTTTGGTTCTTTTTAAAAATATGCAGGAAGTTTTTTTGCCTTAGAAAATCTTTATTCCAAATTTTCCATGTTTATTTTAAAATATTTTCCCACAAATCTTTTTACCTTAACGTTTGATTTAGCCATGGTTTTAATCATGGGTCAACCTGTGTAGTATTCCTTTGAAAGTCTTTAACCCTATGTGCTTTAAGTCTTAACCATTGATCATAAGAAGATCAACAAACGTCACTTTCCCACAATTTGAAATTGCTCAAACTTTAAAGAATGTAGGGAAGCAACTACTCGACATGTGGATTTGCTGAAGTCATCTACGTTATGGGCCACAAAAGGATAGAATTGTCAAAACAACTTAGGGTTGTCAGAACACGTTGGAAATTTGGAGCTACTTCATTGGATGTATTTGGTAACTAGAATTAAAGTAAAAAGGATTTGTTGCTCCGTCAATCATCTAAAGATCAATGGTAGTGCTTTCTCCCAATATGAAGATGAGAAAACTTTAAAAAATGTAGGGAAGCACCTTGATGACATGTGTAATTTCTAAGGTCACTTATCTTGTGGGCTACCAAGTTGGAAAGGTGTCAGAATAGTTAGAAAAGTGTCAAAAAACTTGGTAGCTTAGCTTCATTTCATTGGATAAGGTTGATGATTGGTTTCAAATAAAGTGAATCTTGTAAAACTATCGATTGTTTGAAGATCGACGATGGGCATTTTTCAGCTTTATGAAGATGCTCAAGTTTTAAAGAAAGTGAGGAAGCAACTTTATGCCCCATGGCCATGTGGGGTCAACTGTTCCAAAGGTTGCCAGGTAATGCTGAGATCGAATGTATGCCAAATGTTTTATGCTCATTTACTGAGAAGTATTATGTGTACAATGAGGTGGAGGCTGAATATTCAATGGGCCCAAAATATTAAAGGCAAGTGTAATAACAACTAAGGATTTTTATAATTGTTGATCATTTGGAGATTAGTAATCGATACTTTCCCACAATCTGAAACTACTCGGACTTTAGCAAATGTGGGGAAGCGCCTTGATGACGCATGGCTAGTTTCACGAAAGGGTAACACAATCATTTGGTTTTGAATCTAAGTCATATGATTTATGAAGATCAATGATTGGATTTTAAATTATGCGGTGCGACATGAAATTTGACTGTTGAGACATTAATTTTGATCAATGCTATTTCGTGTGAGACTAAATTTGTAATAAGGCTTCTAAATTTTTATTATTGAACACTAAGGTTGTAAAATTCTCATACAACGAAGATATCCAAAGCTAAAGGTACATTTTTTGAGGGTTTCGAGTTGTTGCCAACATTTTTTCAAGAGAAATAAATAGGAAAATTGGGTAAGTATCTAAATTTCTAGTTAATTGAGAAAATACACTCATAGTAAGATAATTGTTCAATATGCCTCCACAAAGGGATTTCTCACAGAAAGTAGATTACCTAAAAAGGGTTGTGCATGATGATTTTTTAGAGATAATGCTATAGGAGTTGATAAAATCCAACTCCACAGTGCGCCAAGATCACTTGCATGCAAATAGCTTGCTGAAGAAAAGCCAAATGAGCAAGAGCTTGAAGCAAATAATGCAAGAGAAAATATTTCACAATAGGAAAATGAAATTGCTATGTGAATGGATGAATTTAAAATGAGAGAGAGATTGAATATAAAGGCCTCAAGGAAGCTTGTAGAACAAGCTTGAAGGAGGTAGAAGATAAGGTTGACAACTAAACACTCTTCCACAAAAAGGTGGAACATGCTATAAGGGAACAAACTCTCGTGTTGTCAACAATTCATCACTACAACTATTAACTACATGCATTAACCTAAGTAAGCTTAAGTAAAAGAATTAATAATTAATAATTAATTAATTATTTACTCTAACACCCCCCCTAAAGTGCAACTTAGGGGAATGCCTTAAGCTCACAAAACTAAGAGAAAATGTAGAATGGGTCTTGGCAACAAGGCCATGTTAGGTACCCATGTACAATGCAAAGAAATGCAACCTCTGAAAATGAAGAAAGAGGGAAAATTTAATGGGAAAAACCCTTCCCCAAAAAGAGGTTAAAAACATGCTAAAAAAATGAAGGAAGGAAGGAAGGAAGGCCTCAACAAGAACCCCCAAGGACAATTTCCACCGAAAATGTTTCAAGAGACTCTCTCAAAACCATAAGTACAACCAGCCCCACCATGAGAATAGACACCAAAGACCCCCAGAATGATGGAGCTCTTGTAGAAATGATCGAACCAATGAAACTCCAATGTGGAAGGAACAAGGGCACATAACAAGGGAACCCCTGAATGATAGGGGAAACTAGAAGGTCTAGCTAATGCCCAAAGGAAAAAGTATGAGGATCTAGAAATGGAATCCCCAAGGTAGGTGTGATGACACTGTCATGAATGTCCACTACAACAAGTGTACCTAGAGTCTCAATGAATGAAAATGGAGGATCAAGTAGAGTAGAAGAAGAATCCTGCCGAGGGGAAAAGACCTCAATTGGATGTGGTGTGGCAGTCAAAATAGGTATCTCAGAAACAATACAAAGGTTCAAGTATCTGGACTGCACCACATGGTGCTCCTATGAAAGAGAAGAGATGTGCTTTAAAAATTGAGATGGTGGGTAAAAGTGTAAGAAGGTATAGAGATAGGTGGAAGAATCAATTGTCCCTACAGCAATAAGGCCTCCTGTGGAACAATCCCAAATGAAAACTAAATCAGTAGAGAACTCAACTGTCTTCCCTGATCCACTATGTGTAATCTGAGAAATCGAGAGAAGGTTGGCAAACAAAGATGGAACATACAATACATTATTGAATACACCATCCTGGATGCGAACTGAACATTTCCCACAGATTGGCAGGGCAGTGTTATTCCCCATGAGAATACAAGGAATATGAGAAGCCTCAAGAGTAGAGAAGACACCTTGAGAAGATATCATATGGTGAGAAGCACTTGAATCTAATATCCACGGAACCTGTGAAGGAGATGCAATGGAAACTTGTAATGCATGACTCTTTCCAAGATCTGATGTAGATGGCAAAGATGTGGAAGAAGATTGAAAGGTAGACCCCTATGAGGTAGAAGAGGATGGAAAAAATATAATGTTCTTCTGAAGAAGAGCTTGCAAATCTACAATTTGTTTCTCATAGCCATCAAATCTCTTCTGAAAACAATGGGCCTCATCATGAGATCCTTTTCAACAATAGGAATAGGTAGGAGTCTCAGTCTTCTTTTTCTTCTTCTTCTTAGAAGATGATGAACTAGTAGAAGAGGGATCTGATACCTACTTCGACTTTTACTCCTGTGTATCCTTGACAAGCAATGCCTGATACTGTGAGCTTGAAATTGAATCTAGCTGATTGATCTTGGATTGTTCTCGAGTTAACTAATCACAAAATATCTCAAATGAAGGCATCCTGTGTCTGTCACCCAAGGCATCCATAGTGGAGTAGAAAGTAGAAGAGAAGATCTCATATTGTCCCCTCAACTTTGAGAGTTAAAAAAAGATACTCATCATCTATCTTGGTTTCCCCACATCCCTGCAAAAGTGTATGCAAAGATTTCAATTTCATCAAGAAGTCCTCAATGGTGGGAAAGCTGTCAGGTGTTAAAGAAGTCAACTCTACATCAAGTTGAAGTGCCTAAAACTCATTCACTATGCCAAACAAAGTTTGAAATTTGAGCCAATAAGCCCATGGAGTAGTCAAACCATCCAAGTGAAATAGTAGACTGTCTAAAATATTCAGTGCAATCAATCTCATGGCCTCATCTATTTTATTCCTATGCTGAAGAACCTCAAAAGGGCATGTAAGAATAGGTTGATTATCATCAAGACATGACCATAAGCCCCTTGACATTAGAAGCTTGGTCATTTGTGCCTTCTAGGTGTGAGAGTTGTGTGGCATGAGACAGGTCACAGATGGATCCGCCATTGAGAGAAGAAGACGGAAGTAGAAGGGTCTTATTCTAAATTAAATTACAGAAAATAAAATGACCCCCCACAACAGATAATGATATCCCTCAAATACCACAAAAGAGAAACTATGGAAAGCAAGAAAAAACTAAAAAAAGAACCTAGATTTCAGATGTAGAGAGGGAGGAAACTGAAGCCTCTACTTCAACACCAAAAATAGGAGCTCAATATTACTTCAAATTGATTCCAGATCTGGAAAGTAGACAATAAATCATGCACTTTAAAAAAAATTAAAAAAATAGGAATATGTGTCCATATCAGCCCGAATGGAGCCTTTGAAGGTGCAAAAAATGGGATTTTTGAATTGCAAAAAAATTAAGGAATAGAGATGTCAAATTTCCTGCACCAATGTGTAGATCATGAAATTCTACCCCAAAACAAAAAAAAATTGCTCCAAAAAATGAGTTCATATGAGGAAGATATCACTATTTGAAAATAATCTCTGTAGTTGTTTTTTTCTGAATCGCCACCATTGCACCTCCAAAAATTTAAAAAAAGCCTAAAAAATGTCAGATTTGTTATGTCAAACCCTCTTTCTCCTTTTTCTCCAAATACTAAAAAAATGCTCTTCCTCTCAATTGAAGAAAAAATTACAAACAAACTAGGGTTTGTGTCTTCAAATCGCAGCTTCAAAAATCTTTTAGCCAAGAAGCAGAGGGAGGCTTTGATACCATGTAGGAGGTGATAAAATCCAACTCCACAGTGAGCCAAGATCACCTGCATGCAAATAGCTTGCTGAAGAGAAACCAAAGGAGCAAGAGCTTGAAGCAAACAATGCAAGATAGAATATTTCACAATAGGAAAATGAAATTGCTATGTGAATGTATGAATTTACAATAAGAGAGAGACTAAATATCAAGGCCTTAAGGAAGCTTGTAGAACAAGTTGGAAGGAGGTAGAAGATAAGGTTGACAACTAAGCACTATTCCACAAAAAGGTGGAACATGCTAGAAGGGAACAAACTCCCGTGTTGTCAACAACTCATCACTACAACTATTAACTACATGCATTAACCTAAGTAAGATTAAATAAAAGAATAAATAATTAATTATTTACTCTAACAAATGCCACAATCCATAAATGAACTTTCTAAGGGAAAATAATTCTTACCAAATAACCCTAGGTTATTGATCAGCAAGGGTTTCTATGAAAAAGAAAACTAGTTGAGAGATGTTGAGACATCTCTGGGGGGTCTAGAGTTGTTTCGTAAATGGTTTGTAGAAAGAAAAATGGACACTCCCTTGAATAATGTATGGGAATTTGAGATAGGCAAGTTAATTATCCTAGGGGTTTTCTTTGATGATGACTTGCAATAATGTTGAAGAAGTATGATCCAATAACCAGGATAGTGAAGAATCATGCTAGTGACAATCTTTTTAGGGTTTCACCAGAATTGATTAGTGAGGTCTTAAAATTAAACCCTAACAATGCAATGCATGAGAAAATAGATATGGAAGATCTTTAGTCTAGGTATGATACAGAGAGGGTATATTTGAGGGGAGGACCACTACAAGAACATTTTGTCAAGATAGGACAATTACCCTTGGTTACACCAAATACTCTAGAGCACTTATTGAGAAAATATTTCAATCTCAGAGCACAAGCACTCAATTTCTCTCCATGAAAAACATTTGGAATGGAATAACAAGATCACATCCCAGGCTCTATTATTTTCATCATTGCCCCAACACTTCAATATGGTATGAGTTATTTTGCTACTCTCTTGGCAAAAGAGATTCATACTAGATTAATGGGTATAGCTAAAGATGAAGTTGATAAGCCATTCTACTGGTACTCCATGTTAATGTACATATGTTTGTATAAGGGAGTTACCTTTTTCTCTAAAGAAATAAAATTGGAATTGGAGAGAGATGGAGAAAAGCTTCCTGTCCAATTGTGGAGTGCAGACATGACATGGGAGGTGACTAATGCTAGTTTTGTCAGATTTGATAAGTACATTTTCTCTAGACTCAGAATGTTACTGGTTGGAGATAGTCCTAGAATACCTCAATCACTATTAGATCTGATTAGACCAAAGGATCATGCAAAAGGATTGAAGGTAAGTCACAATTGGGGAGATATCATCCCATATGAAGTATCCATTGTATTCAAGGTATATGGTTTCCTTGGAAAACCACTTGTGTTGCCTTATCAAGTGCCTTTGAAGGTGAGAATTGCAGAACTCTTGTAGCATATAAGATCACTAGAACAAAGAGAATTATTAGGCAAATCCAAAGGTACATTCTTTCCTCAAATTACCAAGGTGCATAATTTTGTTTTTGTCAAGAAGGGATGGAGACATATAGGAAAGTTTTTAGATAAATATTAGATGGCTCAATCCCATTCTCACTTTATCGACCTAGAGGGTTTTTATGAAATATTTAGAGAAAGAAAAAAAGAAAAATTCGAAAAGCAGCTTGTATATTTTCTTGAAGATATAGTTCGAAATAATTTTTCATTACAAGAACAAGAAGTTAGGAAAGAAAAGTGGAAGGTATATAGCAAGGTTCTTGATTTAATAAATGGTTTTGAGCTAGAATATGATCCCCTTGCTAACAAAAAATACTGGGGTGCAAAGATAGCTATGCTTATGGATAATTGTGTTGGGTTCATGCAAACTTTGAATGAAAAGAAGGAAATCTTGACCCAAACCTATCAAGAAAAGGCCATTGAGGTAGAAAATAAGTTGGCTAATAGATTAATTATAAACCCAGGCCAATATACATTATAGAGAAAAGTTGGGTATGTGGTAGAAAAGAGTGTGCAGACTGTGCCTCTTTACGAAAGCCAACTTTTTTAAAGCCCTCCTCCTGCATCTGCTCCCAAGAAATAGAAATTGGAACAAGGATCCTCTTCTAGGGTTGAAGAACACTCCCCTACCCAAAATCGACTCCAAATAGATGATGACATTTCTTTAAGAGAACATCTGAGACAAATGGGATGGGAGAAGGACATTGTAATTACAACAACATATATAGAAGAATGAGTGTTTGAGGAACCTCCTATGCCAACATTAGCTCTCACTATGAGAGATTTTAGAGGTAAAGAAATATATCATGTAGTTGCACAAACATCTAAGAAATTCATTGATGATGAGATTTTTGTGAAATCAAGAGCATTTTCTCAAATTTTGTGGAGAAAAAGTATAAAAAAATTTGAGGACAAACGCAAAAAACTTAAAGTCATCAATGAAAAGGGACACATATGGTTTGCTAAAATGACGAATGAAGTTGTTTAGGTTTAGATATTTTTTAATTCTTTTAAAAAGGATTTTTTTGAAATTGAGAAGTTGGGAGAAGAAATCCTAAAGAAACAACAAGAGATTCTTAATTTCAATTGCCAGATGATACAATTTTTAGCAAATGCATGACAAATCTGCCCCAATCAAATCAATTGATAGCAGAAGAAATCAATGAAAGTGGTGTGGATCCAGATGAATTACAAATAATAGATGCACCAAAAGAGACAAAAGAAGATCAACCAGTTGTAGAGGCAGTTAGTCAAACTAATGATGTGGCAATAGAAAAACCAATTGTAACAGTTGGCTTGTAAGTTTAGGATGATTTGGAAGGAGATTAATGAGTTGTATTAAAAATCCAAATATTAGAACTCGACACCTCATATGCAGATCAAACTATCCCGTACTTGGAAGACAAATGATAACAAGAAGCTACAATAGAAGTGGTCCCACAAAAAGAGGATTCATGATGTAGACATTCTGTTGCACAAATTTTTGTGTTATTATGGTAGTAACCTTTTTGTTTGTAATATCTTTCTATCTTAAGGACAACTGTCATTCTTCTCTAAGCCTGAAGCTTGTTTCATCTCATGCTATATAAATGAGATCCCAAGGCTAGAGAAAGGGTCCAAGTTTTATGTAACTTTTAGTATAATGCTAGGCTTGCATTCAGTCCAGTATTCTTGATGTTAATTTTGTGATGTATTTTACTCTACAAATTTTAAAATACATGAACATTGAGGGATCATGTTGTTTTATCTTGAATTGTTTTGAGTTTTACATCAGTGTTGTGTGATTTTCAATGAAAATTAATACAAAGGAAAGTTATAGCCATATCTATTTTCTCTTAATCTTGTCTACATTGTTATTAGCTGGTTATCTTGAGATTGTGTAAGCAAGGCTTATTTAATTTAATGCAACTAGGACAGGTTGTATATCAGTTTTCTATTGCTTTTAAATCAAAGAATTAAGTAAATCCTTCAATAAGGTGATAGGATTTCTAGCCAATAAGAAGGATATGCATAAGAATGAGGTTTAGGGTAAATTGTTGATAATATTGATTGTAATGCAATTGATTAGGTCAAAATTGTTGGGTAGACTCTGAATGCCAATGGATGAGGCATTGATCATTTATTTAGTTTGCATGTGAAGAAATCATAGATTTGCATCAAGCAAAATTTAAAAAATAAAATCAATTATACTATAATGTATGAAGAATTTAATAGTTGGTTAGCACTTGTTTTCATTTAATTTGTGTTTGTTGTGATTAGTTGTTGTAACCTAGAATTATCTATAAATCTGAGAAGAATTATGGCTAAAAAATTTGCTATAGGGGATAAATATTATGAAAGAAGATTAGTGAGTGAATAAAGTGTGAAGATAATATCAAGTTTTGATCTCTTTTATCTCTCAGGTGCACCTACCTTGGTTTTGTAGAACCTAAAGAGTAGAAAATCCTTGTGATTTTTTTGAAGTTGGGTCTAGAGCTTAAGATTTCTTAGTTGAACATATGAAATAGCTAACCCTTAGACTAAGTTATTCTTCATTATCCTGGTATCAACTATTTTGTTGCTTGGTAGTTTTGAAACACCAACAATTACAAAGTAGGAAAAAAGTATGAGAAATCACTAGTTTATGTAATCTTCAAATTCCTAATACTTTTAGAGATATAGTCACCCAAGTGTGAGGTTTATTTCAAAAATACTGATTTCAGTGTCAAAATTGATCAAAATTGGAACCCATTATTGTGGGCTGACCCTACTATATTCTCCTCTCTTGAAAATCTTTATCAATATTGATCTGTTTCACACCTTCACTTGATATAGAAGTTGACTTTATAAGACTGATAGCTCCATTGTGACTCTATGCCACAAATCACCTTTGACTTCCCAATATTGATTCTTCATTTGGTTATTCTTTAAATTTCTATGATAAGTTATATAAAATGTTTTATTTTCCTCTTGATAATAATTTATCAAATTCTAGTAAATAATCCAAAGTGTAAGTGTAAATTCTTGTACAAATTTATCTTCCTTTATAAATTCACATTCCACATTTTTTTTTGTATTTTGTTTCTATCTTTGGGAAGATGGAGCGAGAGAAAGGTTGCATATTAGATCTCAACAATTATTTTTTTGTTTTATTTAGATTCAAGAAAACTAAATCCTCATCTAGATTTGAGAACCCCTTGTTACACCTATTTAGCCTTTATTGATGTACCATGTTGGATTCATAATTCATTAGTGGATGGTTGTAGTTGATCTCATGGACCCAAATTCCAAACTTGGAAATGATTTTGATTGTTTTGGGCTATTCCATTACTATGTTCATGAGGAGGTAGATCATAGTGTTTTCTTCCTTGTCAATAAAAATGTGTTTAAGATAAATCCCCATTTTGTTTATGAAAAACTCTAGAGTGTTAGCCTCTTTGTATTCTATAGGTAGGTCGAATAGAGAAATCCACATTAAAATATATTTGATTAAGAAATTTTTACTATCAAAGTTAGGATTCAAATTTTTATATGTAGTTATTTATTGTTATATAGGATTCAAATTTTTATATGTAGTTATTTATTGTTATATAAATGTAACTATGAATAAACCCAAATCTGAGTTAAAGGAGTTAATAGAAGATATTTCTTTCCAATTTTGAGGAGCCCAGTTGTTAAATTCTATAAATGACAAGTTAGAGTCTCAAAACTTACAAATTATAACTTGTTGTTGGAGATGACCACATCTTTCTTGAATAAAGATTCCTCTAAAAATATAATGGTTACTTTAGACTTATTTTTCCTTTCTTGTGATGGAGTGGAGACTATGGGTGCTATGTCTCAAGTATTATGTTTTGTGTTCTATGTATCTTGAGTCCTTTTCTTACATTAGAGTTGATCTCAAGCTATTGATTATGTAGTACTTTGCTAACTGCATTTAAAATTGCCTTCTCCATTATTTGTGAACAATATTCTATTATCCCCTCTTAGGATTCTTTTCTTTTTCTTGTGGATGTCCTAGTGCATTTGTGACCATATCTTTTTTTGAAAGAGGGGCATTAAATGGTCTTTCCTCCTTTTTCATCAAGAAAATATGAACGAAGTTGTAGTGCCTGCCCCTAAGTCGCATTTTAGTTATCATTGCCAAACTCTTTTAGGCCAGTTTTACGTTTGATGATTAGTACTATTATTATGGAGATTTTCAGATATTGTTTTAGATTTAGTTGATTATATGATGAGATTACTCGGTACTCTGTATTTCATGCATGCATGATGATTACTCAATGTTTTTAGTTATCGATGATGATTAGTTAGATAGTTTATTATCACATGTGTCTTCTTATGGATACTTACCCCATACTGCATGTGTATGGTGCACGTGTTTGTTTTCTTTATGTATGGCATTTTTGATGTGGTTAAGGAAGGGAGTCGTAGTCACCTGCTAGTCGAGATCTACACAATGCACCACTTCCTGCCATTTCTTGTTTAGCTTAGAATATTGAGTCTGTACATGCGTGGATTTTATGCAAGTTGCAGGTACTGAGTATCAACTTCCCTGAATTGCCAAGATGAGCGTACCCTATTGCATTATCTCAATGGTAAGAGAGGGGAGATAAATTCTAAGTCCAAATCCTAAACCCTTTAGCCATTTGTCCTAATTGATAATTAGGACAAGTATCTGAGTCAAGTACCCTTCGAATGCGTCAAATGACATTAATTCGTGATTATAGCCCTTTAGTTTGATTTTGTATGTATTCTTCTATTATGGGTTTTCATATGTTGTTTTATGAGTCTTTGGTGTATTTTCTATTAATTAAGTCTAATTAGAAGATTAATTAATGATTTAATTTAATAAAAAATTATTATGATATTTCCAATATTTAATTATATTTAATTAATTGAGAAATTAATTAAATAAAAAGAATTAAATTTGAAGATAAAAATTATTAGGATAAATTTAGAACATGATAATATTTATTTAATTTAATAATAATATATTTAGAGTTCATTTTTAAATAAATGTTGAATATTATTGTTATTTAAGTTAATTAAATATTTTATCAATTAAGTTTCTAAAATAAATTAAAAGTAAAAAAAGTTATTTAATTATTAAAAGATTCTACATTGCATGATGCAAGCATGAGTTGAAAATAAAAGAAATTAATTAAAAAGATAAAATAAGTGAAAATAATAATGTTATTTTAATTTCATAAAGTGCACATGGGATTAAAAGTAATAAAGATTAAAAATAGAAGTCAAGTGGAAAATTAAATCAAGTTATTTAATAATTCATTTAACATGCATTAAAAGATAAAGCAAAGATAAATAAAGTTAATTTTGAGTTTGAGTCTTGTGAGCAAGGAGTCCTCTTGAGTGAACGCACAATTAGTGCCCCGATTTGAGGAGAAAACTCCTTATCACAACTTTGGGGTTCATTATCGGGGGACCGTGAATTTTGGAGACAGGAATTTTGGGAAGACAACTTTTGGAAGCGAATTTTGGAAGGAGAATTCTAGGAAAGATTTTCAGAAGAAAGTTATTGAAGAGGAGTGAATCCTCTTACAGTTTTGGGGCTTGCATATTAGCATCAAGCTCAGGTAGGGTCTTGTGTTTTGATCACTGATTAATTACGCAATTATCCTTTCCTATTTTCTTTGTGTTTATGGATTGTAAATCTGAATTCCTTGTGATGAAAGCTTAAACATTTCAATATTGTGAATTATTAAATGCTTGTCCTTAGAAACTCTTGTTTTCTAGATTTAAGAAAATATGATTTAATTGGAAAATGGGTTGAATTTAAAGATGGAATTCTAAATAATTTGTTTTTGGATGGTTGATAGTAGTTCCTCTATCAGAGTAATGTGAAAATTCATTATATATATATATATATATATATATATATATATATATATATATATATATATATATATATAAGAAATTATTAATTAATTTTATATGATTATAAGTTTTGTAATATGCATAAATCTATTTATAAAAAAAAATAGATAACATTCATAACATATTTTAAAATAATTTAAAAAGAAAATATTTGAAATCGGGGATGGCTGGCTTAACCACCTGCTACCCCACCCTTTATATATATGGCAAGCGATTGTGCAACAATCCCTGCGCTGCATTTAATTGCAGTAGCGATTATTAAATCGCTTAGGTTATATCGTTTATGAAATTTGATTTTTTTTACTAATGATATAAATTTGTATTTAAATTTTATCAAACTTTAATTATTTTTTGAATCAATATTATTTATTAAAAAAAGGTTGTAATATTAATTATTATTTTATTAATAAACTTTAACACATTAACTTAATTATTATTCAGTAATATTTTAATGATAAGCTTTATAATATTTATTAAATGGGATTTAATTCAAAGATTTATTAATTAAGTTAATAATGAAGATATATATATATATATATATATATATATATATATATATATATATATATATATATATATATATATATATATATATATATATATATATATATATATATATATATAGTTTATTAAAGAATTCAGTTAATAGTTGTTGGAAATTAATTAATTAATAATTATTAAATAACTATTAATTATTAATTGATAGCATAAATGAATATTAGAACTAATATGAATAAATGATGAATATTATCTAATAATGTTAATTATATTCAATTATTAATGGGTTTGGGATTATTTTTTATTTAATAGTCAATCATTATTATTTTTAATAATATAATAAATGAATATCATCACTTTTAAGGTACGATATGATTTTTATAAACGAGAATGGATTAATTAAAAGGCGTAAACTAAGGGACTTGAAACATACGTTAAACTGGAAACTAGAATCTTACATTAATTCAACAATATTTTATCACTCAAACCTAACTGTGAGACTTTGATGTTGTCTATATACTGCTTATGTTTTGGGGTGTTGGGTTTTTCTTAACACTGACCAGTTTAGGTTGTTTCCAGAGGCTTGGGGGTTATGTGATTGTGATGTTATGATGATTTGATCTCGATCTTTTAAACCCAACCATGGTGATGTGATCAGAGTGCTCTATGATGGATGTTTTTATTGTTTGTTATTGCTTTCCAGTTTCCTAGTGAGAAGCTGAGGTGTATGTATTTGAGTTACCTGACTTAACCATTTTTGAGTCATCGATAAGTTATAGTTGGGTTGCTTTCCAGTCACCTTGATGGGATTGAAGTGTTTTGCTATGCTCTTGATGATGTCATGTTGTGACATGTTTGACTTGACCATTTTTGAGTCTTCGATCAGTATTGTGATTTATTATTAGGATACTTTCTGGTTGCTTGTTGGAGAACCTTTGGATATTGTGATTTATCATGGATGCCTTCAGTTGCTGATAGAGAACTGTTGTGATCATTATTATTATTATTTGATGCTTATTAGTTGCTTGTGGAGAACTGATGTGATTATTGTGGATTATATTTATGGTGCTTTTAGTCGCTTGTATAGGACTGAGGTGATTTTATTATGATTCTTTGATTTGTGATGTCATGAGCCTAGAGTAGGTTATTTATGTGTAGTGTTAGGAAGTGGCTTGCAATGGGGGTTGGGGCCCTAAGACGCTGCTTGGAGAAACCCATTGTAAGTTGTTTTAATAAGTGAAAACATCTCACCTAAATAATGACTTAAATGAACCTAATAAGATAATTATATGTTCTCTCCCATGTCTTGAGTGCTAGTATAGACTAGGATGGGGTAGAGAGAATGCTTGGTTGCGACCTTGCATTCTGTAGTATGCCTCATCAGTATGAGAGGATACTAGTGGCCGCAAGATCATAGGGGACTCGAGATTCCCAAGGGATTACTTGGGTAACTTCCAATGTTACTTTTGCGATGACACTTTCTCACTTGCATAGTAGGTTTCCTACATGTCTTGTGTGCCTCTGGCTCTAGATGTCTATCTATGTTGGAACCTTTGAGTTAGTGTACTTTTAGGATTTCCCAGACTTAGAGAGTACTTGTGTTTTGTGTTTTGATATCTTGTTTGGGACTTGAGACTATCTCCTCAACACAATGGGAGTGGGCCATTTAGGTTCCACACGGTCGGGTGGTAGTGCTTTTTACTCTTACCATTGAGATCCATTCGTGGTCACCGTGGCTAGAGCTTTCTTGGTTGGCATTTACCTTCATTCTGTTCAAGGATCGTTATGATGGATGGTTAGATTTTATGATGGATGTTTTATCATTATGGATGTATGGTGAATGATTTCATTTATTTTACTGTACTTTGTATCATGGATTTGAGGATGACGTATCTTTATTTTTACATATGTATATTCTTTTTTTCATACCTTGTGACATGTACAGTGGATGAATGAGCATTCTAAATTAATTTTCCAAGAGGCATTCGAAACAAATGTATATTAAATGGACATTGGACTTTTCATTATTCTTTTATATGGATATGGTAGTTGATAGACTAAGAATTAATTAAATTTAAATGTGACTCAACATCTTGGGATCCTTAAGGAATGTAATCTGTTAGGTATGTTTGTTGATGATTACATGTTATTGCTTCCACACTATGTGTTTGATGTGGAAGTTATACCTTCTTACTTTAAAAAAAAAATGTTTCGCAAACTTAGTAAACTTTAGGTTAATTCTTTTGGATCCCTTGGTGGGGCGTTACAAAAGTTGGGGATTTCACTCTTGCAAGCTCTAGAGTTATATTCTAAATTTCTATACCTTGCTTCTAGTGACATTATCTTACATTAGGACTTTAAAATGGTAGATGTGAGTTCCTATTTGAAGACTAAGGTTGCAACTTCTAGTTTCCTATAGAGCACTCCCGTGATCACCATCCAACTTGTTCTATATATTCATAGAATAATAGACTTTAGTAGTAGCTAGTGCGCAAGTGATTCTTCTCCATCTGGTGACCCTTGACCATCTATTTTGAAGGATCTTAAAATCTCTGCGAATATTTGAGAATTCTTCCCAAATGTTTGAAAAACCATCCCACCTATGTTTGAACTCTTACCATTTCACTTAAACTTGAATTTTCTTCTCTATGTTCTCTACTCCAAGTATACCCCTTTTTTTACTAACCTTTCATTCCATAACTCACAAGATGCAAAAATCTCCATGTTTCCCTACATTTGGTTGCTTGAAGCCCATAGAAGGAAGGCATAGAAGATAATAAAATGTGTATGCTAACATAAAAATGATGCTAACAAGACAATTTCCTATTTTTAATAATTAAATTTTAATTTATAATATAGTTCTAAGTTGATTGTGAATTTAATTAGTTGATAGGCTATTATAAATTGAAAATAGTTAGAATTCATCATGACATGTACCTTGCTATGTTGTTTTTTGTACAAGTAAACAATGTTTAAAAGTCCAAAAAGTTGGAGTTGAACAAAACTCATCATGTTTTGTTGAGTATATATTTTGTTAGAACAATTTATTTTATCTATCCACTGAATGGTATGACATTGACAACATTAAACTTTCCATAAGGCATCAAAATCATAAATCGCACATGAATATCAATGGTTAGAATTCCTCATAGAAACCTAATCTTCTCTATCCATTATTTATTATGTGGTATGTACGCTCACAAAATGGAGGCGAGAAGGTTTATCATAAAATAGTAGAAGAGGAGGACACTTTCACAAGAGCGATTTAAAGTGGAAGTTGGATTGAGTGGCAATTTTTCTTCCTTGAGTGGTCATTTTCTGGGTTGGGCAACACACCAATGAAATATTTGAACTGTTGGGGTTTGCCATTTTGAATGAAAAGGTTTTTAGTTGCTTGTTTGATGTCATTAGGGAAGTCCCCTTTATACAAGTAGCTCTTAAACTAATGTTTGTTGATATGTGTGACCTAATGCAACCTCTGTCAAATAGTTAGAATAGATACTTTGTTGCCCCAAGATTTTGAACTTGTGCATGTATCCTCCAATAAAATTCCAAAAGATTTTTCAACTTGCATGTGATTGAAAACTTGAGCATGTAGAAAAATATTGTTGTCAAAATACTTTGTAAATGTGTCAACTTTTTTTGAACTTGTTCTTTTTTATTAGTTTAAATTTTTAGGGCTCTAAGTTTTCTAGCTACAAATTCCATAGGCTATTGAGTCCATAATTTCATTAGAGGTTGTTTGTGAATGAAAGAGATGGACCCACTATACCCATCGCATTATTTTTTATTCAAATGAGGGAAAAGGAAAACATAGGTTGTACATATTAAAAAGATCATTAATGACCATTTGTTTATGTTATCTCATAGTTTATCAATCAATAGTTTGAAAATTGAATGTCTATACTTTGAATAGATTTTTAGAAATTTAGTTTAGTGTGTTTAGTGTGTTTCGAGCACCTATTAAACTTCATATGTGGTAGTTGTCCAAAATTGACTGCAGTAGGTCCTCCACTTCCTATGTTGGAATCGAAGGAAAGCATAACTAAACTAAAATCAAGGAATGTAGGCATGAAGTGGCTTTAATATAGTTTCCACCTTTCCCGTCATCCATTCTTTCTGGCGTAAGACTACCATAAATTTTGAACAAATCGACTCAAGTTTCTCAAGGAGTGAAGCCTATTGGCTTAATGATATAAATGATGTGGCCAACTCTGTAGAATGAGACAATCCTGTGATATAAAAAATTATGTTTAAAAAGTGATTTAATTTGATCTATTTAATAGTTTTTGTAAAAAAATAATAGTTAACGTGTAATAATACCATTGAAACTAATGTATAATCTGAAAGAACATGACCCATTTCTTATCTACCATCTACAAATGTTCAGATTTTGCAATAGTCACAACCGTCACTATTATTTTTGGCCTTGGTGATTATCAGATCTCTACACCTGAGGGATAACAAATCCCCAATCCCATCAGTATACTACATCTAAATAAATTATGTGCTTATTTCTCTTGCTTCTCAAAGCTTGTATATACTTATGATTATGAAAAAAATCTCAAAAAATCATATATGTTGCTGAAAAAATCCAAAAAAATCATATAATTTCCTAGAAATAAAAATAAAAATGCCAAGTTGTGAAAACGTAGAAATAGGTGCTACTTGAGACCCTTGAATCTATGTGTATCAACACCTTGTTTTGCACTCTAAACCATTCATCTCCCATTTCTTTTTCTTGCCTCACTTGGAACTAACTCTTGTCTACATCTAGGGGGGAAAAAACTATTTAAGCTTATCTAAGTCACTTGCTTGCATTGGCGTTTATTTGGAAGCTCTCTACAAAGTTATTTTTCAACACTTTCCCTTAGACATCGAGTGTTTTTCAAGACTTATCAAATAATTTTTCCAGTCAAGGATGTTGTGATGTTTCTCACCTATAGACTTAAGTCCTAAGAAGACAATTATGTGGCATTCACACAAGCACTTAAACTGAAAACTGGCTGAGACTTGTTGGCATATTTTTTTTGTGTGTGATGTCTATTATGATCTCTTTGCTAAGTGTTCCCTCCCTAATATTTTCTTGAGGATGTCATGAACTAGAGGGTTGGGGACATGGGGGCATGTTTTCCTTTGATTTTTGTATGTGGGTGTACTTTGTTAGATCTTAAGTGTCTTGAGAATTTTGTTTGATCAACTTGACACTTAGGATCTACAACATTACGTCCTTGTCTATTTTTGTGAGTTCAAGCTTATGACCATCTTGATATTTTGTCTCAATGCAAGCATGTAATCTTGCCACATTAAAACAAGAGGTGGAAACACCTCCTTCATCATGAAAACACATAAATTTATCAACACTTGTCGGATGAGAACCAAGATGAAACTAAAAATTTCACTACTCAGCTACACAAGCAATCAACTAAGTCCTCAAATCAAAAAATAACAAAATTCATAAGTATGTTTTGTTTTTTGATAAACTAGTATCATACAATACTTTCATCTACACCAGTGATATGATAATTCATACTAGTATGATACTTCATTCATGATCGCATGATTGATGGGTGGGTCTGATATGATAATGCATAATGTAGTGTGGCAATACTTTTTGAATACCAAAATTATCGTACGAGATTTTGCACTATACTAATATGATACTTTATAAGTATCATACAAAAATTTCAAGTAAAGTACCAAAAAAACAACAAAAACATGCAAAAATGATCAAAAAGTTTCAAAACAAAGCTCTAATGTTTGATATTTATGGGTGGACCATACTATTAGGGCTAGTTGTGCAACTCACTGAACTCAAATCGATGCCTCTTAACAAAAATCCTCCTTTGTTCCATCTGTGTGTGTGTGTCTATTTGCTCTAAGCTCCAAAAAATAAAATAAGAAAAATGATTTGAAAATGATCCCTTGTGTCCCTTATATACCCTTTTGATCAATTTTTGACATAAAATTTGAACTTCTTGGATTTGTGTAGAAGTTGCACCCTTACCTAATTTCAATGTCTTGGATCTATTTTCGAGATCAAAATTAAAATCTAGGTTCATCTTATTAGTCAAAATTTTATTTTAATTTTTTTCCTTCTTTTATGCACTTGGCTGACCTTTTTGAGGTTTAATCTTCAAATCTTTCTAAGGCAATCATCATTTCTACTCTCTTCCGCTCTTCTCATTCATTTCATTTGACTTATTTTTCACACTTTACCTTTCTTGGTCAAACTTAGTCAAACTGGGGCTTATCATCACTACTTGGTGGTCACTTTTTGGTCTTAATCACTTATCTTTCATTATGGACTATATCTTATCTCAATTTGATCATATCTATCTCATTTCAATTTTCATCCTCAAGGGGCTCGAATACTTTTTCATTTCTTTTCCATCCTTTTAAATTGATTTTTCCATATCTATTTTGTAGAAGCATATGTTTCACCTTTCCATTTGTTCTTGATGTACCTATTTCATAGGAGCATATCTACCTATTTATTAGGAGCATATAATTTACCTATCTATTTTCTCTTGATCTTTCTATCTCTCTAGGGCATACGCTTGACCTTTCCATTTTCTTTGGATCTATCTCTCCTAATGTTTACTCCTAGTGCCTATCAATTGTGCTTTTAGGATCAAATATTTCTTTGTGCTTTATTCTTTGGAGTGATATTTCTCTATCAGCTTGGCTTCTTCATTCTTTGACTTAATGTGTTCACATATCAATCACACATTAATCAAAGATGAGAAAATGCAATCACCCTAAAATAGCCATCTAGACTATGATCCCCCTTATATCATTTTTGCTTATTTTTTCCATTGCTTATTTTTGATCAAATCATCACTTTTTCTATTTATTCAATTATAACCTATGATTTGACCACATTATCCTATGTCTCTTATTTAATTTAAAGAACTTGCTCCATTTTAATTAAATAAAGTTCCCAAAATCCCTCTTATCCTAAACGTGCAGATGAAAAAACATTATTCCTATTTTAAAAATAAAAGAAAATGTATATTTGTCTCACATGAGGGGCTCACTATCCAAGGTGGGTGAAATCTTCGTTCTCCTCCACAATATTTTTCCTCTTAAACACCGCCATTGATCTTTCTTAGGTGAGATCTTTATGTACATGGATCACTCAAGGCTCATTTTCTCCACCCTTGATTTTTCTTGTTAATCTCTATAGTTCGTTTCTCTTTATAAGGAGGCTCTCTCCTCACTCTCTCATATCACTCTAGTTTATGCTTATGTTATGTTGTAGGTTTTCTTGGTGATTTTGGACCACTTGGAGCATTCTTGCATTCTTGGCTAGTCTTCATCCTACTTGCATTACGACATACTTGTTAGCTTAGTTTACCTTATGCTTTAGCTTAGATCACATAGCTTAACTAGGAGGATCTTGTAAGTCTCTTTTTAAGCTCTTGCATTTCATTTAGAATAGGTTTCATTTTCATTGCACTTCATTGATTATTAGATATTAACATTCTTGTCTCTACTCTTTGAATCTTCTATTCTACGGTGCACCTTGCAAGGGTTTTCTTAATCTAGGTTCATTTGAGAGCCACCATCTCATAGCTCTTGCACATCATAGATAGGAAGCTATAAGTCACCATTCAAGGTTGCTAATTTGTTGGACCCCTTGAACAGAATGTCTTAGAGAAGTATACCCTATTTTTGGTATATAGATTTTAGATACATAACATTTAAATCATCATATACATTTTTGAAACCATTATACACACATGCATATCATTTAGACATAAGCAATAAACCATCTTCTCTTGCATCATCATATTGTTAGTGAATATCATAAAAACATCGTCATGCATCATACATGTTAGAAGAACATCATAATCATAAATGCATTCAAATTATAATAACATGCATATCTCATAAACATCACATCATATAATTAACACATTATCACATCCTACATCACGAACATGTCAGTACATAACTACATAGATATGCATACATGCACAACATTAAAGCATAAACATATATATAGACACAAACATGATCCCTACGAATCATCAAATATATCTATATCAAAAGTGCATCAAAGATATAATTACAATAAATGGTCCATTAAAATGACTACATCCATGAATCAACAATATACATTATGTGCATCGTCCAAAAAAAAAATCATATGGATATCATGTAGGATGAAAAAAATGCTCAAATAGTCACTCTTTGGGGTTCTTTCTAAGGGATCCATACATGCCATCTCCCTCTCATTCTATATTAGTGGGCTAGGGTTGTGATTGTACTAGTTAGGAACACACAAGTTAAGAACTTTATTATAATTTATTTAGCACAAATAACTCATCCACCGAGTCAATGGTCAACTTAATGAATTGCTAGTGCTTGAATTCATTGATGAAATCATTTGACTCAAAGTGCTTTCTATATTGTTAGAACCTGAATCAATAATAACAACAAAATATGACAATAAAGAAGAACATGTGTTCAATATACTAGGTAGACATTGCATAGGCACTTAAAAGTTTAGGAACTAAATAACTTGACTTATTTTGAGTCTCGTAAAAGGACCTGGATGAGAGAACCACAATCCTATCATCATTAGTTGTTCTAATGCCATTTTCATCTTAGTCCTAGGAAGTTTATAGTATGTGTCAAATTCAACAACTCCAAGGTAGTTTTATAAATCAACATTAAACTAGGGGCTAAAGAGGTTGCACATTAATATATAAAACTTCAAATATATTATATGCAACATATTTAAAATTGTGGAATAAAAGAGTTCTGGAATTCAAATTATTTCTTAAATATATAAAGAGAAAAAGATGAAATATAAATAAAATTATTACAACTCATTTAGTAATTTATTATTAATAATATATTTTTTAAAAATATGTTATAAAAAAAGCATAGTTCAAGCCTCGTTTAATCATTTCTAGAAGGAATGACCATGTCTACCAATCACAAAGAGTCTCAATTTTAAAACTAACTCCAATAATTGAAGGACATCATAATGAAACAATCAAACCTTGTGATGGGAAACAAAGATGAACTAGCCAAACTTGTGTTTCTCATTGCGAGGTTATTAAGATCGTTACATTTCAATGCATAACTGCTTGGCTAATGAACATTTAGTTCTATCTCTAAAAACACTCAAGAGCAGTCCTACATTAGATAACGGGAATGAAATAGAGATAACTCATCTAGAATATCTTTGTAATTTGTTGACAAGTCTTGATAAGGTTGACGCCATTGTGAAAATATGAATAGTTTAACAATGGTTCTATGATTTCCATCACCTAGATAGATGAGGGATTAGTTTTGCTTATGGATAATCTAAAAAGGAAGAAAGAAAATATATAGTGTTAAGTAAAGTTATCCTCAAAATATTTGATTCAATGGTCTCTATATTATTTTATTAATGAACAATCTTGTTGACAAAGAGAGTGAAAGAAAACATAATAACATACAAATATAGTCTGAATATTTAAATTTCATGATATTTTTAATGTCGAGAGGCATTCTACAATGGAAGAAATGATGGAGTGCGATCATGAGTGTGTTAACGTTAAAAAATTACCCTTTTAGCTTAAATTTGACAACCATCTACATGTCACAATTTCAATATTTATTATAAACATAATATACTTTTAAAAATAATTTAACATTTGCTAAAATTATAAGTTTTGAAGATATAAATAATCAAAAATAAAATTTAAAAAATAAAAACTCAATTCAATACTCAAAAACAACTATAATTTTTTTGGGTGTAGTAAATTAAATTTAAATTATTTTATAATTGACATTTTTCGGTATTTCTTTATATAATTTTATTTAAGATATCTATACTAGTTTTCAACTAAAAAAATAATACATGTAAATGTTTATTTTAAATGTTTTATGTTTGTTAAACAAATTGTTAGAATTAGAATTAGAATTATAATTACTAATTATTGATTATTTAAGCTTTTCTTTTGTAAAGATCTTAATTTTTAATAAAAAATAATAATTGAAAACTAGTATCAAATCCATTAAAATTATTAAGATCATTATTGAAATTATTAAAACCATTAGTTATTTGCTTTATAGACAAATACTTGTAAAATTATAAAACAAATATAATAAAAAGATAAATTTCATCACACTTTAAGAAAAAAACATATAGGATGCATAATAGGCCCAATATTATTGGAATATCTTCAAGGGACTTTAAGATTTATTTTAAAAGAGTTGGAGGTTCCATAAAATAAAAGATCTTTTACAAAACCAAATTCAATTTTATTTAAAAAAAAAAATCTTCTTAAGACTTTATATAGATGAAATAATAAATAAATATGATTTCTTTGACTTGTTATGTCTATATTCCTCTGAAAATAGGTATGTTACTATTTACTAATGTAAATTGAATATGTCCAATCTCTAATTATTTTTCCTCTCTAAAACAATCAATTTTCACTATTAAACAGTCTAAAAATTGAGATGCTTAAATAAGATTGTAATTTGAGATGTAAAAATAAGATTGTAAACTACAAAATACTCTACAAAATATGACATTTAGTATAATTAAAAAGTTCTTAATTTTTAAACAATAATTTGTAACAATTTTAATATATAAATTAATGTAATATATTTATTTTTCTCTAACTGATCAGCGATTGCTATTTTTTATTATCAATAAAATTATCTCAGAAAAATTATCATCCAGATGCATAGTTGATGTCCTAAAACATTGCAAAAATACACCGACAACTCTGTCTTGCATGTCTGTCCACATTTGGCATTCATGTGTCATTTAGCCAAGGATAGATGGTGAACCTTTCTTGCCTCTCTTCACTTCTTCAAGTAACTGTCCTTATTCTTTTCATTTTGCCACACTTACGTAAACCATAAAAAACTTGTAATTCTCCATTTCCCAGTAAGAATAAAGATAATCATTTGTTCTCTTCCTTGATCTTTGCATGGTAATTGGACTCTCTTTTGGATGGTTCTGTTGTGTAGAAAATATCATTGAAATCGGTTGTGAAGGATACAAGTAGGAAGAGAAAGACCCTTATGTTAAACCTCTTCCATCTTCCTTATATTTATGTTCAATACAATGTTAATATTTGTATAGTATCCATAAATTGTGTGCCTAGCATTGAGGAGGTCTTCGACTGATTACTTGTCAAAAAGATATTTGTATTAAAGAGGGTGGATTTTGTGGCATGGACATAAAAGATAGCAATATAGGGCAGGCTGCAGAAGTTATGAACAAAAGGCTATGTGATAATGTTTTGTTCTTTGTTTGTGACAAGGGTCCTATCCATCTACTCCAAGACTTATGCATTGTATAAAGGCCACAACTTGAATTCTGTTGCGTGCAAAATGTGGGTGATGAAGATTTGCGGGAAGGGCAATTTGGAAGAGGCAATCAAGATTTTAGATCAAGTATTGAGGAAGGGTATATATAGAAAATGTTACCCACTATCTGAAAGGATTTAAACAGAGAAATAAAATAGATGCAATAAGAAAAATACGCAACACCAAATTTATCCTGGTTCACCACAATAGTGGCTACGTCCAGATTGCGCAGTATTAAATTAATATGTAAAAAGGTTATTACAAATGAGTAGGAGCAACACATAAAAAAAGGCTCCAATAATATTACAAATGAAAAGTCTCAGGAAACCAAGAGACTTGCTTATTGGAGGGAAGAAAGGTGTGACTGTTGGCCTTCACAATATCAACAAACTCCCACATGAAGGACAACCAATGCTGCAACTGATCACCCAATACCCTGCTCAAAGAATGATCTATCTTTTCTTCATAAGCCCAAGAGAAGTTCTAGCACATTCAAACTTCTCTTTGGCAACAAACTTCGTGAATATATCAGCCAGATTGATCTTGGTATCAATCTTGACAACTTTTAGCTTGCCCTCTTCGACTGCATGATGAACAAAGTGTGCATGTGCATCAACGTGCTTGGAGTGACGTTGTGATGACTGATTATGTGCCATGAAGATCGCACTACGGCTGTCACAAAATGAATTATATTCACTTTGATGAACTTTCAAGTCACCAAGTAACCGCTGAAGCCAAATCATTTCCCTTGCACCTTCGGAAAGAGCTAAGTATTCAACCTCAGCTGAAGAAAGAGCAATGCAATGTTGCAACTGTGAAGCCCGACTGATCGCAGCTCCAACAAACGTGAAGGTATAACCAGTGGTAGACCTTCGATTATCGAAGTCTCCGGCAAGATCATAATCAGTGTAACCTTGTAGCTAAACTTTGTTTTCGCCAAAACATAAGACGTAATCTGAAGTGCCTTTTAGATACCTTAGTATCCATTTGACGGCTTCCCAATGAGCTTTTTCGGGATTGCTCATGAACCTTCTCACAACTCCCACCGCATGAGCAATGTCAGGGCGAGTAGAAACCATAGCATACATAATGCTACCAATGGTTGATTTGTAGGGAATTTTATCCATAAATTCTTTTTCTTCTTGTGTTTTAGGACATAATTCAGAACTTAATCGAAAGTGACTAGCAAGAGGAATAGGAGTTACTTTTGCATTAGCCATGCCAAATCTTTCAACAACTTTGTCAATTTATTGTTTTTGAGACAAAGTGATTTCCCTCTTTTTCCTATCCCTTGTGATTGACATGCCAAGAATCTTTTTGGCCGCCCCTAAATCTTTCATTGCGAATTTGCTAGCCAATTTTTGCTTCAACTCATTAACTATTCTTTAGTTTGTGCCAGCTACTAACATATTATCGACATAAAGAAGAAGAATGAAAAACTCACCACTTGGAAGTTTCTTGAGGTAGACACATGGGTCTGATTCACATCTTGTGAAATTATGCTCAACCATGAAGTGATCAAATTTTACATACCACTCTCTTGGGGCTTATTTGAGGCCATACAAGCTCCGATTTAATCTGCAATAAAGATGTTCACGTCCCTTCTTTATGAAGCCTTGAGGCTGCTCCATGTACAGTTCCTCTTCTAGATCACCATGTAGGAATATGGTTTTCACATCAAGTTGTTCTAACTCAAGATCTCATGCTGCTGCTAATCCCAGAACAGTTCAGATAGTTGTCATCTTGACAACCGGTGAGAAGATTTCATTGAAATCTATCCCTTTTTCTTGATCAAATCCCTTTACCACCAATTTGGCTTTGAAGCGTTTGTTGCCTTCTGCTTCCTCTTTCACATGATATACCCACTTGTTCCTGAGTGGTTTTCGATTTGGTGGAAGAGAGACCAAATCCCAAGTTTGATTCTTGAGTAAAGAATCCATTTCTTCACACATCGCAACTTGCCATTTTTCACTGTTTACATCTTTAAGTGCAGCTTTATAAGTGGTGGGTTCTGAGAATTCGGAAATCAAAGCTGAAGGCTTTGCCTCTTCAACAAATAACAACTCATAGTCTGAAAATTTAACTAGAATTCTCCTTTCTCTATTGGATCTTCTTAAATGAGTTTCAACATTCTCTGTTGGAGCTTGAATTAATTCGAATGGAGAACCAGAGACAGAGGTTTTCCCATTCAATTTTTTAACTCCCTCTTTACTGATGTGGCTGGATTTTATAGTTCCCTGCCTCTCTATTTCAACACACTCATGATCGTGTCTGAGTTCTTTGGCATCCATGTTAATCTTAGACCTGCGATGATAAGGATAAGAGGAATCATTGAGTGGATGCCCATTTTTCTCTACAATTTTCCCTACATGGCCCAAGTCGTGGTCTGATTTCTCCCTGTGATAAATGACACTGCCGATTGGTAGTTTATCGGCATCAAAACTGTGTCCCATGATCGCACCACAGGCTGCTTGATTAACAAAAAAAATTTGGTTCTTGCATATTAACTTGTGCAACCTTTGTCCATTGACTGGATTTTGCAACATACAGATTACTCAGACCACGCGGATTACTCACACCCTCATCGTTGATGTCCTGCGGATTAACGTGATTACCCTGTGCATTAATGTGATTACCCTACGCATATGTATGAACATATTCAATCTGTAGTCTGTGTTCCTGCAGATTATCTAGCTGTGAGTTTTCCTTGGTATTGTCTTTTATGGCTCTACTTGTCTATTGGTTCTATAGTAGCGCAGGGCCCACCCATGTAATTGGAAACATTTTGTTCAAAAAGAGTTGAACTTACTGTTGGTTGTGAACATAAGCAGGAATGAGCAGAATCTTCAGGGTTGTGATGGATGAAGTACTTGGTCCCATGTCTATACTCCAAAAAAATTTCTTTGTCTATGCCATCATGCCTTATTCCTAGGCAACTACCTTGGCAGTGAATGTGCTCTATTTCACAGACCTGAGGTTGTGAAGATATAGGCCGAGCATCTGATTGATTTATGGTAGTGAATTGTTCTGAGTTTGCACTTTCATTGTCATAACTTCCTGAGTTGAAGAGGGAATCTTCTGCCTGAGTATGCCATGTATCCTATGAGGAAGAGACAAGGGCAGGAGCAAGAACTGATGTAGGAGAGAGATTGTTTGTGGGATACAACAACTGGGTATTTCCATGTTGAGAGTGTGTGCCATTACTCATCATATCGAGTAAAGGAATGAATTCTCTGTTAGGAGTCTCGTCTTTAGAATGAGGAAATACCTTCTCATTAAAGATGACATCTCTGCTCCTAATGATCTTCTTTTCAGTTAAACTCCAAAGCCTGAAGCCAAACTGATCCTCTCCATAACCAACGAATATGCAAGGCTCAGATTTAGGATCCAGCTTGCTTCTCTTTTCTTTGGGCACATGTACAAAAGCCTGACAACCAAAAACTTTAAGATGAGAGTAAGAAATTCTTCTACCTTGCCATTCCTCTTCCAAAATTTTGAAGTTCAACCTTGAAGGACTCCAATTAATGAGATGGACGACTGTATTACATGCCTCAGCCCAGAATTTTTTTCTCAATCCTGCATTTGAAAGCATACACCGAGCTTTCTCCATTATTGTCTTATTGAGTCTTTCTGCTACCCCATTTTCTTGAGGGGTGTAGGGTACAACTTTCACCCTACAAATACCATTATTTGCACAATAATTGTCAAACTCCAGCCAACAAAACTCACCTCCATTATCCATTTTTAAACATTTGATCTTATGGCCCCTTTGGTTTTCAACAAGAGCTCTGAAAACTTTAAACTTAGAAAAAGCTTCAGATTTATTTTCCATCATATATATCCATACTTTCCTAGTACAATTATCAAGGAAAGTAACAAAAATATTTGCACCTCCTAAAGTGCTTACCTCAACTGGACCAAAGACATCTAAGTGTACAAGTTCCAATGGTTTTTCCTTGAGATTATATCCATTTTTCAAGAAGCTGACCCGCTTTTGCTTTCTGTAAAGGCAATGTTCACAAAATTCCAAATTTTCTGATTGGAGACCCAGTAGTTGATCCCTTTTGAGCATTACCTCAAGGCCCTTTTTGCTCATGTGGCCTAATCTTTGATGCCAAATTGCTGCATCGCTACCCATGACTGTCATAGCAGCCCCTATTTCAGTAGGGTTCTCAAGAAGATAAAGATTACCAACTTTATTTCCCTTGGCAATTATTCTCGAACCCTTGGTAACTTTCCAAGTATCCGGATGTAAGGATGGATAATATCCTTGTGCAAAGAGTTGACTGATGGAAATCAGATTTCTCTTTAATTTGGGAACATGGTGAACATCTTTTAACAACCATTGCCCTCCATCTTCTAGCTATAACAAAATGTCACCTTTGCCAACTATTTCGCAAGATTTGTTGTCTCCAAGAAATACCTCTCCAAATTGACCTTCATGGTAATTTGTGAAACAATCCGTACATGAAGTGACATGGAAGGAAGCTCTGGAATCTATCACCCACGAATCTGATTTTGAGTCACTTGTAGAAAGAACTAGAGCGCTTTCATCTTTCTCATAGGCTGTATTTGCTTCAATATTTCTCACATTTTCTTGTGCTTTCTTGTAAGCCCGACAATTTCTCTTTATGTGGCCAGGCTTACCACAAAACCAACATTCTCCATTCCTACCTCTTGACCTTGAATGATTGGGTGATTTGGATTTCCTTTGATTGTTATGGTTATTACCTCTATGATGGTTTCTTCCCCTTCACTCAGTGCTGACCATGGTGAGAGCATCACCGGATGAGGAGTCTTTGTTACTCCTTCTTATGTCTTCACTTAATAAAGTGGCAACAACATCGTCGTAGGCCAGCTTTGACTTCGTAGAGTTTGAAGTACTTACAGTTGTAACTACAAGATCCCAACTGTCAAGTAATGAACATAACAAGATGATGGCTTGGACTTCGTCATCTTGAGTCATACCAACCGAGCTTGCTTGACATAATAGGGTATTCAAATCATTTATATGATTTGACATCGCAGTCCCTTCCTTCATTTTTAGTTTGTAGAGTTTCTTCATAATGAAGATTTTGTTTGCAGCTGACGCCATTTGATACATATTTTGAAGTTTGTCCCAAACTTCTTTCATTGACTTCTCGTTTGAGACATTGAACAAGACATTTTTTGCTAGCGAGAGAAAAATGGATGCCATCGCCTTCTCATCCATCTTTTCCCAATCTTCATTAGACATTGTAGACAGTTTCTTAGACTTTCCTTCGATTGCGAGAGCTAAGTCTTTCTTAACCAACAAGGAGCACATCTGCACTTTCCACAGGCTATAATTCTTGCCTATAAATTTCTCTATTTTCATATCCTCCATCTTTTCGAAAAAATTCAACACCGATTTCCCAATTTGCACACCTCATGCTCTGATACCAATTGAAAGGATTTAAATAGAGAAATAAAATAGATGCAATAAGAAAAATACGCAACACCAAATTTATCCTGGTTCACCACAATAGTGGCTATGTCCAGACTGCAGAGTATTGAATTAATATGTAAAAAGGTTATTACAAATGAGTAGGAGCAACATATAAAAAAGGCTTCAATAATATTACAAATGAAAAGTCTCAGGAAACCAAGAGACTCGCTTATTGGAGGGAAGAAAGGTGTGATTGTTGGCCTTCACAATATCAACACTATCAACAACATCAAAGCCCCATCTTCTTTATAGGTTCAGTAGGACTCATGCATGTGCTAGTAAGATCGACAGAAGGGAGCTTGTTTACCCAGTAATTGCTAGTTCCAATCCTGTCCACTCCCCTTCTTTATTATAGTTACATAGAAATGGCATTAATTGTAGTTCCAACTAGTCCATGCATTTCGGTTCGCTCCCTCCTACTATTGCTTTGGTGGAAGGAAGGAGGGTTGGCACATAGTTTCCTTAGGACAAATCAATACATACAAGACTATAGAAGCCCATGTTTTTCAAGAAACGAGGACTCTAGCTGCTTGCAACTTGAATCAATTAAATTTCAAAATTTAGTATCTTCGTCGAACATTACAAAGGAAGAAGAAATTATCTGTCCCTACAAAATAACAAGCCTTGAAGAGAAATAGTTTTGAACTTTATGATATTTTATTGAGCACAAATAATCCATCTATCAAAACATTAGAGCAGTCAACTTGCTGACTTGTTTACTAAGTTAAGGTTTCCTTTGCATCAAAGGAATTGACCTGTCGATGGTTCATATAATTCAGACATAATTATTAGATTTATAGAACACAAGATTAGTTTCCTTAAATTAACCAAGCTCTGATACCACTTATTACAAACTAGGGTTGCCATTGTACCAAAATTTTGATTTGTCAATGCCCAATACAACTATTAGATTTATAAAAGAAAAGAGATAATTATACTGTATCAAGAATCTAAAAGGAAACACTAACAACTAATTCAATATTATCAGTGCTTAAACCTGCCCAACTACGATTGCTTGTTACATTGTTAGACCCAGAGTCTGAATGAGCAACAAAATTTGACGACTGAAAAGAAAAAACTTGTTTTAGAGGAGAATATGTGGGCATTGTGCTGAGTAGACGAGGCATAGGCACTTCAAAGTTTAGAATCTGGAGAACATGCCTTATTTTGGGTTTTGTAGAAGGATCTGGATGAGAGAACCATAACCTTATCACTACTAGTAGTTCTAATTCTGCCATGTCAAACACCCCCAACAAAATGTTATCTGCTGCTTCGAACAACTTGCCCTCATCAAACAATCCCCAAAACCCCAGTAAAGGATTGGTTGTGGGATTTGCATGTGAACCGGTTTTTGTATGAAACTCTCTATAACTATCACTAGCTGCTGAGTAATTAAACTAGAACAAAAAGTTTGTAAGTCAGGAAAAGTACTCTCTAAAGAAAGATGCAATGAATTTGTTCAATAAATAAGATTTAATTTGTGTTCGTGTTAAATTTGTGCTTCTTAGTTTTTGGCGTGCTCTATTTTTCCCTTGTTTTCAAAGCTTCATATGATATAATATTTCACAAATGTAAATGGTCAAATTACATCATATTATCCCTCACATTGGAGAGAGAAGCCTGGAATGTGAAATCTTAACGGCGAATATGCCAAGTCTATGCCATTGTCGATAATAGTTTGCTTCTATCTCTCCATCTTATGGTTACAATATATTTGCGCTCATAGCCCAGTGCACCAGATTGGAAGATTAACACCCAAAAGCATGGGTTCACCCCAAAGCCCGTTTGATCAGCAGAGGAAGCTTAAGATTGTGGGTTATTTCTCTATGCTTTTAGATTTGAATATGAGGGCCTAGTTTGATCGCTGAGTAGGAGCATCGGGAATATTAGTCTTCCCAAACTCACCTCAGCCTACAAAGCACTTGGCTAGATCAGAGAGACACCCTAAGTTTAAAAAGAAAAGAAAAACATCCAAAAACATAAAACACGAAACATGAAACATGCCTCGAAACTTAAAGGGCATGGCACAGAATTTCTTAACTTTAGGGAAACATTTTGATGCTAGGTTATGTAGTATGTTCCCAAACACGAAATCAATACATATATAAATACATATATAAATTGTGGAATTCTGATATTTTGAATAGAAACACTACCACTTCTAAGTCCTGGGTAGAGGAGGTGTAGGCCTAAGGCAGTCCATGCGTGGAAGTGGTGAAGCAATTGTCTTACCTTGGTATATCGGTAGAGCCCGAATCTGGAGGCACAAATTTTGAGGACTGAGAGAATCTGTGGCATTAGGCAGTGTGCATGATAGACGAGGCATAGGCACTTCAAAGTTGAGGAGCTGCAGAACTTGCCTTATTTTGGGTCTTGTAAAAGGATCCGGATGAGAGCACCATAATCCTATCATCATTAGCTATTCCATCTCTGCCCTCTCAAACACTCCCCCTAAATTATTGTCTGCCGCATCGAGCAACCTGCTTTCACCATACAACTCCCAAACCCATTCCACAAGCCGTGTTTCTGGGCATTCCAGGTTTTGATCTAGTTCCGCTCTTCCGCAAGCTATTTCCAAAGCAACTGCACCAAAGCGGAACACATCCGACTCTGTACTAAATATTCCCCTGACTACACATTCGGGTGCGAGGTACCCTAATGTCCCCGCTAGCTTGCTGGTCTGAAACCTATGATCATGCTTCCCAATGCGAGCCAATCCAAAATCACCCAACTTCGCACTGAATTCAGAATCAAGCAGGACAATGCTGGATTTGATGTCTCTGTGCACTACACATTCATCCCATGACTCGTGAAGATAAAGAACTGCACTGGCTATGTCAATGGCGATTCTATATCTGCGGCTCCACTCTAGTTCCACGTTCCTTTCGCCAAAGAGGAAATTGTCAAGACTCCCATTAGGCATGTACTCATACACCAGCAGCAGCTGGCCCTTCTCATGGCACCAACCCAACAGCTGTACCAAATTGTGATGTCTCAGACGGGTGATTGTGCTTATTTCGGCAAGGTACTCCTTTTTCCCCTGTTTTGATCCTGCAGAGATGCACTTCACTGCAACTATTTCATCCGACTGTACTAAAGTGCCCTTGTACACATCCCCGAATCCTCCTCGCCCAAGCCTCTTTTCCTCACTGAAATCACTGGTGCCCGCACTGAGCTCAGAGTATGTAAATTTCCGCGGTACATATTCCAGTGCTATATCCATATCCAGCTGCTCTTCCTCTCCAATGCCCTGTTTTTCCCCCCTCCTTCGCCAAATGACGAGGAACATCAAAATCGGCACAACCAAAACGGCAGAGCCCACTGCTACACCTACTTGGATGGTTTTATATCAGTTGAACCAGAGATAACACTAGTAAAGTTAGCCGTAAAGTTCCAAGAAAGTAGTCGATGAATCTCGCTTGAGGTACATATCTGAAGGAAGATATCTTGTCAAATTTATGCTATATGGCAATTGCCCTGCTATTTTGCCCTCTGATCGAGCAGACACACTCAACATATTTTCTTCGCCGCGGTAATCTATCCTAGCGTCCCATATCTTTGCATTAGTCAATCTCTGATCCAGACGAACAGAGGCTTCAGACGCAATGTTATTCACATCAATTCCAATGTGATTGTCATCTGAATCCCAGTCAGTTTTATATGTGTCGAATTCAACAGCCACAAGTTGGTTGGAAAGATGACCATTTTGTTCGGGACTAAAGAGACCGAGGTATCCGGCATCTGCTCTGTACGCGACGTGAAAAACAGATGTCAGAGACGCCATGAAGAAAGCAAATCCATCGCCACCGATATCAGATCCAGTTGTCATGGGTCCAGTTGATTTTGAATTGAAAATGCGTAGTAAAGCTGGAATTGGTACCAAGCGGAATAGGGGTATTGCATACTACTCTGCCTGCACTTCCGCCGTTTAGACCCTTTTTGCTGTCCGTAAGTTGGAACACATGTCCACCCACAAAGACGGCATCGCCATCCAGCTGAACATGGTTTGTGCCATTTAGCTCGAAGCTTATGGACGACACATTCTCTGCATCTGCAACTGAGATCTGTAATATAAGACACTGGGATGCTATACATATAGCAACTAGTATTTTGACATACCCAGAACCATTAAGATACAGTTTTAATCAAGAAATTTTGTTAGAAATGGATTGTGCTTCTACAAGAAGATGAAACTGTATTTCCTTATGACTGCCTATGACACTGCCACTATTATTAAATGGAGAGGATTTAAACTGTTAAGAAAGACACTGCAAAGATACAGCCAAAGGTGCATTCAAAGACTGACCGGTCCTGAAGAAAAAATGCAGCAACTAATAGATATAGGGTGAATTAAGGTACAGTGGGTAGAAATTCAGAATTTTCTTGAATAAGATCAAAGATGCATTCTGAAACTCAAGAAATGCTTCCCTTATAATAGGGAAACTTGAGGCATCTCTAAAACACTGATCCTTCTTCAACGATAACAGCACAAATTGTGACTATCAAGGGCAAAACTTTCTTTGTTGGTGTAGAACAATTGTCAACAATTTTTAATTTAGGAATATATTTGTAAAAGTGGACGGAACAAATTTAGAAATAAGTATGCAAATATAACATGCAAGATATAAAGATTTATCAAACTAGGCATCAGTCATGTACAGAAAATGGCTATGGTCGGCAGAAAATTCTAGATGGTCGGCAAAGAAGAAATTAAAAGCTATCAAATTTACTGTAAAAATTTATGCCTATAACCGCGATTTCATAGAAGGAGAGTCTCAGCGTTTAGTGTCTGTACATTTATTTAAGAGCTGGACCTGTTTCTTTTAAAGGAAAGGTTACACGCGTATTCGTAGACAGTCGGGGCCAATCTAGAGGAGCCACTCTGTAACATTTTATTTCCCCTGTCATATAAAAGGACGGATTCCGAATCCTGACTAATAATGTTACATTCTGAAATTTTGACTTTAAAGCTATGTTTTTTCTTCCTCTATATGTCAAAAGAGTATATGTGACAGTTGGTTCATGGTTGATATCAATTACTATGTACAATGTGCAATCATTTATTGATTATAGTAGTTAGTCGTTACTTGTCATATGTTGATGAAGGTAGTTAAACGTTACTTCTCATACGTTGATGATGGTAATTAGCAGTTGCTTATTTTTGAATAATGGTAATTAACTAATTTATTTTCTACTATCTATATTATATGTTGATATAGATTTATCATGAGAACTTGTTATTATTGTAGAAAATATTGCACAGGTGGTTGTAGAGCAGTGAGGGAGCATTGTTTAATGAGATCTACGGAATGGGGTACTATCTTAGTCCATTTATCCAATCGATATGTATGACCTCTAACTACCTTGGTAAGAACCTAGCGACTGCATAACAAGGTACACATATTTGACACATATGACCTATTAGACAATCAATAAAACATAAAACATTTTAACATAATCAAAATACGTACCTTTAATGGTTTATGTTGACATTCTCATCACTTTATTGTGTATATATATGTATATGCACATAAGTATAAAAGTATGGTTCCACCATAGTATTAAATTATTCAAGCTCATCTCTATTAACATACATATATAAATATGTGTATACCTTGGGAGGATATGAAGATAAAATAATCACCCAAGTATACATGTATTTAGATATGTGTATCCTAATAGGTATTACCTTGGACAAAATAATAATATGATGTCACTATTTGAAATATATATATAAAATTCTTTTGATTAGGAGGCCTTCGAATTCTTTCCTCATAATTATAAGTCTTTATAAGAGATGAGTACACTTGACATCTTCTTTTAAAATCGGTGAACTAAGAAGCTGATTATCTTTTTATAACTACTACCAAGAGCCGCGGCTTCCTTTAAGCCTTCTATATTATTTTCGTATTATTTCCTTTAAGCCTTCTATATTCAATTTTTTTGAGATGGTTTACTCCACACCCATCGTGGCTAAACCACGCACTAAACTATTCCCTTCGAGTTGTTGATGTGATTAATTTTAACTTGCTCATATTTGTTAATCAAAGATAACACCACTTCCAAAAGAGAATACAATCTTCAATTCGGGGTAGTTTTGGATCTTACCACATTTGTCACAATCATTGGGTCCCTAATTGAATCATCTTGAAGTAGATCATGATGTTGGGGTAAACCAAATAGGTCATAGACTTCTTGAATTAGAGAAGGAAAGGGCTGAATTTATCCATTCATTCCTAAATATATTAGTTTAAAAGTCACATTTCCTCTCCCTTTGGGAATCTTGTTTCTTGAATGATATTTTAGAGGAATTACACCCATTCATGGCCTTATAAAGTAGGAACTACCATTTTTTTCTCTCCAAAACTTTAACAAGTTTCCTACATCTACTACTTGCCTACTGTGAATGTTGTGGGTGCTAATTACCCCCTCCATACTTTGTAGAGGTCCCCCCAATATTTTTGTGGGAGAGTTAGAGTGAGTTTTTTTTTTACCATTGCCTCTCTCGTAAGCTTCCTTCCAACCCTTTTGTCTTTGATTATCTTTAGAATATCACGCAATCTTGTTTTATGAATATCATCTTTCTCTTGTGAGAGTGTGGCCTTTTTGCTGATATGTTTTGATTCATTTGAGAAATCTTGTGTTATGTATTCTTAAAGTGGTGTATAAGCTTCCTAACCCTCTTTGTTAGGAAGGTTAATCCCGTCTCATATCCCCTTCTCGTGCTTACAATTATTTAAACTGATTAAGTGGCCATTATCACTTTGTGAGGTATGATCTTCACAACTTCTTATTGAAATGACCCTATGGAATCTTCTATTGGAACTTGGTTTGCAATTTTTGATATCATGTTTATTTTAACTTCATAAACCTATCTCAATAAGAGTACTCCATTTGTCTTTCGATGAATATATGGATATGGCTATGTTCATAGATTAGCCTCACTAAGAATATTTTGAATAGTTCCACTTTGAAAGTTAGATGCACTTTTTAGCTATCACCTCTTAGACAATTTGTTCTACTTGGTATAAGCTAAATACTGGGTGAGCCCATTATAGTGGGTGTCACTTTTTGGTATGAAGAAACTTGGCAACACTAAAACAAAATCAAATTTTGGGGGTTTGTGCAAACCCTAGGGTTTATGTGAACACATAAATAATGTTCGTGTGAACCCTATTTCATTATATGTTCATGTGAACATATTTGAATGGTTTGCATGAACCCTAGGGTTCATCGAAACATCTAAAATCATTGTTTTTTTCCTTCAAACTGATATTTTTTTGATAGACATGTTTGTGTGAATGTTTGTTCACATGAACATATACTATATGTTCACGCAAATAGAGTGTTCACACGAACATGTTTTTTTAAAAAAAAATTGTTCTTTTTCAAAAAAAATGGCCTTTTGACCCTCGATATTGGGATCAAATGACCTCATACTATAAATCTAAAAATGTTAAATTGTGTTTCTTAGAGCAATCTTTCTAATGACTATGATTTTAATAGGTATTATATTCATTAAGACTTTCAAAAATATGAGTTTAACTCATTATAGGTTGATTAACGATTGAACACCGACTAAGTTCAACACTTTGAGATTTTTTGAAAAATCTCTAGGAAATAGGTTACAAAGTTAGCTTTCTATTGAAAAAGGAAAATTTGATTTATGATATATTGAGTTCAAGTTAAGCTTGTCAAAATGAACGTATGTCTAAATTACAAATGATGTCACTTTAAACTTCATAAACTATACAATATGCAAGCAAATTGAATCAAACCAAATGTATCCTCTAGCTATTGATGTTACAGATCCAACATCAAGAAAATTACCTCACTATCATTTGTAGCAAAAAAAACTATTCTTGTCAAAATGACTGTCATTCTTTAAAAATATTGATTTTTCATATGTACTACTTTTCTGGGGAGAATAATTTTTTAACTTAAATATTTTTTTATTTTAAAAAAAAAATTATGGTTACTATTGGCCTAGTTTTTCACATCAAAAATTTGTTGTATTTTACAGTGAAAGCCTAGTTGACTCATTGAAATTAGAGGTCGTGTGTGTTAAAACTTGTTTGCCCTAGACAAAAACCTCAAATTTCATGTTTACCTTAGTATTATTTATGCCCTAGGTTTCCAAAAATAGGGTTGCTTTGGTTCTTTTTAAAAATACATGGGAAGTTTTTTTGCCTTAGAAAATATTTATTCCAAATTTTCCATGTTTATTTTAAAATATTTTTCCATAAATATTTTTACTTTAACCTTTGATTTAGCCATGGATTTGATCATGGGTCAACCTACGAAGTATTCCTGTGAAAGTCTTTAACCCTATATGCTTTAAGTCTTAACCATTGATCATAAGAAGATCCATGAGCGTCACTTTCCCACAATTTGAAATTTCTCAAACTTTAAAGAATGTGGGGAAGTGACTATTGGACATGTGGATTTGCTGAAGACATCTATGTTATGGGCCACAAAAGATAAACTTGTTAGAACAACTTAGGGTTGTCAAAACACGTTGGAAATTTGAAGCTACTTCATTGGATGTATTTGATAACTAGGACTAAAGTAAAAACAATTTGTTGCTCTGTTAATCATCTGAAGATCAATGGTGAGTATTTTCCCACAATATGAAGATGAGAAAAATTTAAAGAATGTGGGGAAGCACCTTGATGACATGTTTAATTTCTGAGGTCACTTAGCTTGTGGGTTGCCAAGTTGGAAAGGTGTTAGAATAGTTAGAAAAGTGTCAGAACACTTGGTAGGTTAGCTTCATTTCATTGGATAAGGTTGATGATTGGTTTCAAAGAAAGTGAATCTTGTGAAATTGTCGATCATTTGAAGATCGACGATGGGCACTTTTCCACTTTATGAAGATGCTCAAGTTTTAAAGAAAGTGGGGAAGCAACTTTACGCCCTGTGGCCATGTGGGGTCAACCGTTCCAAAGGTTGCCAAGTAATGCTAAGATGGAATATATGCCAAATGTTTTATGTTCATTTGCTAAGAAGTATTGTGTGTATAATGAGGTGGAGGCTGAATATTTAGTGGGCTTGGAATATTAAAGGCAAATGCAATAACAACTAAGGTTTTTTATAATCGTCGATCATTTGGAGATCAATAATTGACACTTTCCCACAATTTGAAACTACTCGAACTTTAGCAAATGTCGGGAAGTGCCTTGATGATGTGTGGCCAGTTTCACGAAAGGGTAACACGATCATTTGGTTTTAAAGCTAAGTCATCTGATTTATGAAGATCAACAATTGGATTTTAAATTATGCGGTGCAACATGAAATATGACTATTGGGACATTAATTTTGATCAATGTTGTTTTGCGTGAGACTAAATTTGCAATAAGGTTTCTGAATTTTCATTATTGAACACTAAGGTTGCAAAATTCTCATACAATGAAGATATCCAGAGCTAAAGGTGTATTTTCTAAGGGTTTCGAGTTGTTGCCAACATTTTTTCAAGAGAAGTAAATAGGAAAATTGGGTAAGTATCTGAATTTCTAGTTAATTGAGAAAATACACTCACATTAAGATAATTGTTCAATATGCCTCCACAAAGGGATTTCTCATGGAAAGTAGATTACCTAAAAAGGGTTGTGCATGATGATTTTTTAGAGAAAAATGCCACAATCCATAAATGAACTTTCTAGGGGAAAAGAATTCATACCAAAGAACCCTAGGTTATTGATCAAGAAGGGTTTCTATGAAAAAGAAAACTAGTTGAGAGATGCCGAGACATCTGTAGGGGGTTTAGAGTTGTTTCATAAATGGTTTGTAGAAAGAAAAATTTACATTCCCTTGAATAATGTATGGGAATTTGACATTGGCAAGTTAATTATCCTAGGGGTTTTCTTTGATGATGACTTGCAGTAATGTTGAAGAAGTATGATCCAATAACTAGGATAGTGAAGAATCATGCTAGTGACAATCTTTTTAGGGTTTCACCAGAATTGATCAGTGAGGTCTTCAAATTAAACTATAACCATGTAGTGCATGAGAAAATATATATGGAAGATCTTCAGGCTAGGTATAATACACAGAGGGTATATTTGAGGGGAGGACCACTACAAGAACATTTTGTCAAGATAAGACAATTACCCTTGGTTACACCAAATACTCCAAAGCCATTGTTGAGAAAATATTTCAATCTGAGAGCACAAGCACTCTATTTCTCTCTATGCAAAATATTTGAAATGGATGAACAAGATCACATCCCAAGCTCTATTGCTTTCATCATTGCTCAAACACTTTAGTATGGTATGAGTTCTATTTTTTATTTTGCTACTCTCTTGCCAAAAGAGATTCATACTAGATTAATGGGTATAGCTAAAGCTAAAGTTGACAAGCCATTCTATTGGTACTCTATGTTAATGTACATATGTTTGTATAAGGAAGTTACCTTTTTCTCTAAAGAAATAAAATTGGAATTGGAGAGAGATGGAGAAAAGGTTCCTATCCAATTGTGGAGTGTAGACATGACATGGGAGGTGAATGATGCTAGTTTTGTCAGATTTGATAGGTACTTTTTCTCCAGACTCAGAATGTTACTAGTCGGGGATAGTCCTAGAATACCTCAATCACTATTAGAGCTGATTAGAACAAAGGATCATGCAAAAGGATTGAAGGTAAGTCACAATTGGGGAGATATCATCCCATATGAAGTGTCCATTGTAGTCAAGGTATATGGTTTCCTTGGAAAATGACATGTGTTGCCTTATCAGGTGTCTTTGAAGGTGGGAATCGTAGAACTCTTGTGGCATATAGGATCACTAGAAGAAAGAGAATTCCAAAGGTACATTCTTTCCTCAAATTACAAGGGTGCATAATTTTGTTTTTATCAAGAAGGGATGGAGACATATAGGAAAGTGTTTAGATAAATATTAGATGGCTCAATCCCATTCTCACTTTATTAGCCTAGAGGGTTTTTATGAAATATTCAAAGAAAGAACAAAATCCAAATTCAAGAAGCAACTTGTATATTTTCTTGAAGATATAGTTCGGAATAAGTTTTCATTACAAGAACAGGAAGTTAGGAAAGAAAAGTGGAAGGTATATAGCAAGGTTCTTGATTTCATAAATGCTTTTGAGCTAGAATATGATCCCCTTGCTAACAGAAAATATTGGGGTGCAAAGATAGCTATGCTTATGGATAATTTTGTTGGGTGCATGTAAACTTTGAATGAAAAGAAGGAAATCTTGACCCAAACCTATCGAGACAAGGCCACTGAGGTAGAAAATAAGTTGGCTAATAAATTAATTGTAAACCTAGGCCAATATACATTATAGAGAAAAGTTGGGTATGTGGTAGAAAAGAGTGTGCAACTTGTGCCTCTTTACGAAATCCAACTTTTTTAAAGCCCTCCTGCTGCACCTGCTCCGAAGATATAGAAATTGGAACAAGGATCCTCTTTTGGGGTTGAAGAGTACTCCCCTACCCAATATCCACTCCGAATAGATGATAAAATTTCTTTAAGAGAACATTTGAGATGAATGGGAGGGGAGAAGGAAATTGTAATTACAACAACATATATAGAAGGAGTGCCTGAGGAACCTCCTATGCCAACATTAGCTCTCACTATGGGAGACTTTAGAGGTAAAGAAATATATGATGTAGTTGCACACACATCTAAGAAATTCATTGATGATGAGATTTTTTTGAAATCAAGAGAATTTGCTCAAATTTTGTGGAGAAAAAGTATAAATAATTTTGAAGACAATTGCAAAAAACTTAAAACAGAGCAACTTGGTAGGCATGACTCTAAAATTGAGGAGGAGGGCAAGGCCAATTTTATTGAGGAATTTGCACAAATAACTCCTGAAGGGGAAGACAACTACTAAAGGATTTTGGAGTTTTATTGTTACCAGAATGTGATATTGCTAATGTCATATTTTTGATACAATAAGGAAATCAAAGGACACACAGTTTAGAACTAAGGAGGAAGTCCTACAAGCCCATAAGGGGTTAAAATATAGTGATGACCATTAGGCTTTAGTGATGTGATCCATTCAAAAAAGAGACAAAGGTAGAATGCAAGAAGTTTCAGATTTTGAACACATAGGAAACCTTGTTATCTACAGGGCAGAGGAAGTGGATAGTGATAAAGTTGTCAGGATGACCAAAGAAATGGTATATTTTGGAGTGGTAGTTGCTGCCAAGGACAAGAACAAATTTTTGGAGTTAAATGATAAATTTGAAAAGCTGTTAGAGGCATATGAGGAAAGAAGAAGTAGAATACATCATTTGGAGTCTCAGATTACTCAAATGGACAAGCAATTGGGAAAAAGAAAAGTAGGAGAATCTAGCCAGCCCAAGATTACTTATCCTCCTCATCTTCCTATTAAACCTTTGAAGTCAACTCCCCTTGTAGAAATACCAACTACCTTACAGGGACTCCAAGCATGCACAAGTGAAGATCTTGAAGAAGAAAGGGGTAAAATCTAGTCATTACATGTGGAGTTGGATGTCAAGTATGAAAATAAATTAAGAGACTCCATTATGTATCTGGTAGATAGGATAAAATGGCCTATGTTTTATGATAAGTTGTCAAAATTAATGAATCTATGGGATGAGTTGAAGAAAAATTAAGCCACCTTGAAGCCAACTGTCAAAAAATGGAACAATAGGGACAATGATGTCACAATTTTATGATGTTTAGTCATTGGTCTTTCTTATGAGAAAATAGAGAAAACTTTTTACATGACCAATGGCCTCTCTAATTTTGATAATAAGAGAGTTGCATTGTAGATGAGAATCATTAGTTATTTCTCAAAGTATCTTAATGAAAGTTTTGAGCTTTTCCCTCATGCACTCAAGGTCGTAGATATTTTGAAAGATAAAGAAGAATGGGCCAAGGAGCTAGATGAATTAATGTGCCTTAGATTAAATAAAGTCATCAATGAAAAGGGCTGCATATGGTTTGCTAAAACAACTAAAGAAGTTGTTTAGGTTCAAATTTTTTAATTCTTTTAAAAAGGATTTTGTTGAAATTGAGAAGTTGGGAGAAGAAATCCTAAAGAAAAAATAAGAGATTCTTAATTTCAATTGCTAGATGATACAATTTTTAGCAAATGGATGGCAAATCTACCCCAATCAAATCAATTGACTGTGGAAGAAACTAATAAAAGTGGTGTGGATCTAGATGAATTACAAATAATAGATGCACCAAAAGAGACAAAAGAAGATCAACTAGTTGCAGAGGTAGTTAGTCAAACTAATGATGTGGCAGTAGAAAAACCAATTGTAACTGTTGGCTTGTCAGTTCAGGATGATTTGGAAGGAGATCAATGAGTTGTAATAAAAATTTAGCTATTAGAACTCGACAACTCATATGCAGGTCAAGCTATCCCACAGTTGGAAGAGAAATGAGAACAAGAAGCTACAACAGAAGTGGTCCCACAAAAAGAAGATTCATGATGTAGACATTCTGTTGCACAATTTTTTGTGTTATTATGACAGCAACCTTTTTGTTTGTAATATCTTTCTTTCTTAAGGATAGCTATCATTCTTCTCTAAGCTTGAAGCTTGTTTCATCTCATGCTATATAAATGAGATCCCAAGGCTAGAGAAAGGGTCCAAGCTTTATGTAACTTTTAGTATTATGCCAAGCTTGCATTCGGTCCAGTATTTTTGATGTTAATTTTGTGATGTATTTTACTTCACAAATTTGATAATACATGAACATTGAGGGACCATGTTGTTTTATCTTGAATTGTTTTGAGTTTTACATCAATGTTGTGTGATTTTCAATGAAAATTAATACAAATGAAAGTTATAGCCATATCTATTTTCTCTAAATCTTGTCTCCATTGTTATTAGTTGGTTATCTTGAGATAGTGTGAGCAAGGTTTATACAATTTAATGCAACTAGGACATGTTGTATATCCATTTTCTAACAGTTTTAATTCAAGGAATTAAGTAAATCCTTCAATAAGGTGATAGGATTTCTAGCCAATAAGAAGGATATTCATAAGAATGAGGTTTAGGGTAAATTGTTGATAATATTGATTGTAATGCAATTGAATAGGTCAAAATTGCTGGGTAGACTCTGAATGCCAATGGATGAGGCATTGATCATTTATTTAGTTTTCATGTGAAGAGATCATAGATTTGCATCAAGAAAAATTTCAAAAATTAAATCAATTTTACTATAATGTATGAAGAATTTAATAGCTAGTTAGCACTTGTTTGCATTTAATCTATGTGTGTTGTGGTTACATGTTGTAACCTAGAATTACCTCTAAAGCTGAGAAGAATTATGGCTAAAAAATCTACTATAAGGGATAAATGTTATGAAAGAATATCAGTGAGTGAATGAAGTGTGAAGATAATATCAAATTTTGATCTCTTTTATCTCTCAGATGCACCCGCCTTGGTTTTGCAAAACCTAAAGAGTAGAAAATCCTTGTGATTTTTTTGAAGTTGGGTCCAGATCTAAAGATTTCTTAGTTGAACATATGAAATAGCTAACCCTTAGAATAAGTTGTTCTTCATTATCCTGGTATCAACTATTTTTTTGCTTGGTAGTTTTGAAACACCAATAGTTACAAAGTAGGGAAAAAAGTACTATAAATCACTAGTTGATGTCATCTTCAAATTCCTAATACTTTTAGAGACATAGTCATCGAAGTGTTAGGTTTATTTCAAAAATACTGATTTTAGTGTCAAAATTAATCAAAAAGTGGGACCCATTATTGTGGGCTCACCCTACTATATTCTCCTCTCTTGAAAATCCTTGTCATTATTGATCTATTTCACACCTTCACTAGATATAGAATTTGACTTTATAAGACTGATAGCTCCATTGTGACTCTATGCCACAAATCACCTTTGACTTCCCAATATTGATTCTTCATTCGGTTATTCTTCAAATTTCTATGATAAGTTATGGAAAATGTTTTATTTTTCTCTTGATAATAATTTATCAAATTCTAGTAAAAAATCCAAAGTGTAAGTAAAAATTTATCTTCCTTTGTAAGTTCACATTCCACATTTTTTTTTGTATTTTTGCTTCTATCTTTCTAAAGATGAAGAGAGAATAAGGTTGCATATTAGACCTCAACAAGTCTTTTTTAATTTTATCTAGATTCAAGCAAACTAAATCCTCATCTAGATTTGAGAACCCCTTGTTACACTTGTTTAGCCTTGATTGATCTACCATGTTGGATTTATAATTCATTAGTGGATGGTTGTAGTTGATCTCATGGACCTAAATTCCAAACTTGGAAATAGTTTTGATTGTTTTGGGCTATTCCATTACCATGTTCATGAGGAGGTAGATCATAGTGTTTTCTTCCTTGTCAATAAAAATGTGTTTAAAACAATCCCCATTTTTTTTATGAATAACTCTAGAGTGTTGGCCTCCTTGTATTCTATAGGTCAATCAAATAGAGAAATCCACATTAAAATAAATTTGATTAAGCAATTTTTACTATCAAAGTTAGGATTCCAATTTGTATATGTAGTTATTTATTGTTATAGAACCAACCTTTTTCTTGGAGACTGTATCTTTACTTTTCAACTTAGATAGAAATGTAACTACGAATAAACCCAAATCTGAGTTAAAGGAGTCAATAGAAGAGATTTCTTTCCAATTTTGAAGAGCCCAGTTGTTAAATTCTATAAATGACAAGTCAGAGTCTCAAAACTTACAAATTCTAACTTGTTGTTCGAGATGACCACATCTTTCTTGAATAAAGATTCCTCTAAAAATGTAATGGTTAGTTTAGACTTATTTTTCCTTTCTTGTGATGGAGTGGAGATTGTGGGTGCTATTTCTCAATTATTATTTTTTGTCTTCTATGTATCTCGAGTCCTTTTCTTACATTAGAGTCGATCCCAAGTTATTGATTATGTAGTACTTTGCTAATTGCATTTAAAATTGCCTTCTCCATTATTTGTGAATAATATTCTATTATCCCCTCTTAGGATTCTTTTCTTTTTCTTGTGGATGTCCTAGTGCATTTTTTACCTTACCTTTTTTTGAAAGAGGGGCATTAAATGGTCTTTCCTCATTTTTCATCGAGAAAATATTAACAAAGTTGGGGTTTTTACTCTTGTAAGGTCTAGAGTTGTGTTCTAAATTTCTATACCTTGCTTCTAGTGACCCCATCTTACATTAGGATTGTAAAATGGTAGATGTGAGTTCCTATTTGAAGACTAAGGTTGCAACTTCTAGTTTCCTATAGAGCACCCCCACGATCACCATCCAACTTGTTCTATATATTCCTAGAATAGTAGGCTTTAGTAGTAGCTAGTGGGCATGTGATTCTTCTCCATCTAGTGACCCTTGACCATCTATTTTGAAGAATGTTAACATCTCTATGAATATTTGAGAATCCTTCCCAAACTTTTGAAAAACCATCCCACTTATGTTTGAACTCTCACCATTTCACTTAAACTTGAATTATCTTTTCTATGCTCTCTACTCCAAGTATATCCCTTTTTTTTTACTAAGCTTTCGTTCCATAACTCACAAGATGCAAAAATCTCCATGTTTCCCTACATTTGGTTGCTTGAAGCCCATAGAAGGAAGGAAATTCTAGGACTATTCTAGGACCCTAGTTAAGATTCTGAGGACCTATTAGGTAATCAAATACCTGAGTTTCCCATGAACATTGAAAGAAAATGAATAAATAATTGGCTACCAGCTACAAAATTTTTAGATAGAGAAGTAACAAGTGCTATAGAATTGCCCATGAAGCAATGTAAAGTGAAGCCTCAAATTGGCTCATTAGTAGGCAAAGAATCTTGTCAAGTACTTCATTCTAGCACCACAAATGTTTCAATTAGAAATGCCTATTCATTAATGGCCTTGCATTTATAGGACTTGGGAAGCCAGGATACTCAATCTGGGCATGAGCCCTCAAATTTCTCATTGAAATATATTAATGATCTTAATAGAACAATAAAAAGCTCATTGCCACCATTAAATGGAGATTGTCAGTTGCCAAACATGTCCCAGTCAAGTAGATGACTGGTGTAGGAGCACCCATTATAGACTCATCAAAGAAGGCACCCAAGGATCCTAGATAGTTCACTTAGGATAGGTTGTGATGCAGCAATGCACGGTGGAAGCTTCTAAAAGGCAAGCCACTAGGAAATTAGACAAGGTTGGAATCCTTCAAATTTTCCAAAAAGAGGGTTTAGTGCTGGGACACCTAATCACTAGGTTTTCCTAAGTTTAAAAGCACTAAAAAATAAGGATTCTCAAAAAGCCTAATAAGGGAACTAATGCAAAGAGCACAACTAAGAAGCTTCAAATGGGCTTCCCACTCTTGAAATCAACCAATTGGCTATCAAATCTTTAACATTATTACAAGTTTTCAGCACACTCCAATCCTCCAATGGGTCTAAGAAACATGCTCTCTAACTTCACCAAGAATCCAAGGATAAAGAACCAAACTTGCCCACTTTATGAGTTTTGCACCAATCTCCCACAACTAGGTCAATACTAGGAAAACACCCTAGAAGTTTGTCCCAAGGGTTCTAAGAGGTTAAATGATCTTAGGGAATCTATTTACCATAGACTACACCACTAGTTTGAATCATACACTTGCATAAAGCCTCAAACCCCAATTTGGCCTGGTAGCCCTATGAGCCCCTTTTAGCCCTCCTAAAATGGTTTTTGGGATCTAACTTCACAAAGTTTCAAACAAGACCCAAAAAAAATTAAGTTTTTGAATACCCTTTTCAAAGTTACTTCAAACCCCAAAGCATCAAGTTCTAGCTCCACTCCAACATTCCATTTCCTTCACAAAGCAACACAAAACTAAGTTATCAAGTTAGGCTTGATTTACAAAGCAACCAGTAGGAAACGGGGTCGTGGAAATGAAATCAATGCTCAAAAAGTTTTGAAAACATTAAAATAACTTATTTCCAAATGCTCATTCCTTCACCAATTCCCAAACTCCTGCCATTCACAAATCAACACGCTACAAGAGGTCAAATCCTTCATAGTACTTGACCTAGGGCTTGATTGGAAAAATTAAAAAACACATCCTCTAGTCTTGAAACCATGGAATATTTAAAATGACCCTACTAACTACTATTTCCCAAGTGGCCATGAAATTTCAATGAAGGATATTGTAGTTAGAGGCCCACTTTTGCTGTGTGCACCAAAATGTTGTCCTAAAAACCTAATTTCACTAAAAATGCAATAACTTGAGTTAGAAAATACATAGAATGATGAGACTAGAAGAAAAAGAAAGATGATTCAAATTTATATCTCAAAAATCCATCACATCTAGTCTAAAAGTCTATATAGTTCATGCAATGTTCATGCAAACAATTGTAAAAATGACTCCAAAATTGAATTTCTTTCTTTGCAACTTCTTCCACTCCGTACATTAATGCCCTCTAAACCTCACAAATGAGGTATATATATCTACTATATCTATTTTAATGGTTACAACCAATATTTTAATAGTTATAACCCTTTTCCCACTAAGTTTCAATTTTGAACAACTTTTACAACTTTCAACAATGCAACTTTGCACAAAAAGTGCAATTTTTACATTTTTCACTTGATTCCACTTCTAGGACTTGAAAAAGGTTCTAACTTAACTAAAACCAACTAAAAAAAACTAATCGTAGGATTTCTTGACCAAAAGCATTAAAAATCTTGAATTTTCCTAATGAGCAACTTTTGCTTATAAATTGCATAAAGTGCCTTAAGCACACAAAATGGTGTCTTTCTTTGATAACCATGGACTCCTCATCAAAGTTTTGTTTATTCTAGCCTAAGTAGGTAAAAAAAAACATGAATAACTTGCAAACTACAAATGATTGAAACATGAAACAAAATGCAAATGAAAGGTAACTCACCCCTCTTACTCCTAGGGTCATTGGCACATGTCCCAACATCCATACCAATCCATACCTCTCTCTCTCTATTAAATCTAACGAAACAATTGGATTTGCTCTACATTTTAATGTCTCAAGTATTGCCTTGTGGTCTAACTCGCGAACTTTCCAAAGAGTCTTATTATGTGGTTTTCCACCATATTTTATCAAGTGGACATTTGATGTGACAACAAGGTTTGAATAATGAAGAATCTTCCTCTCTGTTTTCTAATCCTCAAATAACCACAAGTTAGGGTTCTTCATAGAATATCGTCTAAGCCATGTGCCGATTATAACAATTGCACTGATATGGTACTCTAAACCTTCACCATCTATAACCGAGTGATCCAATTTTTGTTTGGCTTGGACACAATGACACAAATAATAATCTGTCCCTTATTCATTGGATTTAGGTGCAATAACAACAAAAAAATGGCCTATAGTGATAAATGTACAAAATGCGGTCATTAATTTAGAAAATACTTAGGTAAAAGTTATAAAGTTACATATTGAAATTACCAAGATATATATATATATATATATATATATATATATATATATATATATATATATATATATATATATATATATATATATATATATATATATATATATATATATATATATATATATATTACGAGGTTGCACTAGATCAAACAAGCGGTAAAAGTCAATGGACGAATCCATCTCTACCATTTCCAGTGCTTGTGGGGGATGATAGGTGTTGTTAGAATTATTTAGAATAACTAGGAGGGGGGGTGAATCAGTTATTCAGGGTCCAAAATTCCCTATTAATACCTTTTTACTACTTTTAATGAATCCATATATTTTTCATCCATCCAATACTTAAATCAATCATATAAGCAAGTTACTGTAAATCAACATACAAAGATAAAACATTCAAAATCAACACATGACACAATGATTTACGTGGAAACCCAATTTGGGAAAAACCACCAGTAACATGCTACTTGATTTTCACTCTTCTGAAGTGATGCCCTGTTAAAAGCCTGCCCTGTTAAAGGCTTACAACACACTGTTAAATGTGACCCTGTTAGAGGATTTCACCAAACTATTAGGAATGGGCCTGGTTAAAGGTCTTTAGAACATTCACTTGGAATGTCACCCTGTTAAAGGATTTATCTTATGGCTATTAAACCAACCTAAGTCCATAGGGTTTAAACTTACTGTTACAATTGCTAGAAAGTACCGATAATGGTCTTTTGATCTGATATAACTTACAACATACTTTGCAGATTTCAGATCACACTTTCAATTCAATCCTTATGCTTGGCTTCAATCACTTCAGCTCTGACTGCTTGACTCCCTCTCAAGCTTCATCTCCTTGAGTCTTCTTACTCATTTTGCCAATGCAATCATGCTTGTGGTCATCTATCCAAATAGAGTTCATGTGCCTTCTTCTCCTTCGCACATTCTACAACACTTCATGCTTTTATGCTTGACCACCTCTTTCTCCTTATTCCTTTCTCGCTCTCATTTTTCTCCTTAACTTATGTCTTCTTATATAGGAGTCTAATTTTCCTTTGCCGCTCAATTTTCCCTCTCCAATTTTAGGGTTTCAAAATGGATTAGGTAGGATACAATGTATCTACCCCATATCTTGTTTTCTTCTAGAAACTTTGCCAGTTGTTTCTCTAAAAGAAAAAATGTTCTACATGGTGTTTTGTGCCACCAACTCATCATTCTTATCTTCCTTTTCATTCACAAACTTCTAGATAACAACCTTGTTGGCTTAGATCTGGCGAATCTTCGATTTCCAAAATAATGCAGCAACTCGGCATTATTGAGTTACTGGTGCTCGACACCTCTGTGTTACTCGGCACCTATACCTGCTCGGCACTTGGTTCTGCTTGGCATTTGGTTCTACTCGGCACTTGGTTAACTCTGTGTCACTCACCGTCTGAAGTTTACTCGGCATTAACTAGAAATTTGCTTGGCTCTTACTAGCTTGCTCAGCTCCTTCTCTCTAATGAACTTAGTTTGAGCTTTACAAAAGACTTAGCTAAAACCATAAATCTTTGATATGTTTCAGTGTGCCCATTTTTTGTAATATGTCATCAAATACACTCTTTCATCAATGGCTTAGCTGATCCTTGTACTTCATTACAACATCATAACTTCAACCTTTCTCTAGGTGTTCTTAGTTACATCTTATTGATTGCCACCACCTTGACAATCAACTAATTGATAGTATTTGGATCACTAAAGCAATTGTCATTCCTGCAAGTAGCAAGTTTGACATCAATGACAAAACAATGATTGTGGACATTATTTACCAGTTCCATATATTATTCCAACAACTATCTTATGATCATTTCAATCATTTCCAATAGGTGTCAATTGGGTCCAAAACTCATATATCCCATTTGTCCACCCATTTAGTCGACTCACAGTCATCTCAATTTTCCTCTGCACATGATGGCCAATAGCATGCCATTTTTTGTGTGTGGATACCCCATGAACCTGCATCAGAGATTCTAAAAGAGTGCAACTCACTTGATCCTGTTAGTGTGCAACAATCCTCATATGGTGCAATGTTAGTATTATCTATCAACCAAAAAAATTTATGAACCATAGACTCACCTTCCTTACCTAGACCCATTGTAGCATTACACCATTGGACGATAGATTTTGCATCTATCAATATTGCTCCATCTTTGTACTTTAGTTCTTCATGAGCTAAGGCTCTTTTGATGCATGCACTTGCACCATCATGCTCTCCCTTTCCATGACCAACCTTTATGAAATTCCATATATATTGAATTCTAGACAACTTGTGTATCCTGCTCAACCAATAGAACATCTGTGCACTCTTGAATTGAGATGCACAATTGTCTGACCAAATAATGTGCTAATGATATGGTATGCTCCAATTAGCCAAATCTCCATAAAATAGTTGAAAATAACCATGTACAAACTACGTAGAATGTAATCGATCATTGCTAATGTAAAAATGGTACTCCCTCAAAATCTTCCTGTCATCCTCTATATTGTAGGTGAATGCATGAATGTTATATGAACAAATATGGAAACCTATTGAGAAGTATAATACTTTTCTTGCACCTCATTTTTGTGGTTGTAGTGTGTAGTTCTCTGCGAAATCTACAACTGAAACAATGGTATCCAGTGGAAATGAATCCTTGCACAACTCAAATTGAAAATCCAACCATCGAGCTCTATGTGTATGCCTTGCATACTCGTAAATAATCTTTTCATTAAAAATCTTCATGAACTCATACACTAGAATCTTTTCAATGACTAGATCACATCTTTTTCCCTATTTCCCATCTTTTAGATCATATGTCACTATCTTTAATTTTCCATAATCTATTATTTCATTTCCAATTGCATGTGTACTATCCATATGTTCAAAAGTTGATAAACATTGCAAAGAACCACAAAATAAGCATGTACCATCCAAGCATGATGTCTTGTAAAATTGTTGGCTGTCCCCTATTTCACATAAAATGTTGGATATGAATTCCCTTGAAGACCTTGGTGGCTCATTCATTTCACAATCTTGCAAAACATGCTTAGAATGCAAAAACAAACATATGTGCCTAAAAATATCAAAATGGTTAGAAAATTCAATATGTATCCTACAACAACAAGTTGTGCATGTGTGATTTATCTTCACATAAAAAGGTTTGCCCATCTCAAAAAATATTTACTTATTCAAATTTGAGGTTACATACCAATAAATTTTGCAAAAAAATGTGTCTGAGTTGAGTCCAAAAAGTGTTTCACATGTGGGTCACAATTTTGGTTACCAATCCTCCTTTTTACAACATCTCTTTGATTAGGGGAAACACGTGTGTTATTTTTCTAAAAATCTTCGATCAATGATTTCAAAGCTTCACTAATTTCTTTATCCTTTCATGGTAGTCTATCGCTAAATGTCCATAACTCATTTTTTGTTGGATCTTGCAATCTCGCATGCCTTAGCACGGCTCTCCTTAGAGTACCTCTACCAATGTTCAATGTTTTTCTTGTATTTCTCATGAGTCAAACTTTTTTCATTTGGGTACTTACTATTGTTGATGTAAGTACTTGTCTTGTGATATTACTATCTTTGGTGTGTGATTTAGAACCCACTTTGTCATAAGCATACATTAGATTCTTTATAATACTTTTTTCATTTGAATCGTCCATTGTTCTTAGCTCAATAATCTTCATGATAGGCCTAAAGTTCAAATTCCTCATCATTTCAACAAATAATTGACATTGACCTATAATATTTAATTCTTCAAAGAATAATCTCCACATACAATTGACTTTTCTTTGACAAGTACACTTGCCAATCTTGTCAAGTATTGATTTCAAAATGTTAGTATCAATATCAATCAAATATTTTGGTCTTCTAAAATGAATTCTAGAAGGTGTTATAATCTCACATCAACATAAGGTTGAGTGGTTTGCATACCTTAAACTGAAGATGATGTGCCTTGGCGATAAGGCGATAAGATGCAAAAGATGGAATATCACCTACTTGATATGTTGATGTTGTGCCTTCAATATGACATGATGGAGTGTGTACATTGTCGGATCTAAAAATTAGCATCTCTTTAGCATGAGATGATGATATGACTCCAACATTGGAAGATGGTGTAGCTTCACAATTCAATTTTCTTCTTGAGTGTAACAATCTCATTCGTTCTCTTTGTCTTTCCAATTCTTCCTTTTTGTTTCTTTGTATCGTTGGTTCTTGTTCCTCTTCGAAAGTCAATTCTTCATTATTTCTTTGCAATTTTCTTTGTTTATGTATTAGTTTCATTTTATCTCTTTTAATTGCCAAATCTCTCTCCCTCTCTTCCGTTGTTTGAGTTTTTGGTTTCTTCCTTGGCATGATGATAATTTTTATATGTCAAATTATTCAAACATCTGAATTACTTATAATTTGTAAATTACAAATCATTCAAATTCTTATACAAATTACAATTATTTCAATGAATACACAATATATATTAAACAACTTGTCAAATTTCTAACCATTTCCAAATAACAATTCATTCAAACATACAAATTTTAATAAATTGACTATATATTAAACAAATCTTGGTCAAAAGAATAGTCTTGGAAATTGAGTGTCAACATACTTAACCATTTTCACTATATATGCCGAGTGCACAATGTATGCCGAGACAAAATTTCAATAGGTGTTGAGCAAGTCAGAACATAGTATGTGCCGAGTGATCCAGGAAATGTTCATGTGCTCAGTGATCCAGGAAATGTTCAGGTGTTGAGCAATATAGAACATACATGTGCCAAGAAATACAGTGTCTAACAAGTGCCGAACAAACTAGGAAAGTAATAGATGCCAAGCAATCCAAGAATTAGTTGATGCCGAGCATCAGTAATGTAATGAGTGCCGAGTAACTCAAGATCAACATAAGAGTTTGTGCTTTCAAAAACTAAGATGTAAACTATTTTTGGAGCTGAATTAGAGATATTTTGAAGGAGAAAAAGGATAAGGATGAATCATTTACATTCCCTATGAAATCTACATGCAACCAATCAGAAAAATAGAGAAGGCATGCAACCAATGAGAAAAATCCAAGATATGAGTGGGAATTTGAGATTCAATATGGATCGTAGATTCATACCCAACCCTAAGTCTTCGAATTCTTTATAAGGAGGTCAAGAACCCATTACATATGTGGAAGAGAATAGTGTTAAAGGGAGATTATAGAAAAAATTTAGTGTGAAGAGGAAAAGACTTAGAGGAACAAAGTAGCAATTTCATATCTAGTTGATTAGAATAGTACAAGGGATAAGGAACACATACAAAGATTAGATCAAGCAAGGATTAGAACAAGAGGAGTAGATTTAGTACCTGTACCCAACAATTTGAGATTGCATATAATTAGGTCAAATGTTCTAATAATCTCTCAAAATTGTATTAGAGGTTAGAATCCTATGTTGATAGGTTAGCTTAACAACTAGGTAGGAGAACCTTTGGAGAAGGTCTTGAAAATCCTATGTATTAGGTGGGTTTAACAACCTATTGTAAATCCTTTAACAAGGTGACACTTTATGTAAGTGTTTGTAAATCCTCTAACTAGGTCACTATTGACATAATGTAAAGCCTTTAACAAGGCAAACCTTTCACAGGGCAGACCATTAGAAGTGGTTGAATATTGATTGCTGCAGTGATTTTTGGGGGTCTCATCCCCACCCCAATTTTACCTTCTTATTCTTGGAGGATTTCTGGGTTACCAATTTTTTGTGTTATCTGTTGATGCATGCTTTCATTTTCATGTTTTCTTATATGTTTACATGCATGTACACCACTTTCAGTTATGTGTTAATAAGGGTTTGAAACGATAAAAATTGGTGCTTCTGATTCACCCCCCCCACACCCCCCCCCCTCTCAGAAGTACTCTTCCCATTTAGAACATTCTAACATTTAGTATCAGAGTGTTGGTTCTCACAAGGAGAAGCCTAACGGCTTGGAGAAAAAGATCAAAAGATGGAAGTCTTCAAACTTGGGAAGATCATTGACAATCATGTGATTGATGTGCAACTAGCTCTACACAAAGTAGAGGAAGCTAGGGAGAAACTGAGAAAATCCTTGAAAAGAAGGAAGGAGATAGCCATAGCTGAAAATGACATACACTACAAAGAGATTGAGACCTCACAAGTGTTTTCAAATGGAGATTCCAAGGAATTTGATGTAGCAATAGTAGAATTAATGGAGAAAAATAGAGCACAAGCTAAAGAAATCAGATTACTCAAGCTTGAACAAGAATCACAAGCCATAATGCTTTGTGAAGTGACTGAACAAAAGAATAGAGTTATTTAAGACAAGGCCATGATAGAAGATGACAAGAGAAATCTCATCAATAGACTGGAAGAGAAGACAATTGAATTTGAAAAGATCTCAAACATGCGGCTAGACACCTTAAGCCAGATGACGAATGCTCATCATGAGATGAACATGAAGGACATTGAGATCTCCACCTTGAAGATGCAGAATGAAAAATTGCAGAATGAATTGAAGAGAGAAAAGGAAATAGCTAAAATTTATAACAAACCCAATGAGGCCATCAAGTACTTTGAGCAATTGCTGAAATCACCAAGGGCTAGTAATGATACTTCAGGACTTGGCTACATTAGCACTGAACAAGGAGAATCATCCAAGGCTGCATAAGACAGAATAAACAAAGGTAAGAACATTAAACCTTCTTGTCATTTTTGTGGTAAAAAGGGACATACCTCTAACGTATGCAGAAGCAAGAATAGTCATCAACATGATAAGCCTATGAATGAAAACTTTTGTCACAAATGCAAAAAAAAAGGCCATTCAACACAAGACTGCAGAACCAAGACCATGAGGACACCAAGATTTGAAGGTCACTACTACAACTGCAAAAAGTATGGACATAAAGCATTTGAATGTAGATCAAAGCCTATGTGGACACTTAATTAGCCTGCAAGAGGAATTAATCATGTGCATCACTATAATTGGGATTATAATACCAGGCATAGCTACAACTATTGTCAGGAGTATGGGCACATTCCTAAAAATTGCATAAGGACACATTTCAAGGTAAGTTACAGTAGGTGGCTAAACCAAATTACATGAAGACTAGTCATATTAGTAGAAACTTTCCTACAAAGTCAAAAGCACCAAAGACTAAAGTCAACAAAGGAAAAGAGAAGATTGATGTTGAACAAATAAGAGGACAGATGAAAAAGACATGGAAGAAGAAAGGTGAATGTAGCACATCAAATGGAGAGATCACTTCACCCAAGAGGTCAAGTGATCACACCTCATTCAATTAAGCACAAGACAGATAGATGGGGCTGATACATATAAAGATGTATCATACATCAGCCCATGAGAACATAGAAGTACTACAAAGAAGAAATATGCATGAGAAAATATGTCAAGTTAAAAGTTAGAAGATGATGCCAAGCTACCTTTGGTTGCTGAGCAAAACTCCAGTATATGCCAAGTTGACTAGACTAGTGGATGCCGAGTAAGACATGTTAGTGACTGCCAAGCATTGAAAAGTCTAGTTGATGATGAATGAAATAAGACAGTAGATGCCGAGTAGATGAACTTTAGTGGAAGTTGAGCTGATAAAATCTTTGGAAGCCGAGTGTATAGTTGTAATCACAAGTGCAATAAATGCTAAGTTTTGAACCTAATAAAGTTGAATATCGCTCATTTTTGAATCATTCAAAAATGAAGCAAAGTCAAGAAGAGTGAAAAGGTAATTCTACAATGATCAAACAATGATTTTCAGTGATTCCAATAGCAATTCAACTCTAGTTCATCGATTCGCAAGTATTTCATTCAAGTGCCGAGCTATATAGAGTTTGAAAGTTCATTCAATTTTAAACCCTAGTTTGGTAAACAATGGTATCTGGGTCAAAATCTACCAAGGAGAAGGAAAGTCATGAAATTCAACTAGTTAGTAACAAAGTCAAACAACCAAAGTTTAGACCCATCCCTAAAGTCACTTATAAGAATGATCCCGCTGGTGCCCTATCTGTAATTCCTGATAAAGTTGTCATGGTTCAAGATGTTCGAAAGTGTTATAAATGTAAAATTGGAGCCATAGGAGATTTGGAGATTTTTAATGCATTTGATAAACTGTGTGAAAATGGAAAACTTAAAGATGAATTCTCTATAGTGGAGAAGAAGGGTTTGCCCAAAGCCCTAGTTTTCCCTATTGTTTTCAAAACGGAATGAATATGCATAGTTTTGAGTAGAATCCATGATGGAGCTTTTTGGTTAGAGAGAGGGCTAGTAAAGTTTACAAAGAAAACTATCCATAGGGTTACTAGTATTCCAACCCTAGATCGGCCAAAGACCCTGAGGAGTGGCAAAAAGGAAGTCATAGAGAAGAATATAGGTGCAAAATGGAACAACAGGGGAATGACAATAGACACCATCATAGAACCCTTACTATATTTTGTTGTGAGTCATATCACACAAATTCTACCAGTCAAGTAGACTAAATAGTGTACCATGTAGAGTAGTGGATGTTGCCTATAAATTGGTGAAGAAAGATCATACATATGATCTTGTAGAGCTCATGTTACAATAGATTAATGAGAATCTAGGAGCTATAAGGAAGTCTAAGGGAGCTCAATGCAAATTTAGCTCAGTTTGGGTTTGCATTTTTTTCTATATTATGAAAGAATTCCCTTCAGTAGGCAAGGTGAGATGGGATCCAAATAAGACCATTGTTGATCAAATAAATGGATTCATTGAGTAGATGGGTGAGAATTTTAATGCCCAAATGACTAGCTACTGTGAGGACTTCAAAAAGTCCATGAAACAAAGAATGAGGATACCAATCTCACTGGTTGAGCAGAATGAAAAGGATATTTGTTTTCTTGTGGAAATTGATTATACTTATATACAAGTAGTCATACCTAGATGGCTTAGGCCACTAGGTTATGAACTTGATATTGACCAAGCCTCAACAACAATAATAGCTCTACTTGCAGAGGAAATTGATGAGACTGCAAAACATTTTGGAACCTATGATGTTGTCAAATCAAGGGTGGTGATAGATCTTAAGACTACCACAACAATAAAGAAGAAGGACAAATTGATGAAGAAGATCAAGAAGAAATTTTGTGTTGAAGAAGTAGGAACAATAGAGGAAGAGGAGGCAAATGAAGAAGAGGATGACAATGACAATGAAGAAGATGAGCCTTTACAATTAACACAAGGCTTAGGTGAAGATAAAGAGGAAGGTGCCGAGGAAGCACCTATCAAAACTAAAGTCACCAAAAGGAAGGCTAAAACTCCACTTGCTCCTTAACCCAAAGCAAAGAAAGTGACAAAACCTGCACCAAAGAAGCCCACTACCAGAGCGACCACCAGAGCTACAACATAAAAGGCCAAAGAAGAGGAAAAAAAGAAGAAGAAAACCACTAAGTAAAATGATGAGGAGCCAAGAAAGAGAAGAAAATATGTAGCTCAACCTAACTCAGATGAAGAGAAGACAAAGTCACAAGATATTAGTCAGTTCAAAGTGGTAAGTCATCCACCCAAGTTGTCAATTAATAAATTGTGTACAAAGATTAGAAATGATGACTTGAAAGATTTAAAGAATTTAGATTTTAATAAGCTCACTAAGGAAGAGAAAAATAAAATAGAGAAATCTGTGTATGCTATGATGGTTGAGTACAAGCACACACCTCTAGAGCTAGATAGCTCAATGCCCAAGTAGTTGTACAAAATAGTAGAAGAAAAATTGTATTTTTGCTTGAAGATGGAAAAAGAAATAAGGGAGTCTACTTTAGCAAGATTGTTTCCTGATTTGACTAAGGGTCAAGTGACTAATGTAGTCAAGAGGCACAATAATAGGTTTACTCCAAAGTATACGGCATTCAGTATTTTGTAGAATAAAATTGAAGATGTAGTCAATAAATCCATAAGATTGTGGAAAATAATATACAAGAAAATTGATAATGTGTTTGATGAGGAATACAAGGTAGAAGCAAGTGCCAAGAAAAAGGAAACAAAAGAAATAGGGAAGAAGGAGGAAGATAAGAAGGAAGTAGAGAAGGCTAAAGAAGAGAAGAAAGTGGAAGAAGAGAAGAAGGAAGAAGAGAAGAAAAATGAAGAGGAGAATAAAGAGGAGAAAGAGGAAGAAAAGGAGACAGATGAGTAGCAAGAGAAAAGTGTGCAAGACACATATATATCACCTCCTAGCCCTCCTCATACTAACATCACACCTGCAGAGATAATCAAGATTAAGGATGTTATTGACACTTTTGATCAAAACATCAATCCATTAACTATAGAGGATCTAGCAAAGGTCCTTGACCAATCAACACAAGTAGCTAAATTATGTTCAAGCCCAATACTGGTCAGTGTTGATGAGTTGAAAAAAGCAGTAGTAAAATCAAAGGAAGTCAAGGTGCAAAGATAAGAACCACCTTCGACCATACAAACTATTGGAATCCTATTCCTTCCTCCACCATCTCCACCAAAACAGGTCATAGATGCACTTCAAGTGCCAAGTGCAGCAGCAAGGAAAGACAAAGAGAAAACAAAATAGCCAACAAGCACACCCCTAGCAATTAAAAATGAAAAGGAGAAACAAGATGAAGAGAAGGAATAGACAAGAGATGAGGAGCAATCTGCAATATAAACTTTGGTTGAATTACCAAAAATAGGTACTCCCACTCAAACTCTTCAGAAGCTGAGCACTGAAATACTAGCATTACAAATTAGAACACCAGGCTCAAGCTCAACAAAATTATCCAGGAAACTTCATTATGGAACTCTTGAGCTTGATGAAGAAATCACAATACCTTACTATGAATCCAGTACTCTCATTGAGGAGAAAATTAATGAAATACAGAATGCACTGGATAGAAGAAGAAGACAAGATGTATTGAGAAAAGAATATGAATATAGGCAAGCACTACATGAGATAAAGGACATCTTTATGGATGCCTTCAACTTGGAGACACTTGATAAGTCAAGGCCAATAGTAGAGAAACTATCTGATATAGTTGACTAGGTGACAAATGAAGATCATGATACAAATGCAAAATTAATGGAATGGTCAGAAAGGAAGTTTCAAGGAAAAGTAAATGAGAAAATATCTGGTGATATAGCACTATCACAAGTTGAATTGGCTAAGAAATTAGATAAAATCAAAATTGTAATTGGGAATATATTCTCCCTATACAATAAGTTGTGTGGTTTTTCCAACTTCACACAGGAGACTAGCTAGAAAATAATGAGCTTGGAGAGAAATTTAAAGATTTCTAGTATGCAACTCCCCACCAATCCAACTCAAAGTGAGAAGCATTTTAATCAAACGCTTCACATTCAAAGAGAATTAGCTGTATTAACAGTAGAGGAGGCAAATATAAAAGCTAACTTGATGCAAATTCAGTCCTCTATAACCCCTCACTTGGAGGTACTTCATAAGGAGAAAATGTATGCAAAAATAGTCCTCAAGAAAGATTCATATCTTTCTACCTCAGATGGACTTGTACATCTAGTAGTAGAGGTTGCCATCCAGCATAAGTCATTGGACATTGCACTAGCAAATTGGGATGTAGCTCTAAAGATACTCCTAGAAGTAAATAGCACTTTTTTGGCTAAGCTTGGTATTACTCCATAGAACCCTTTGACATAAGTGTCAAAAAGGGGGAGATAAAGTAAGGGGGAAATAAAGTAAAGATGAGATATGTATATATGTAGTTACGACCAAATTTTGAATCATTCTTTTGATTACATTCTTTCATTTTGATGATAAAGTGGAAAGTTTGTAAATAGCCAAAAAGGGAGATGTCAAGTAACAAAGCAAAAAAAGGGAGATGCAAAATTTTGAACTTCAGATCAGATATAGCACATAGGGTCAAGAAACATGACAAAGGACAAAGAGGGTCAGGCACATTAGCACAGAATTTCAGTCTAAAGAATAGACAAGGCATAATCAACTCAGGGGGAATCATAAGGTATATTGTTACTCACAATATTTTTGAAGTTTGACATGTACTCAATAAGATTAAGTTCGTAAATGCTTAGTTAAGTGTTTTTGACACTCATGTAAAAGGGGGAGATTGTTGGTCAAAAGAATAGTCTTGAAAATTGAGTGTCAACACACTTAACCATTTTCACTATACATGCTAAGTGCACAATGTATGCGAAGCTCGAATTTCAATAGGTGTTGAGCCACAGTTAGTGCCAAGCAAGTTAGAACATAGTATGTGCTGAGTGATCCAGGAAATGTTCATGTGCCAAGTGATCTAGGAAATGTTTAGGTGTTGGGCAATACAAAACATACATGTGCCAAGCAATACAGTGTCTAATAGGTGCCGAGCAAACTAGGAAAGTAATAGATGCCAAGTAATCTTGGAATTAGTTCATGCCAAGCATTAGTAATGTAATGAGTGTCGAGTAACTTAGGATTAACATAAGAGTTTGTGCTTTCACAAACTAAAATGTAAACCATTTTTGGAGTTGACTTAGAGAGATTTCTAAGGAGAAAAAGGATAAGGACGAATCATTTACATTCCCTATAAAATCTGCATGCAACCAATCAGAAAAATGGAGAAGGCATGCAACCAATGAGACAAATCCAAGGTATGAGCGAGAATTTGAGATTCAATATGGATCGTAGATTCATACCTAACCCTAAGTCTTCATATTCTTTATAAGGAAGTCAAGAACCCATTGCATGTGTCGAAGAGAACAGTGTTAAGGGGAGATTATAGTGAAATTTCAGTGTGAAGAGGAAAAGACTTAAAGGAACAAAGCTACAATTTCATATCTAGTTGATTAGAATAGTACAAGGGATAAGGAACACATATAGAGATCAGATCAAGCAAGGATCAGAACAAGAGGAGCAGATTTAGTACTTGTACCTAGAAATTTGAGATTGCATATAATAAGGTCAAATGTAAAAATACTCTCTCACAATTGTATTAGAGGTTGAAATCCTATGTTGATAGGTTAGCTTAACAACTAGGTAGGAGAACCTTTGGAGAAGGTCTTGAAAATCCTATGTATTAGGTGGGTTTAACAACCTGTTGTAAATGCTTTAAGAAGGTGACACTTCATGTAAGTGTTTGTAAATCCTCTAACTAGGTCACTATTGACACAATGTAAAGCCTTTAACAGGGTAGACCATCAGAACTGGTTAAATATTGATTGTTTTAGTGATTTTTGTGGGTGTCATCCCCACCCCAGTTTTACCTTCTTATTCTTGGAGGGTTTCTGGGTTACCAAATTTTTGTGTAATGTGTTGATGCATGCTTTCATTTTCATGTTTGCTTATATGTTTACATGCATGTACATCACTTTTAGTTATGTGTTAATAAGGATTTTAAAGGATAAAAATTGGTACTTCTAATTCACCCCCCCTCTCATAAGTACTCTTCCCATTTAGAACATTCCGACAACAACATGTCAAATTATAATCAAATTTTCTCTATATAACAACAAAGAATATTTAAAAAGGACTACACTAACCTTTTATATAGAAATAATATTCAAAAAGCCTTTAAATAATGTATCCAATGATTGAATTTGGTGTTTGCTAACTTCAAATGGAATGAAAGAATATTCAAAAAGCCTTCAAATAGTGTTTGCTAACTTCCAACAACTTGAAACCCGTGTTTTCTTTTAGAACTACAGAATGCACAATAGACAAAAAGTAGAATATGGATCAATAGGGACCCAAACTTGTGTTATGATCATTTTTTGGTGTTCTCATATAGTGCATACACACTATAAAGTGCACACTATGTGAAGAATAACCTCTCCCTATTCCACCATTCCCCATCCCCTACTCTCTCTCTCTCTCTCTCTCTCTCTCTCTCTCTCTCTCTCTCTCTCTCACTCTCTCTCAATACTCTCCCATCCCCTACTCTCTCTCTCACTCTCTCTCCCCTCTCCCATCCTGTACTCTCTCTCTCTCTCTCTCAAAAAAAAAAAAAAAAAAAAAAAAAAAAAAAAAAAAAAAACTCCCATCCCCCCCTCTCTCTCTCTCACTCTCCCTCTCACACTTCCTTTCCCACCACTACTCTCTCTCTTTATTCCACTCCCTGTCCTATCACCTACTCACTCCCATCCCCTATTCTCTCTCTCTTACTCTCCCTCTCCCACTCCTTCTCCCACTGCCTACTCTCTCTCTCTCTCTCTCTCCCATCCCCTACTCTCTCTCACTCTCACTCTCCCATCCCCTACTCTCTCTCTCTCTCTCTTGCACACACTCCCATCCCCTTTCTCTTTCGCTCTCCCTCTCCCACTCCCTCTCTCATTGACTACTCTCTCTCTTTCATCCCCTACTCTCTCTCTCTCTCTCTCTCTCTCTTACACACACTCCCATTCCCCCCTCTCTGTCTCTCACTCTCCCTCTCCCACTCCCTCTCCCACCGCTACACACTCTCTATCTATCTAGCTCCCTCTCCCATCACCTACTCTCTCTCCCATCCCCTACTCTCTCTCTCTCTCTCTCTCTCTCTCTCTCTCTCTCTCTCTCTCTCTCTCTCTCTCTCTCTCTCTCTCTCTCCTGTTCCCTACTCTCTCTCACTCTCCCTCTTCCACTCCCTCTCTCACTGCCTACTCTATCTCTCACTCACTCTTCCTCTCCCACTCCCTCTCCCACCACCTACTCTCTCTCTCCCATCCCCTACTCTCTCTCTCTCTCTCTCTCCCCCTCTCTACTCTCTCTCTCTCTCTCCTATCCCCTACTCTCACTCTCTCTCTCCCATCTTGTACTCTCTCTATTTGCCACCCCTACTCTCTCTCAAACTCTATCCCATCCCCTACTCTCTCTCGTACACACACTCCCATTCCCCCCCCTCTCTCTCTCCCTCTCCCACTATCTAGTATCTCTCTCCCATACCCTACTCTCTCTCTCTCTCCCCTCTCCCATCCTTTACTCTCTCTCTTTCACACACACACACACACATACTCACATCCCCCTTCTCTCTCTTCCCTCTCCCATCCCATAATCTCTCTCTATGTCACTCACTCACACACTCTTCTCCTCCTTCCTCTCTCTCTCTCTCTCTCTCTCTCTCTCTCTCTCTCTCTCTCTCCCACTCTGTCTCCCAAAGCCTACTCTCTCTTTGCCACCCCCTACTCTCTCTCTCTCTAATAGTCTCACACTCTCTCCCATCCCTTATTCTCTCTCTTACACATGCTCCCATGCCTCCTTCTCTCTCTCTCTCTCTCTCTCTCTCTCTCTCTCTCTCTCTCTCTCTCTCTCTCTCCCCCCCCCTCCCTCTCCCACTCCCTCTCCCACCACCTACTCTCTCTCTCCCATCCCCTAATCTCTCTCTCTCACACTCTCACACTCTCATCCTCTCTATCTCTCTCTCTCTCTCTCTCTCATGCTCTCCCTCCCTCACTCCCTCTCCCATTTCCTACTCTCTCTCTCACTCTCTCTCCCATCCTGTACTCTCTCTGCCACCCCCTACTCTCTCTCTCTCTCTCACAGTCTCACACTCTCTCCCATCCCCTATTCTCTCTCTTACACACACTCTCATCCCCCCTCTCTCTCCCACTCCTTATCCCACCACCTACTCTCTCTCTCACACTCTCTCTCTCCCATCCCCTTCTCTCTTTCTCTCAAGCTACTCTCTCTCTCTCTCCCCTCTCCCATCCCCTACTCTCTCTTTCACAGACACACACTCCCATTCCCTTCTCTCTCCTCTCCCATCCCCTACTCTCTAGATCTCTCACACAAACTCCCATCCCCCCTCTCTCTCTCCCTCTCCCACCATCTACTCTCTCTCTCTCTCTCTCCCCCATTCCCTACTCTCTCTCTCTCTCTCTCTCTCGGGCTACTCTCTCTCTCTCTCCCTCTCCGTCTCTCTCTCCCTCTCCCCTCTCCCATCCCCTACTCTCTCTCTTTCACAAACAGACAGTCCCACCCCCCCTCTTTCTCTCCTCTTCCATCCCCTACTCTCTAGATCTCTCTCACACACACTCCATCCCCTTCCTCTCTCTCTCTCCCTCTCCCACTACCTACTCTCACTCTCTCACTCTCTCTCTCTCCCTCTCTACTCTCTCTCTCTCCCATCCCCTACTCTCACTCTCTCTCTCTTTCTCTCTCTCCCGTCCCCTACTCTCCTTGCCACCCCTACTCTCTCTCACACTTTCATACTCTCTCCCATCCCCTACTCTCTCTTACACACACACTCCCATCCCCTCTCTCTCTCTCTCTCTCTCTCTCTCTCTCCCACTCTCTCTCCCACCACCTACTCTCTCTTTCCCATCCCCTACTCTCTCTCTTAGGCTACTCTCTCTCTCTCTCTCTCCCCTCTCCTATCCCCTACTATCTCTCTTTCACACATGCACACACACACACACACACACACACACACACACACTCCCATCCTCCTCTTCTCTCTCTCTCTCTCTCTCTCTCTCTCTCTCTCTCTCTCTCTCTCTCTCTCTCTCTCTCCCTCCCAACCCTACTCTCAATCTATCTCCCATCTCGTACTCTCTCTGCCACCCCCATCTCTCTCTCTCTCACTCACACTCTCTCCTATCCCCTACTCTCTCTCTTACACACACTCCCATCCCCAACCTCTCTCTCTCTCTCTCTCTATCCCACTCCCTCTCCCACCACCTACTCTCTCTCTCTCTCTCTCTCTCACACACACACACACACACACACACACACACACACACACACTCCCATCCCCCTTCTCTCTCCCCCTGTCCCACTCCTTCTCCCACTGCCTACTCTCTCTCTCTCTCACTCTCTCTCTCTCCCTCCCTACTCTCTCTACCCTCTCCCATACCCTACTCTCTCTCTCTCTCTCACACTCACACACACACACACACACACACACACACACACACACTCCCATCCCCATCCCCCCTCTCCTCTCTCTCACTCTCACTTTGCCTCTCTCCTTGCAAATTTAGGTCTTAATAGTGTGTGCACACTAAAGCGCATATGCACTAAAGTGCACACGTTCTATTAAGACCAAAATTTAAAAACCTTTAAATAGTGCATGCATACTATAGCATGCATGCACTATGTAAAGCTTTTCATTCTACCAAGCCTAAGGCTTGGTTTTGCTTTGGGGATCCAACCCAAAGGTTTGGAGTCTCTAAACTAGTCCGAGATGCGTTTTGCTACAAATATACAAAAAATGATTAATTTTTCTTGCATTCTCTCCTTCAAGTTTCCTCATGGTTGAGCATCAATAAAATCAAGTTACATGACATTGTAGGTCTCTGTGTTAGCTATTTAACCATATAATTTTTTTTTTAAATTTAAGCTATTTCAAGCCTTTCAACTATAATTTCTTTTGAATGTATGTTCTTTTTTTGTGAAAAACCAACATGTACTAATTGGGTTGTAGATTTTAGCTCATTCATCGAATTTTACAAAAACTTAGTTTTTTAGAAGCTAGACTCCATTCCACACAATTTGAAAAAAAGAAGTTTTGATTTTAGATTAGTTTTCAATCATTTCTAGGGGGAGCACACAGATATTTCATGTTTTTGGGATGTGTCTAAACCAAAAATTCATTAAAAAAATTCATATTATAAAATTACCCAAAAAATCTAGGATAAACTACATAGTGTTAGGTAACTTTTGACTAGAGTGATTAAAGAATTTCAAAGAAATAAAGGGGTATGTGCAAGATCATGGTGTACCAAACTATGGCCTTAAGTGGCAGTGAAAAATCAGCAAATCAGGTTTATGTCAACTTGACACATAATTTTGAAGTGGTTATGGACTTTATATCAAAAAGTTGTAAGAAAATAATTTTTAGAAAATTGAATGAAGTTTCTAAACTACTAGGCCTTATCAAGAGAAAAAAATAATTGATTAGTCAAAAGTTTGAATTTTAATGCAGTACTAAGAAAATTTCAGGGCGAAAATAAAAAGTAGGTGTATGTCTGACCACCTTAATCAAAATCAAATCATAATATTTTTTTAATATAATTATAGATATGAAAACTAGACTCATGCCCGGATGTGACGCATATTTTTTGATATTTTTATTCCAAATAAATAATTAAATATGAATTTTCTACCAAAAATTTTTTGGATTAAAAAAAGTCCCGTGTCTGATCACCCTAACTAATAGAAAATTTGATCAAATTTTTCTTTTTTTATTTTTTTCTTATACTAGGCGAAGTATAGAATGTGACGCAACTTTTAGATTTAAAAAATGTTATACCGTTTGAAAGTTATAGCTATTTTTCATTCAGTATGTCAATCAGCACTTTACAATAATCTTCATTGATAATTAACTAATAAATACTTATCGAACTTAGAATTTGACAGAAATTATATTGATGGAATCTAGAGAGCGATATTAAAAAACCCATTTCGTTTCATTCAATTTTGATCAAAATAACATTGTCAGACGGCTACCCGAAGGCTGAGTATCACTAAAACTCTTTATAAACACGTCTTTGGGGTTGACCAGGCAACTGATCGGATATCCGATTCAAAATCGGATATTCGATTTCAAATTGGATATCCGATATGGCTCGGTAGTCAAATTCCAAAAATTTTCAAATTTTGGAGAAAAATTCGATTTAAACGTTCTAGTTTTTTATTTTTAAATTATTTCACTTATATTAATATGTAAAGGCATATTTTAATATATTATATATATATAATAACGTAATGTAAACATACAAGATATAATCTAGTAATATATAATAATATCTTATGTTAATCTTATTACAATCTATAAATATAATATATATTATTATTATTTTTACTAAATATAATAACATAATTTATATATATATATAAAATACGTATTATATATTATTATATTAATATGTATGTTATTAATATATACAATAACGTAATATTTTCATAAAATGTAATATGTATTATATATTATTATATTAATATGTATAATAATATAATATTTATATAACAACGTAATATTTATATTAAATATAATATATATTATAAATATTATTATATTAATATGTATGTTATTAATATATTTATATAATAACGTAATATTTTCATTAAATATAATAATGTAATATGTATATGTATATATATATATATATATTATTAATATATATGTATATTATTAATATATAAGAGTCAAAGGGGGTCATAGGGTGACCTATAACCCTCTTTGACCCATTAAATGACGATATATGTCTCTAGGGGTCCTAAGACCCCTAGGGACATATGTTGTCCTTTAATGGGTCAAAGGGGGTCCCTTCGACCCATTAAATGACGACATATGTCCCTAGGACCCCCAAGGACATAGCCGAATCGTTCATATCGGTCAAAGGGGGTCATAGGGTGACCTATGATCCCCTTTGACCCATTAAACAATGACATATGTCTCTAGGGGTCCTAGGACCCCTAGGGACATATTCGAATGGGTATTATGGGTCAAAGGGGGTCATAGGGTGACCTATGACCCTCTTTGACCCATTAAACGATGACATATGTCCCTAGGGGTCCTAGGACCCCTAGGGACATAGTTGAATCGTTCATATTGGTCAAAGGGGGTCATAGGGTGACCTATGACCCCCTTTGACCCATTAAACGATGACATATGTCCCTAGGGGTCCTAGGACCGCTAGGGACATATTCCAATGGGTAATATGGGTCAAAGGGGGTCATAGCGTGACCTATGACCCTCTTTGACCCATTAAACGACGACATAGGTCCCTAGGGGTCCTAGAACCCCTAGGGACATATTCCAATCGTTCATATGGGTCAAAGAGGGTGACCTATGACCTTCTCTGACTCATTAAATGATGACATATTTCTCTAGGGGTCCTTGGACCCATAGGGACATATTAGAATTGTTCATATGGGTCAAAGGGGGTCATAGGGTGACCTATGACCCCCTTTGACCCATTAAACGACAACATATGTCCCTAGGGGTCCTAGGACCCCTAGGTACATATTCAAATGGGTAATATGGGTCAAATAGGGTCATAGGGTAACCTATGACCCTCTTTGACCCATTAAACGATGACATATGTCCCTAGGGGTCCTCAGACCCCTAGGGACATATTCGAATCATTCATATGGGTCAAAGAGGGTCATAGGGTGACCTATGACCCTCTTTGACCCATTAAACGACGACATATGTCCATAGGGGTCCTCGGACCCCTAGGGACATATTCGAATCGTTCATATGGGTCAAAGGGGGTCATAGGGTGACCTATGACCCTCTTTGACCCATTAAACGATGACATATGTCCCTAGGGGTCCTATGACCCCTAGGGACATATTTGAATCGTACATATGGGTAAAAGGGGGTCATAGGGTGACCTATGACCCCCTTTGACCCATTTAACGACGACATATGTCTCTAGGGGTCCTAAGACCCCTAGAGACATATTCGAATGGGTATTATGGGTCAAAGGGGGTCATAGGATGACCTATGACCCTCTTTGACCCATTAAACGATGACATATGTCACTAAGGGTCCTTGGACCCCAAGAGACATATTCGAATGGGTAATATGGGTCAAAGGGGGTCATAGGGTGACCAATGACCCTCTTTGACCCATTAAACGATGACATATGTCCCTAGGGGTCTTAGGACCCTAGGGACATATTCAAATTGTTCATATGGGTCAAAGGGGGTCATAGGGTGACCTATGACCCCCTTTGACCCATTAAATGATGACATATGTTCCTAGGGGTCCTAGGACCCCTAGGGACATATTCAAATGGGTAATATGGGTCAAATGGGGTCATAGGATAAGCTATGACCCTCTTTGACCCATTAAACGATGACATATGTCTCTAGAGGTCCTAGGACCCCTAGGGACATATTCAAATTGTTCATATGGGTCAAAGGGGGTCATAGGGTGACCTATGACCCTCTTGACTCATTAAACGACGATATATGTCTCTAGGGGTCCTAGGACGCCTAGGGACATATTCGAATGGGTAATATGGGTCAAAGGGGGTCATAGGGTGACCTGTGACCCTCTATGACCCATTAAACGACGACATATGTCCCTAGGGGTCCTCAGACCCCAAGGGACATATTTGAATGGGTAATATGGGTCAAAGGACCCTATGACCCTCTTTGACCCATTAAACGATGACATATGTCCCTAGGGGTCCTAGGACCCTAGGGACATATTCGAATCGTTCATATGGGTCAAAGGAGGTCATAGGGTGACCCATGACCCCCTTTGATTCATTAAACGACGACATATGTCCCTAGGGGTCCTAGGACCCCTAGGGACATATTTGAATCGTTCATATGAGTCAAAGGGGGTCGTAGGGTGACCTATGACCCCCTTTGAGCCATTAAACGACGACATATGTCCCTAGGGGTCCTACGACCCCTAGGGACATATTCGAATGGGTAATATGGGTCAAATGGGGTCATAGGATAACGTATGACCCTCTTTGACCCATTAAATGACGACATATGTCTCTAGGGGTCCTAGGACCCCTAGGGACATATTCGAATCGTTCATATGGGTCAAAGGGGGTCATAGGTCACCCTATGACCCTCTTGACCCATTAAACGACGATATATGTCTTTAGGGGTCCTAGGACCCCTAGGGACATATTCGAATGGGTAATATGGGTCAAAGGGGGTCATAGGGTGACCTATGACCCTATTTGACCCATCAAACGACGACATATGTCCCTAGGGGTCCTCGGACCCCAAGGGACATATTTGAATGGGTAATATGGGTCAAATGGGGTCATAGAGTGACCTATGACCCTCTTTGACCCATTAAACGACAACATATGTCCCTAGGGGTCCTAGGACCCTAGGGACATATTCCAATCGTTCATATGGGTCAAAGGGGGTCATAGGGTGACCTATGACCCCCTTTGACCCATTAAACGACAACATATGTCCCTAGGGGTCCTAGGACCCCTAAGGACATATTTGAATCGTTCATATGAGTCAAAGGGGGTCATAGGGTGACCTATGACCCCCTTTGATGCATTAAACGACGACATATGTCCCTAGGGGTCCTAGGACCCCTAGGGACATATTCGAATGGGTAATATGGGTCAAATGGGGTCATAGGTTAACCTATGACCCTCTTTGACCCTTTAAATGACGACATATGTCTCTAGGGGTCCTAGGACCCCTAGGGACATATTCGAATCGTACATATCGGTCAAAGGGGGTCATAGGGTGACCTATGACCCTTTTTGACCCATTAAACGATGATATATGTCTCTAAGGGTCCTAGGACCCCTAAGGACATATTCGAATGGGTAATATGGGTCAAAGGGGGTCATAGGGTGACCTATGACCCTCTTTGACCCATTAAATGACGAGATATGTCGCTAGGGGTCCTAGGACCCCTAGGGACATATTCGAATGGGTAATATGGGTCAAAGGGGGTCATAGGGTGACCTATGACCCTCTTTGACCCATTAAACGATGACATATGTCCCTAGGGGTCCTAGGACCTTAGGGACATATTCGAATTGTTCATATGGGTCAAAGGGGGTCATAGGGTGACCTATGACCCCCTTTGACCCATTAAACGACGACATATGTCCCTAGGGGTCTTAAGACCCCTAGGGACATATTCGAATGGGTAATATGGGTCAAATGGGGTCATAGGGTGACCTATGACCCTCTTTGATCTATTAAACGACGACATATGTCCTTAGGGGTCTTAAGACCTCCAGGGACATATTCGAATGGGTAATATGGGTCAAAGGGGGTCATAGGGTGACCTATGACCCTCTTTGACCCATTAAACGACGACATATGTCCCTAGGGGTCCTAGGACCCCTAGGGACATATTCCAATCGTTCATATGGGTCAAAGGCGGTCATAGGGTGACCTATGACCCTCTTTGACCCATTAAACGATGATATATGTCTCTAGGGGTCCTAGGACCCCTAGGGACATATTCGAATGGGTAATATGGGTCAAAGGGGGTCATAGGGTGACTTATGACCCTCTCTGACTCATTAAACGATGACATATTTCTCTAGAGGTCCTTGGACCCCTAGGGACATATTCGAATTGTTCATATGGGTCAAAGGGGGTCATAGGGTGACCTATGACCCCTTTTGACCCATTAAACGACGACATATGTCCCTAGGGGTTTGAGGACCCCTAGGGACATAATCGAATGGGTAATATGGGTCAAATGGGGTCATAGGGTAACCTATGACCCTCTTTGACCCATTAAACAATGACATATGTCCCTAGGGGTCCTCGGACCCCTAGGGACATATTCGAATCGTTCATATGGGTCAAAGGGGGTCATAGGGTGACCTATGACCCTTTTTGACCCATTAAATGACGACATATGTCCCTAGGGGTCCTAGGACCCCTAGGGACATATTTGAATCGTACATATGGGTCAAAGGGGGTCATAGGGTGACCTATGACCCCCTTTGACCCATTAAACGACGACATATGTCTCTAGGGGTCCTAGGACCCCTAGGGACATATTCGAATGGGTATTATGGGTCAAAGGGGGTCATAGGGTGACCTATGACCCTCTTTGACCCATTAAACGACGACATATGTCCCTAGCTGTCCTTGGACCCCAAGAGACATATTCGAATGGGTAATATGGGTCGAAGGGGGTCATAGTGTGACCTATGACCCTCTTTGACCCATTAAATGATGACATATGTCCCTAGGTGTCCTAGGACCCTAGGGACATATTCGAATTGTTCATATGGGTCAAAGGGGGTCATAGGGTGACCTATGACCCCCTTTGACCCATTAAACGATGACATATGTCCCTAGGGGTCCTAGGACCCCTAGGGACATATTCAAATGGGTAATATGGGTCAAATGGGGTCATATGGTAACCTATGACCCTCTTTGACCCATTAAATGATGACATATGTCTCTAGAGGTCCTAGGACCCCTAGGGACATATTCGAATCGTTCATATGGGTCAAAGGGGGTCATAGGGTGACTTATGACCCTCTTGACCCATTAAACAACGATATATGTCTCTAGGGGTCCTAGGACCCCTAGGGACATATTCAAATGGGTAATATGAGTCAAAGGGGGTCATAGGGTGACCTATGACCCTCTTCGATCCATTAAACGACGACATATGTCTCTAGGGGTCCTAGGACCCCTAGGGACATATTCGAATCGTTCATATGGGTCAAAGGGGTTCATAGGGTGACCTATGACCCTCTTGACCCATTAAACGACGATATATGTCTCTAGGGGTCCTAGGACCCCTAGGGACATATATATAATATAACATATATATTACATTTTATATATTTTTATATTATATTTTATATTTATTATATTAATTTACTATATATTATAATATAAAATATTATTATTATACTATATTATTATAATTTATAATATATTATACTTTTTTATTATATATTATATTATAAGATATTACTTTTTATTATTATATTATATTATATATATATATTATATTAAATTACTATATATTATAATATATGAAATGTTATATTATATTATTATAGTATAATATTATACGATTATAATATAATAATAATAATATTATTATATTATAGTATAATAATTATTATAATAATAATATTATTATATTATAGTATAATAATAATTATAATAATATTATTATATTATAGTATAATAATAATTATAATAATATTATTATATTATAGTATAATAATTATAATAATAATAATATTAAATAATAATAATATTATTATAATATAATAGTATGATATATTATTTAATATTATTATTATTATTTTATATCAAAAATAATAATATTAAATAATATATCATACTATTATATGATTTTAATTATTAGTCGGATATTGGATTTAAAATCGGATATCCGATATGATATCGAATATCTGATAAGGCTCGGCTTAACCTTCCAGGTTTGGTTCCTGGATAGGTAAAAAAAAGTCAGAGCGGATTTTGAAGCGCTTTTAGGCGTCTTCAAACTCTTTTTTTTTCACATCGCCACTTTTTAGCACACCATGATCCTGCACATACCTAAAGTTAAAATTTTAGGGGGGCCACACTTTGTATTGTGTTATGTTTTTTTTGAATAAATAGTACCACTTTCTATGGCCCCCTTTTTTGAGGACCTAAAACTAAACCATTTTGAAAAAAAAAATGTAGTTTAGAAACTAGATTCAAAGGACTACTACGTTTTGTTTTGTCATATTTTAAAATTTTGAGCGTAACTATCTTCAAATTCTTGTTGAAGTTTAGAAATTGCTGATTTCAGAAAAAAGGTGTCGACTTATACCCCCCTTTTGGCACCACAACTTGGTGCACTTATCCACTATGAGAATATATATATATATATATATATATATATATACACACACACACACACACACATCTACTTGGGATAATTATATTTAGATATGTGTATCCTAATATATATAAAGATTTTAGTGATAAGCATGGATTCCAAACCCCTCCTTCTATTGTTGCTAGTCCATGCTTCTATGGAGTTAATAATTTCGATTGAGTTTTCTCAATTGATTTGTGAAAGGTGCACATATTTTTTTTAGCTTGTCTATAGCTTGAAATCTATGTGGTAAATTTTTTTTTATGGATGGTTTAGACTAGAGAGGCACAAACTTTGTAGATTAAGCAAGCCTAGCCGGAGTAGTATTGGGATGGGAGACGTCCCAAAAAGTGCAAGTCAATGTTGATGCAATATTTAATATTGTAAGTAGTATTGTAGTACATATAATTAATTTTGGCACTTAAGTGACATTATTTGCAATGGTGTTTGATGAAGAGCTAAGTAGGAGCCAAGGAAGGGAAGGGCCAAGCATGAGCTAAGAGAATGTTTTGAGATATGACAACTATTTTCATTTCATGACATTATGATAATGAATTGGGTGTTTCACTTTTTTGCAATGTAATGAATGAATGCACTTGATTTGGACTTTTCTTGGTTGTGTTAATGGTAATGAATTGGGTATTTTGTTTTGTGCAATAAGTAGTTTAGTGACTTGTCTATTCTATTTGAGTCTACACAAAAGAACATGTTAGAGAAGGTGAGGGTGTTTTCCAAAAAAATGAGTTTAATTAGGGTTTAGGTTTTAGGTTGCATAACATCTATTAGTTTTGTATTGAAATACAAGTTAAATAAATGTTTTAAATCTACTTACTTTTATAGTATATCAGCCTTCAAAAATAATGGTATATCAGCCTTCAAAAATAATGGTTTGCAGTTGTATACACAATATTGTACTTGGAATTATAGAAATGGTTGTTTTGTTGGGTTAATGAAAGTCAAGTCAATTTTTAGGGTAAGTTAGGAATGAAATGAGGTTTTGATTCTTGTTTAATTACAAGGTGGATTTATGTGTGGTTATCAATTATGATTTGAAGATACACATAATGTAGGTTGACTTTTAGTGATCCTTCTTTTGTAGTTTTGATATAGGTTGTGTGTGGGTTTGGGTGGGAATAATTTATTAAGATAGTTTTGGGTTTGTTACAATATTGCAATTTTCGTATTTAGAAAATTGTGGGTTGTAGAGAGATATTCAAGTATCTTTGAAATTGTGGTTTGATCAATCTACCAAATTTGTGCTTGAAGGAACATGTACATGGAAATATTTGTGTTTTAGTGTAGGGTTATCAATTTAAATTTTAAAGAAGACACTATTTAAATAATAAGTTTTAATGTCTTTGATTTTTAGAAATGTTGTATTCCTAGAAATTTGTGGGTAGTGAAAAAAGATATATGTTAATTATAGGTTGAGTGTTATCAATTTAAATGTTAAAGAAAACACCATTTAAATAAAATGTTTTATTTTCTTTATTTTTATAGACATGTTCCATTGCTAGAAATTTGTGGGTAGGGGATAATGATATATGTTAACTATAGGCTAAGTCTTAGTGATTTTTTTGTAGGATGTTGATTGAAATTTTGAGTAGGGTCCAAAAGGTCTTGTTGATATTTTCAAACTTCTAAGCTTACTTCCTTCCTCCATTTTTTTTTTTTTTGAGATGGTTTACTCCACACCCATCTTGGCTAAACCACCCACTAAACTATTCCCTTCAAGTTGTTGATGTGATTGATTTTAACTTGCTCATATTTGTTAATCAAAGATAACACCACTTCCAAAAGAGAATGCAATCTCCAATTTGGGGTAGCCTTGGATCTTACCACATTTATCACAACCATTGGGTCCCTAATTGAATCATCATGAGGTGGATCTGGATGTTGGGGTAAACCAAATAGGTCATAGACTTCTTGAATTAGAGAAGGAATGTACTGAATTTATCCATTCATTCCTAAATATATTAGTTTAAAATTCACATTTCCTCTCTCTTGGGGAATCTTGTTTGTTGAATGATATTTCAAAGGAATTACGCCCACTCATGGCCCTAAGAGCAGGAACTGTCGTTTTTCTTTTTCTCCAAAACTCTAGCGAATTTCCTACATCCACTACTTGCCTACTATGAATGTTGTGGGTGTTAATTACCCACTCCATATTTTGTAGGGGTCTCCCCAATATTTTTGTGGGAGATGGAGTGAGTTTTTTTCTACCATTGTCTCTATTGTAAGCTTCCTTCCAATCCTTTTTTCTTTCATTGTCTTTAGCATATCACACAATCTTCTTTTATGAATATCATTGTCTTTTTATTGACGTGCTTTGATTCATTTGAGATCTCTTGTGTTACGTCTTCCTAAAGTGGTGTATAAGATTCCTAACCCTCTTTGTTGGGAAGGTTGATCTTATTTCATATCCCATTCTTGTGGTTACAATTATTTAAACTAACTAAGTGGCCATTATCACTCCTGAGGTATGACCTTCACAACTTCTTAATTGAGATGACCCTATGGAATCTTTTGTTGGAACTTGGTTTGTAGTTTTTTATATCATTTTTATTTTAACTTCATACACCTATCTCAGAAAGAGTACTCCATTTGTCTTTGGATGAATATATGGTTATGGCTCTATGTCCATAGATTAGCCTCACTAAGAAGATTTTGAATAGTTCCACTTTGAAATTTGGATGCACTTTTAAACTATCACCTCCTAGAAAATTTTTTCTACTCGGTATAAGCTAAATACTATATTTTAACCTCTTGAAAATCCTTATTATTATCAGTCTATTTCACACCTTCACTAGATATAGAATTTGACTTTATAAGACTGGTAGCTCCATTGTGACTCTATGCCACAAATCACCTTTGACTTCCCAATATTGATTCTTCATTTGGTTATTCTTCAAATTTCTATGATAAGTTATAGACAATGTTTTATTTTCAGGTTGATAATAATTTATCAATTTCTAGTAAATAATCCAAAGTGTAAGTGTAACTTCTTGTACAAATTTATCTTCCTTTATCAATTCATATTCCACATTTTTTTGTATTTTTGTTTCTATCTTTGGGAAGATGAAGAGAGAGAAAGGTTGCATATTAGACCTCAACAAGTCTTTTTTCATTTTATCTAGATTCAAGCAAACTAAATCCTTGTCTAGATTTAAGAACCTCTTGTTACACTTGTTTAGCTTTGATTGATCTACCATGTTGGATTCATAATTAATTAATGGATGCTTGTAGTTGATCTCATGGACCCAAATTCCAAACTTGGAAATGATTTTGATTGTTTTGGGCTATTCCATTACCATGTTCATGAGGAGGTAGACAATAGTGTTTTCTTCCTTGTCAATACAAATGTGTTTTAAAGATAAATCTCCATTTTGTTTACAAAAATCTCTAGAGTGTTAGCCTCCTTGTATTCCATGGGTAGGTCAAAAAGAGAAATTCACATTAGAATAAATATGATTAAGCAATTTTAACTATCAAAGTTAGGATTCCAATTTGTATATGTAGTCATTCATTGTTATAGAACCAACCTTTTTTTCTTAGAGACCGTATCTCTACTTTTCTTGGTTAGAAATGTAAACTATGAATAAACCCAAATCTAAGTTAAAAGAGTCAATAGAAGAGATTTATTTCCAATTTTGAGGAGCCCAGTTGTTAAATTCTATAAATAACATGTTAGAGTCTCAAAACTTACAAATTATAACTTGTTGTTAGAGATGGCCATATCTTTCTTGAATAAAGATTCCTCTGAAAATGTAATGGTTAGTTTGGACTTAATTTTCCTTTCTTGTGATGGAGTGGAGATTGTGGGTGCTATGTCTCAAGTATTATGTTTTTTCTTCTATGTATCTTGAGTCCTTTTCTTACATTAGAGTTGATCCCAAGTTATTGATTATGTAGTACTTTGCTAATTGAATTTAAAATTGCCTTCTTTGTTATTTGTGAATAATATTCTATTATCCCCTCTTAGGATTCTTTTCCTTTTCTTGTAGATGTCCTAGTGCATTTGTGACTAGACCTTTTTTTGAAAGAGGGGGATTATATGGTCTTCTCTCCTTTTTCATTGGGAAAATATGAATGAAGTTGGGGCTTCCACTCTTGAAAAGTCTAGAGTTTATTCTAAATTTCTATACCTTGCTTCTAGTGATCCCATCTTACATTAGGATTGTAAAATGGTAGATGTGAGTTCCTATTTGAAGACTAAGGTTGCAACTCCTTGTTTCTAGTAGAGGACCCCCATGATCACCATCCAACTTGTACTATATATTCCTAGAATAATAGACTTTAGTAGTAGCTAGTGGGCATGTGTTTCTTCTCCATCTGGTGACCCTTGACCATCTATTTTGAAGGATATTAACGTCTCTATGAATGTTTGAGAATCATCCCCAAATGTTTGAAAAACCATCCCACCTATGTTCAAACTCTCACCACTTCACTTAAACTTGAATTATATTCTCTATGCTCTCTTCTCCAAGTATATCCTCTTTTTCACTAAGCTTTGGTTCCATATCTCACAAGATGCAAAAGTCTCCACGTTTCCCTACATTTGGTTGCTTGAAGCCCATAGAAGGAAGGCATTGAAGATAATAAAATGTGTATGGTAACATAAAAATGATCCCAATAAGACAATTTCCTATTTTTAATAATAAAATTTAAATTTATAATATAGTTCTAAGTTGATTTTGAACTTAATTAGTTGACAGGCTATTGTAAATTGATAATAGTTGGAATTCATCATGACATGCACCTAAAAGCTTGTCATGTTATTTTTTCGTACAACTAAACAATGTTTAAAAGTCCAATAAGTCAGAGTTGAACAAAACTCATCATGTTTTGTTGAGAATATATTTTTTTAGAACAATAAATTTTATCTATCCACTGAATGGTATGACATTGACAACATTAAACTTTGCATGAGGCATCAAAATCATCAACCACACATGAATATCAATGGTTAGAATTCATCATAGAAACCAAATATTCTCTATCCATGTTATGTATTATGTGCTATGTATGCTCAAAAAATGGAGGTGACAAGGTTTATCAAAAAATAGTAGAAGAGGAGGGCACTTTCACAAGAGCGATTCAAAGTGGGAGTTGGATCGAGTGACAATTTTCCTTCCTTGAGTGGTGATTTGCTAAGTTGGGCAACACACCAGATGAAATATTTGAACTATTGGGGTTTGTCATTTTGAATGAAAAGTTTTGTAGTTGCTTGTTTGATGTTATTAAGGAAGTCCCCTTTATCAAAGTAGTTCTGAAACTAATGTTTGTTGATATCTGTGGCCTAATGCAACCTTTGTCAAATAGTTAGAATAGATATTTTGTTGCCCCAAGATTGTGAACTTGTGCATGTATCCTCCAATAAAAGTATAAAGGATTTTTCAACTTGCATGTGATTGTGAACTTGAGCATGTAGAAAAATATTGTTGTCAAAATACTCTGTAAATGTGTCAGATTCTTTTGAACTTTTTTTTTTTTATTGGTTTAATTTTTTCTTGCTCCAAGTTTTCTAGCTACAGACTCCATAGGCCATTGAATCCCTAATTTTATTAGAGGTTGTTTGTGAATGGAAGAAATGGACCCACTATACCCATCACATTATTGTTTATTGAAATGAGGGAAAAGAAAAACATATGTTGTACACATTAAAAAGATCATTCATGACCATTTGTTTATGGGATCTCATAGCTTCTTAATCAATAGTTTGAAAATTAAATGTCTATACTTTGCATAGATTTTTAGAAAAATATGTATTTGTTTATAGAAATTTATTGTCAACATTTTTAAATTAATAATTAACATTATTTTATAAAATATTTGAGGCTCAATTTTTGATATTATGACTTAGAGATCTTTAAAATGATTCAAAATATAAAAAGCTTTTAAGATATTAAATAACTAATTATAATTAATTTTCTACTTAATAATTACAAAAACATGTATATTTAAAATTTAAATATATTTGATTAATCAAAATTATTTCAAAAATAACATAACATTAATTTTGAATTATCACCTTAAAATTTTTATGTTTCACTTACATAGATTAATCTTTAATTAAATTCATAATTAATATAATTATATAATTTATAGTTCTTTTTAATTTTAAGAACTTAAAATAATTGAACTTATTGATCTCTCTTTATTTAGTGATAGTAAAAATCTAAGTAAATTTTAAATTACAAAATATTTTTATTTTTATTTTATTTTTACCGTTGTGTTGTAGCTCTCGTTTAAATTAGAAAATGTTATTTAATAAATGAATATGTTTGAAATGAATAAAAATTGTTCTTTTTATTTTCATTTAGAAATAAAGTTGATGATTAATTATAAAGAAGTTTAAATTACAAATTTTAATTTTACTATATCTTAATTAGTCGATAGTCTATTATAAGTGAGCATTTGGAACAAAACCTGTCCATTCTTAAAAACTAGAAGTTGTATTTTGAAACTGCTCATCGAACAATGAATGAAAATATTATTTAAATCTGTAACACCGGCCTATTAATTGAATTATTAGATATTTGAGATCTCCACTATCTTTATGTATCTCGAAAGATTTTTTAATCGTCCTGAAATCTGTAGATTGATTTCATTCGGGCAGATTTTTCATGGAGTTAATTCACCGTCTACAACATTGAAGATGCTTCTAGCCGCCGGTGACTTCTATAAATTACAAAATTACAGCAGAAAAGTAGTCGATCTGTGGATGGGACCGGTTGAAAACCCCTTCTTTCTCGAACTTTTGCGGTGAAAGAAACGCCATGGAAGGAGCAAAAGCAAAGGCATTCTTCAACCTTGACGTCAAAATTCCTCCACAAGCGACCTTATATTGCACTCTTTCATTAGAAGAATCCATTCCTCCACAAGCCCCTGTTGCCCTCAATCCCTTACAGACATCGATTCTTTGGTTTGATTAGGCGATTTTGATGCCATTGCGGAAGCTGCAGGAAGAAATCGCTCCATCATGAAACTCCATTAAGATTCTTGCTCTTCTTTTAAGTCAGATCTGTCTTCTTCACTGCTATTTAGGTCACTCACAACGGCCAGACTTCAAGCCTCTGCATGAGATAGGGCATCTGAGAATTCCTCAGAATCTTCTTCTTCGCTGAAATCTTTAGGCTGCAAAATGCTTCTTTCTTCTTCTTCTTCTTCTTTCCTATCTGTAAAATTTCTTTGATTTTTCTTCCATTTGAAACATCCAGATGCTCTGAGAACATTTCAGTGTTGCTTCTTTTCATTCTCAATGGAGGCGTCAATGAGATGTCTGATAGTTATGAGTGATTTCATGCTGCCTCTTGTAAGATTGTCCATCATAATAATAATTGAGATACTCAATTTTCTTTGCAGAATTCTTCTTTTATAGTTTGAGTCTGTCAATCGTGTGTGTCATTATTATAATGGGGGAAGAGTAGAACGACCGCCAAGCAAAAAAACAAGGGAAGGAATGGTGAAGATGGTTCCCACCCATTATTAGGGGACACACATGAAAAAAGATCAAAGGTCTGAATCCCTTTGTGTCGTCGAGAGAGAAACCATAATTTCCAGATCAAATGCCCTTGAGAGAGAAACCATCTGTTCCCAATGCCCTCTGTGCCCTCGAAGGTTCTAGCATCATTATGCACACAATCAAGAAATCTGAAGCTTTTCTTGATCCTCTGAAAGATGTGGTGGCATGTGAGGTCATTTACTATAGGGATCAAAAGGCTTATAGTTTGAAGTTCGGCATGGACGTATACCAACAGATTGAGAAATTGTTGATTGAGAATTATGGTGGGAATCTGCACTGGGGGAAGTTGGGTGGCCATTTGTTCCATGGACTGGCTAAGAAAAAGTGAAATTTTAAGAAGCTTGATCCTAAAGAGCTGTTTGCCAATGACTGGATGGATGAGTTGTTGGGGCTGGAAAGTAAAAAGGTAGAGATTTTGAAGAATGGATATCCATTGTGTAAATGTGTAGATAATATCCTTTGTGTGCCCGATTTGGGAAATTAAAGGATATTGAGAAATTTGTTCTTTAGTCCATGTTGTAGGTTGTGTTCATTTGATGTTTTTTTGGTTGAACAACAATAATAGATTAATAGATTAAGTTAATCAAATAAGCCAATCATAAGTAGATTAAGTTAATTTTATTAAAGAAATAAATATTTTTGAAAAATGAGAAACTGTTGATTATGTGCAAGAACATGGGTTCAAGTGACAAAAAAAGATTAACATTTTGATGTAGTACATTTTTGGAGATTGTTAGTTCAAGGCTTTAAAAGTTGTGAATTAACATAATTAACCCTACAAAGTGCTCTATGCTAAATTTTTCATTATGCATTGGCAGAAAGCAAGTCGCTTTTTCTTTAATGGTAGCATTGTTGTTTCTTTTGATGACATCCACCATCATTTGTTGAACAAAAATAATAGATTAAATTAATCCAATAAGGCATAAACATATTATGTTATTTATTTTTTATTAAAAGTTAATTAAATTAATTTTATTAAAGTGGTAAATGGTTTTATAAACACCGTCTCATTGTACGAATCAGTAAAAGAAAAACGTTGTAATTGTGTTATACAAGAAACGTGAATACATAGTGACACATTATCATAGCTAATGCTTTCTATCTTCTTTTAATTATTCAGAAACATATGTCCGATGCTATCAAGATAGTCGACTCTTTTTTCTTTTTTTTAATTTGTGCTTTCTCCACTTTTTGTCTTCTTTACAATTTTTCTCTGTTGTTTTTTTCTTTTAAAGTTTTGGAATGCTACTTTTAACATTTGTAGAATGTTTGTTGCACTTCATCTAAAATTGTTTTGCACTTTTTAAGTTTTACTAGGTGCATTTGTCTTAGAAGGATGTTTCAAAGAGTTCTTCTTCACTATCTTAGTTGTATATGATTCAAGTTTCGTTCAAAGTCACTTCAAGTTGACAATCATCAAAGTTGACACCTTGAATTTTGATAAAGAAAATGCTTTCTTGCTCAAGAAAATTGATGATATGGAAAATAAGAGTTCTTAAATATATCTATATTGTTGTTGCTCTAATAATACAAGTACATAATTGTACTTACAATGTTGATGCTATGTGCACACATTTTTAAAATACTGTATATTTGGAAAATTTAAATGTTTATGATCGCATTTAGTTATGTCCAAAGAGGATCTTTAGCAACAAGTTAATTATTTACAATATATGTTTAGGGAATTAAAATATTGGTGATTGAATCTAGAGATGATGATTCTACTACCTTTCAACACCCTCTCATTATACTACATGTTTCAATGGGTTATTACTTTTTTGAATTCACATTGATTTGGTGAATTTAAATATTTATGATTGCATTTAGTAAAGTCCAATAAGGATCTTTAGCAACAACTTAATTCTTTATGATATATATTAATTGAATTAAAAAATTGTTGGTTGAATCTAGAAGTGATGTTAGTACATCGATATTATTCTTGCCTTATTGTACATAGACATTTTAATATGATATTGACCATGAAGTGTGTAATGTTGTTTGCAAATAATGAACTCCACCCCTCAAAATTGTCAAAGAACATTCTCACCAATTAAAACTAAAAAAATCAACACCATAAAAGAGATTGCAATTATTGTGCTCACCATAAAAAATAAATCAGTATTCATCATCATATGCAACACAAACAAAAAAAGAAAAAGTGTGACATAGATATAGAAATGAATACTAAGATACCAACTATTCATTCAAGCCATGTCATGTTGCAAAGGGATACAAACTTTACAATAGGTTCTAAGAAGTTCTCCACTAGGATAGATGCATTGTCAAATATGCAAACATGCAAAGTATGCAATGAAGTCACCCTAGCATGCACACCTCTTTGACAGAGTGCGTCCCTATTTGCATTAGATGTGCTCATGATAAAGGGAGACATCAATTCACAACGTCTAATAATATGGACCCATGAAAACAATTAGATGAATTAAAAAATCTAACCCAAGTTTAAGAGATGCTCATAGCATGAGTAAATACAATAGTGCAAGCAACCCATGCTTGTGGTGGACAATACAAATATTGTGGTCACATGATTAGATTTCCTCAAGATATTAATTCATTAGCAAAATGCCTCCCACACAGAATTATAGATTTGGATGTCCTAATAGTTAGAAGAGTCCACACCCATGGAAGTCACTATGATCTCTATGTAGTATAAGTCGTGTTAGGGCTACATTACATATATGATCAAATATGACCCATACTATAAGAATGTCCTAATAGATGTTCGGTCTCTGCAACAACTCTTGGATACAAGCATAGACATTTGAAGCATGCTTCATACTATTGATGTTCACAATGAACATGATCTCTCAATTGAATTTAAACATACATGTGGTGAGGATCAAAATGAAAATGACATAACATTCTCATCATCATTTATGGATGACTTAAAATGTGAGATAGATATCATCAAATAAATGAATGAAAATGGCACCCTTATTTGTTGGCCAAAGCTTGATCCTTCTCTAGAAAATGAATACAATACTAAGGGACTTCTGGATATGGCTTTACCCACACTCTTCCCAAGCGGTATTGTATTACCAATACAATCTCACTATTGACAAGTTAAGATGCATGAATATGTATTGCAATTGACGAGATACCATGATAGTGGATTTGAGAGCCACCAAAGGCTCTACTATTTTGTACTATATCTAATGATGAGACATCGAAGTCAGGGAGTCTCTTCTATGTTTGTTAATAAAAATCTAGATGACTGCATCCCAACCACCATTAAAATCTTTCGCTTGCACATACAACAATTGTGCAACACTCAATTGGGTGAAGAATTGATGCATATTGGATCTTCCTTGAGGGGAACCCATGTGTATTGGAGTAAACATCACATTGAGATTTCAAAAATGATCAACCAGATAGGAACCCCTACTATTTTCTTCATGTTTAGTGAAACAAATAGAAATGACTTGAATTATGATGACTCTTTCCAAATGACCTTTCATCTATCCTTCAAACCAAAATAGAACACACAAACAACATTATCAATAACCCACATACCACTTCACTATTCTAGCATCAAAGGTTCCAAATATTCTATGAATAAGTAATAAAAAAAAATCTTTGGTGTGATAGATTGAAGGTATAGATATGAATGGCCCAACATCATGGATCAAGACATATAAATGGATTCATTTGGATTCCTAGTGCACATGACATGGACAAACTTGATTGATAGAATTATGAGGAAGTATAATGAGGGAGGTCATTCTTTGAAAAATATGTGAATGCATGGAATCCTCATACTCCATGTGGTAGAAGAAACACATGACATCGATCTTTGCAAGAAGATACTTTTTGGAAACATCTTCTATCTTCTCTAGAGATATGTGTGGTGACAATGAAGAATTGATTAGGCATGTACAAAAAAACATAAAATTTACCGAAGCCAAAATTTATTGAAGCAACATGCTTACACAAACAACGTACCATTTTAGAATGTCACTACAAAGCCCCTTGGTTTGAAAGTACTAGCTCATCCTTGGTCCATGATGAGTGTAGAAAAAAAAATTTTCAATAGGGAATGATGATAGGTTCAATATACACAACCTAGATATGATTTTAATATGGATAACCAACAAGTTATATAAAAAATGCATGTTCTTAAAAATAAAAAAATAAACATCAAAAGCTGAAAGGAAATAAGAGAGTAGTATCGATATGCTAATGCACATATGAAAGAAACAAGAAACACTACTACATTTGATTCCAAATTGTGACGACATGTATGTCGCAATTATGGTGTCCCAGCCTTTCACCATCATAATTCTGATGGCAAGACATGGCATATGCTACAAAAGTTACTACTTGTTTGTAGTCGCACTTTCTATAACACTAAATGTGGAGATAAATTTCTCCATCAGATAAAAAAATAAATCAAGGTGATGATACATTACTAGTGAGTAATGTAGCATTCCTAAATAGAATGACCCACTGGGATGGAACTAGTGCCATTAATTAAATTGCTAGATCATTTTTTGTTTTTTGGCTACTCGCAAAGGGTGCAAGTGGAAAGATAGAAAATATTAAGAAATTACCATATTTTTCTCATTTCTATAGTATTCCTCATGAGGAGTCTAAACAATTCGAGATGCTTTTTTGGAGTGAGATTCTTTTATACACACATTATCGTAGCATCTCTATAGATATTAGTCTCACTAAATATAACATTGTTGCAAATTAGAAACAAATGAAATTAAATAACTACCATGTTTGGTATTTGGACCATCTGATAGATATAGAGGTTGACCATGAAGAGGATTTAGGTGATTCAAGTGAAGTGGATGTGAGCCATACAAATCAAATGAATGAATGGGAGTTGCTATCAACATATGGGATGAATGTTCTATACCTCCATAGTCGCAGAACACTACAGAGAATTTCATAAGTATTTAAACAAGACATCTGAAAGAGATGACAACTCCATGTTATAAGAGCATGCTCCACTATATCCATTATCTGCCAAACAAGAAATAACATTTTTCATTATTAAAGAATATTATAATGATATTTCCTCCAAACAACCCCTCCACATGATCATACAAGGAACAATGGGCACAACAACCCCCTATATAAAAGCACAAACTAGTGTCACCTATTTATAAAGAAATAGGATATTAGAATGTGACAGTTCAACTTTAATGACAAAAAAATGGTATTTGTATTTAGGATTTAAAGATGGTGTAAACTAATGAAATGGGTAGAATTGGATGAATTTTATGCCTATAATTTTTATAATTTTTTTGAGTAAGAATTTATTCATTTTTTAAAATTTTGAAGTCCCTTTTTTAAGTGTAAAAAATATAGGGTGTAGTTCTCGCAAATAAGTATCTGTAAATCATATTTTTTTGTTCTGGTTTGAAAATATTTTATAGATGACATGTATAGCTAGGGAACCAAAAAAGGAATAATTATTTTTTATGTATATTTTCTTTGTTACAAGTACTCAAAGTCAACCTTATCATAGTCCAACAAATTTTTCATCCCATCAAAACTTCCCTATCAAATCTACACCTTTTTGAAAAAAAATTACATATTTGTGAAGAGGACTCCCTCCTCTAGAGATAAATATAATTTTTAAATTTTTTTTGAAATGATTTACTATTTTTTTTCCTTTTTTGATGGAGCATCTTCTTAAATGTTGAAATATCGACTTATAATATTTTGAAATTATAACATATTATAACTAATCAAAACAATCATAAATTTGTATAATGATGATTTTTAATTTGATATCTATAAAAGGATTTTTTTAGTTTTTGAAAAAAATTGAGTTTTGATATAAAAATGAGATTTGACCAAAATAGGTTTTGGTATCCTAAAAGGTGACACAGATTTGTGCTTTTACTGCCCTGTCATGGATAAATCAATATATAACTCACACTCAAATGGAAAATACCTTTGGGAAGCAATTCATAATAGTTATAACATTAACAGTCATATTTCACGGACTAGGTGACACTCAAACTCAAATTGACTTTCTTTGTATGTTGCAAAACATGTGCAATGCACAATCAACTGAATAAGATTAGAATTACTAATGCAATGTAAACACACAATGTTATGTGTTTATGAACAAATCCTATTTGACTGGTCAATGCATCTTTATTCTATAGACAATTTAGTTGGGCTACACAACAAAAAGGTACTTAAATTACTAAATCTTCCCGTTGCACTTATTATTGTAGTAAAAATACACCTACAACCAAACCTTGATAGTGATGTTGATTGACTTCCAAAATAACTCTTGCTATGAAAGTCCAATGAATAATGTTAATAAAAAACCTTTGGATTCAAATGGGCCTTATAAATGAATCAATTAGGGAGGTGGTAGATATTGTGTATACACTAAGTTGTAAAACCCCAGAGCTACTAGTATATGTGATTGCCCAACTTGATGATTACAATGACCCACCTTGGGACGAAGATGTCCCAAAAAGTTTACCTATAACTATAGGTAATCATAGGCAACTTCCATTATCCATATAATGGTCACTCACTATACATAAATCCCAAGAATTGATGCTTCAAAAAACAACAATTGATATTGTTAAAATAGAATGACAAGGTTTGACTTTTATAGTTGTATCAAGAGTTAAATCACTAGACAACCTTCATATGGAGCCTCCTTTATCCTTCGATTGATATTCAAGAATGAAAAACAATCCATATACAATTATCAAAAAAAGGAAGCATCTCAATTGCAACAACTCTCATTATAGTTCAGAGAGGTATTTGTTCATACTTTGTCAAATTTTTAACTAGCTACATTTATGCATTTCAGTATCATATTTCCCTAATGTATTAAATATTTTTGTTGTATGCATGGTGAAAAGAAACCTCTTGTGGCAATGTGATGTAGTTTACTGATTTATGCATATTTGCTTATGTCTAGTGTCAGCTATTAATGTCTGTGTTTACCATATTTGTATTGTATTAGACGTGTATTACATTGTGGGAATCGTTTATGTATTTTTTGAATGAAACTAATTATTAGATATATTTTTTATGGAGAAATTATTGATAGCATGCTTTGTTTATGCAACTTGAATTTCAAATGTGTTAATTGTAACCTGATGAAACTTGGTGATTTTTAACAAGTCGGAGCTTTCTTCTAACATTTCACAAAACCAAGCAAAAACTTCCTAAAGAACCTAGTTGATGAAACTAAAAGGAATGTCAAACTGAAAGGCACAAACTTTATGCAATGTTTATGCATGGACTAACATTCATTTGAATTGTTAATTAATAAAATAAAATAAAGGAAAACAATTGTTATGATTTTTGAATTATAAAAAAAAAATCTGATGAACATGCAAAGTTTGACCAAGCAATTAAAAAACATCCACGATAATAACTAAAAGTTTCTTAGTTGTAATAATACATGAGTACCCTCATCCAAATAAGAATTCACTCTTAACAAGACTCTTTAGACTTAAAATTAATCATAAAGTAACTCATATACATTATGGTTTCTATCTTAGATTTTTGTTTGAACTCCTACATTTCTTATATGAATTTAAGTATATTGGATTTAATAATTAACCATATCAAATTAATAATGTTTAATTTTTTTCATTATTTAAATTCCTTTCATGTCATAAATATCTGGAAAAAAATATGCATAAGAAACCATCTTATATAGATCTCTACCTTTTATCACTATCGGCGTACCCCTTGCTCCTTTGAGTGCAAGTGATAGTTGTATAAATTCATGGTACTTAAAATAATGGTTCAATAATATAAGTGTGAAAACACTAAAATTTCATATGTAAAAATCAAATCATAATTTATTTTTCAAAGTTTTTCATTTGCTCATTGTATGTTTGACCATGTAATCGGATGAATAGACACAAATATTAAAAGTAAAGATTCGCAATGAAAATATCATTCATAAAGATTAAAAAATAGATAGTAGAATAAGACAAAAGGTACATGCAAATAAGAGAGAAAAATATAGTATTACTCTAAAATTTTCACATTGAAGAAATATGGATCGCATGTATTGTTTTCTTAAAATGTTGATGATATTTAAAAAAAAACAAAATTGTATAATGAAACGCATATTGTAGATCCGATTGTCTGCCATGTTTGTGTAATATAAAAAGACAAAAAATCCCTACCATTGACCACGAAATTGTCGCACCGTGTTGATTCAATGCCAGTATAGACATTTCCTAGTAGATCGGCTTACTCCATTGTTGTACTCTGACGTTCCGCACTTACGAGATTATGATGTTTCGTCGCTGACATTTTAGGACGCCCAAATTTTCAGACGCAAGAACATGGGAAGATGAGACTTGGATCAGCAAAATGCGGAGCATTCACCCCGAGCTCGAATCTCACTACGTCCCATACCCCTATAATGGTGACTGAAGCCCACGATTTCCTCAAAGTACGCTCAATCTACAGCACATGATTTTATTACAGAAATATTATCACGTGCAATCTATGATTTTTGAAATGAAGGAATTTCTTTTTGAAATTTGTAAGATTAATTATTATTATTATAATATATTAAGCTTGAGTACAATGAATCTCAAGATTTTTCAAATAAGATATTCACAATTCACTGCTATATTTAGATTCTTATCTGTGCTAAAGTTAATTTTATTTGTATAGATCAGTATGAATCTTTATGATCACCACACAGAGAAAACTATTATGTTTAAAAGGATTGGGGAGGGGCGACTAGAGATGATTCATGATAGAAAATGGAAGGAGGTAATAAATGGCAACAAGGGCCTGTAAAATTTGTGGAGATCAATGGGAAAGACGTCAATGTTTACCACATCATTTTTAAAACAAGGGTTGTGGGTTGCTCTAGTCCCTGTCTTATGTAGATGTGTACGATGAAGTTTTGATTCTGCAAAGTCTTGTCCACAAGGACAAAATTAAAATTAAAATCAGTGTCAATGTAGATTATAAAGACAAAATAAGATATTTTAAAAAAGAACGTATTTAAATATGTAACATATCTATAGGAAAAGGAGATGTGAAAAACAGAAACGCTGCTTGTATTACTAGAAAATAAAAGGTAAAACATAGTCATTCTATCATGCATAGATATTAGTAGAGTGGGTTGGGTAGGATTATAAGAGAAAAATTCACAACATTCTTCCATTAGTGTTCGTCCATGACTAACTCATGCCTAGTACTCATAAGAATCATACAAATTACATGGGGACTACTTTAGCATAGCAATATCTATTTGGTTCTCCTCCAAAATCGCTATAAAAACACTCCTCTGATAGGGCTAAATGACTAGCTCTTATCATAGTGAACGTAAAAAAATAGAAATAATGTACAAAACAAGAAATGACAACATTTTTTTTGGCGAGGTATCCCAATGTCCCCGCAGCACCAGCCACGGTGCAACATATTTGCACCGGCCGGATGCCTTGTCCATCGATTCTGACATGTACATCGTTTCTGACAAGATAGGTGTCCCTCTTTTATTATTATGATGTTTATATTGTTTTCCTGTAAATTGTAAACATTTAAGTATGTAATATTAGAATATATATTATTTTTTTATTTTAGATAAGCAAAAAGATTTTAGATATATATTTTTAATTTAAATTTTAATTTTTTTAAAATATAAAAATAAGATAAATAACATTGATTTTAAATAAGTAAATTATTTATAACAAAATTTGAATACGTTAATTAGAATGGGAGATAAAAAAATTCAATAATTTCTTATATTTATAATCACACTATAATCAATATATTATGAAATTTAATAATTTTTAAAAATATATTAATAATTAAAAAAATACTTTACCAATAAGTATATTTTAATATATTTAAGATTTCTAAAAATATTTCATTTATTTTATATAATTTAATTTATTAATTTAATTACACTGAGAGGCGTAACCTACAGTGGCAGAATGAGGGAAATGAAGTAATGTGACCGTGTTAATGTTAACTTTTTAAAGATTTAAAGACGACTAATATTGTATGAAATGAGTCAACTTTTAAAAAATTTAAAGTCGACTAATATTGAATGAAACAATAAAGTAAGTCATTTTCTGTTAATTCCATCTAAACGATGGAGTGCCGCTGATTCGAACTTGATTTGTCTATCTGTTTTATTAATAGATCGATAATACAAATTCATTTCTTTTCTTGAACATGTCTTCCTTTAATGACATATGTGACCTGCCAAAGGATTACGAGTTAATTGAATATCCAAAGTCAATTAAATCATCTATGGGAAGCAGGCTTTCACTTTTCGATAGAGAATTAGGGTTTCATCGAAGTCACCATGGTCGGAGCCAAGAAATCAGCCTTACAATCATAAGATTTACAATTTTCTTGAGAATAATTTTTTAAAACTATTCTATTACTTACCAAAAAATTTACCTAGAATAATAAATGTTTCTAAATCAATTGTATGATTGTTTTTTGTATCAATGATAATGGATTATAATCTGCGATCTACTATTAGAATAAAAGAATACTTTATGTTTTTTGGTTTTCTTACATATTCATTCATCTTGATGATGCACCACATAATGTAATCTATGACATGGGAGCAAAAACTGTTATACAATCAAATCTTAAACTAAATACAATAATTATTGTTCACTTATTAGAAAGTTTAAATTTTAAAAACGAATAGTGTTAGAGATTGAGTAATCATTTACTTTTATATTGCTTCTAATGAGATGTTGTGACTAAATATGACTCTAGAATGGTATATACATGGTGTTCATCAATTCCATAGGTGCCAAAATTATCTTCAAGAAACTTCACTTATATGTATGTATAAGTGTATCTATGTATGTACCTATCTATACACACACATACATTACTTATCCATATAAATATATAATAATATACACGTATATATTTGCATATGCCAACAAAGACTCAGTCTATAGTACTGATGGATTCAGTCAAGATCATAATTTTAAATAGTCTATAAATTTCACAAACTTTTTGGCCTATAATTCATAACCTATTATGATAATGTTTTCATCACAAGAAGTAGAGCTTTTAGTTATCGATATATGTTCTAATGGTTTTATTATTACTGGTGTCTAATGTTTTCAGTTTGTTTCATTTTGTTATCGTATTATGAATGCATACAAAAGTCTTCAGCTGTTTTATAATAGACAAGTGGGGGAGACAGTATGAATGCATACAAAAGTCTTCAGCTGTTTTATAATAGACAAGTGGGGGAGACAGTTGTGAGTCTTCCATAGATACATCATATCCATATTTGCATGCCTTTGTATAGCATAAATATGTGGACAACCTAGATGCAAGTAGTGCTTGAATGGTCAACATCTATTTGAATACATGCACAAGAGTTGGAAAATTCAGAATTTAGAGTTTAGGAAAATTTGTGTTTTTTTAATGCATTTAAGAAGTGAAAAGAAACCTCGTTGCTTACACTCATACACGATCAACTCCATCTGCTTCTCATGCTCCTCCAATTTCTCTGTATACTCAATTTGCCTAGCTAGCAACAGATTACAGCTGCCCACCATAATTAGCTTAGCAGGTAATTCTAGCTCTCCTTTAAATCGAGATCATCAGGTGCAAAAACTTTAACAGCAAGAAAACTTTAAGTCCAACCTGATAGTAACCTTTGCTAAGTCTTTGTAAACTAATCTGGCATACAAGATTTAGCAGCAATTCCTAAACTCATTCCATGAATGTTTTTAGAGACGTCACTCTAATAATACTATCTCCCAATCAAAGGCCCATTAGCCAATATGAATTGATGTTTGTATTCATTAAATTTTCAACAATGATAACTAAAGCATCCACAGACTCTCAAATCTCCTCTGAACCAAGTTCACAAATTATTATTGATTGACATTTATATATATTATTCTTTTAGCTTTATTCATTAAAAAAAAGTTCATGAACTATTATTTTTTATACATGATAATATTGACTTATTCATCAGTAACTACCATCGATTAAAAAAATTTAGATTTCTTCATCATGATGTGTAAGTAGAATAGTTTAGAGCAGAAAAAATAAGAAATTGGTATGCTTAAGCTTTTGTTTATTGTTTACTTGGCTAATATACTCTAATTAATGTTATAATGGAGTGTCTTGCTGTGAAGACATAAGCGTAGACGTGAGCAATTGTTTTAGTTAAGTATCTTCTTCTTCAACTTTGGCTCTTTCTTGTGAGACTAAAAACTATTTAATCTCTAAACAATTTGATTACATTTTTTAAGATCTTACGTCCCATCCACAATCACTGAATTGAACAATTAATACCTTTCCAGATCTGTTGAAAATGATCATAATTTTATATAAGAATCATTAATATAATATTATATCAACCTCAATATTTATATGGGATTTTTTACTTAGAAATGTTGGTGTGAAATGTAAAGAGGTAGGGAAGAAAAAACAAATAATCTCAATTAAATATAGATTTCTATTTTTAAATATTTTATTTGTGTATTTTATTTAACTTAATTTAACTAGAGTATAATAAAATATAATAGTGATTTATATTATTTTATATTAAAAGGTGGAAGGTTATTTTGTAGAAATGAAACACAAGGGTATAAATGTTTATATTGACTTCACACACACACACACACACACACACACACACACACACACACACACACACACACACACACACAATGTTTTTATGTTGGAAGAATACTTTTCACACAATCTCATTTCTCCCAATGTGGTAGTGTATGTATTGTTGTAACAATGTAATAGATGTAATAGTGTCCATGTTGTTGTAACAATGTTTCATAGCTATAGGGGTGTCATGTTCAACATCGATTTCATCCTTTATCTCTCCCAAATCTATAAATTGCATTCAACATATATTGTTTGGACAAATAGGGAACTCACAAAGGATTATTTTCTTTTAATATAGATTTTATACTAGTTTGTTTAGGTGTGATTTGAACTTCTTAAAACTTCAATTCCATGGCAATGAAGAGACTCAATACTTTTTAAAGTCCTCTTGCTATATTGAGCTTCTCAATAATTTTGCACAAATATTAGTTTTTTAAGGCTATGGTTTTCCTTAAAATTAATTTTGTTTCGTTTGTGAAATATTTATTTGTTTGTGAAAGATTACTAATTTAAATTCTATTACTTTTAAAGTTATCACATTCATATTTTCTAGAATGTAAATATCTGGAAAGAGATTAATTGTATTCATTGTATATACTATATTTCAATACTATAAAACATAATGAATATGATAAGCGTCATGCTTTAAAAAGAATATTTTTGATTAAAAATTTAATAGATTTTAGATTTACATGTTGCGCTGCAAATGCTACTAGCTTAGATATCTTTATACATCTATCTAAGACATGCCAAGAGATATCAATCTCGAGGCACCTATCTATTCTCAATAACTATTTATTGAAATAGGCGCCTTGAGATTGATATCTCTCAGCGTGTTTTAGATGGATGTATAAATATATCTAAGCTAGTTTTATTATATATTCTATGTTTTGTGTACTTGTGACTCTCTGAGATTTTATTTTTAATCTTTTATGCTATAATTGTGCATCATCTTTAATTTTGAAGGATAATCATAATGTTAAGATATTAGATCATGACCATTAGCTATGTTAATTTTTTATGTTATTATTCAATTTTATTTTTTAAAAAATTATAAATGAATTTATTTAGAATTTTATTAAATGAATTTTTTAATTGTATGTTGGGCATATCAATCACTATAATTATTATTCTTAAACTCTAGACCTATTGTCTATTGCATTTATTGAACGTGAGAGATTAATGAACACAAGCATAAAGTTTTTACTTTTTTAACATTTATTTAACTATATTATGTTATAGTTATTTCATGATTGTTCCACTTTAGATTTGGGATTCCTTTACTCATCTTATTTTCATGATAAATTATAGTGTGTGCTACTAAAATTTCATTTATTATTTGTGATAAGGTTTTATTTAAAAAATAGTTATGCATGTTCTAAATAGTGTCCAAAACCTGTTAAGAGATTGAAATATCAATAATATTAAAAAAATAATTCTAATATTTCATTCACTAATTGATATATTTTACTTGGTTTTTAAAATTTTCAAATAAAAAGTCACCTTATCATTGAATTTAATCTATCCCCCTTCTAATTAATATAATAATTTTTTCTTATAACTATTTTACTTATCTAAAAAAACTAATATTTATTTAATTACTATATTTTAAAAAATTCAAAACTTACAACAATATAAAAATAATAATAATCTATTTTAATATCTAAAGTAAAATAATTATTTTCATATTATATACTTCTTTAAAATATATTTTGTTAAATTTATAATTAATTAATTTAATAATATGTAAAATTATTTCATTATGTTTTATAATATATTAACAATAATTTAAATTGAATTTCTCTATCTTCCATTCTAATTAAAATACTTAAATTTCACTAAAAGAAAATTACTTCTCCAAAAAAAATTTATACTATCACTATATTTTAAAAATTTACAAAATTTAAAAATATATCTAAAATCTTCTTTGAAAATAATAATAATTTAATATTATATTAAACGTTAAGAATTTACAACAATACAAACATCATAATAATATTTTTTTATAAACATAATTTAATAAACTTACAAGTGGTGAAGTTTAAGTTTGACAATCTTTTAGACCTTGCATATCTTTATCTCTACATGTCTGCTAATCCTTTTTAGCAAATAAAGGTGTGGTTGAACTTAATACAGTTTTAATATTTCTAATGCTATAACTTAACACTATAACTTTGAAACAATTTTAACGTATAATGTGTCACACAAACATGATTTCTAATTCATTTAAGATGAGGACTCTCACTCCTCTAATTCATTTCACTCCTTTAATTCCTTTAACATGATCAATTCTTTTAGAATAATCACTCCTCTAATTCTATTTCATTTAAGTCATGTTAAACAACATGAGTATTAAAAAATAATATGAATATTAAAAAAGGTGAAAGTCATGTTAAATAACATGAGTAATAGAAAAAGTGAAAGTCATATTAAATAACATGACTAATACAAAAGGTGAAAGTCATTTTAAATAACATGAGTATTAAAAAAGGAGAAATTCATGAATATTAAAAAAGGTCATTCTTTAGTGTGAAAAGGTCAACTTAAATTCAATTTAAAAGAGACTTCAACCTAATCATTTAATCTAATTCATCTAAGTCATTCAAAGACTCTCACTCCTCTAATTCATCTAATTCACCCAAGTCATTTAATTCATCTAAGAATTAAAATGTGACTTCCACTCCTCTAATTCATGTAAGTCATTTAACATGAAAATAAGATATGAGTGAAGGAATCACAAATCTAAAGTGGAACATTCATGAAGTAACTATAACATATAGTTAAATAAATGTGAAAAAAGTAAAAACTTTATGCTTGTGTTCATTAATCTCTCATGTCCAATAAATGCAATAGACAATAGGTCTAGAGTTTAAGAATAATAATTATAGTGATTGATATGCCCAACATACATTTAAAAATTTTATTTAATAAAATTATAAATAAATTTGTTTATAATTTTTTAAAAATAAAATTGAATAATAACATAACAAATTAACATGCCTAATGGTCATGATCTAATATCTTAACATTATGATTATCTTTCAAAATTAAAGATGATGCACAATTATAGTATAAAGATAAAAAATAAAAAACTCATAGAATCACTAGTACACAAAACATAGAATATATAATAAAATAAAATAAATAAATTAAATTTTATAAAATAAATGAAAGATTTTTAGAAATCATAAATATATTAAAATATACTTATTGGTAAAGTATTTTGTATTTAATAATATATATAAAAAATTATTAAATTTTATAATATATTGATAATAGTGTGATTATAAATATAAGAAATTATTGATTTTTTAAAATCTCCCATTCTAAATAATATATTCAAATTTTGTTATAAATAATTTACTTATTTAAAATCAATGTTATTTATCTTATTTCTATATTTTAAAAATAAAAAATTTACATTAAAAATATATATCTAAAATCTTTTTGTTTATCTAAAAATAAAAAATAAAGCCGAGAGGCTTTCTACAATGGAAGCATTCATCAATGTAAACTTTTTGACATTTTCATTAAATTAGATGGTCATTTGCATGTCTTGCAACATGAAATAATTATATATTATAAAGAACTATTGCATTTGTTGATGATTACAATTCAAACAAACAGTCTTGATAGAATAGGGCCCATTTGGTTGTTGGAATACAATGTGAATAGGATTACAAAATTAGAATATGTTTTTAATTCTTTGTTTGGTGCATAGAATGGGAATGGAGAATAGGATTTTGAATTCCTATTTTAGCCCAAAATGGATTTTTATCCATTCTCAAAAAAACTTGTAATTAGAATGGGCCAATCCCATTCCCAATTTTGCTTTCCCAATATTTGGCAAAATGTATAATTCATCGGGTCCGCAAAAAAACTCCCGCTCATTCTTTCACCATTTCACGAAATCAACTTTGTTGTGAAGGTTATTTTCTTGCATTTCACTTGCGAGCAGCAACAATTTTCCCTGACAAGGCCATCAATCCACCCAGTTTGGTTATTGCAACTTCTAGAATCGATCTTGGAGTTGTATTATTTTGGGTGGGCTTTGCACATGTGAGTTTGAAATACGTGAAGTTTTTCTCCTCCATCGATGACACTGGTTAATACGAGATAATAATGCCCCCTAGGATTCAATCTTGGAACTACAAAACCAAGCCTTATTGATTTGGGGAACAACTTTTGAAGAGTTATTTGTATAACAATCTTTACAGGATATATTATTATTAGGATACAAAAATCCTTTCTGTACACTATTTATGAATAAACAATGTCAACTTTCTACATATTTCCACTGTTGGCAAAGAAAGGAATCATGTTCGTTACATAATATTTGTATTGTTAACTTATATTATAAATTGATTTTGTGTACTTCACATATGGATTTATGAAAAAAAAAATCAGATTTAAAAATACATATTTTCAACAAAAATTGCAAGCATATAGTGTAAATAAAAGAGTAAAGAAGATGAAATATAATAATGCAATATTTATGGTAGTTAGGCGAATTTGTTTAAGAAAAAAAATAATGTGTTATTAAATATCTGATACATCCATTATAAAGAGTTCTTCAAATATAAAAATTTGAGGGAGAATGAATAGTCATCTGACTGTTGAACTTCATACTCTAACAATCTCCTATATAAAGATTGAGAGACACAACCATGCACAATGACATCCCTGCTTCCTATTCGAAGAACAAGGCCTTGAAAATGAACTTGTATATTGAAATAAATAACCAAATTTAATAATATATTAAAACAACTAAAATATATTAAAATAGAAACTTAACTGTATTCCAATTCCAATTTTGTACAACCCAATAAGGGAGTAACATATTCCCAATCAAATACTAGGCAAACCAAACAAGAATGGGATTTTCTCTTTTCCATTCCCATTCCTTATTCCTATTCCCTATTTCCATTCCTATTTCAAATTTCCATTCTAATTTTCTATTCTTATGCTTGCAACCAAATGGACCCTTAGTGCGTGAGTTGTATCATTTCCATCTCTATCATGCAACGCTTTATATCAATTCACTTCTCTGATGGAGACCTGAAATTCTTGATGAATGATACAACTCATAATCCTACGGTGTTTAAAAGCAAATCTTTCTAGCGAGGCTACATAGAAGGAGGCTAAAGGTGGGGGAAACATATCAAACAATGAAAAATTGATCAGGAAATGGTGAATTCTCCCTCTCTTACATGGAATTTTGTACGCAAATTGTTTTCCTTGTAATTTTTTTTGTCTTCTATCACTAACACCTTTAATCATCTCCATCTCTATTGCATAATGCTTTATGTCACTTCACTGTCTCTTTTGAAATTCTCTGTCATGGCCAAAGAAAAAAGAATGATTTCAAGCATTTTATAGAACTTGAGCCTTATTTTCAACTGTCGATCATCAATGTTAGGTCGTCCTCCTCATATGATAAAAATGCATGTCAATTTTATTGCTTGGAAAGTGTTTCCATTCAGGTTTCATGAAAAAGTTAGGGTTGCAGGGGCTAATTTTGCTTTAAAGTAGCTCATGTGGTGTCGTTGACTTGAAGGAGCAAGGGTTTCAAAGAATCATTTTCCATCCTTTGGCACATAGTACAACAACTTGCCGCCCAAATCTTACATGCATCACAAGAGGAAAATTTTGAAGCATTGCATGTATAGTGAGGGTTTTCAGGAATTGGAGATAGAAATCTCCAGGATGAAGGCAATATGAAGTCACATTATATTTTTTCCAAGTATCTTATGATCTTCTTGATAGGGCAGACAGTAACGTCAAATTCAGCGCTGAAATTGAACCTTTACACGACGATTCATTGCACAACATATTAGTTAATAGCATGGGTTCTAGAGATAATTTCTACAATGGAACAATCGGTATAAAAAGAAGAGAAAAGATACAATCCAACCAAAGTAGTAGCAATAACAATTCTGGTGTTGGTAAGGTAGTGTAAAATATTGGGGCCTGGTTTGTTGTTTGGGTCAGAGGATTTATCTATTTATTATTTATTTTAGAGTTAAAATTGGAAATTTCTCTTTCCTTCTTTATAAATTTTTCAAATAAATCAAAATAAAGATGATAGACATTTGATTATTTTGCTCCAAAGTCTGGAAGTATGTTCCTCTTCATAAGGATCTGAATCATAGGGTAGAGTTTGAAGTATATAAATTGATTTAGATTTTTAAGTGAATTGTATCAAAAAGAGATTGAATGTGGGACAAGTTATTTTAGATGTTGATTAATCTTTCAATCAGGCCTAAATTTGCATTCTTGATGTGTGTTCTAAAACCTAAACTAATATCTTAGTAATAGAAAGAATGAGTGAGCAATAATTACAAGCACACATAATATTCAAAATGATTTAGAATTTTTCATGTATTTATAAGTAGTAATTAATAATATATTTTTTGATATCTATTTGCACTATCAATTTTATGAATTCTTTAGAATTTAATTATTATAATATCAATTTAATAAATATTAAACATTTAAAGATCCCACTTTTCTAATTAAGAAAAAACATTTCTATATTGACAAAATGCATTTTTATTTAGAAGTTTTTATTTTTTTACACTTTGCTAATGAGAAATATTTATGTGAACTATATTAAAAAGTTAAAATATTTAAAGACACAAAGTAAATATATAGAAACTTCCTACTTTTCTAATTGAAATTAAAGATGTTTAGAAATAGTAAAACACTTCTATATATATAAGAAAAGTGTCATTTCATATATATAGTTTCAAAAGTCTATAGAATATTTTTAAAAGTATATAGAAAACTAAGATGTTTTTATATTTTTCAATTGGATGATGTAGTTTCGTTACAAATACTTAAATAAAGTAAGATTATGATATTTTTTTCATATTTCTAATATTATAAACTCAAAGATGGTTAGTATAACTAAATTTTGATAAAGTCATTAAATAATAAAGTTTAGACTATAATAAAATAATGAAATTACAATAGATTTTAATTTGAACAAACTGGTAGATATTATAAATTTTTTTAAAATAAGATTAAAATTTATAAATTTGGGAAAATATTAAATTAATGAAGGTAAATGTATAAAATTAAAATCAAAAGAATATTATGAGAAAGTGTTCTATACAAATAAAATCAATCTTATGAATTAATTTTAAACATATGCATATAGTAAAATTTCAAAAGGTGTGTGTGTGTGTGAGAGAGAGAGGGAGAGGGAGAGGGAGAGGGAGAGGGGGGGGGGGGGAGAGAGAGAGCTAGAGAGAGAGAGAGAAATAATAAGAGGGGTCATGATAGAGGGGGTACGAAGGCATGAGAGACACAAGGTAGACATGAGCATGAGATAGGGGGAAATATGGTGAGAGACATGTGCAACAGATATTGTGAGAGATAAAGATACACAAGTGAAAGATATGGGGTAGATATAGGGGGTAAATAGGGGGAATATATTGTGAGAGGAGGGAGAGGAGAGACTTAAAGAGATTAAGGAGGCAGGGAGGGAGGGAGATGATGTAGAGATAAATGGTAATAAAGGAGAGGATATGGTGAGAAGAGATGGAAATAGGAAAAAGGGAGGAACGTGGGAAGGTATGAGGTAGAAAGAGACAACTTTGTAGGGTAGAGAGATGAGGTGGAGAGAAAGACAATAATTAGGGCATCGAATGGATGGAAATGGGGGGAGAGAGAGAGACAGGATATAGGGTAGGAGACATGAGGTCAACATAAAGAGAGATAAATTGTGTGTGTGTGTGTGTGTGTGTGTGTGTGTGTGTGTGTGTGTGTGTGTGTGTGTGTGTGTGTGTGAGAGAGAGAGAGAGAGAGAGAGAGAGAGAGAGAGAGAGAGAGAGAGAGAGAGGACATATGTGTGAGAGTGACAAAAGAGGATATAGGGTAGGAGACATGAGGTCAACATAAAGAGAGAGAAATTGTGAGAGGTAAAGAGCCATGTGAGTGAAAGGGGGTGAGATATGTGCGGTAGATATAGAGGGTGAAAAGGTTAGGGGGGTGATATTGTGAGAGGAGTGAGGGGAGAGAGTTAAAGAGTGCAATTAGGGAGAAAGAGAGAGGGAGATAAGAGGGAGAGGGTGAAAGACATGATGTAGAGATAAATAGTAATTAGGGGACAAAATGTTAAGAGGGTGTGGGAAAAAAGAGAAAGATAAAAGAGGGGAAGAGATGAGGTAGAAAGAGACAACATGGTGGGCGAGAGATGAGTCAGAGAGAAAGATAGTAATTGGGGAATCACATGGATGTATTTGGGTATGGGGGAAGGGAGGGAGGAAGAGAGAGGGGGGGGGGGGGGGGAGAGAGGGTAACACTTGGTGAGAGGAGCGAGATGATTGGTGAGAGGAGAGAGATGATAGAGTGGAAGAGAGTAATTAGTGATTAGGGGGAAGAGATAAAGAGAGAGAAGACAAAGAGGGTTTGAGACAAAGGCTATATATACGGTAGTTAGGGAGAGGATATAGTGAGAGTAGGATGGATATCAGAGAAAAGGAGAATGATAGAGATGAGGTAGAGAGAAAGAAAATGAAACATAAAGATACATGAGACAGGGCAAGTAGGTGATAACAACTCAAGGGGACATGAGAGAGAGAGAGGGGATATACCATAGGAGACATGAGGTCAATGTAGAGAGAGATTGTGAAAGATAATGACACATGTGAACAAGAGATATTGTGAGACATGAGGTAGATATAGATGGTAGATAGGGAGCCAAGATAGTGAGTGTGTGTGTGTGTGTGAGAGAGAGAGAGAGAGAGAGAGAGAGTGAAATAACCCTGACAGGTTATTGCTTACTCCAGCACCAAAATAAAAAAACTCTTTATACTTCAGAATAAACTTATTACTTCAGGATTCCGACATTTTGTCAAGCAGTTTGCAGCCAAACTTAGATACCATTGAGTGAACCTTACTAATAAGACACTAAAGTAACAATACTAGAGAGTAGTTACTCATCAAATACATGAGACAAAGCTAACCCTTATGAATGACGAATTTGCAAGAGATATAGCACCCTTGTTTTTTAACAATCAAATTGAAGAATAACAAAGTCTAAAAGAATTACAACTGAGCAATGAAGAACCTGGTAATCGGATAACAGGATTTGATTCAGAGTCATCACCCAATGGTCCACTAGCTCGAGACCAGACTGTCCCCTTACTTATGTCGTTACTAGTTCTTATGGTCAACATTCCGCGTCCTCCATGTTTATGGTGATCCGACGGCTAATGGTGAGAGAATCCTGGTCGGGTTTCGATCTGAAACCATTCTCCAAAATGGTGATTGTCAAGTGCGTCCAATGGAGATGCCAAACCGGCGGATTGCAAAGGATTAATGTTGGACCAAATATCTCCCTGCTCAATGCGAAACTGGTCCGGTATCGGGTAGCCCAGCGGTACTGAATCAATCTCCTTTGGGTGCTGCTGTTATGTGTTGCCTGCGTGTCACTTGCAGTAAAGATGGAAGAATATTTTCCGCCACTTACTGATTTACAGGTAAAATGAACGACTTCCAATTTGGCAAAAGCTGAGCAGTTCAGTTAGAAAATTTATGGTGAGAGCTCAAGACTTTATATATTGCAAATAATGTGTAGGTCGGAGGCGCGGAGTCTGGTTCCGAAGCTGGATCGCTATACTCAATGGAATTCTGACAGCATTATATTGGAAATTACGCTCCATTACACCGTTTATCTTCATTCATTACCTCTTGTACCGACTCAAAGGCACCACTGCAGTGCCTCAAGATTTGATATCTCCAACAACTGCCTTCATTATGAGTACTACTAGAGGTAAACAGAATTACTGTTCAGTTACAATAGAGAAATAGAAAAGAATATTGCTTGGTCATAATATAGAATATCTGCAATGAAATTCCTCAGATCGGGCCCTAGAGCTGATAAAATCTGGCCACGCTAAACCCTTCCATCCGACTCCTTGAGCTGATGCATTCCACGAAACATATACTTCAAACTGCTTCTACAATTTCCACAAATGATTCCGAGACTCTGCGGCTACTAATTGGCCTCGGTTCCCCTTCTGCGGCAAACCTGGTTCTCTTCCTTCATGCAATTTTTTAATTGCTAATGGTCTCTATTAAACTGAATCCTTAAATCTGATGTCAAACAATATCCTGCAATAATTTGTGAAATATCGACTAACCCTATCCTTGTTGATCCTTAAATGAATAGTGATGCATAAACCCTAAAGTTGGCCTTAAGCCACAAATGATCGCTCCGATGAAATGACTAAGTGTCACCTCCAATCTGCAATAATTCGGATGATATTTCACACCCTCAAAATTGCGAACCAATTGAGAGTTATCGTTCTCAATGGCCAACTGTGACAATTGCGAAAATCCTAGGTTCCACAATGCACCCGTGATTGAATCACAATCTGAAAAAATCAAAGAGAGATAATCAACTGCCTGATTCGAATGGAGCCCCGGGGTGCCTATTTATTCTTTTCCCTCCATCCTCTCCAGAGACTTCTAGAACTTTTTTGATCTTATCCCTCAAGTGACTTTATTAAATACTCCAAGTAACTTTATTAAATATAAAGTTATCTTTTAATAACTATTTATTTAATTAAAATAACTAATTAGTCGTCCTTGGACAACCATTAATTAAATTAATTAAATTGAACTGTCACCAAAAATTGGGGACATGACAGTCCGCCCTTCCTGAAATTGCTTGTCCCCAAGCAATGGCTGAACCATGACCCAATCAGTCTGCCTGGATCCCAAATGTAAATCTGTGTATCATCCCAATCCGCATCATACTCCCGTGGAGAAATCATCAATACCAGTAACTGAGAAACTGTACTCAACATCCAAACAACTGACACTTCTGATGAGATCATCTGAAAACCAACTGTAGATGTCAGTAGAAGAAACCATTCTGCGGAACTCAAGCCAACTGAAACATCAACTCTATCAAAAATCAAGCCCCCGTCAGAATGACACTTGCACCCAACTGCACTGTAGATATGACAACAACTATATGTACCTGAATCATTGCCATCAAATCCAATCTCTGAAAAACTACTCCAGGTGTGTCGATCCTGCAGGCCGAGTAACTTGCTACTACCAGTTTTATTTTCAAAAGATGGTGCCAATCTATCCCCAAATGGATGATAAGAAACTGGAGCCAATCTATATCTGCGTGAAATAAAATCTTTTATCTCTGTGTCAAAAGAACAATGATGAGCGTACCCTACCGTATAATGCCAGTAAGAACCTCCAAACTCTGCTGCTGGCTCATCTTCACTGAACTGGGAATCAACAGATGGCTCCATTTTCTGACTCCAAGTGACTGTAGGCTGGATAGGATCCCGTGCATTCTGTTCAACAAACCCCTCCTCGAGATCCCTGTGAGGTAGCATAGTAGAAAGGGCCCCTATAATCTTCTCAACCAATCCGTGAATAACACTAGTATCTCGGACGAGAACACCTTCTGTCACTTTATGCGAGTCCAACTGAACACATGCACTATCCAACAAATACTTCATGAACGGTTCAGTGCAGTAAAAATTATATGAGGAAACATTAACATACTCTCCTTTACACCACAACTGGTCCTCCTGTAAGGGTGGCATACTCAACTGTGCCACACTATCAACTATCTGAGAAGAATCAATCTGGAAACTTGACTCTACTGGTATCCCAAACTCATTAGGACCAGCTACTACCAAATCCTGAATATGTGTGTCAGCCTCAACAATATGCTCCTTAGTAGTAACTGCGGAAGTGTACTTACCATCATCCACCTCAGTAGTCAAATGAACTGGGTCTGGGGCTGGTTTTGACCGCAAATGCTCCAACTCCACGGTCACCTCCTTCAACTGAAACTGCGACTTCTGTAGATCTCGCTGTGTGTCCTCTAATGCCTCAGTAGTTGCTAGGAGCTCTTGGGAAATCTCACTCACCTCCTCTTCACGATCCAAGAGTGCCTCATAGGCTGTACTCCCCCACTCAACCAAGTGATCACAGTCGGCTACCAATCGTAAATAATCCTGCTTCAAAATCCGGACAGCTTCACGCAAGGCATGAATCTCTGCCAAAGAAAAGTAACCACCGCTGGACTCATCTGTCATGGAAGTACCCCAACCAGTAACCGCCAACAACTGATGAGCAGTATCAAAATGCTCACAAGCGATAGCAATGTCTCGCTCACTAACTTTCAATTGGCTAATCACATGATGGTTCTGGCTATACCGTCTTCTATAAATTCCCTTTGACACATTGTCTAAAGGAGTATCTTCAAAGATACTGGTCTCTGAATTATTACCATCCATATTTTGCGAATCAACTCCAAAATTCATATCAACATCCAGAGTGTCAAAATCTGTAGTTCTGCTGTCAAGCTCTTCTGTACCTAAAGAAACTGTCAAGGAAGCTGAATCTTCAAAATTGTTTACTTCATTCTCTCGGATGTCATCAAGGTCAAAACGATCCTGGGACTCATCTGTACATGCTTCCAAATATGAAAACCCTTCAACACCTTTCAGCAAGGATGGTCGACTGGAAATATGAACCAAACCCAACAACGGTGCATAAAAACTAATACCAACATCGGTCAGGCTGCTGGCATGAAGAAAGACAACACCGGGTGTTCTGCTAATCCAGTCCATGATAGTATTTAAACAATCATTGCTACCATTAAGTGTTCTCCAGTCAATTGAATCCCAGACGTTGCTAAAACATTCTTGAGTCCATATCCGTAAACAAGGAATAGCTGGTAACTCAAGCAAACTACTTACCTGAGTAATGTGACCAATACCAATTAACTTCACATACCTGTCTGCCATTGTCCTTGTATCCTGGATGTGAATGCAAGATGAACTCGTAACATTATCAGCTACCATATATGATCCGTCTGCTGCAGGGAGCTGAATGTCAGGCATGTAAGATGAAACTAAGCCCAGCTCCATGCCATGCTTATTTCCATGTCTCTCCCAGTCCTGTAATGCCAAAGTTGCTCGAATGTCCTCAAGCTCGCAAGAAAACTTGACAACTTCCTCCTCCTTCCTCCTCAAGGCATCTGAATAATCTTTGGTAAGGCTTAGAAGATGATCACGGTCTGATAGAAGATGCAAATAGCTCAGCTTCGTCGTCCCCATTCCTTCACCAATTGCATGTAAGTCATAGCAGGAAGAATTTGCCTGAACTCCCTTATGTCTTCCTTGTAACTGAATCATCTGGATGTGCTCTTCTAACATCTCCCGCATCCTGTCATGATGAGATAAAGAAGCCATAATACTATCTTTGCTCACCTTCAGCTGGTTGGACCAATCATGTGAAGTACCACCAATTTCATCCTCATGTGACGAAGCATCTAACTGAGCCTGGTACTCTCTGTCAGCAAAATCATAAATGCTCGATGTCTGCTCATTTTCACCAGGTATCTCATCACCATGCACAATGACATCTTCATCATCATCTGAACTCACCTTACTGTAATCATTGCTTGTCGGAACCAAACTACCTTGAGTATCTGAGACATCACCCTTGGAAAGCTCGTATTCAACTGTCTCAACTTGAGTGTCAGGTTGACAGTTACTATCCATCAGCGTAATGTCCTTCACCGCTTCTTCCTGTGATCGAACTGAAGCCTCTAACTGGTTGCACACTTGTTTCTCGAACTCCTCATTAAGGTTCCTAGTAGCATCTCTCATTGTATCAGTCAACGCTTTGTGAGAAGATTTGCCAAATTGAAATCCAGTTGACTTATTCACCTTAGCCGGGACGGACAGCCTGTCAAGCATATGGTGGTGCTTAACCAACAGTTCAGACATGTTATGTTTGATTTTTCTGAGCTCATCCTGAATACCTGAATAGTCCTCCTTTCCACATTTCTGACTCTGAATACTCTGTCTATTACTTGTCCGAGATTGTGTCCTTGGAGACTTTGTGCTGTACCTGTCCATCTTGGTTGAAGTAGAGTGCTGATCACTCATGTAAGTTGGTTCTCACCCCACAGGATGGCAAGAAAACCGCTCTGATACCACTGAAATAACCCTGACAGGTTATTGCTTACTCCAGCACCAAAATAAAAAAACTCTTTATACTTTAGAATAAACTTATTACTTCAGAATTCCGACATTTTGTCAAGCAGTTTGCAGCCAAACTTAGATACCATTGAGTGAACCTTACTAATAAGACACTAAAGTAACAATACTAGAGAGTAGTTACTCATCAAATACATGAGACAAAGCTAACCCTTATGAATGACGAATTTGCAAGAGATATAGCACCCTTGTTTTTTAACAATCAAATTGAAGAATAACAAAGTCTAAAAGAATTACAACTGAGCAATGAAGAACCTGGTAATCGGATAACAGGATTTGATTCAGAGTCATCACCCAATGGTCCACTAGCTTGAGACCAGACTGTCCCCTTACTTATGTCGTTACTGGTTCTTATGGTCAACATTCCGCGTCCTCCATGTTTATGGTGATCCGACGGCTAATGGTGAGAGAATCCTGGTCGGGTTTCGATCTAAAACCGTTCTCCAAAATGGTGATTGTCAAGTGCGTCCAATGGAGATGCCAAACTGGCGGATTGCAAAGGATTAATGTTGGACCAAATATCTCCCTGCTCAATGCGAAACTGGTCCGGTATCGGGTGGCCCAGCGGTACTGAATCAATCTCCTTTGGGTGCCGCTATTATGTGTTGCCTGCGTGTCACTTGCAGTAAAGATGGAAGAAGATTTTCCGCCACTTACTGATTTACAGGTAAAATGAACGACTTCCAATTTGGCAAAAGCTGAGCAGTTCAGTTAGAAAATTTATGGTGAGAGCTCAAGACTTTATATATTGCAAATAATGTGCAGGTCAGAGGCGCGGAGTCTGGTTCCGAAGCTGGATCGCTATACTCAATGGAATTCTGACAGCATTATATTGGAAATTACGCTCCATTACACCGTTTATCTTCATTCATTACCTCTTGTACTGACTCAAAGGCACCACTGCAGTGCCTCAAGACTTGATATCTCCAACAACTGCCTTCATTATGAGTACTACTAGAGGTAAACAGAAATACTGTTCAGTTACAATAGAGAAATAGAAAAGAATATTGCTCGGTCATAATATAGAATATCTGCAATGAAATTCCTCAGATCGGGCCCTAGAGCTGATAAAATCTGGCCACGCTAAACCCTTCCATCCGACTCCCTGAGCTGATGCATTCCATGAAACATATACTTCAAATTGCTTCTACAATTTCCACAAATGATTCCGAGACTCTGCGGCTACTAATTGGCCTCGGTTCCCCTTCTGCGGCAAACCTGGTTCTCTTCCTTCATGCAATATTTTAATTGCTAACGGTCTCTATTAAACTGAATCCTTAAATCTGATGTCAAACAATATCCTGCAATAATTTGTGAAATATCGACTAACCCTATCCTTGTTGATCCTTAAATGAATAGTGATGCATAAACCCTAAAGTTGGCCTTAAGCCACAAATGATCGCTCCGATGAAATGACTAAGTGTCACCTCCAATCTGCAATAATTTGGATGATATTTCACACCCTCAAAATTGCGAACCAATTGAGAGTTATCGTTCTCAATGGCCAACTGTGACAATTGCGAAAATCCTAGGTTCCACAATTCACCCGTGATTGAATCACAATCTGAAAAAATCAAAGAGAGATAATCAACTGCCTGATTCGAATGGAGCCCCGGGGTGCCTATTTATTCTTTTCCCTCCATCCTCTCCAGAGACTTCTAGAACTTTTTTGATCTTATCCCTCAAGTGACTTTATTAAATACTCCAAGTAACTTTATTAAATATAAAGTTATCTTTTAATAACTATTTATTTAATTAAAATAACTAATTAGTCGTCCTTGGACAACCATTAATTAAATTAATTAAATTGAACTGTCACCAAAAATTGGGGACATGACAGAGAGAGAGAGAGAGAGAGAGAGAGAGAGAGAGAGAGAGAGAGAGAGAGAGAGAGAGAGAGAGACTTTATAATAGAGTAATTAGTTCATGTGAGATATATGAGGGAGAAAGAGAGAGAAGAGGGCCCATAGGGTGAGACATGAGCTAGGGATATATGGTAATAAGAGAGAGGGAATGAGAAAGGGAATGGGGGATAGATGGGATAAATATAATAATTAGGGCATAGGATAGATGAAGATGGTAATGAACGAAGGAAGAGAGGATAATAGTGATAAGTTGGGGAGGGGGAGTGGGGGAGGGTGGGGTTAAATAGGAGAAGATATGTTGAGAGAAGTGTGGGGAGAGAGGGAAAGAGAGTAATTATGGGGGGCGATATATGTATGTATATGTTTGGGAAAGAGAGATGTGTGAGAGAAAGAGAGTAAGAGACATGATGTAAAGATATATGAAGTATTTAAGGGAAAGAAATGGCAAGAGGGGAAGGGAGATGGAAGAAAGGTAGAAGGGGGAGTGGGGAGAGATAGAGGTAAATATAGAAAGAGGATAATTTATGCCCAAAGAGAGAGAGAGAGAGAGAGAGAGAGAGAGAGAGAGAGAGAGAGAGAGAGAGAGAGAGAGAGAGATTAAATAATAAAGTTTGAACTCTAATAAAATAATGAAATTAAACTAGATTTTAAAAATTTGAACAAAATGGTAGATATTATAACAAATTCTAAAATAAGATTAAAATTTATAAATTTGGGAAAAAATTAAATTAATGAAGATAAATGTATAAAATTAAACTTAAAAGAATGTTACAAGAAAGTGTTCTATGCAAATAAAATCAATCTTAAAAATTCATTTTAAACATATGCATATAGTTGAATTTCAAAAGGTGTGTGTGTGTGTGAGAGAGAGAGAGAGATGAAACAAAGAGAGAAGATAGTAATAATAAGAGACACAAGGTAGACATGAGAGTGAGATAGGGGGAAATATGGTGAGAGACATATGCAAGAGATATTTTGAGAGATAAAGTTACATGAGTGAAAGATATGGGGTAGATATAGTGGGTAAATAGGGGGAATAGATTGTGAGTGGATATGGTAAGTAGAGGTGGAAATAGGAGAAAGGGAGGAACGTGGGAAGGTATGAGGTAGAAAGAGGGAAAGAGAGAGAGAGGGGGGGAAGGGGAGAGGGGGGCGGGGGGGTGGGGGGTGTTGGTGGGGGGGGGGAAGGGGTGGTAGGCGTGAGGGAGACATAGTGTACAAAGGATGAGAGATAAATAAACATGAGAGAGTTGTTAAGACTTTAATTTAATGATTAATAGACAAACTATTTATTATAAAAGTTGAAGCCTTAATAACTCTCTAACTCTTGATTTCCTTAAAAGGTACCACTGTAACCTTTGCTCTATTGCAAATAATAATCTAGCTTTAAGGGTAAAACTTATGTTAACACTAATGAAAATGAAAATGAAAATTATAATTTCAATGCTAAGTTTAATTCTAATTACTTTAATAAAGATATACATTTTGATCCTATTAATTATTATTTATGCGGTGATTTTTTTTAAATATTTCAAAGGGAATCTATTGCATTAAGCATATTTTTGAAGTGAACATATAAAATCTATGATGTATCATAAAATATAATATATTTAATAATTATTATTTATTTTTATAGATTAATAACAATAATGTCTTTCATTCTTCCATTGAGAGTGCTACAAACTTATATATTATATATATAAAATAATCTCAGAGATATCCTTCTTGAAGCACCTATTTTCATAAATTGCCCTTGTGCAATAGGTGCCCGAAGAAAGATATCTCTCAATTTATTTTATATATAAAAAATATATAAACATACTTAAACGTTTACAATTTACAACAAAAACAATATAAACATTGTAATAATAAAAAGGAGGGATGTAAAAAACACCTATACGATGTACATGTCAAAACGATGGACAAGCATCCGCACCGTAGCCGGTGCCATGTCCCTTCCAGCTTGCTGGTCTGAAACCTATGATCATGCTTCCCAAGGCGAGCCAATCCAAAATCACCCAATTTCGCATTGAATTCAGAATCGAGCAGGACATTGCTGGATTTGATGTCTTGTGCACTACACATTCATCCCATGACTCGTGCAGATAAAGAAGTGCACTGGCTATGTCAATGGCGATTCTATATCTGCGGCTCCACTCTAGTTCCACGCTCCTTTCGCCAAAGAGGAAATTGTCAAGACTCCCATTAGGCATGTACTCATACACCAGCAGCAGCTGGCCCCTCTCATGGCAACAACCCAACAGCTGTACCAAATTTCTATGTCTCAGACGGGTGATTGTGCTTATTTCGGCAAGGTACTCCTTTTTCCCCTGTTTTGATATGCGCTTCACTGCAGCTATTTCATCCGATTGTACTAAAGTGGCCTTGTACACATCCCCAAATCCTCCTCGCCCAAGCCTCTTTTCCTCACTGAAATCACTGGTGCCCGCACTGAGCTCAGAGTATGTAAATTTCCGCGGTACATATTCCAGTGCTATATCCATATCTAGCTGCTCTTCCTCTCCGATGCCCTGCTTTTTCCCCCTCATTCGCCAAATGACGAGGAACATCAAAATCGGCAAAGCCAAAACGGCAGAGCCCACTGCTATACCTACTTTCCACAAACCTTTACTCTTCTTGGATGGTTTTATCTCAGTTGAACCAGAGATAACACTAGAAAGTTAGCCGTGAAGTTCCAAGAAAGTAGTCGATGAATCTCGCTTGAGGTAACGGGCCGCAGCTGAAAACCCCACCACAACATCTGAAGGAAGATATCTTGTCAAATTTATGTTATATGGCAATTGCCCTGCTATTTTGCCCTCTGATCGAGCAGACACACTCAACATATTTTCTTCGCCGCGGTAATCTATCCTAGCGTCCCATATCTTTGCATTAGTCAATCTCTGATCCAGACGAACAGAGGCTTCAGACGCAATGTTATTCACATCAATTCCAATGTGATTGTCATCTGAATCCCAGTCAGTTTTATATGTGTCGAATTCAACAGCCATACGTTGGTTGGAAAGATGACCATTTTGCTCGGGACTAAAGAGACCGAGGTATCCGGCATCTGCTCTGTACGGGACGTGAAAACCAGATGTAAGAGACGCTATGAAGAAAGCAAATCCATCGCCACCGATATCAGATCGGTTATTTTCGTTGTCATGGGTCCAGTTGATTTTGAATTGAAAATGCGTAGTGAAGCTGGAATTAGTAACAAGCGGAATAGGGGTATTGCATACTACTCTGCCTGCACTTCCGCCGTTTAGACCCTTTTTGCTGTCTGTAAGTTGGAACACATTTCCACCCACAAAGACGGCATCGCCATCCAGCTGAACATGGTTTGCGCCATTTAGCTCGAAGCTTATGGACGACACATTCTCTGCATCTGCAACTGAGATCTGTAATATAAGACACTGCGATGCTATACATATAGCAACTAGTATTTTCGACATACCCAGAACCATTAAGATACAGTTTCGATCTAGAAATTTTGTTAGAAATGGATTGTGCTTCTACAAGAAGATGAAACTGTATTTCCTTATGACTGCCTAGGACACTGCCACTATTATCAAATGGAGAGGATTTAAACTGTTAAGAAAGACACTCCAAAGATACAGCCAAAGGTGCATTCAAAGATTGACCGGTCTTGAAAAAAATGAATGCAGCAACTAATAGATATTGGGTGGATTAAGGTACAGTGGGTAGAAATTCAGAATTTTCTTGACTAAGATCAAAGATGCATTCTGAAATTCAAGAACTGCTTCCCTTATAATAAGGAAACTTTAGGCATCTCTAAAACACTGATCCTTCCTCAACGATAACAGCACAAATTGTGACTATCAAGGGAAAAACTTTCTTTGTTGGTGTAGAACAATTGTCAACAATTTTTTATTTAGGAATATATTTGTAAAAGTGGACGGAACAGATTTAGAAATAAGTATGCAAATATAACATGCAAGATATAAAGATTTATCAAACTAGGCTATAGTACATCAGTCAAAAGTCATGAACAGTCTATGGGCCTTGCACTCAGCAAGACTTGATCTCTGGTGGGTTCTTTGTGAGCCATTCAACTTCACCAATAGACCAAGGGCCGGGATCGTGCCCCAGGCGAATTTGGCAGCATGGATGCTCCTCAGTCCTTGGCTCTTAGCCGAAGAGGTGTTCAGTATTCAGGTACGTGTGGGCCCGTATTGGGTACTTAAAAGTTAATGGTGGCCTTCGCTGGTTGGTAGCTTGCAGGCTTCGTGCCTCGCTGGGCTGCCTCGCAGGTCTGAACCCTCCATAAAAAAAAAAAAGAGTCATGAATAGAAAATGGCTATGGTCAGGAGTGGGCGGAAATTCTAGATGGTCGGCAATGAAGAAATTAAAAGCTATCAAATTTACTGTAAAAATTTATGGCTACAACCACAATTTCATAGGAGAGTCTCAGCGTTTAATGTCTGTACATTTATTTAAGAGCTGGACCTGTTTCTTTTAAAGGAAAGGTTACGAACGTATTCGTAGCAAGTCGAGGGCAATTTAGAGGAGCCACACTGTAACATTTTATTTCACCTATCATATAAAAGGACAGATTCCGAATCCTAACTAATAATGTTACATTCTAAAATTTTGACCCTAAAGTTATGTTTTTTCTTCCTCTATATCTGAAAAGACTATATGTGACAGTTGTTTCATATGAAATTGGTTGATATCATATGAATTGTACATTATTATCTACAATGTACAATCATTTATTGATCATAGTAGTTAGATATGAAATTCGTTGATATCAATTACTATGTACAATGTACAATCATTTATTGATGATAGTAGTTAGTTGTTACTTGTCATATGTTGATGAAGGTAGTTAAACGTTACTTCTCATACATTGATGATGGTAATTAGCAGTTGCTTATTTATGAATAACGGTAATTAACTAATTTCTTTTCTACTATCTATATTATATGTTGATATAGATTTATCATGAGAACTTGTTATTATTGTAGAAAATATTGCACGAGTGGTTGCAGAGCAGTGAAGAAGCATTGTTTAATGAGATTTACGGAATGGAGTACTACCTTAGTCCATTTATCCAATTGATATGTATGACCTCCAACTACCTTGGTAAGAACCTAGCGTCTGCATAACAGGGTACATATATTGGACACATATGAGCTATTGGACAATCAATAAAACATTAAACATTTTAACATAATCAAAATACATATCTTTAATGGTTTATGTTGACATTCTTATCACTTTATTGTGTATATATATATATATGTGTGTGTGTGTGTGTGTGTGTGTGTGTGTGTGTGTGTGCACATAAGTATAAAAGTATGGTGCCACCATAGTATTAAATTATTCAAGCTCATCTCTATTAACATACATACATATATGTGTGTGTGTGTGTGTGTGTGTGTACCTTAGGAGGATATGAAGATCAAATAATCTCTCAAGTATACATGTATTTAGATATGTGTATCCTAATAGGTATAACCTTGGACAAAATAATAATATGATGTCATTATTTGAAATATATATAAAGCTCATCTCTATTAATATACATATATAAATATGTGTATACCTTAGGAGGATATGAAGATAAAATAATCTCCCAAGTATACATGTATTTAGATATATGTATCCTAATAGGTATAACCTTGGACAAAATAATAATATGATGTCATTATTATATATATATATAATTATTTTGATTAGGAGGCCTTCGAATTCTTTCCTCATAATTATGAGTCTCTATAAGAGATGAGGAGTACACTTGGCATCTTCTTTTAAAATCGGTCAACCAAGAAGCTGATTATCTTTTTATAACTACTACCAAGAGTCCCAACTTCCTTTAAGCCTTCTATATTATTTCTATATGATTTTATGCTCAAACATAAATTGGAGAGCAATCACTCGATTTTGTAGTTCTAATTGCATTCTCTCTTTCCTTTTTCTTTGCTTATTTCGTGCAACTGATATTGAAGAATATCCGAGCTTTTGTTCTTATCATTTGAATCATCTTCGAATCTAAAATCTGCATTTGAAAATCAGACTTTGAGAGTTGGCCATTCGGAGTTAAGAAAATATCCATTTCTTTCATTGATCAGCTTATGTGATTAGTTTTCCTAATCTTATTTTGGTATATGTACTGCATTCAAAAGTATAAATGCTAGAATAGTTTCAAGGATTTTCAAATAATGATGCTTGGCTTTGATGTAATTTAAGTCTATTGAATAGCACATTCGATAAAGCACACCATGTCACGTTTGAACCAAATACACATGTCATGCTATGGTTTCCTCTTTGTTCTAGCTGGTCTTTCAAATTTGAAATATAATCGTCTGAAGTTTTCATAAGTGAAGTTCTGGAGTCTTAAGGATTGGATTATGCCAGTACCAAAATATTGTTTCCATCAACTGAGTTTTAGCAAATGAATTGATATCTTCTATGATTAGACACCTAGGACTCACTTGGCTAGTTTTCCAAGAAAGAGGGTAGAGAGGTGGAAAGGAAATTCTGCAAGAACAAGAAAATGGAATCAAATTTTATATGATAATTTTATTAATTTTAAAGAACTATTCAGTAGCTCATGCATGTCCATCCAATTACCCTATTGTCAAGTCGAGCGGTGGTGACCAGATATTAGAAACCCATCCGAAAACCTTGGCCAAGGTTGTTAAAGGCATGTTTTCCTTCTGTAGATCACGCGATGTCAGTGCTGCCAATTAATCAAACATGTCTATCTATAACTAAGCAGACATTCTAAACACCGATATTGCTCAGATGACTAGACTAATAGTGCCCCAAGCCTAGCCCTAGTGTAAGGAGGGTCTTTCTTATCAAAAGATTGTGTGGGGATTGATATGATATGTAGTTGGGAGTTTAAGCCTAAGTTAATGCTTCTCCTCTTATCCAAAAGTCAAGGCTTGCACAACCTTTGCGAGACTCTCCAATTAGATTTTGTATGTTCTCATACCATTCTTTACTATGCATTTACTTTCTCTTGTAAAAATTGAATATCATAGAATTAATGTTAATGATTAAGTTCTTTCTATAAATATGATAGAAATCAGTTATTTCAAGTGGTTGATTTTCAGTTGAAAGTTAATTTAGTTAATTTCACATGAAATGAAATTAAAGATGATCACATTGGAAAATTGGTTGAAGTATTGTTTTCATATATGTTCTTATTTCATACTATAGCTCTATCTTTTTAGTTAAGAAAATTTGTTTGTTACAAATAAGAGGGCCAACGGGGAAGGAATATTCCAAACCACTCCTTATATTGTTGTTAGTCCATGCTTCTATAGAGTTAATATTTTTGATTGAGTTTTTTCAATTGATTTGTGATTTTCAAGCTACACATAATTTTTTTTTAGCTTGTCTATAGCTTGAACTCTATATGGTAATTTTTTTTTTATGGAGGGTTCAGACCAGAGAGGCATGAACTCTGCAGATTAAGCAAGCTTAGCCAGAGTAGTATTGGGATGGGTGACCTCCCAAAAAGTACAAATCAATGTTGATGCAATATTATTGTAAGTAGTATTGTATTACATATAATTAATTTTGGCACTTAAGTGAGATTATTTGCAATGGTGTTTGAAGAAGAGCTAAGTAGGAGCCAAGGAAGGGAAGGGCCAAGCATGAGCTAGGAGAATGTTTTGAGATATGATAACTATTTTCTTTTCATAATATGATGATAATGAATTGGATGTTTCACGTTTTGCAATGCAATGAATGAATGCACTTCATTTGGACTTTTCTTGGTTATGTTAATGGAAATGAATTGGGTATTTTGTTTTGTGCAATAAGTAGTTCAGTGACCCATCTATTCTACTTGAGTCTACATAGAAGAGCATGTTAGAGAAGGTGAGCATTTTTTTGAAAATTTTGAGCTTAATTAGGGTTTAGAGAAGGTGAGGGTGTAACCTAATGCAACCTCTATCAATAGTTAGAATAGATACTTTGTTGCCCCAAGATTGTGAACTTGTGCATGTATCCTCCAATAAAAGTCGAAAGGATTTTTCAACTTGCATGTGATTGCAAACTTGAGCATGTAGAAAAATATTGTTGTTAAAATACTTTGTAAATGTTTCAGCTTCTTTTGAACTTGTTCTTTTTTATTAGTTTAATTTTTTTGGGCTCCAAGTTTTCTAGCTACAGACTCCATAGGCTATTGAATCCCTAATTTTATTAGAGGTTGTTTGTGAATGGAAGAGATGTACCCACTATACCCATCACATTATTGTTTATTGAAATGAGGGAAAAGAAAAACATATGTTGTACACTTTAAAAAGATCATTCATGACCATTTGTTTATGGGATCTCATAGCTTTTCAAACAATAGTTTGAAAATTGAATGTCTATACTTTGCATAGATTTTTAGAAAAATATGTATTTGTTTATAGAAATATAATCTTCAATATTTTTAAATTTTAGATAAATATATTTTTTAATTAATAATTAACATTATTTTATAAAATATTTGAGGCTCAATTTTAGTTATAATGACGTAGAGATCTTTAAAAAGATTCAAAATATAAAAAGCTTTTAAGATATTAAACAACTAATTGTAATTATTTTTCTACTTAATAATTACAAAAAATATGTGTATTTAAAATTTAAATATATTTGGTTAATCAGAATTATTTAAAAAATAATAAAACATTATTTTTAAAATATCACCGTAAAATTTTTATGTTTCACTTCCATAGATTAATCTTTAATTAAATTCATAATTAATATAATTATATAATTTATAGTTCTTTTTAATTTTAAGAACTTTAAAAACTTGAACTTATTATTATCTCTCTTTATTTAGTGATAATAAAAATATAAGTAAATTTTAAATTTAAAAAAATTTATTTTTTTTACGGTTGTGTTGTAGCTCTTGTCTAAATTAGAAAATGTTATTTAGTAAATGAATATATGTGAAATGAATAAAAATTGTTCTTTTTATTTTCATTTAGAAATAAATTTGATGATTAACTATAGAGAAGTTTAAATTAAGAAATTTAATTTTACTATATCTTAATTGTATAAATGCATGGTACTTGAAAATAATGATTCATGAGATTTATAAAGCAATGCAAGTGTGAAAACACTAGAATTTTATATGTAAAAATCAAATCATAATTTATTTTTCAAAGTTTTTTATTTACTCATTGTGTGTTTGACCATATAACATGATGAATAGACACAAACCTTAAAAGTAAAGATTTGTAATGAAAATATCATTCATAAAGATTAAAAACTAGATAGTAAGTCAAAGGGCTCTTGGTCTATTGGTGAAGTTGAAAGCTCACAAAGAGTCCACCAGGGATCAAGTCTTGTTGAGTGCAAGGCTCCTGACATCTAAAAGGATGAGGCCTAGATCGACGAATTTGTTGCAATGGATAACAAAAATGCTGAATCTCCATTAAAAAAAAAGACAATAAAAATTCAAAATAAGACAAAAAGGAAAAAAAAAAAAAGAGAAAGAGAAGAAGAAAGAGTATATGCAAATAAGAGAGAAAAATATAGTGTTACTTTAAAATTTTCACATCGACAAAATATGGATGGAATGAATTGTTTTCTTTAAATGTTGATGATGTTAAGAAAAACATGTTTGTGTAATATAAAAAGACAAAAATTCCCTACCATTCACCACGAACTTGTCGCACCGTGTTGATGTCGGTATAGACATTTCCTAGTAGATCGGCTTACTTCATTGTTGTACTCTAACGTTCCACACTTCCGAGATTGTGATGTTTCGTTGCCGACATTTTAAGACGCCTAAATTTTCAGACCTCTAATAGTTTCGGATGCAACAGCATAGGAAGACGAGGCTTGGTTTAGAAAAATGCAGAGCATTCACCCTGAGCTTGAATCTCACTACGTCCAATACCCCTATAATGGTGACTGAAGCCCACGGTTTCCTCAAATACACTCACTCTTTATCCCATGATTTTTTTACAGAAATATTATCACGTGCAATCTATGATTTTTGAAATGAAAGGAATTTCTTTTGGAAATTTCTAAGATTTATTATTATTATATATTAAGCTTGAGTACAATGAAATTCAAGATTTTTCAAATAAGATGTGTTTAGATTCTTACCTACACTAAAGTTAATTTTATTTGTATTGACCAATATGAATCTTTATGATCGTCACACAGAGAAAACCATTATGTTTAAATGGATTGGGGAGGGGCGACTAGAGATGATTCATCATAGAAAATGAAAGGAGGTAATAAATCGCAACAAGGGACTGTAAAAGTTGTGGAGATAAATGGGAAAGATGTCAATGTCTACCACATCATTTCTAAAACAAGGGTTGTGTGTTGTTCTAGTCCCTGTCTTATGTAGATGTGTACGATAAAATGTTGATTTGGCTGAGTATTGTTCAAGAGGACAAGATTAAAATTAAATCTCAATGTAGAGTATAAAGATAAAATAAGATATTTTAAAAGAGAATGTATTTAAATATGTAACATATCTATAGGAAAAAGAGATATGAAAAATAGAAATCCATGTATTACTAGAAAATAAAAGACAAAAACACAGTCATTCTATCATGCATAGGTACTAGTAGAGCGGGTTAGGTAGGATTATATGAGAACAATTCACAACATTCTTTCATGGTGTTCCTCCAATGACTAACTCATGCCTAGTACTCATATAAGAGTCATAAAAATTATATGGAGACTACTTTAGCATAGCAATATCTATTTGCCTCTCATCCAAAATGGCTATAAAGACACTTCTCTGATAGGGCTAAATAACTAGCTCTTATCACAGTGAGCTTAGAACAATAGAAATAATGTACAAAGCAAGAAATGACAAGATTTTTTATAGCATGCTTTCTTGTATAAGATAAAAAGGCTTGAAAGCCTACATTAATTCCAAGTAAGGAAAACAACTAATTTAAAGATTTTTTTTTTTGGCATAACAATAGATCTTCAAACAAAAACTAGAGAATCTCTTGATGATGTTCAACTTAAGATTCTTCACCTCACGAGGAAGTATGTTCTACTAATAATTATCACTAGCTCCATAACTATGTTTGTAGAAAATGCCAAAAGTCAGTGGAGGTGTAGTTTTGTCAAATATTTTCATATCTATGTTTTGAACACCATCATCTTTGCCAACCATTCAATAGACTAGGATAATTCTAAGCATAATTCACAATGGAAAGTTTTGGTTAGGAGATACCAATCTTTGCTAACCTTATTCGTGAGGTCATTGGATTGTGCAATAGAGGCAACATACCAGTTAATGAAAAGAATGTCAAGAAATTAGTGCTTGATAATACCAAGTCACTTTACAATGGTAGAGGCATTTTCATAAGTAAGACCAAGCAACATGATGTTAGATTCTTGAGCAGAATCATAGCAGCAAGGATGTGTTACAGTTCTAGAGATGATGACATGGTAGCTGGATTCATACAAGAAGCTTATAAGATTTGTGTTGACAAAGAAAAGGTCAACTTATGCGAGATTCTAAGAGCACAATTGATGGAGAACTTGGAGAAGATAAATAAGGTTAAGAATAGTCAATTTAGATTCTAGTCTTTGATCACACATATGTTCTTTCATTTGATCAAAAGATTTCCTTTTATGCAATCATCAACAATTGTGAGCAGTGATAGATGCAGAATGGAGAAAATTCCTTAAATGTATAACAAACACCTTATAGAGAAGCTTAATGATAGTGCAACTTTGATCATGAAGACCTATCAGAGAGAGATGAGGGAAAGATTCAAAATCCCACCCTCTATGATTGAAAGGTACAAAGAGAGTATCTATTTTATGGTGGATACAAATTTCACATTTATTGAGGCAGTTGAACCAAGGATGTTGTATGTTGAGCCCTTGGGATATGAAATCACATAAGAGGAAATATAAGGATATGCCTAAGCTATCCTTGAAGTAGATGAAGATGAAGAGTATGAAAAGTTGGGAAATTATGAGGAGTTGATGCAATCAGTTAGTCAAGCTCAGTTAGAGAAATCTGCAAAGAAGAAAGTGGAAGCAACGATGAAGAAATCTATCGAGTAAGCTAGGATGTCAGCTAAGGAATCTAGTGTAGTGAAACAAAACATCACTAGCATGAAGCAAATTGATCAACAAGGGATGGTATATCATTTTGATCGAGACATCCAGGTGTCACACATGTTGGGTATCCTACCTATGACTTGCGATGGATGATGGAATTGCAAGTGTGATAGTAGCGTCATTCATTGAAGGCATGAGGTGGGGTACATTTGAAGCCACTCTCTATTAGCTTTGTGATAACTTATGATGTAGGAGCATCCTAGGCTAGTTTTTAATCTTGTATGTTGGAAGTCCTTTGGACACTAGAGTTGGAGATTAGGTTGAAGAGGGGTTGTTGCTTGGTCATTATGGGATAGTTCTTGGGATTTAGTGTTACCCAAGGAACTTAATGATCAAAGCAGCTCAATGAAGCTTGTGATGCTCGGTGATGCTTGTGGGAGCTCAATGGACATGCTTTCTCAGTGGTTTTATTGATGCTCAGTGGTTTGTCTCACCGAATGATGTTCTTGCACATTTGATCAACTAATGTTGTGCATTTAATGTGCGTAGTGTATGATCGTATGATGGAACAATTGTAGGGATGTGTGTGGACCTATTTAGGTCTTAATTATTGATCTTATGTTTATTTAATGTTTTATGTAAGATGACTTGTGGCATTTTGGGTTTGTTTGGGTTCTAGATGGTTTTATTTACATCACGATGACTTGCGGTCATACAAATATTTAAGGAGGGGTTGGAGAGTATTTAGGCATTCATGAGGTGTCAGTAGAAGATATACAAGTTAGAATGTGGATTTGCAAATTATGAGAAGAGCTAGTAGCTATGACTTTAGAAATAAAGATATTTTTCGGTGGCTTGTGAGCATACGTTAAGATCTTGGTTACAGTTTTACTAGATGACCATGATTTGGGCTAGCTATGTTTTGTGTTGGATCTTGCATGCTCTTGCAGAACTATTACTTGCTTTGTATTTGGTCATAAATTGGAAGTCCTTACAACTCAACACATTGCATGTAATCAATTGTTTATTAGTAAAGAGTTGAGTTTGGTATCAAATCAAGTGTATTTGTGTCAGGTTTCTGCTATGGTGGTATTTTCTTAGAATTAGATAACCTCATTTGGGGGTGCATTTGGTTTTGCATTGCATCAACTTAACATCGCAATATTGATGATAGGCCATCACAAATGGGCCTCAAATGTAGTAGTGGATGATCAACCTCTTGGAATTCAATTTTACATTAGACACATTTGAATGGAACTTTTATGTTTAATTTTGCAAGTCTATCGCTAGTGAGAACTCTCTTTTTTAACAGTAACCACATAGAATTACAAGATGTAGCAGGAACATGTTGGCCCAATAGATATTGTATACTCTCTGAGGGAGGAGAAGTTGGTCCCTTTTTTGGATGCGTATGTATCTCATTTTGATAGTGTAATATTCCTTTTGATAGTGTAATAGAATCAAATATATTTCAACACATCTTTCCTAAACAAATTAACTACACTGTGTAAACATATGATAGAATAATGTTCCTTAGAGAGGAAAACAAATCTATCCTCTAAAATATGTTGAAATACACTCTTTTGTCTAGTAGAGATTAGAAGATTAAAAATATCTTTCCAATAATCCCTTCTTGAAAGGATGTCCACCGCATCAATAAAATGAATAACTTTTGTTCTCCAAATGTTGGACACTAGAGGGTGAATATCTTGAAGTTTGACATTAGAACTTAATGGTTGAAAGTCATTATGTGAATCTAGCCAAGAATTCACACTCTTCCCATTTTAGACAAACCAACATAATTCAAGAAGATATTATAATGTGTCAAGAAGATATTATAAAATTCTACATTTCAGATCTTGAATAAGATTAAACCAAAAAATAATAATTAAAATTTGGTTCCATTATATCTAAGTATTTAGCCCTCATCACTTTACTCCACCATAATTTTCGTCTCATATACAATTGTCATACTAGTTTTGCCCCCAAAAGCTACATTTCTATCAGCCAAATCATGTGTTCTTGTACCTCTCCACCATTTAAAGTATTTTTTATAGATACAACTAATATCATTTTCTTATCATTTATGTTGTGATCCCATAGGATGTTTCTAATAATTTTCTCGATCTACTTGATGATATTGCTTGGAGCTTTGAGAATTGCAATAAAATTATTTGGAATTGCACTAAGTACAAACAGTCAATGAATCAATTTGAAGGGAAAATCCTATAAGTTACGAAAATTAAATTTTGGACCCTAATGGCTAGTTAGGGAAAGCAAGAAAATTTGGCAGTTAGGGGAGTTTAGGATGAGTTTATGATTTGGAAATGAATACATTACGTTTATGACTTCACCAGGAGAACTATGAATGTGTAAAAAAGTAATCTAATGGTTTAGATTTGATCAATAAGAATTCAGTTTGCTTGTCATATTTGATGAAATTTATGATTTTGATAACTTTAATTTATTTGTTTCTTATTCTCTTGGAGAAAGATGTTGTGAACAATAATTTCTTTTCTTTTCCAACAATTTGATATATTTTAGAAACTCTTTTTCTAGATTTGAATATGTGATCTGTGTATATCTGTATAACTAAATATGTTAATTTAAGAATCTGTTAAGTATCAATGCCCCATTCTACTTTGTTATTACTTGTATAATGGGTCTTTATCATCTTATTATATTGTCTTCCCAATTGTTAGAAAAACAAAAAAAAATGGATCAAAATAAAGATACCTCATTATAAGCAAGGCACAAGTTTGGCATGAAATATTTCCTTCCTTGTCAATACCAGTCATAGCAGGCATAAAAGAATATTTTAGTGAACAAGAATTTTGGGTGTTTCACCAATTCTTTAATAAGCATAAAACTGCTCATTGAGGTTCGAATTTGTTTATGTCATATAACCTGAAATGAAGGAGCAGAAACATTAGCCAATACATGCTTATGCGCAGAACAAAAACCAAACCCTGCAGTTATAAAATAAAGCAAGAAAGTAAAGCAAACATTTGTGTATTCATATGTGTTTGATATTTTATTTTTAATGTCCTCTGAAATTGGAAAACTAGTAAAAGAAAATATTCAAATCCAAAAACTAAACATTAAAAAACTAGTGCCTCCAATATGAAGGCTTCTACAGTCAATGGAAGAACATGCAGTGTAATCAGATGCCAGAGATATCGGCACTATAATTTTCAACTTCATTCATGGTACATACTAGATAGGGTTGATACTGAAGAGAAATGATATAAACTGCAGTAAAAATAGGCAAGACATAAAATATGAATGTTCTTATATAAGCTTGACATCCTATATAGTCAGAAATGAAGTCTTGTAAATCTCCCATCTTCGTACGGTCTCGGAGGATATGGGAAAATGTTGTGGAAATTGAGCTCGCAACTACCAATCACATCTGGTCGAGATTTTCTGAATTGTTTTAGAAATACATTTTGGGGACATCCTGCTACTGCTGCTATAATTATTTAAAATATATTCCCAAATAGATCATTTCCCCTTTTTATGCTTTTATATTTTTCTTACCCGTCTACCGGGACTCATTTCCCACTGTCAAATTTGACAACCATGGCCTGCTAGTGTGCTTTGATGGATGGTTGTACGCTGATTCAAAACACCCGATTTATGATCTACATGATGCACGTCTGCAAAAATCACTGCTATAAAGCAAGATAGGCCTGAAAAAACTTGAGGCAATCTAATGAAAACAAAAATATTTGCACCTGCTCAATATCTTTCGTGAATGGAATGAGATAGATAGGACTACTCGCTTTTCTTTACTGCCATCAAAAGATTTCCAAATTCTAAGTGGGAAGAGTTTAAATTCAAAATTTAACGTGAATGTGATTTGGATCAAACGGATGTTAGGGGATGGATGTTATCCAGAAGAAATGGAATATGTTAGGCTATTGGCTAAAAGTGGGCCTAGCCACTGAAGCGTCAATGCTTTGAGTGTGTCGATTAAGCCCGGATGTGACCATACGATATGGAAATATTAGGTTTAGGTTTGAATATGAAACATACCTTTGTTTTATTGATCTCTAGATGATGGAAAAAAAGTATAGAGATATCCAACATTTACAATTGAAACCGAGACGTCCTCCTACTACTTCAAACTTTGCAGTGATACTGAGTGGCTCATAATGTTCTTTGCCTGTATCTTTGGGAGTCTAATATCATCCTCCTTCCACTGGTGATGCTAGCATCTTCGGAGTTAATGCATACCATTTTTCACCTTTGAATGTCCTTAATTCCTCGATTCTCAAAGTTCATTATGAAACCTCATACTCCATCGATGTCCATTATCTTCCATAGAAATGTGGATGTCTTTGCGAACCATAATTCATGATGGAGATATCCAAAGGTAGAAGAAAGCATGTATAGTCTTATTCGTGCATTATTCTTTCATTTTCCACATAATTCTATATTTCATCATTCTTTTGGACTTTCCTCTCTAACTTAGCGATTCTAAAGTTTCTTTACTCTTGTATCACATTAATATTTGCAATATTGCAAGATGACCATTCTTTTTGTGTTTAATTTTTCTATTACTTATGCTTTTAACATTAACCATACTTTGACATCAGCTCCAGATGCCATTGTTGGAAATATGGCTAAGTAGGACAAGTTAGAATTATCATCTATGGAAACATATATCTTATGGTAAGAAGGCACATTGTATAGATAATAATTCCAAGGTTAGACATGGAAAATTATCTACATATCAAATAGTTATCCATCATAATAGGAACAATTTTGATGTGTACGAATGACAGAGTAATATTTGGCACATGCATGGTTAAGGACAGGTAGTAGTATGTCAGGATGAAGTGACTAAATGCACAAGTCTATACAAACAGTACATAAGGAGATATGGAATAAACACTAGTAAAGGAAGTGAACAAAGTAGAATATAGTATATCATTAATTGGTTAATTACATGTTAAAAAATAATTTTGTGTATGAAATAATTATTTAACTATTTAGGGATGACATCCTAGATGTTAACGCTAAGAGGCAAAGAGTTAATCTTGTATTTTGCCAAGTGTGTGGAAGCTTGAAGGTTGATTGGGAAAGTTTTATAAAATGTAAAGGTATAAGGGAAATATTTTATTATGCAAAGTAATGTGTAAGCTAAATGTGATATGCGAAGTGATATGCAAACTATATGATGTGAATTCTAATGTATGGTTAGAGGTATGCAAAATATAGTGAAAGAAAGATCAAATATTCAAGATATCAATGATGAAAGAGGTATTTATATCTATCTCTTTTGTATCACAGAACTAAATTGTATAATTGCATGTTTGGGTAGTGATCTCATCTTGCATAAATTGTAATTGTATATGCCAACTCATAACAAGGTTGAAGCAACACCTAACAAGGTTTAGGCTCTTAACAAGGCCTAGTTCTCTAACAAGGATTGAGACACTACATGTATTTAATAGAATCCTAATAAGGTCAATATCCTTAACAAGATACTTTTGTTTAGTGGATCATTTTGTTGGTACCAGTCCTACCAGGGTTTTCCCTTGGCCAGGGTTTCTCCAGTTAACAAAATATGGTGCTATGGGTTCTTCTTATGTATGGTTGTTACAACTATTCAACATTGTTATCTTACTTTCATATGCATGTTATAAAGTAATTAATACTATTTTGGGAAAAAGTTTGTAGAATACTAATTCATTGCCCCCCCACCCCCCCCCCCCCGCCCACCCCCCTTTCAGTATTATATATTTCTAACAATTGGTATAAGAGCCTAGTTACTCTGAAGAGGATTAATAGCTTGAGTAAGATATTTATGAATATAGTACAATTACAGAGGTATCTTGAAGAATCCCTTGAGAATATTGATCTTCTTACTGAAGATAGAGATAAATTAAAAGAAAGGTATAAAGATGCAAAAGACTAAATTGGGAAATTGAAAGACAAGATTAATCATCTCAAAACTAGAAAGGAGCCTAGAGAGAAAACAAAAGATAGTGATGAGGTAGCAACCTTAAAGAAAGAAAATGAGGTTTTGAAACATCAATTAAAAATTATTGAACTAAAGCTAAGTCTTAAGAAAGATGATAGCAAGGTTGAATCAAATCTGAAATATGAAAATACAGATATAGTATCCCATCTTACAAAAGTGACACCTAAATTTGATTCCATCAAGATAGAGCATCCAGAACTTGAGAAGTATAACACTATTGTGAAAGGAGAGTTAATCCAGGATAAGAAACAATTAGAAAATTTATATTCCAGTAGTGAGAAAATTGATAAGCAACTATATTATCAGAGACCTTCCTATGATAAGATTGATCTTGGATATTTCATTGGAGAAAAGTCAGCAAAGAAATTTAAAGCAAGAAAGGAACCAAATCTAGTTGTTGAAACCTATGGGCCTAAGAAGAATGATTAGAATGAGTTTGAACCAAGTCAATTTAAATATTTACATAAAGAAGTTGAGCAAGTCAACTTGAGAAAAGTGATGAACCTAAGAAAAAAAAAGCAAGTTGAACCACCTAGAGAAGCAAGGTATGAATTCAAAGGTAGATACTTTCTATGTAATGAATTTGGTGATATGAAGAGAGATTGTGTAGGTAAGTCATTCAAACCTATTACAAATTTTTATTGTTATAATTGTCATGGTTTTGGTCATAGGGAAGTTTATTGTAGGAAACCTAAGTTTGATAATAATAATAGCAATAGTAATATGTTTAGGGATACTAACCCTACAAGTAATTAAAGAAGGAGGTCCTCAAGAAGATCTAATGAAGGATAAAGAGCTAATGGAACAAGGAATAATATTGTATGTTACAAGTGTAACAACTTTGGATACATTGGTAGGATTTATAGAGCACTAGTTAATCAGAATGGACCTAATGAGAGAAGAAGTACACCACTATGTTAGTTGTGCAATAATTTTGGTCATATAGAAATATTTTGTAGAATGGACATGAGGAACATAAACAATCCAAACTTTAGAAGAATTAATAATAGGAATAATAGAAGGGATGATATCAGCAACAATAGCCAGAAAGATGAACTAAAAGAGCATGTTGAAGAATTCAAAGAAGTATTTGTGAAAGCAAAAGATCCATCAAGTTCACAAACACTATTGGAAGAATAGTATGTTAATCTTAGATTGATTTTGACATATAAATGACAATATATTTAATTCATTTATTTAGTTCATGCCAAACAAGTAATACATGTCAAGCATAAGTTGTCAAATAGTATATGTCGAGTGACAGATATTTATTATGAGCCAAGTAACTAGTAACTATCGAGTCACTCAAGTGTTGAGAAGATAGTATGTGCTGAGATGTTTAGATGCCAAGTGATCAATGGATGCTGAGTCATTCAAAGGATGACTTACAACGTTAAAGTTATAGTTGATGTCGAGCGTCAAGGATTTCAAGTGCCAAGTTACACATTTTTGACATAGATATTTGTAATGGCACAAACTTTTATGTAAACTATTTTTGGGCCGACTTAAGGATTGTTTTACAATATTTGATGATAACAATGGATCTTAATTATGAATCCCTATGCATTACATGCATCTAATAAAAAAAAGTGAAGGTTTAAGTGAGAATATGGGTGAGTCACTACCATTGATTCATACCTAACCCTAAGTCACCTAGGTTTACTTAAGGAGGACAAACCATAAAATTTAAAAAGAGGAATGCTTAAGGAAAATTAAAGAGAGTTTGCATGTGCAAACAGAGCATTCATGGTGATTAAGGTGTTATGATTTGAGTTAAATTGCATAATTGGTTAAAGGAGAATAGAGGAAAGGAATCAAAGGACAACAGTGAGACATTTGATTATGAAGGATCAAGTACACATCAGTATAGAGGTGATCTGACATCAAGAAACAAAGTGCTAACTAAAGGATCATTGCTGAGACATTCTAATAGGTGAATCAGTTAAATATCTTAACAGTGTAGTCTTAACAAGCTATTATAAATCCTTTAATAGGGTGCTTACTTTATTGTAAGTTAAACTTCTTTTACCAGGAACACTTTTAGAAGGGTGTTTAAATCCTTTAACAAGGTAAGATCTAACAATCTTGTAAGCCTTTAATAGGGCATAACTTTCATAGGGTAGATCATGTTTCATGGTCAAACATTGTAACCTTTACTAGATACACTTTGTTACTATAGTAGTGAATATTTGTGAGTATCATCCCCACCCCAATTTTACCTTCTCCTTGGAGGGTTTCTAGTTAACCAAATATCTTGTGTCATACATGTATTGAATATTTTACTTTTATGCTATGGATGTATATGTTTAATTTGATGTTTCAATTTATATGCATAGATTGTGAGATGAATAGTTTTTGAGGTTGAAATTTTTATGTGTTGAATCACCCCCACCCACCCCCTGCCCCCCTCTTAGAGTTTACTTCCCTATTGTATTTCTAACATAGTATTTTGATGCACTTGATGAAAGATTAAGGTCATCTATTGTATACGATTCATCTATTTTACTTAAGAAATTTTCCATTAAGGATCGAGCATTAATAAGACATAATTGGGGTTGGAGATTGATTCAAGAATTACAAAATAAATATGTGGTAGAACAAGTAAAGATCAAGCTCTTGTTAAGAGTGCACGTCATTTGAAGATTACATGAAGATGTATGAATGAAAACAAGTTTACTAGTTATCAAAGACATCATTTTGTGGATTGAGTAGTTAAACAAATAATGTTGAGACCATTTTCAAGAGATATAAGTTGTGAAAGAAATATTGTAAATATCATTCAATGATGTGAAGAGTTAAGGAACAATCAAGATAAATTTGACAATAGAATTGAAGGTGGTTTGAAGACTTTTCAACTACAAAGAATAGGAAGCCCTAGTTATGCATTAAAATGAGGTATTTCCCTCTTAAGAAAGGATTTGATCTATAAATTATTTCAAGAATTCATGAGGTCACTAGATTATGTAATGAAGGCACTATTTCAATTAGTGAGACGAATGTTAAGAAATCAATACTTGACAATACTAAGTCTATATATAATGGTAGAGGGATAGTAATAAGCAAGATTAAACAAGATGATGTCAAGTTTTTGAGTAAAATCACAACAACTAGGATATACTACACTTCAAGAGTAGATGATATGATAGTTGGATTTATAAAAGAAGCTTATAAGATCTATGTTGACAAAGAAAAAGTAGATTTGTGTGAAATTCTAAGAGTACAGTTGACAAAAAACTTGGACAAGATCAAGAAGGTCAAAAAAATTGGTTTAGATTCCAATCCTTGATCACTCACATGTTTTTCCACTTGATCAAAAGATTTCCATTCATGCAAGAATCAACTATAATGAACAGTGAGAACAATGGAAAAAATTTCTTAAGTATATAATAGACACTTTATTGAGAAGGGAAATGATAGTGAAAATTTGATTGTGATGACATATTTTTAAAGATAAGGGAAAGATTTAGAATTCCACACTCCATGATAAGAAAAGTACAAGGAAGGCATTTTTTTTATGGTATATATTGATTTCATATATACTGAAGCTATAGAACCTAGAATGTTATATGTTGAATCCTTAGGGCATGAAATCATTGAAGAGGAAATATAAGGATATGCCCAAGATATCCTTAAAGTAGATAAAGATGAGGAATTTGATAGATTGGGAACCTATGAGGAAGTGATCAATTCAATAAGCCAATCCCAATAAGAAAAATCAGCTAAGAAAAAGGTAGAGTTTTTCATGAAGAATACTATGGAGTAGGCTATAAGTTCAACCAAGGAAGCAAGCATAGTGAGGCAAACAATCAATGGCATGAGGAAATTTGGTCAACAAAGGATAATGTACATACTACCCTTAATATTTGTAGGAGCATCATATGGAGTGAAAGTGGCCATGCCTACTATAACAACACCTATTGCTCCCTATGTAGCATCTTCACAACAATAGGCACCCATCACACTTGTTATTCCTCTAACAAAGTAATCAAAAGAAAAGGAAGTTGAAGTGCTAGATGTGAAAATAAAATTAGCCATACTTGAAGAGATGAACCAAGAATCACCTGATTCTCCTAGGAAGAAGTAAATGAAGGAAATGACAAAAGGACTTGGAAAGAGACAAAAATAGATAATGCCTAGTCTACCTAGTAAGAGCATGTGAGGTTAAATAGGGTCTCAGAAGACAATAGACAAGAAGTTGCACAATCAGGGAGGAAGGGCTAGAAGCCTAAGATTGAGAAGATAAATAATGGCCTCATCAATGAAGGGCACTTTGTTCAACTAGATAAGTTTTATTAGTTATATACAAGGATTGATATATTAGAACTAGAAAATATTGTTATTAGACACTATTGGTGTAAATACGTATTTACTATTTACACTTACTTAAGTTTACTTAGGTTAATGCATTATTTAATTATTTTGCATTATTTTATTATTTATTTAGGTGAGACACTTAGGAGTTTGTGTACTCTCATGAGTTACACAACTCTAATTATGCACATGGTCTGTACAACATAGGAGTTTGCATCATTCATTGAGTTGTCATGTTGACAACACAGTTATTTGCACTCCTAATTTAGCATATGTTGTTTACACCACTCATTTGTGTGCTACACCATTGTAGGCTTATCTTCATATCATCGAACTTAATTCCATGCTTAATGGAGGATAACCCATATCTAGTGGACATGTGCCTGGTTGTATGACTTATCATGTTGCTGACTTCTATGCATTCTAGAAGCTCTCCTGAGGCCTTTATATACATGCACTCCTAATGTACTCTCAAGGGGGCATATTGAATGAATATCGCCATTTTGATCATACTCTCTATTTTGGTCTACTGTTGTGCTTGTGTTTGAGTTCCTTGGTCTTGGGTGAATTCTGGCCTAAGCCAAATTCTTACATGGTATTAGAGCTAAGGGAAATTCTTTACACATAGCCATTCAAGATCATTCATGCTTTAGCATCTCAACCTGAATCTGGAGAAACTACAAAAATTGGGAGCATCTAAAGCTAGATTTGACCTTGCCATTGCGTCTGGAGCGTCGATTTGGTGAAGATCGACTATAAATTTGCTTATGCTGGGTGAAAGTTGATTGTGTGGAATTTTTTTTTTGCAAATCAGAATCCAGAGGCCCCAATTTTTAGTTCAAGTGTCTGCACTTAACTTCAGGCCAAATCTACAGGCAGTTGTACACCTCAAAAATTTCAGCCATACCCTTTGGCAAACCGTCAATGATCATCAACACCCATCGGCTGAAATACCCACCCATTCCACTGATGGCCCCATGTTTGATTCCTTTGTACAAGTGATTTTTTTTATAAACACATTCAGCTTATCACATGTTAAATGTGGGATTAATCCCACAAACATTCCAGCCAATGTAAACAAAGATCCGGCTCACCCAAAAGTTTTGCGATAGGTAAAGCATCTCTGGTCAATATCGATGAAATATACCAAACCTCCAGTGAACCTATTCATTTGGCACCATAGAAAGATTCTTCCTGTAGTATAAAACCTTTCAACAATGATTAAAGTGCCACATGATGCTCAAACAAAAGTGCCATGCAATCATATCCATAGGTGGTCCTAGAACACACAACGTGAGCAAAGCTTGCCACGTGGGATAGAACCCCACCAGTCTACACCCAATACATAGTTGACATGTGGTGAATAGCCACATCAGTTCCTATGCAATCAGCAGTGACTGGGCTTCATAGTCACTGCCACAGTGGAACGACTAGTCAGCATCTGACGTATCAATCCATACAGGTGCCACATCAACTGTCGTCCAACTCAATAAACCCTACAATGTCAGTAAATCTATACAACCAACTCAGCCCTGCCACATTGATTTTATCCATACAGTTCTATATGGATCGTATGATCATACAAGTGCCACATTAGCAAGTCATACTGCCACATCAGCAGGGGGTATGATTTTTACTGACATCATCAATTTCATGACCCTAAATTTGATGGCCATATAACCATGATTCCAATGAAAATTTAAACTATTGTGGTAGTTGTATGACCATCAAATTTAACCTCATCATTCGCTGATGCAACCCCTCTCTAGATTGATTTATGATTTTGCAGTCTGACTTTAAGAGGCCATAACTCGAACATCTAGACTCTAACTCAAGTGCAATATTTTTTGAAATTGGGAAAAATTTCATAAAATTTTCAATGGTACAGATCTTTTCTAGTTATGGTACATGGATAATTTAGAAATTGCATTTTTTAGCAATTGTACCTACATAATCTTACATTTTGCAACTTCAAACGCTCCGTATGGGCACATCTGGAGTAAAAAATAGGTTCTATTTTTTTTGAAAGTGCGTTATTTTTTGTCTACTTTCTAGATCCACTATTAGATTGCAAGGTTGTGTGGAAAAAAGTGTCACTTTCAGCAATAGGGCCTTTATTTGCTTTGTAATGCTTCAAAATTGTAACATATTGTAAAGTTCCAGATTTGTAATCTATTAAGATGTTGTAACAAGCAAAATCAAAAGTTCATGAAGGCAAACATTTGAAAGTGGCCCATTGTAATTGCACTACTAATAAAGTGCTCAAAGCATCTATTTTGGGGGGGTTTCTTGGTGTTGTGTTCTCTCTTTTCTGCACTTTTCTTTCATTTTTTGCATTATGGGCAACTTTAAATTTTCTTAATTAATTGCTCATAACTATGCTATGTGGTCAATCAAATGTGGTATCACTTAATGCATAATGGAGTTTCACAATATGTAGATGGTACTCTTCCTAAACTAGTAGGTGATAATGTATCAACAAGTGATATTTTAGCTTGGGTAGTAATGGATAGGAAAGCCCTAGGTGATATATGTTTGGGGGTAGATGATAAGATCATTTATCAAATTAAGAAGTGTTCTACATCTAAGGAAGCTTGGGATACCCTTGAAAAGCTTTATGGTAAAGTGTCTGAAGAGTATGTTTTTAAAATCGAAGATGAGCTTGTTTCCTTAGATCCTAAGTCATATGACTCCATACATGATTTCATCATCAAGGTGAATGAACTAAGGACAAAGCTTACTGATTGTGGGAGTTCTATCAAAGATGACAGACTGATCTATCTCATTCATAACAAGTTACCATCAGAGTATTCCACATTTTATCTTCTTTTAACACCTCAAAGACTACCTTAGGGTCTGCCTACAAGAAAGTCACTTTTGACGAATATGCTAAATTGTTGGATGATGAAGAAAAGAAGTTGAAATCAATGGGGATTCTCAATTCACCTCAGACTAAAGGATTGGTGGCCAATGAGGGTTCTCAACATTCAGCTGCACAATCTTTAGATAAAGGAAATGGTAAGAAGAAATGGAAGAAGAAATCTAAGGATACAGAAAAGACAACACCACAATCGAATCAACAAGGCAAGTCCTCAAATTCCAACAAGAAAGGGGACAACAATAGGAGAAGAAGTGTGCTTATTGAAAGAAATCGGGTCATGAAGAGCATGAGTGTTATCTTAAAAAGATTGATGAGTTGATCAACATCATGAAGAAACATAATGTTCTACTGCCTAATGCTTATAAGGATAAAGGGTCTTCATCAAATTCCAAGGGCAAAGGGCAAGCACTCATGGCTAATTCAAATTCTTCAAGGGATTCGATATTTGACTCAGGTGCCTCATATCACATGGGTTCTTCAAAGGAGGATTTTTCTTCAATGAAGCAGTCCAAAGTACCACACATCTTCATGGGAAATGATAGCAAAATGGAAGTTGAAGGAAAAGGAAACATGGAAATGGAAAATGGAGAGTTTCAAGATGTTCTCTATGTTCCAAACCTAAGTTCAAATCTCCTATCATTCTACCAAATCACTCACCTTAGAGATGGAAATAGAGTTGAGTTCCTTCCAAACTCAGTAAAGGTGCACAGTCTTAAAGATGATTCCTTGGTTGTAGTGGGGAAAGTAAATCATAACAAAAGGTTATACTTTTTCTCTCACTTTGTGCACAAGTCTCCTTCAAAGGCCTTTTTATCTCAATCAAATTCAAACATGCAATTGTGGCATCAACAGTATGGTCAGCTTGACTTTTGCTACCTTCAACAACTTTGCACAAACCAAATGGTCAAAGGTCTACCTCAAATCAACATTTCTAAGGGTGAATGTTCAATAGATTTAGTGGATATGATTCCAGAGGGGAAGTTACAGAGAGGGAAGTCTTCAAGAGCACCAGGTGTTCTATAGATGGTTCACATGGTATTAGCAAGTCCTTTTGCAGTTAGCCAGGGTTGCTACATACTTACCTTCGTTGATGACTTTTCAAGGTTCACTTGGGTCTATTTTCTTCATAGAAAGAATGAAGTGTTGGACATATTTCTAGCCTTCGAGACTCACATAGAACAAAAATCTAGAAAGGCCATCAAAGGTCTCTGAATGGACAATAGAAGCATGTATGTGAATAGAAGACTTATAGAGAATTGATATTTAGACTCCACCAACATTCAGTTCACATAAGATAGATGTTGTAGCATTTAGGATCCACACTCTTAAGTCTATGGAAAGTTACATGATACAAGCCAAGTCTCTAGATCCATTATTAGAAGTCAAAGCAATCTCTAGTGCCACTCACATTCTTAATCGTTCTCCTCGTCCAGCCTTAGATGGAAAAACTCCTTTTGAGGCATGGTCTGATAAAAAACCTATTGTGACACACTTTAGAGTCTTTTGTTTTCTTGCATGGGAAAAGATATCTTGCAGGGGTTGTAAGGCATAGTCACCACGACCTTGTACTTTCATTGGTTATGAAGACAGTTTGAAGGCATACAAACTATTGGATTTAAAGACACATTAGATCTTTATGGAGAAGGATATATACATTGAGAAAAGTTCACCTAGCTTGTCCTCTATTCCTTTCCACACATCATATCCTATGGAAATTGATAGTGACACCAGTAATAGTGCTTCAACCAATTCATACACATGGGGTTCTATTGATAGTTATAGCAAGAAGTCACTTCATTAGTTCAATCCACATGCATACATAGCCATAGTGATAGGTCCAGCATAGTAGGGTATATCTAATCCTCCAGGTACAAGTTTAGTGACAGATTTGGGGGATAGTATTGATGATCTACCTCTTCTTCTTGATGCAAAAGTACCTTCTTCAGTTGTCATGAGGGTTCAATTTGACTCTCTTGTTCATTCTCTACATGATAGATTCTCATAGGTTGAAGTGATTGTGGATACTTATGATCAGCAGTTGCAACAGGGTTCTTCATTAGTTGCAAAGATAGACAGTTCTTTGAGACAGGTTCTTCAGCTAGTTGAGCAAATTTTAGAGACAACACTTATCCATGGGATTCTTTCCACACACAGTGAAAGCATCTCATTTGTACCTTTGGCATTGTTTCTTTGTAAGGGGAGGAACACCATTTTGTATTCTTGGATCAGCTTCTTCATCAGAGCAGTCACTATTCGACATTCTTCTTTAGAGGGGGAGCCTATCTTATCTCTCTTCCTCTTCTCATTATTTTCTTATGTATATACTAGATGTATGTCATAATGGGGGAGTCTTGATTACTCCATCCATCCATGTATCCCTATTCATCTCTCTTTTTGTGGGAGGGTTTTTCCCATGAGGTTTTCCCTCTTTCTCCACCTTATGAGAGATTGCATATCATTATGTACATGGGTGTCTAACATGGCCTAATAGCCAAGACCCATCATGTATTTCATCCTAGATTTTGTAAGCTTAAGGGCATTCCCCTAAGTTGCACTTAAGGGGGGGGGGGTGTTGGTGATAATACGTATTTACTATTTACACTTAAGTTTACTTAGGTTAATGCATTATTTAATTATTTATTTAGATGAGACACTTGGGAGTTTGTGTATTCTCATGAGTTATGCAACTCTAATTATGCACATGGTGTCTACAACATAGGAGTTTGCATCATTCACTGAGTTTCCATGTTGACAACACAGTTATTCACACTCCTAATTTAGCACATGTTGTTTACACCATTGTTTTTCATGATATACCATTGTAGGCTTATCCTCACATCATCACACTTAATTCCATGCTTAATGGAGGATAACCCATATCTGGTGGACATGTGTCTGGTTGTATGAATTATCATTGTTAGGATTAAACCACAGACATAAAATAACAATTACATGCAAATATAACCAATAACAGAAAATAATAGATCACATAGAAAATAACACAAGACACCAAGATTTAATGTGGTTCACCCAATCCCTGGGCTACGCCCACCAAACAACAAGTCTAAAATTATTACAACCCAGTGATTATAACCTGATTACAATCCATAATCCCTTACAACTCAATACTTCCACAAGAACCAATTTTGTATCACCACTATAAAACAACCCTAACCCTAAGCTCTTTTATACAAGTATTAAACTGCTTTAGGGTTACTACATGTCAGCCATAAATTGGAAAATATTAGCCATTACATTAGTGGTGAATCTACGAATAGTACTAAACATTACTTTCCTGATTAGTCACCACAAACTAACAATCTCCCACTTGGGGACTAATCAGGCTCCACACTAAACAACAATCTTCCACTTAGAGACTGATCCTGTAGTGATGTCACTACTCCATGAGGCTCCCACTAGATCAAACCACCATGGACTCTATTTTTCTATTATTCATGTTCAGTCTAGAAGACCAACCAAAAGTGAAGAGGAGTTTAGCTTCTCTCTTGTTACTACCTTTGTCAACATATCTGTTGGATTATCATTTGTATGTATCTTCTCTAGCTTTAACTATCCATCCTCCAAAACTGACTGAATGAAATGGTATTGCAACTATATGTGTTTGGTTTTTGAATGCAGAGCTGAATTCTTTGCAAGATGAATGGTACTCTGACTATCTGTGAACAAATAATTATCCTTCTAAGGATGTCACAATTCTTCCAAGAATAATTGAAGCTATATCATCTCCTTGGTTGCCTCTATAGCAACAACATACTCTACTTCTATAGTGGATAGAGCATTAATCTTCTATAATCTAGAAACCCAGCTCACGGCTGCCCCACCAATAGTAAAGACATAACCTATAGTACTTTGCCTGGTATCAATATCCCTTGCCAAATCTAAGTCAACATAGCCCTATAAATCAATACTAGAGCCCCCAAAGTGTAAACACTTATTAGATGTTCCTCTCAAATATCTGAGAATCCATTTGACTACATTCTAATGCTCAATTTATGGATGACTCATATACCTGCTAATGACTCCCATTGCATGTGCAATATATAGCCTAGTACATACCATTGCATACATCAAGCTTCCTATAGCTGAAGCATAGGGTAACTTGGACATCTTATCCTCCTCTTCTTGTGTCTTGGGACACATCTCCTTAGTCAACTTCAAATGACTAGGTAAAGGTGTGCTGATAGCTTTAGCATTCTCCATAGAGAAATGTTGCAACACCTTCTCAACATAATCAGCCTAATATACCATCAATGTTATGTTCTTCCTATCTCTAAAAATCTTCATACCAAAGATTCATTTTTCTGCCCCCAAATCCTTCATAGAAAATGCATGTACTAATTGGCATTTTATCCCCTTAATGTGATCCATGTTAGACCTAGCTACAAACATATCATCAACATATAAACATAAAATAATGTAGCTATCATCATCCAACCTTTTAAAGTAGACATAATGATTTGAATGACACCTACTATAACCATGCTCATGCATAAAATTGTCAAATTTCAAATACCATTGCTGAGGTGCTTACTTCAAGCCATATAAACTTTTCTTCAATTTGCACACTAAGTTCTCCTTGCCTTTGACCACAAATCCCTATGGCTGATCCATATATATCTCTTCATCCAAATCACTATGAAGGAAGGCTATTTTAACATCAAGCTACTCCAAATGCAAATCTTTAGTAGCCACAAGACTTAAAATAGTGCAGATAGAAGTCATCTTAACAACAAGAGAAAATATCTCATCAAAATCAATTCTTTTTTTCTGTGCAAATCCTTTTACAGCTAACCTAGCTTTAAATCTTTTTTTACCTCCTTCATCTTCTTTCAACCTATAAACCCACTTATTCTGTAAAGCCTTTTTACCTGCAGGAAACTTGTACAAATCCCATGACTTATTCTTCAGCAAAGAGTCCATTTCATCTTTCATTGTAGACTCCCACTGAATCTTAGTATCCACATGTACAGCTTCATCATAACTTTTAGGTTCACCAATATTAGTAAGTAAAATAGAATACAAAGAGGGAGAAAATATTTTTGGAGGTCTAATTTTCCTTGTTGACCATATAACATTCACCAGTGTATGTGGTATTTTTTGTTGCGATTGTTTCACATCATGAGGAATGGCTGGAACATTAGCTTTTGGAGTATTATCCAATACTACATAATCATCTTCTTTCTTCTTATGTTTCTATGATAGATCTTTGTACAACACATGCTCATTGAATATGACATCCTTTCTTCTTACAATTTTCTAATTTTCAAAATCCCAAAGCCTATAACCAAATTCATTAATGCCATATCCACCAAATACACAGTTCTTTGACTTAGCTTCCAGCTTGATTCTATTTTTAGAATCTATGTGATCAAATGCTTCAGAACTGAAAGTTTTGAGAAAAGAATAACTCACCTTCTTACCAGTCCATACCTCCTCTAGAATACCATAGCCTAAAGGAGTAGAGGGACTTTTATTAATCAAATATACAATAGTATTGATAGCCTCTACCCAAATGTGTAAGGGCAACCCAACATGAAACCTCATACTCCTTGCACACTCCATTATAGTCCTATTCATATGTTCAGCCACTCCATTTTCTTGTGGAGTCCTTGGAATAGTTTTCTATCTATGAATACCATTAGTGGAGCAATAATCTTCAAATTCATGACTGCAATACTCACCACCATTATTAGATCTAAGACATTTAATTTCTTACCAATCTCATTTTCAACCAAGCATTTTCATTTCTTAAAAGTTCGAAATACATCAGATTTTTTTCTAAGGAAATAAACCCATACTTTTCTAGTTGCATCATCAATAAATGTAACATAATAATGAGAGCCACCAAGGGAAGATACCTGAGCCGGTCCCCATACATTGCTATGCACAAGCTCTAATTTCTCCTTTTTGTTTTCAGTCCTAGTCTTCACAAAACTCACTCTCTTTTGTTTTCCATACACACAACTTTCATAGAAATCTATATTAACACATTTTAGACCTGTTAAAACTTTTTTTGAATGAAGTAATTTCATACCTTTCTCACTCATGTCCCAAGTTTGTTGTGCCACAATGCTATATCAAAATCTACAACAACTATTTGTTCTCCCTGCTCAACTAAAACAATTGTTCCTGAACATTCATTTTTCTTTGAACAACTTAAAGTAGAAAGAACAATATGACCTATACAAAGATATAAGGTGCCTACTTTCACACCTTTTGCTATTACAAGGGAACCTTTTGAAACCTTTCAATTTTTATCATTAACAGTAACTACACAACCCTCATCATTGAGTTTCCTTGCCAAGATTAAATTCCTACTTAGCCTTGGAACATGTCTTACCTCATGTAGTAGCCAATGATTCCCATTCTGCAACTTAATCTTAATTTTTCCCTTTCCAACAATCTAACAGAGTTCATTATCTCCCAAATAAATAAGTCCAAAATTCTCTTGGACATATTCAATGAAATAACCTCTATGAGGTGTAGCATGAAAAGAAGCACTAGAATCTAAAACCCATGAATCATCAACACTTTCTAAAGATAGAAGCAAAGCATCATCTTCGGATTTTTTACTTACCACATTTTCTTCCTTATCTCCATTTGATTTATCTCCTCCATTTTTCTTTTGATTCTAACAATCTTTCTTTTTATGACCTAGTTTCCCACAGTACTGACAGTCATTGGGTCCTTTCGATTGAGACCTTCTCAGCTTTGACTTTCTTCTTGATTTTCCACAATTTCCAGAGTTACTTCCTCTCTCAGTCATTCTGCCCCTGCTTTGTGCATTCAAAGAACTTCTTGATGTAGATCCACATGAGGTTTTCCTACGAGATTTCTCACTTAAAATAACACCGATCACATCATCATATTTTAGGGTACTAAAACTAGGAACAAAATTACTCACAACCATTACCAAGCCATTCCAACTTTTAGGCAAAGAACACAAAATCAAGAGAGCCCTAATTTCTTCATCAAAATTGACACCCACAAAAGATAAATGACTAGTAATAGTATTAAACTCATTTAAATGATCTATAATAGATCCACCTTTTGGAATTTTCATATTAAATAAATGCTTCATGAGAAATACCTTGTTTGAAGTGGAGGTCTTTTCATATAGTTTCGCTAGGGTTTGCATCAATTCTTCTGTCATCTTCACTTTGGTAATATTAAATGCCACTGATGGTGCCAAGAATAATCGAATGCTTCTGAGTTCCTTTTTGTCCAAAAGATCTCATTCGTCATTTGACATAGATCCCTAATTCTTGGCTTTTCCTTCTAACAACTTCCATAAATCCTTCTGATAAAGATAGTCTTCCATTTGCATCTTCCATAACTAGAAATTCTGCCTATTAAACTAGTCAACCCTCAGTTTACCCTCATCTTCCATCACTCACACTTGACCGTGAGACTCCCACTCAACCATGAGACTTTCCTACATAGGATAACTAAAAAACAACCTTGCTCTGATACCACTTGTTAGGATTAAACCACATACATAAAATAACAATTACATGCAAATATAACCAATAATAGAAAATAATAGATCACATAGAAAAAAACACAAGACACCAAGATTTAAAGTGGTTCACCCAATCCTTGGGCTATGTCCACCAAACAACAAGTCCAATATCATTACGATCCAGTGATTATAACTTGATTACAATCTGTAATCTCTTATAGCTCAATACCACCGTAAGAACCAATTTTGCATCACCACTATAAAACAACCCTAACTCTAAGCCCTTTTAGACAAGTATTAAAACACTTTAGAGTTACTACATGTTGGTCATAAATTGGCAAATATTAGCCATTACTTTAGTGGGTAATCTACGAATAGTACCAAAAAAAAAAAATTGGGGCAATGCCTCAAGCACCAAAGAATTTATGAAGTATATATAGTACTTTCCTGATCAATCACCACAAACTAACAATCATGCTACTGACTTCCATGCATTCTAGAAGCTCTCATGAGGCCTTTATATATAGGCACTCCTAGTGTACTCTCAAGGGGGCATATTGAATGTGTAAGATTTGAGCAAAAGAGTATAACAAATCCATGAAGCCCGAGAAAACCTACATGCAAAAAACCTATCACGGAGAAGAAAAAGACAAGAAGAGGCAAGGATTTGATCTAAAAAACTCAAACAAAGAAGAAAAATATTATTCAACGGATTCAATGAATTTACAAAGAGATCAATCCTTATAAAAGAGATCGAAACCTTAAAAGGGTAACCTAAAGGCCTAAAAAAGCTAAGGTTGCACATTATAATTAATAAAATATTAATTATATGTACCTACAAGATAGCTTAAGCAAACTAGAGTAATAGGCAACTTAATTAATTAAATCAAAGTGATTTAAATAATAATTGTAAACAACTAATTACTCTAACACCCCCCCTTAAGCGAAGCTTAGGAGGTAAGCTAACCTAGCACAACTATGAAAGTAGAAAAGTGGGTCCCGGCAACAAAGCCTAATCAAGTACCCAAAACAACAAAATCTCTATGAAATAGAGAAATAGAGAAAACCACATGAGAAAAACCCTACTCCAAAAAGAGATAGCAAAGAATGTTCTAGAAGATAGGAACAAAGAGAGATGATGAAGAGAACCACTGAAGCATGAAAAGCCACAAAAATCTGTCAAAAGGTGCTGATATGAAGAGCCTCCACAGAAATAGAAGGTATGAACCAAGTGTGTCTATATGGTAGAAGATCCATCTCACCAAAATGCATAGATAGCCAGCCACTACAATCACTTAGTATGTAGGATCAGGTACTAAATACATAGCTCACACTAATGAACCATCAAACCAAGGAAGCATTAGAACAGCAAAATAAGCCCCCCTTAATACAGATGGGGTGAGGTGATAGGCAACTAAAAAGATGGGCCAAAAATCTCCTACAACACAAGAACCAAAAACATCAAGAGTGAGGTATAGACACCTATAAGGGCATGTGTCACTGACACTACATGAGGCAAAAGAGGAAGAGGGCACAAAACTAGCAAAAAACTATCCCCCCCATGGAACTTTATAAAATAGTGCGAGTACAATGAATCACAATGATAAAAAGGATCTCAAAATGCAAGAGTGGCACTTTATCTCAGTGTGTTTGCATAAAAATGCTTAGAATGAATATCAACAATTATAAAAAAAAGCATAAGGCTGATACAATAGAAGGTACAACCCAAAACAAAGCATCTGAAGCAACAAAATCAATCCCCAGACCTTAAGCAACGAGGATATCCACCAGCATGCAAAAACACAGAAGGTTGAATAAAATTTACCTAGAGTAGAATTTAGAATAACAACTAGCATCACTAAAAAGAGCACAAAAAATGCTTTTCAGTGATATAAAGAAGTCCAAAATCAGAGATCAGATGCTCAAGATACGCCTCCCAGAGTGCAAAATAGAACATCTAGCTTTGACTACCAAAATAGGCAATCAAACTACATCAAAACTCAAAAAAACTTGCACAAATATCTCTATCTTGGAGCTAGCTTTCCAACACATTTTTTGGATTGAAAAAATATATTTTTATGCTCAAGTTATGGAAGAAAAACCGACAGGCTCTCTGAAAATGCAAGAAAAAATTATTATTTTTAATTTAAAAAAAAAAAAAAAAAAAGAAGCCCACCCCAGCACCACTGATAGAGCGGTGGCCAAGGTGGCAGGAGGATGGAGGACCACCTTGGGGTGGAGCGACAGTGGGGCCGTGGTGGGCGCTGCTGGTGGAGCTGCTGTAGGCTGCTAGCAAATCGCCAGTCGTAACTGCTAGTGGTGATTGCAGCGGGGACCGCTAACGATTTTGCTATGGTTTTCTAACCACCATGGGTTAAAAATCATGTTTTTTCAATTTTTTTGGGATTTTTGATAATTTCCACCTTGAACTGTGTGCCTGGGGCCCTACGGCCCTGCCCAGCAAAAATAATTTGCCTCCCAGATCAATGTTGTCCAAATCAGACAAATTTTATATGGAAGCAGGGGTTTTGACACCTTTTGAACTCATCTGTGATGTCCATTTGGCCTCAAACTACTTTGAAAATAGTGACCCCCTTATTTTCTTAGAAAAACTCAAAAAAACACCAGATCTGATCCACCAAATCCTTGTTCTCCCTTTTTCTTGAAACACCAAACAAGCTATAGTAGATTTGGCTCTAACACCATGTAGGATTTTAAAAAAAGTGCATAACAAATCCATGAAGCCCAAGAAAACCTACATGCAAAAAACCTATCATAGAGAAGAAAAAGACAAGGAGAGGCAATGGTTTGATCTAAAAAACTCAAATGAAGAAAAAAAATATTATTCAATGAATTCAATGAATTTACAAAGAGATCAATCCTTATAAAGGAGATCAAAACCCAAAAAGGGTAACGTAAAGGCCTAAAAAAGCTAGGGTTGCACATTATAATTAATAAAATATTAATTACATGTACCTACAAGATAGCTTAAGAAAACTAGAGTAATAGGCAACTTAATTAATTAAATCAAAGTGATTCAATTAATAAGTGAAAACAACTAATTACTCTAATAAAATGAAGATTGTCATTTTGAACATACTCTCTATTTTGGTCTATTGTTGTGCTTGTGTTTGAGTTCCTTGGTCTTGGGTGAATTCTGGCCTAAGCCAAATTCTTATAGACACAATATTCTGTCAAATTAGAAATTTGAGTATGTTAAGGATGAAATCCCCAAAGACCTCTATGATAGGATAAATAATACAAGGAGGAGAATGATAGATAAGGATAATAATATCAGGCAAAATTGAATAAGGAAATTATGCCAAGTTGACAATGAAGAGCATATGGAAATTTTAATATAGAGTCTAGATTCTAGAACCTTATTGTTAGGATAAACCACAGACATAAATAAAAACTACATGCAAATATAACCAATAACAAAAAATAATAGATCACACAGAAATGAACACAAGGCACCAAGATTTAACATGGTTCACCTAATCCCTGGGCTACGTCCACCAAATAGCAAGTCCAATCTTATTACAATCCAGTGATTACAACTTGATTACAATCCTTAATCCCTTATAGCTCAATACCACCACAAGAAGCAATTTTGCATCATAACATAATGAAAATACCCAACCCTAAACCCTTTTAGACAAGTATTAAACCACTTTAGGGTTATAACATCTCGGCCATAAATTAGTCATAACTTTAGTGGCGAATCTATGAATAGTACCAAATTATTATTTTTTGGGGGCAATGCCCCAAACCCCACAAAATTATGGAGTACGTATAGTACTTTCTTGATCAATCACCACAATCTAACAATCTCCCACTTGGGGATTGATCAGGCTCCACACTAAACAAAAATCTCCCACTTGGAGACTGATCTTGTAACAATACTACTACCACATGGGGCTCCCATTGGATCAAACCACCCTGGACTCTACTGTTCTTTTATTCATGTTTAGTCTAGAAGACCAATCAAAGCTGAAGAGGAGTTCAACTTCTCCCTTGTTACAACCTTTGTCAACATATCTGTTGGATTGTCATTTGTATATATCTTCTGTAGCTTTAACTGTCCATCCTCCAAAACTGACCGAATGAAATGGTACCGCAACTGTATGTGTTTGGTCTTAGAATGCAGAGCTGAATTCTTTGCAAGATGAATGATACTCTGACTATCGGTGAAAAAATAATTATCCTTCTGAGGATATCCCAATTCTTCCAAGAAGAACTGAAGCCCTATCATCTCCTTGGCTGCCTCTGCATCAACTACATACTCTACATCTGTAGTGGATAGAGCATTAATCTTCTATAACCTAGAAACCTAGCTCATGGCTGCCACACCAATAGTAAAGACATAAGCTATAGTACTCCGTCTGGTATCAATATCCCTTGCCAAATTTGAGTCAACATAGCCCTGCAAATCAGTAGTAGAGCCCCCAAAGTGTACACACTTATTGGATGTTCCTCTCAAATATCTAAGAATCCACTTGACAACATTCCAATGCTCAAATCCTAGATGACTCATATACCTACTAACGACTCCCATGACATGTGCAATATCTAGCCTAGTGCATACCATAGCATACATCAAGCTTCCTATAGCTGAAGCATAGGGTACCTTGGACATCTTATCCTCCTCTTTCTGTGTCTTAGGACACATCTTCTTACTCAACTTGAAATGACCAGGTAAAGGTGTGCTGACAACTTTAGCATTCTCCATAGAGAAATGTTGCAACACCTTCTCAACATAATCAGCCTAAGATAGTGTTAATGTTTTGTTCTTCCTATCTCTACAAATCTTCATACCAAAGACTTGTTTTGCTGCCCCCAAATCCTTCATAGAAAATGCATGTGCTAACTAGCATTTTAGCCCCTTAATATGATCCATGTTAGACCCAGCTACAAGCATATCATCAACATATAAACATAAAATAATGTAGCTATCATCATCCAACCTCTTAAAATAAACACAATAATCTGAATGACACCTGTTATAGCCATGCTCATGCATAAACTTGTCAAATTTTAGATACCATTGCCGAGGTGCTTCCTCCAAGCCATATAAACTTTTTTTCAATTTGCACACTAAGTTCTCCTTACCTTTGACCTCAAAACCCTGTGGTTGAGGCATATATATTTCTTCATCCAAATCACCATGAAGGAAGGTTGTTTTAACATCTAGCTGCTCTAAATAAAAATCTTCAGTAGCCACAAGACTTAAAACAATACGAATAGAAGTCATTTTAACAATAGGAGAAAATATCTCATCAAAATCAATTCCCTTTTTCTATGCAAATCCTTTTACAACTAACCTAGCCTTAAATATTTTCTGACCGCCTTCCTCTTCTTTCAGCTTGTAAACCCACTTATTCTGTAAAGACTTTTTACCTGCAAGCAACTTTCATAGATCCCATGTCTTATTCTTCAGTAAAGAGTCCATTTCATCTTTCATTGCAGACTCCCACTGAATCTTAGTATCCACTTGCACAGCTTCATCATAACTTTTAAGTTCACCAACATCAGTAAGTAAAATAGAATACAAAGAGGGAGGTCTAATTGGCCTCGTTGACTATCTAACATTCATTGGTGTGTGAGGTATTTGTTGTTGCGGTTGTTACATATCATGAGGAATGGCTGGAACATCAACTTTTTGAATATCATCCAGCACTACATAATCATCTTTTGTCTTCTCATGTTGCTGTGATAGATCTTTGTACAACACTTTCTCATTGAATATGACATCCCAACTTCTAAAAATTTTATGATTTTCAAAATTCCAAAGCCTATAACCAAATTCATTAATTCCATATCCAAAAAAGACACATTTCTTTGATTTAGCTTCTAGCTTGGTTCTATTTTCAGAGTCTATATGAGCAAAAGCTTCACAATGAAAGGTCTTGAGAAAAGAATAACTCACCTTCTTACTAGTCCATGCCTCCTCTAGACTACCATGGCCCAAAGAAGTAGAGGGACCTCTATTAATCAAATATACTACAGTATTGATAGCCTTCACCCACATGTGTAAGGGCAACCCAACATGCAACCTCATGCTCCTTGCACGCTCTATTATAGTCCTGTTCATGCATTTAGCCTCTCCATTTTCCTACGGAGTTCTTGGAACAATTTTCTATCTATGAATACCATTAGTGGAGCAATAATATTCAAATTCATGACTGCAATACTCACCACCATTATCAGATCTGAGACATTTTAATTTCTTACCAGTCTCATTTTCAACCAAGCATTTTCATTTCTTAAAAGTTTGAAATACATCATATTTCTATCTAGGGAAATAAACCCATACTTTTCTAGTTGTGTCATCAATAAATGTAACATAATAATGAGAGCCACCAAGGGAAGATACCTGAGCTGGTCCCCATACATCTGTATGCACAAGCTCTAATTTCTCCTTTTTGTTTTCCTTCCCAGTCATTACAAAATTCACTCTCTTTTATTTTTCATACACACAACTTTCACAGAAATCCATATTAACACATTTCAGACCTGGTAAAACTTTCTTTGAATGAAGTACTTTCATACCTTTCTCACTCATGTGCCCAAGTCTGTTGTGCCACAGTGTTGTATCAGAATCTACAGTAGCTATTTGTTCTCCCTGCTCAACTACAACAATTGTTCCTGAACATCCATTTTTCTTTGAAACAATCAAAGTATAAGGAACAATATGAACTATACAAATATATAAGGTGCCTACTTTCACACCTTTTGCTACTACAAGGGAACCTTTTGAAACTTACCATTTTTTATCATTAAAAGTAACTACACAACCCTCATCACCGAGTTGTCCCGCTGAAACTAAATTCCTACTCAGCCTTGGAACATGTCTTACCTCATGTAGTTGTATGCACCCAAAAATGGTCGCCTAGACTATGGGCTCCCATTATTCAATTTATCAATTTATCAAATTTTCTGAATCAATGGTTTGTAATATTTTATTAAATCAATTCAAATCAATTTCCTTGATCAAATTCGATTTATTTCATTTCTAAGATTGATCATTTTATTCCAAGTCTTATTTAATTAAAAGAAAATTTTCTCTTTTAATTAAATAAAATAAAATCCCCATTTAATTAAAAGAAAACCTCTCTTTTAATTAAACAGTTCATCCACATTTAATTAATTAAGAGAAAAATCTCTCTTTTAATTTAATTAAATATCTTCTATTTAATTAAAAAGAACTTGCTCCCTTTTAATTAAATAAAAATCCCACTTAAATATGTCTTTTGATGAAAAAAAGAAATAAAATAAATTCTTTTTATTTAATTTCTCTACATTTAAAAATGTGATCTAAGTGGGATTTATCTTTCCACTTTCTCCTCAACCACTCCTCTTTTCTAATTGGTGGAATCTTGTCTCACATGGATCACCACTTTCTTCTCAACCACTCCTCTTTTCTCGTTGGTGGAATTTTGTTTCACATGGATCAAGCTCTATTATCCCATATTGGTTGTGAGAAGCTTCTCACCTCCATAATTTCCTTTATAAGGGAGAGCCCTCTCCTCATGTTAGACACCCATGATTATGCTATCGTTATGCTGCAGGTTTGAAGACCAATTTTTGAAGGAGTTTGAATACAAAAGCTTTTTGTGGAGAACTTCTTATTTTTTGTCTTTTTCTCTCTTGCACCCATCATGGGCTTTTAGCTTAGATCTTGCATTTATAGATTAGATTTTGTTTTCATAGATTAGATCTTATTTTTATGCATATTTGAAGATCATGGAGACTAACATTCTTGCTTTTCCTCTTTGAATCTCTCATCTCATGGAGTACTTGCATGGGCATAAAAATAGGTCAAACTGAGGGCCTCCATTGCAAACCCTTGCACTCTATGAGTAGAGAGCTATGGATCAATTTGTGAGGGCTCATTCTTGAGTTTTCTTACATGTAATGATTCCTAGAAGTGTGACAACATTTTAGCACACATTTTTGGTGCCCACCCTAGGGATTGAATCAAGTTTCTAGCTCCATTTGCTTTTATTTTTCATATCTAGTTTTTTACAGCAGCATATTGGATCTAATCAAGTGCTTTTGTAAATTTTTCACTTTGGTTTTAAGGACAACCCATATATAAATTGGTTTGCAGGTAAAAAATTTAGTTGGTTTAAAGATTCAATCATATTTTTTAAACCACTTAGAGTTTGGTTCTAAAATTGTTTTTGTGGCTTGCTTATGTGCCCAAAATGTCCCAGTTCGATTTTCAGAGCATTTTGATATGATTTTCTTGAGTTATGAATTTTTCTTTATTTTTCAGAAAAAGCCATTTTTGATCGCAAATCAGCACATTTTTTAGAAAAATTTACATTTTCAGAAAGATTTTTTAATTCTAAAGGGAATTCTTTCTTTGTGTTTTGAATTTTGAGGCCGTATTAAGGATCAAAAACTCAATTTGATGAATTTGACCTATTTTGAAAAATTGGGTCCCTAGGGCACAAATGAAGAGATTTTTTTGAATTTCTTACATTTTTGGAAATCTCTTTAGTTTTTAGTAGGGGTCTCTTCTTTTCATTTATATTTTTGGGTTCGAAATCATAGCAAAAAAAAAGGTCTAATCATGTTGACTAGGTTATTCATATTTTTCTTGCAGGGATTTTCGTGTTTTTCTGATTTTTTCTGCTAACTGCTCACTGTTTTGGGTTTTTCTGTGTTTTCTGATTTTTTTGGAACAGCATAGTAGCAAGTTGTGATTTCATTTGAAAAATGTGCTAAAGTTGTTAAAAATAGGTAAGATCTACTAAGCGTGTTGCGAGGACTTCAGGTATTCTTCTTTGGCTAATAACACTTTGATTTGGAACCTTAAAATGAACCTCTCATGTGTCTAGCTTGTGTGTTTTTCTTATGCTTTTATTTTTCAAACACATGCATAATTGATACTAGGTTGTAATCTCCATTGATTTTTATTTAGCAAGCTTGATTATTAGTGATAGATTTAGATAGCTATATTGGGTTATTGGACTCGCTGAATCCGTCGGCCCCTCATTCCACCCCGTGGTTGCAAGATCAATGCCACATTAAAGGGGAGGGGTCTACAGGATAGAAGTGTTAAGTGCTCCACTTGGCAACCCTCTTGTGCTTTCTAGAACTCACTAATCTTTGAGTTGTGGACTCGTTTTGGCTTGTGTGAGGGGTTAAGTGTTCCACATCTTTGGACTCACCTTGCATTAGTTAAAGTGTTAAGTGTACCACCTTGTGCTTTTTTATTATTCTTGGATAGATTTGCTTTTGGAGAATTAACATCTATACACACATAGTAATTAGGCCCCATGAATACTATTCGTGGATCTTGAGGGAGTGAGTTCCTAGTGAAACTCCTCTCAAAGACGGATTCCTTGTAGGTGGGGAGGATACTTTGAGAATCTCTTAGATAGATGGATCTTCAACTTGTTGATTGAGGCATCCTTTCTCCGGAGAGGTTGATAGATCACTAGGGGTTGATATCATAGATCTTGAGATAATCTTAGTTAGCGTGTCGGATTAATCTGCTTGCTTTGATTGGGCTAAAAGTGAAAAGGTGTCAAAACCTTGGATCTAAAAGTTAAGTCCCCTTGTGGTCCACTATTGTGAGTCGGTCACCTTTAGAGAGGGTTAACCATAGCAGACAATCCCTATATAGGGCAAACTGCGGACGGAACCTCAAGTGGTAATAGCCACTTCTGCCGTGGTTGCAACAATCGCTATATAAATGTCCTTGTGGAAGAAATCTCCATGGGGTATGGTTCATTGTGGGTTGTCAGATCTCCCTAGCAGCTCTTGAAGATTAAGTTCTCAGACTATGTCAAAACCTCGGTGCGCCGAGATTGGAGGTCACCCCTGTGAATCATAAAAGTTGCAGAGTCAAACCATTACTAAAACCTTAGAGAGACCAACTTTTATTTTCTAGGGATGTATGCAATGATTGTGAAACTCTTTGAGAACATACACAATTAGCTCTACTAGGGATTAGCATAAACTAAGTCAGTTGATTGCTCATGCACAAGGTTGATTTGCCCCTTGTTCATTGTTTGAAGACTGTTTGCTTGAAATCCCTATTTTCTATCTTGCGTGCTTGGTTTATGATAAAGAATCTATTGATACATCTAGTTGGATATTTAAAATGAACAAAATCTGAGTTCTTGAGTTGAGACTTTACAATCGAATAACTTTGTTATCCCATTATTTCTAGTCTCCCTAGGTTGGTCCTATTTGGATTAGGCTACTTTTCTCATTGTTAAAAGCCTTTTTGCACCATGGGTTATTGTGCTTTGACCTCTTGAATTAGTAATCATTGATTTCACAAGAGACCTTGTTTGGAGTTGGTAAGTTAGAAACTGTCCTTATTGAGAAAGATATACACTTGGATCCTTTGATATTACACTTGGAGAGTCTTAGTAATCTCTTGTCCATTCACTTTCATCAAAAATCAATTTTAATTATTTATAATTTGGGTAAATCATCCTCCTGGTCCATATGTGCTAGGGTATTCACCCAAAGTTGTGAGCACCTCTGTGGCAGTGTTGGTTTATGCCTATTGCAAAATTCTATCTCATCACATCTCTTTTGGACAAGTTAGTGCTTTTACTATCCTAGTTTGATACCAATGTTTTTTTAGGGTTATCCTATCAACTAGTACATTTTCTTTCATGTTGATTACAAGTGCTATTACATGTTGCTCAACATTTAAATCATCTCAAATGGTATCAAATTTCCCAAAATGACTCTTGGTCTTCTTTCTTCTTCATCTTTCATGTCTTTCTAATCTCCCATTTCTATTCTTTCTTTTCTTCATGTCTTTTTGATTCTTTTCCTCCTATTATCATATAATCTACCTTCTTCTATTCATTCTTTCTCTTCTTTCATGCTTGATTCTTCTTCTTCTAGAACCATGGATCTTGGATATCTTTTTAGGGATCCTCATTTGAGCTCAGATGAAATCCACCTCCTTCTTGAATTTGAAAAGTGTTGTCACTCCAATAGATGCATGGATGCTAACATTGCAACAAAAATGATTAAAAAAATTGGATAAATTAGACACTTTTTCTAGGATCATGTGCAAGATTAAATCACAATATCCTTCTTCCAAATATTTTCCATCTTCCAAGTCTTATCATGATTCTTCTAAATATCATACAGATTCTTTATCCTCCAAGTCTTATCATGATTCTTCTAAATATCGTTCAAATTCCTTATCTTCCAAGTCTTATCATGATTCTTCTAAATACCCTTCATATTCTTCATCTTCTAAGTCTTACGATAATTCTTCTAAATATCATTCACATACTTCATCTTCTAAATCTTACCATGACTCTTCTAGATATCATCCATCTAGGTCTTCACCTACCTCTTTTTCACAATATCATTCTTCTTCTACTTCTACCAAGAGTCTTATTCCTCTTATTAAGACATATGATAATGAACAACATGAAAAGTCTTGTGATATGCCTATCTATAATTCTTCTAGTGACAATGATTATGATGGTGATGATTATTACATTCCAACAATTCCTAAAAGTCCTCCTAGTCCTATGCTTGTGCTTAAAGGGGATGAGTCACGAAAAGATATTGATGGTAATTCACATGAATCAAATCTTGAAAACAACATTGATAAATTTTGTGAACAATACCTAAATGATAAATCTGCATTTTTTGATGAAGAGAAAGCATTTTTTTGTGCTGAAATACAACATCAATGGGATAAGAGTTCCTCTTCTAAGAACCCTCATGCTGAAAATAAAGATTACACTCTTGAGCAAGATCATGTTAATGTTGAAACTTTTTCTTCTGATCCTCCCCTTCCATCTTCTACTTTCTCCACTATCCATACATTCCCTAAAGATTCTGAGACTCTCAAATCTTCTACCAATCATTCGTCCAACAAAGGTCCTAATGCTTTTCATGCAGTTCCCTATAGTTATCCTCAAGGGCTACCTCTTAAAGAAACTCAAGCTAACCTTCACTTGGCTACAAATACCTTTGACAATGCTAAACCTAAAGAGCCTAAGCCTTCATGCACTATAATGCCTACTTCAGCTAGTCCTTCATCATCTATTCCAAAGTCTTCCATACAATTCCAACATGCTTCCTTCTCCTTAGCACTGGCTTCATGTCAAGAGGACTCTAAAAATGATAAAGAAAAGAATATAAAAAAAGATCAAGATCAAGAACCTTCCATGTTATCCAATCCTTTTCACAATGTTTCTGATACATTTCATGGTTCTTTTGATCCCTTACACCTTTTCTCATTCATTCCACCATGTCTTAAGCCTTCTCCTAAGCAAGATCAAGACACTGCTTGCACCACTGAGCCTATTGACAATAATAATGGCCTTGGTACACTTTCTCCTTCCAAAGATGATACTTCCATTAAGGTTATTAAAAATGATGCTATTACTTCCAATGTTGAGCCTATTGAAAATCAAGAGAACAATTCTATGCTTATGTTATCCAAAGATCCTTGTCAAGATCAAAGTCTTCCATCTTCTTGTTCTACCACTCCATGTTCCCTTCCACTTTCTACTCTTCCTAAGTCTTCTCAAGCTATAAGTTCTCCTATCAACGAAGTTGCTCCTATTAAAGATGTTTATGTTCCTATTGAAAATCCTGATGCTCACTCTAAAGATGCTGATGTCCTTGATTGTCATATAGATGTTAATGAACTTATTGATTATCCTTTTGCATCTTCTGCATCCATCCTTGGACCTCCCCCACCAATACTAAATCCTTCACATTTTCCTTCCATCTTGGGTCCTTATGTCCCTTCACTTTCCCCTCCCAATTCTCCTAGTTCTTCATCCATTTTGGGTCCTTATGTCCCTCCCTCTCCTATCTTTCCTCAAGATCAACATAGATGCATATCCTTGAATCCTTTTCATCCACCCACTCACCTAAACCAGTCATATCATCCTTCTTCTTCCACAAGTCCCAAGTATTTTGGAAGTAACTTGAATGTTCAATACAAGAAAAAGAAGCAATTCAAGAATCCATATAAAAAAGAAGACCACCATGTCTCTTCTAATCGACATGGGGGCATTAAGTCAAAAGAGATATCTAAGAAAAAAATTATAAGACAAGTATGGGTTCCAAAATCCATCATTGAAGATATTATCTCTAAATCATCAAAAAGAAATGAAAAGAAGCCTAAGGCTATATGGATTCCAAAATCTCTCTTGAGAGAGTCTAATGTTGAACAACAATTAAATTTGACATTCAAGCTTCCAAAGAATTCCGCTTCATCTTCTTCCAAAAGCATTCTTCCATTCCATGTGCCTAAACTACAACCTTTTCTATCCACTCACCATATTCCTTCATTCACATTTTCTCCATCCTTTCGCCACCCTTCAAGATGTGTGTTGACGTTGATCTTGCCTTCATTTCTATTTTTCAATCTCACTCACTTCGCATAAAGCCATATCCTCCGTTTTTGTCTCCCATCTTCCTTTCCCTATTAGCATCTTTGAGCATATCATTTGAATTCCTTTTTATATCATGGTTTAAACATTCAAAGAGCATTATCTCAAAAGCTTGACTTCTTCCAAAAAAAAATGAAAAAGATTGAAAAAAAAAAGAAAGAAAAAAAATGAAAAATTTGAAAATGTGCCTTGGTGAAAACCTGGTAATCAGGCACCTTGGTAGAAAAAGTAAAGAGAAATAAATTCATCCTATGGTGAAAACCACTCCCTTGTGGTGCCTTGGATAAGTACCATGATGAAAACCTAACAAATAGGCATCATGCGTAGTTCTTCTACATCTTTCATTCATTTCGTCTTCTCTCTTTGATCTTGACAATGTTGACCTATAGACAAACATTTGGCTATCTTGTGAGATATCTTATGATGATCTTGTTTTCATTCCTTTCATGTTTAGCCTTCATATCTATTTTCCTCCATTCATTCTAGTCTTTTGCTACCCTTTTCCCATTTACCCCTTTGGTCTTGATCTAATAAAATAGAGTAAAATATGATGCTATAAAGTCTCTTGACATGTCTACTTCTTTGGATTGCATCTTTCCCACTTTTACATTATGCTTTCTTGAATTATCCTATACTAGCCTTTCATTTCTTGTCCAAATGTTCTTTACATGACAAATTTTCCCTAGCTTGGGTACTCTTGAGGAGTCAACCTTTGAAGATCACTTTCACTTGCTTCATACACTCCTTGCTTATCCATAATATCCATTAGCTTATTGCTTCATCATGTCCTCCACCTTGTTAGACATTGGGACTGCATGATGTGATCTTGCTTAAGATTTTAATGCCCATTTTGTCTAGGGGTATCTTTGTACATATTTATTGATCTTGAAAAAAATTCAAAAAAATTGATATATTTTAAAAAATCCAAAAAAATGATATATTGTAAAAATTCTAAAAATTGAAAAATGTCCTGAAAAAATGATCATCTTAGTGATAGCCTTGCAAAAGGCACTTTGATGTATCTTCAAAAAAATTATATATTCCAAAAATACAAAAAAAAAAAAAAAATTCAAAAATTCAAAAAAATAGAAAAAGTGCCTTGGTGAAAACCTGGAAATAGGCACCTTGGTAGCAAAAATACAAAAAAAAAAAATATAAAAAGTCCTGAAAAAAAAAATAAAAAAAATCCAAGTGGTGAAAACCTGGAAACGGGTGCTACTTGAGGCCTTTGCACCCCTGTTTCTTAGCACATGTCCTCGACACTTAGCCTTTCTCCACCATGCCTTGTCCTTGTTACCTTGGTTTGGAATTGGTCTTTGTCTAGGGGGCATAACTATGTTAGCTTTGGTTTCTTAGATGTGTGAGTCTTTAGGACACCTCGCAAATGGTGTTTTTCAACACCCATTGACATCGAGTGTTTTTCAACACTTATTGGTTTGGTCTTACCCAGTATCATCATGTGATCTTACCTTCTTGCAAGCATTTGATCCTTGTCCTCAGAACTCAGTATCAATTAACACACTTAAATTTTTAAACGCAACACTTAATGTTTGACTTATGTCATATTTATTTTCTCTATGTACTAATTGTTATTGATTTTTGTTGATTGTCTTTGTCTGATAAGTCTCTCCATGATGCATCGCTAGAAGACTTGGGGCATGAGACATGTTTTTATTTATTTTATTTTATTTTTCTTGTGGGTGTGGTCTTGAACTCTAGAGTGTCTTTTGTTGTCCCCTTGAAACACTTAGGAGATTTGAGACATCATCCTTGATTGTTTTTGCACAACCATTCTTATAGTCATCTTGGCATCTATGCCTTGATGCGAGCATAGTTTTTCTATATTAAATTGGGTAAGCTAACATCGAAGTCATCTTGACCTTTATGTCTTTGATGCTTATGTTAGAATCTTTCCACATTTCAATCCAATATAAATCGCATTCATATCTTCATAGTTGCATTTGTAACTAGTGATGATTGTGTGATTTTTCGATGTCTGTTAATAATGGCCCAATGATGAAAATAAGTTCTTTTACATTCTCTAATGAATGATGAACACAAAATCCTATGTTACAGTTTCTCTTTTGCAAGTACACCATTGCATTTCATGTAGCTTGCATTATTAGACTTCATGTTAATTTGCATTTTTAGGCTGCATTATGAGTGTGAGAGGCTTCTCCTTTCATCTTTATTGTGGACATTTAATCAATTGTGGTCACATTTTGATCTTCATTTCCTTATTTTCTTTTGTGATCTCAATCAAAATTTCTATCTTAAACAGTTGATTGATTTTTGGAGCATTTTCTTTTCTTATTTCTATTTCTTTCCATATCTTTCAAACTTCTATCTTCCATTTTCTTTTTTCCCACTTCTTTTCTTCTAAATCACCTTTGGGGCATAATATTTCATGCTTGATGATCTACCTTGGTTCTATGATTCTTATATCTTTCATCTTACATCAAGAACCTTATCTTTTGTTCGATTTGATCAAATTTATCAATTTGTTGTTTCTCCTCTATCTCATTTCGATTTCGATCATGAGGGGACAGTAATTATCAATTTCAATCCTTGATTCAGTTTAATCAATTTTATCCTCGACTTTTCAAGTTAAAATTTATTTGTATTATTTGTCCTGATGTGTTCCCGAGTTGACCACACATCTGGGTTGTTTTGTGATCCCAAATTGACCTCACACTTCAATTTCTTTCTTTGACTACATGTGTTTCCGAATCGATCACACATTAGTCAAAGAGGGGCAAATGTATGCACCCAAAAATGGTCGCCTAGACTATGGGCCCCCATTATTCAATTTATCAATTTATCAAATTTTTTGAATCAATGGTTTGTAATATTTTATTAAATCAATTCAAATCAATTTCCTTGATCAAATTCGATTTATTTCATTTCTAAGATTGATCATTTTATTCCAAGTCTTATTTAATTAAAAGAAAATCTTCTCTTTTAATTAAATAAAATAAAATCCCCATTTAATTAAAAGAAAACCTCTCTTTTAATTAAACAGTTAATCCACATTTAATTAATTAAGAGAAAAACCTCTCTTTTAATTTAATTAAATATCTTCTATTTAATTAAAAAGAACTTGCTCCCTTTTAATTAAATAAAAATCCCACTTAAATATCTCTTTTGATGAAAAAAGGAAATAAAATAAATTCTTTTTATTTAATTTCTCTACACTTAAAAATGTGATCTAAGTGGAATTTATCTTTCCACTTTCTCCTCAACCACTCCTCTTTTCTAATTGGTGGAATCTTGTCTCACATGGATCACCACTTTCTTCTCAACCACTCCTCTTTTCTCATTGGTGGAATTTTGTCTCACATGGATCAAGCTCTATTATCCCATATTGGTTGTGAGAAGCCTCTCACCTCCATAATTTCCTTTATAAGGGAGAGCCCTCTCCTCATGTTAGACACCCATGATTATGCTATCCTTATGCTGTAGGTTTGAAGACCAATTTTTGAAGGAGTTTGAATACAAAAGCTTTTTGTGGAGAACTTCTATTTTCTTGTCTTTTTCTCTCTTGCACCCATCATGGGCTTTTAGCTTAGATCTTGCATTTATAGATTAGATTTTGCTTTCATAGATTAGATCTTATTTTCATGCATATTTGAAGATCATGGAGACTAGCATTCTTGCTTTTCCTCTTTGAATCTCTCATCTCATGGTGTACTTGCATGGGCACAAAAATAGGTCAAACTGAGGGCCTCCATTGCAAACCCTTGCACTCTATGAGTAGAGAGCTATGGATCAATTTGTGAGGGCTCATTCTTGAGTTTTCTTACATGTAATGATTCATAGAAGTGTGACAACATTTTAGCACACAATAGTAGCCAATGATTCTCATTCTGAAACTTAATCTTAATTTTTCCCTTTCCAACAATCTGACAAGGTTCATTATCCCCCAAATAAACAAGCCCAAAATCCCTGTAGACATAATCAATGAAATAACCTCTATGAGGTGTAGCATGAAATGAAGCACCAGAATCTAAAACCCATGAATCATCAACACTTTCTAAAGACAGAAGCAAAGCATCTTCTTCAGATTTTTTACTTACCACGTTTGCCTCCTTGTCTCCATCTGATTTATCTCCTTCATTTTTCTTTCGATTCTAGAAATCTTTCTTTTTATGCCCTGGTTTCCCATAGTACTAGTAATCGTTTGGTCCTCTCAATTGAGACCTCTTCCCCTTTGACTTTTCTCTTGATTTCTCATGATTTCCAGAGTTCCTTCCTCTCTCAGTTGTTTTGCCCCTGCTTTGTGCATTCAAAGAACTTCTTGATGTAGATCCACCTGAGGATTTGCTACGAGTTTCCTCACTCAAAACAACACTGATCACATCTTCACATTTTAGGGTACTAGATCCAAAAACAAAATTACTCACCACCATTACCAAGCCATTCTAGCTTTTAGGCAAAGAACACAAAATCAAGAGAGCCCTAATTTCTTCATCAAAATTGATACTCATAGAAGATAACTAACTAGTAATAGTATTAAACTCATTTAAATGATCTGCAAGAGACCCACCTTCTACCATTTTCATATTAAATAAATGCTTCATGAGAAATACCTTGTTTGAAGTGGAGGGCTTTTCATACAGTGTTGCTAGGGTTTTCATTAACTCTTCTGTTGTCTTTGCTTTTGTAATATTAAATGCCACCGATGGTGCCAAGCATAACCAAATGCTTTCGAGTGCCTTTCTATCCAAAAGATCCCATTCAACATCTCACATAGATCCCTGATTCTTGGCTTTTCCTTCCAATGGCTTCCATAAATTCTTTTGATATAGATAGTCTTCCATTTGCATCTTCTATAATTGGCAGTTCTGCTTGTTAAACCTGTCAACCCTCAGCTTACCCTCATCTGCCATTGCTCCCACTCAATCGTGAGACTCCCACTTAATCATGAGACTTTCCTACAGAGGATAACTGAAAGAAAACTAGGCTCTGATACCACTTGTTAGGATAAACCACTGACAAAAATAAAAACTACATGCAAATATAACCAATAATAGAAAATAATAGATCACACAGAAATGAACACAAGGCACCAAGATTTAATGTGGTTCACCCAATCCCTAGGCTATGTCCACCAAACAGCAAGTCCAATCTTATTACAATCTAGTGGTTACAACCTGATTACAATTCATAATCCCTTACAGCTCAATACTGCTGCAAGAAGCAATTTTGCATCACAACATAATGAAAATACCCAACCCTAAACCCTTTTATACAAGTATTAAACCACTTTAGAGTTATAACATGTCAGCCATAAATTAGCCATAACTTTAGTGGAAAATCTATGAATGGAAAATCTACAAATAGTACCAAAAAAAAAAAATTCCCCACAAAATTATGGAGTATGTATAGTACTCTCCTGATCAGTCACCACAATCGAACACTTATCCTAGAAATAAGAAAAGGGCTATGTTGATAATTATCTTAGAAATAAGAAAAGGGCTATGCTGATAATGAGAGGAAACAATCAAGAGATTAATGTAGAAACTAAAAAGCAATCATTTAGGTCATGTGAGACCTAAATAGAGTAGCAAAAATAGTACCCTAGATCACAATTGGGACATATCCTATGTAGATTGGTGGAACTAAGGTCATAGTTGATATAGCTGAAGATCCTTTTAAGGATCATGGCACCGACATTGTTGGTGGTATTACTAGTTATTCCAAAGCTAAAGAAGAAGTGGATGAAGAAGAAGAGAGAAAAAAAAAGGAAGAGGAGAAAAGAAAAAAAGAAGAATAAAGGAAGAAGAAAAAAGATGATGAAAATAAAATGAAAGAAGAAGAACATAAAAGGAGGAAGTATAGAAGAATAAGGAGGAGGGGGAAAAAGAGAAGAAGGAGGAGGAGGAGGAGGAGGAGGAGAAGAAGAAGGAGGAGGAGAAGAAGAAGGAGAAGAAGAAGAAGAAGAAGAAGAAGAAGAAGGAGGAGGAGGAGGAGGAGGAGAAGAAGGATAATAATAAGGAGGAGGAGGAGGAGGAGGAGGAGGAGGAGGAGGAGGAGAGGCTGAGGCTGAGGAATAGAAAAGAAAAGAAGATGAAGAGACTGTTGCAACTCTAATAAGCTCATATGATGATGATAAAACAAAGCTAATATCATCTTTGAATAAGATAATCATCAAGAATAGATAGGTAAAGAGTTTTTAGAAAGCTCTCATGGATGTAACTAAAAAGTTACAAAGTGGACTTATGGTGAAGATGGTGGATTATGATCCAGAGGATAGAGCTAAGGAAGTGACTCAAGAATTTGATGCTGAATTCACCAACTTATTAGATATGGCATCAATTCAAGTCCAAGAAAAGATTGATTCTCATAGATTTGATAAAGTATGTCAGAACATTAGAAATGATGTAGGAGCTCTTCATGTCTATATCATGGATCTTAGAAGATGTGAGCTTGAAGGAAAGACATTATATGATAGATGTGTTATGTCATTCAAATTTAGAAAGGATAGCGATGATGAGTTGTGAAGGACGCATGATAAAGTCAAGGCATTAGTAGATCAACTTCAACAACCAAACATCATAATTGAAGATATTAAAGGGAAAATAAGGAAGATTTATGATGAGATAAGCCTCATAAAGATAAACAAGAAAATTATTACAAAGAGGTTATCACTCTTAAGAGAACATCTATCTCTAAAGATAAGTACACTTGAACAAAAAGTGCAGGAATGTCTAAAAGCCAAGACTTCCTTTATAAGTTTTTATACTTGGACTTGAATGTAGTAGAGATTTTAGCTTATAGGTTGTGTTCTCTCCTCAACATATCAGAGAGAGTAAAAGACACATGGGAGAAGAACTTGAAGAGTCTGAAGTTAAGCTTTGTATACTTCATTTCTTGACTATTGGCCTAGTGAAGAGGTAAAGAACTTCAATTTTGACACATTTGTCATTGATATCAAAGGGGGAAAAGTATAAGGAAAATTGTATAGAGTGTTATGAAAGGGGGAGAAGTAGTACTAAGGGAGAATAATATCTATGCAAAGTATATTGTACTAGGAGAAGTAAGGAAATATGGTTATAAATGTAATGATCCAAACAAAACTGAATTTTGATGTTTTTTGTAAAGGCCAAATTTTGAAGAAAAGTTCTATACAACATTTTGGAGCCTAGCCAAATTTTCCATATGTTTCCATCAATTCCAAAGGGTGAGATTTTTCAAAATATGTCTAAGTATGAAAATTTATATTTTTCATTTATGGGAACATATATCTTATGGTAAGAAGGCACATTGTACATATAAGAATTCTAAGATTAGACATGGAAAATTGTCTAAGTATCAGATACTTATCCGACATAGTAGGAGTAGTTTTTATTTGTATGGATGATATAGTAATATTTTGCATGTGCATAGTTAAGGAAAAGTAGTATAGTATATTAGGATGATGTCACTAACTGTGCAAGTGTGTAAGAATAGAACAAAATGAGATATGTAATAAACACCAATAAAAGCAGTGAACAGAGCAGAATAGAGCATATATGTAACTGGGTAATTTCATGTTAAAGAATTATTTTCTATATGAAATATTTATTTAAATATTTAGGGATAACATAATAGATTTTAACCCTAAGAGAGAAAGAGTTAATCTTGTATTTTTCCAAGTGTGTGGAATCTTGAAGGCTGATTGGGAAAGTTTTGTAAAATGTAAAGGTATAAACTAAAAATTGTATTATGAGAAGTAATGTGTAAGGTACACATGATATGTGAAGTGATATGAAACTATATGATACAAGTATTGATGTATGATTAGAGGTATGAGGAGTACAGTGAAAGAAAGATCAGATATTGAAGATATCAATAGTGACAGAGGTTTTTGTATCTATCTCTTTTGTATCACATAAGTATATTGTATAATCGCATGTTTGGGCAGTGAGCTCATCTTTCATATATTGTAATTATATATACCAAATCCTAACAAGGTTGAAGAACCTAATAGTGTTGAGGATCTTAACAGGGCCTATTCCTTTAACAAGGACCAAGACACTACATGTATTTAATAGACTCCTAACATGGTTTGTTAGAATGTAAAGTCCACCAATATAACTAAGAGACAGGGTGAGTTAGTTATCCAACTATTATAAAATTTATCAACCCTTTAAATCTTTAACCTTATGAGAAATATAATCAGTAACCACAAAAGATACTCATGCACAATAAAACTAGGTATGCTAACTAGGGAATCCCTTGATCAGAGGAAAAACCCCAATGGGGATGGTACCCACAAAATGATGTACTAATGTAAATATTCCTTATTAGAGGATGGTCCCTATTAGGATTCAATAAAAGCATTCACTACATATCAGTCCCTGTTAGGAGTTGTACAAGGAAGAAGGACACATTGTCCAAACAACTTTAGGGGCAGGATCACTAAACTCACTATCTAACTAATCTCTATATTTTTCCTTGAAAAAAAAAGAGAAATTAATTGTACTTTGAATTCCTCTTCCTCTATCCTATGAATTAGAATTCTTGTTCTAATCTCGATACTAGATCACCAACTTCATATCCAATAATCCCTTGGACTACTTACTTGCATTTACCAAATACCCTGCTCTTGTTCACACAATCTACAACTTGATACACTACCAAAAAAGGAACGTTTATACCATATCCTTAAAAAAATTCCTTGAGTTGACCTTGAGACTTTCCCAATTAATTATAATAGGACCACATTAAGATGATTAATTATTTCACAATTACACAACACTATCAGCTCATAGTCTTTATAAATTTTACACATATGACTTCAAATCTTGTGCACTCTCTGACATCACCATTAGAATATCTACTTTCACTGTACAAATTTTCACATCAAGATTCCATCTCTGTTAGGGGATATAATTTAACCATCAAATACTACTTCTAAAGAACTTTGTCTATATATTGTGCTCTATAAATTAAGCATATCTTTTGTATTTATTTGACTTACTTCATGTGCACTTAACCTCATCATCAAGACATGGTTTAGAAAATGTATTCAATTGATCTTAACTTGAACATCAATTCTCTATCTGTATGACCTCAATCTCTGTATGTTACTTTGCCAGTCTTTATAGAAACCATACTATGTTATCATCAATGACAAACACTATCATGAATGCAACATGTCAATCATGCTATATGCTCTCTAATGCTTAGGATATTCCCCCAAATGGATTCCATTAGTATTCATGCTAACAATACCCCTCTTTGGCATTGATGACAACATAGATGAAAAAAAATAAGTTCCAAGAATACAAAAAATGACACTCTAATGCTATTGTTGTTGTTCTTTTATTTTAAAATCCTCTTCATCAATAAAATATGAAATCCTTTGGAACACTACTCTATTCTACATCTCTTTCTATAGGATCAACATTAGTTGTTTAAACTAAAATAATCTCAATTTCTCCCCTATTCAATGTAGCTCCCCATTGAATCCTTATACATAGGAGATTTCAATTTCTCCCCCATTAATCAATCTCTCCCTCATTAGAGGATATTCTCCTCATACATGGTACTTCCTATTCATATGAGATGTCTTTCATCTATACTGTCCCCCATTCATACAATATCTCCCCCATTCATATATAGGAGATCTTTTCATATATATTCTCCCCCATTGACATCAATGAGAAAGGCTTCATTATATCAATCATCTGCTCCAAGTCTCTGCTCATCTCAGATACTCCCCCATATAGGAAGCATAAACATTTAGCCCAATCAAATAATAGTATTTTGTACAACTAAATTGATGCAATATATGCATCATCTACTTTGAAGTAGATAGGGGAATAGCCCCAAGCATACCTCTCAAGTACTCAAATCTATCTTTAGGAAAAGGCTTTGTAAAGATATCTATGATTTGATCTTTTTTACTAATATACTCCAATGTGATTTATTTCTCTTTATATTTCTATCTCAAAACATGATACTTAATAGATATATGCTTAGTCTTAGAATGTAAGACAATATTCATAGACACACTCATTGCACTTGTGTTATCACAATGTATGATAACAAGATCTGAAAATTCTATCTTAATTTCCTTTAACATCTGCTTAATCTACATGATTTGATTACAATTATTTTCTACTTCAAAGTACTCTACTTTAGTTGTACTCTATGAAATATGATCTTATTTATTTATCAACCAATAAACCAATCTTCCTCCAAGAAAAAATGCTCGACCACTGGTGTTTTTTCTATCATCCATACTACCTACCCAATACACATCAATATAAGCACATAAAGTGAAATCACTTTGTTTATCATACCATAATCCATAATTAGGTGTACCCTTCAAATAGCTGAATATCCTTTTCACTACTACATAATAATACTCCCTAGGATCAGCTTGAAATCTAGCTACAATCCCAATTGCATTTTTTATATCAGGTCTTGTGTGAGTCAGATATTGCAAACCTCCAATCATTGGTATGTACTTCTTCTTCTCAACTGTAGGCATCTCATCTTTCCTAGATAACTTGTGACTAGTTACAATGGGTATACCAATAGGCTTACAACTTTCCAAGCTAAATCTTTTCAATAAATCTTTCAAATACTTAGCTTTTGAGATGAAAATTACATCATTGTTTTGCATAATCTATAAACCTAGGAAAAACATCATCTCACCAATCATGCTTATCTCAAATTCATTCTTCATTTCTTTAGAAAACTTATCACTTGCTTCATTATTACCTCCAAAGATTATGTCATCATCAAATATCACAATGATCAACAATCCATCCTCAATTTCTTTCTAATATAAGTTAGCATTTTTTATACCTTTAGCAAATCCAAGTTTTTCCAAATACTTATCCAATTTGCATGCCAAGTTCTAGGTGCTTGCTTTAAACCATATAATAATTTCTTGAATCTGTATACCATATCCTTGTCTTTTGTTAAAGGAAATCTTTCACGTTGCTCAAATTAAACTTCTTCTTCAAGTTCTCCATTCAGAAAGGCTGATTTGACATCCATCTAATACACTCTGAACTTCTTACTTGCTTCATAAGCCAAAAATATTATCACTACTTCTATTCTAGCTATAGGGGCATACATTTCTTCATAATCTATTCTCTCCTACTACAAATAACTTTTGCATACCAGCCTAGATTTGTTTCTAACAACTTCACCTTATTCATTCATCTTATTTCTGAATACCCATTTAGTTCCTATAATGTTCATGTCTTTAGGTCTAGGAACCAACTCCCATGTTTCATTTGTCACAATCCGATTAAGTTCTTCCTTCATTGATTGAATCTAATGATCATCTTTGCATGCCTCATCTGCACTCTTAGGTTCCACTTGAGAAATTAGACATAATTCCTCATATTCTCTATTTCTTGTCATCACTCCTTTGTCTTTTTTTCCAATGATCTACTTTGTGGGGTGATTCTTTGTCAGGTTCTTGTTAGGTGTAGGAGTTTCTATCTTAACTCTTATCTCTTCTATTGGTTCATCTCTTTATTATCCTCTTTTCTCAACAATTTATACATCATTCTACAAGTCATTGTTCATATCAAAGAAAAATTTTACATTCTCTCTAACAATTTTAGGATTGTCTTCGTCCTCATCAGAATTATAATATGACATCCTTACTTTAATTCCAAACTTTTCATCCACTTTTTCATTTGTACACTCAACAATTGTCTTAGTTCTAAGATTAAAACATTTGTAAGATTTTATTTTCAATGAATAACCAAGGAAAATACCTTCATCACTTATTGGATAAAGCTTGTCATTTTCATCATCTCTCTTTATGTAACACCTACTTCCAAACATTCTAAAATACTTCGCTAAAGGTGTCTAACCAAAACATAATTCATAAGGAGACTTTTTTGCATTTTCTCTTATTTTCACTATGTTCATGGAGTATACTAATATATTAACTTCTTCTCTCTAAAATTTCTTTGATATATCATTTTCAAACATCATTTCTCTTCATGCCTCTAATGATAATTTGTTTCTCCTTTCTACTATCTAGTTTTTCTCAAGGGTCTTGGGTGATGACAACTATCTTTTAATTCCATTTTCTTCACATAACATGTTAAACTCTCTAAAAGTAAATTCTCCACCTCTATCTAATCTCAAACATTTAATCTTTGCACCAGATTCATTTTCAACTCTATTCTTAAATATCTTGAACTTCTCAAATTCCTCATATTTTTCTTTGAGAAATTCAACCCACATCATTCTAGTGAAATCATCAACAAAAATCATAAAGTACCTTTTTGCATAGAAATCTCTTTTTTTGGTAGGGCCACTCAAGTCTATATGAAAAATCTCCAACTTCTTTGTTGTAGTAAACTTCTTGCTGGGAAATGATACCTTCTTTTGCTTAGACATGATACATTGTTTGTAAACAACATTAGCAAGCTTCATGATTCTAGGAAAATCTCTTACTGCAAATGCACTCACCTTTACAATATTATCAATGTTTCTATGAAAAAAAATTCTATGCCACAACCAACTCTTATCCACTTTTGCAACCAAAAGAGTCATCTTAGTACAATTTAAATAAAATACATTACCTCTAGATCTTCTAAGTGTTCTATTCAACTTACCATCCTTATCTTTGATAATACAATTTTTATCTATAAACTACAACTAATAACCTTTATCTAATAGCTGTCCAACACTCAACAAATTATGCTTTAGACCATCAAAAAATTAAACATACTCAGTGTTAGTATTTCCATCTATAGTAGTAGATCATATCCCTATAATGTGACAAGCCACATTGTTACCAACTCTAAAAATACCTCCATCACAATTTTTTAGTTAAACAAACTTGTTCATATCACCAATCATATAATGTGAACAACCACTATCTATAATCCAATTAGATGTCTTTTCAACTTGGGAAAGTAGAGATTTTTCTTTTCTAATTTCAATTTCCAAACTCTCTTCTTTTATAGCCATGAATCCTAACTCATCATCACATTCACTCTAAACTCTTTCCTCAGATTCATCATCTTCATTTGCATACAAAAAATATCTAGGCTTCTAGGCTTGAAATTTCCCTGATAATTTTTCTCTCCTTTAGGACACTTAGAAGAAAAATGAAAAAATTCATTGCAAGTCCAACATTTAAATGTTTTCTTGCCATTTGGTTCTCTTCTCACAAGCAAGGACATACCTTCTTCAATTTTTCTATCCTCTTCATATCTGGATCTGTTGCTAGTAGCATAATCTCCATGGGTGCTTGCACTCCTTGATAAGAAAGGAAAAACACCTAATGTACTAATTTTTTTTTCCACTTTGGTCAATTCTCTAGACTGTCTCAAACTTTTTATTATGTTGCTTGCAATCTTCTAAGAAAAGTCTTCCTGGTGAACTTCTTAGTGTGTGGTATTGATAGCTCAATCATCTATACTACTTTCTTGAATGGTGGTATCAAAGTTTTCAAAATCTTCCATAGAATCTCATCTTCCTCTTTGGATCCATTATAGGATTTTATTTTTGCAACAATCTCAGGTATCCTACTAATATGGCTTCTCATAGATTCATCTTCCAACATTTTAGCATCTTTAAACAAACATATCCAATTCTATAATCTCATTCTTTTTACATGCTTGTCTCTTTCAAAAGTAGATTCTAAAGATTTCAAAATCTCATGAGATGTTTTTAGTGATTTTACATGACTATATTCATTTTTAGGAAGAGTTGTTAGTAAGGATTCTTTGACTCACATATTGCACATAATTAGATCTCTTTCTTCTTTATTGCATTCCTTAATCTTGTTTTCTTCCAAAATCTTGTTGTTATCCTTTATCAAAAGCCAATATCATGGACCCATACATAGAAAATTATTCTTCATCTTTTCCTTCCAACTCTCATAGTTAACTCCATCAAACTTAGGACTTTCTTTTTTGAAGTGACTCACCGTTGATCTCCCAAAGCTATTAATTTTTCTCTTCAAGGACTTGATGCTTTGATACCAATTGTTAGAATGTAAACTCCACCAATATAACTCGGGGGGGGGGGGTGGTGTTGAATCAGTTATCCAACTATTATAACAATTATTGACATTTTTTATATTTAACTTTATGAGAAATACAATCAATAACCTCAACAAGATACTCATGCAACATATATAAGATATGTTAACTAGGGAAACCCTTTATTAAAGGAAAATCCCTGATGGGGATGGTACCCACAAAATGATGTACTAATATAAATATTCCTCATTAGAATATGAAACCTATTAGGAGTCAATAAAAACATTTAGTACATATCAATCCCTATTAGGAGAATTTGAATCATCGTTAGGAGATTCTAACCCCATTAGGAGTTGTTTCAACCCTGTTAGGAGTTGTAGAAGGTAGAAGGACTCACTATCCGAACAAATTTAGGGGCAAGATCATTGAACTCACTGTCCAAATGATCTTCATATTAACCCTTGTAGAATAATAGAAATGAATTTTACTTGTACTTCCTCTTCCTCCTTCTTGTCAACTAGACTTCTTCTTCTTATGATCTCAATGCCAGATCACCAACTTTGCATCCAATAATCCCTTGGATCACTTACTCATAGTTACCAAATACTCTTCTCTTGTTTTCACAATCCATACACTTGATACACTACCAAACAAGGAAAATATCCTTCATGTATACCATGTCCTCAAAAAAAATCCTTATAGTATGACCACATTAAGATAATTAATTTTTCACAATTACATGACACTTTTAGCTCGTAGTCTTTAAAATTTTTAACATGTATGACTCCAAACCTTACATACTTTCAGGCATCAACATCAAACTATCTACTATCATTCTAAAACTTTGCACATCAAGATTCTATCTCTATTAGGAGATATTATTCAACCATTAGAAATTATTTCTAAAGAACTTTGTCTATATGTTGCTCTCTATAAATCAAGCATATCTTCTATATTTCTTCAACTTACTTAATACTCACTTAACCTCATTTTTAGGACATAGTGTAGAACACATCCTCAATCACTCTTGATGTGAACATCAATTATATTTATGTACAACCTCTATTTATGTCTGCTACTTTTCCAGTCTTCATAAAAACCTTACTATGTTGTAATCAATGGCAAATAGAGTCATGAATGTAACATGTCGATCATGCTACATCCTCTCTAATTCTTAGGATACCCTCCAAAGGGAGACCATCAAAATTCATGCTAATAGGGTCAACATCCTTAATAGGATACTTTTTTTAGTGGATCATTTTGTGGGTAGTATCCCCACTAGGGTTTTTCCTTTGCCATGATTTCCCTAATTAACAAAATATGGTGTTATGAGTTCTTCTTGTGTATGGTTATTATTAATTTTCAACACTATTGGCTTACTATCATATGTATCTTTTAAAGTAATTAATAATATTAAGTCTTGGGAAATAGTTTTTAGAATACTAATTCACCCCCTCTCCCCCCCTTCTTAGTATTATCTATTTCTAAGAGCATATAATCTGAGCTCAATATGTACCATTACTTGCTCAGATCCATGGGTAACAATGATCAAAGTGCTATATACGATTAGTACATGTGGAGGCTATCACCATAATGTCTTTTGTATAATGAAATGAACTCTTATAATCAATTTAGAAGGTAGTAACTTTTTTATACCTATAAATTCATGTATGGTATAATGTGGCACCTCTTTAATCCTTTCAAAATATCATTCTTGTGAATCCTACAAATATTGTTAATGAGAAGATTAATTTCATTAGATTTGAGTTTTCTCTTTAATTGCCATATTATTGGCTTCCACAATTATTTATGCAATTTGGTGATGCTGACTCCATATGGGTAAGATCATGATAAAAATGTCTATTATTTGAGAAACTTATACTCATATTCCTATGCCTAGATTAGAAGAAAAATGTAAGACACATGATAAGTTGGCAACTAGATGTAGCATTATAAATGAATTGACTATATTGTAGGATTAGATTCAAAACCCTTGTGAACTGTCAAAATCATCATGCAAAATAATGATTATAAATAATTGTTCAGAGTATAATTAAATCTCATTACAAACCCGTCGATCTAAAAGTAGAATGCTTTCACATGAATCTCATCACAAAGCTTTGAAATATTCAAACTAATATTTTGTATATCCCATTCTACTATATTGAATTAAAAAGTTGTATATCTCAATAATATATTTCTCTTCAAAGTTTATTCAAATATTTGAAATGTTCTTAGTATGAAAAAGGATCTGCATTTAGTTCAATCGTTCTTATTCTTTTATTACTCACATATTAGAACATAAGCTCTTCAAAGAAACTTTAATGTATCAATTAATAAATGAAAAATTTCAAGCACATAGATGCATTAATTAATTAAATAATATACTAAGCATCTAAACTAGCATCCTCTTTTCAATGGCAAGGGCTAGATTGAGATCATGCAATCTCTATAGAGGTTATTTGATTAAAAATAACTTGTGTTTAGAAAAGGCTTGAATGTACTTACCTATCATGAGTAACATTACTATATGGTAAAATAGGATCATATAGTTAAATTATTTATTGAAATTGAGAAAATTTCACAAAAATGATCCATCTCAAATGTTACAAAATGAATCTCAATACAAGTTATAGTAGAACATGAAAATACTTGTAAGGAATTACAGCTCCAAGAGTGTATACTTGAATATTTATTTTTAAGAGTGCATATATACCTTATAATTAGTTTCCTAATAGATGTATCTAGAACCAATGCCTAAGAGTTCAATCTAGAGGAAATTTTCTTCAAGATTTTGATATGGAACCTCTAAATTTTGCAAAGAATTGGTGTTCCAACACAAACAATGTCAAATGGGTAAAATGAAAAAGTTTAGTTTCAAGAGCAAGATCTAGTCTTTTGATGATAATTAGAATTTGTTGATACTAACTTATGTATTCCTATTGGATTGGAAAGCTATTATGGTGATAAAAACTTCATTTTATTTGTTGATGGTTTTTCTAGAAATTGTAATGTTTCTTAAAGAAAAATATGATGCATTTCAAATGTTTAAGTAATATTTCCCTAGAGTTAAGAAAGAAACATGAAAGAGTATGAAGTGCTTGGGATTAGGTAGAGGAAGTGAATTCATATCAAATGAGTTCAACACTTTTTCAATGACAAATGAATCAAGAGACAAATGAGTGCACCAAGGACACCACCCTAGAATGGAATAGCTGAAAGAAGGAATACATCAATCATGGATTGTGCAAGAACATTGATGATGGAGAAGAATATTTCAGAGAAATACTAGAGAGAAGTTGTGAGTACTATAGTCTACACTTTGAACCAAGTTCAAGTGAAGAAAGGTAGAAATAATACACCTTTTGAACTTTGGTATGGTTATGCACCTAGTATCACTTATTTCAAATTTTTTTGAAGAAAGTGTTGGAAATGTAATGACAAGAAAGTGACTAAGAGTGGGAGGGTGTGAAATAGGAACCCATAAAAATTTTTGCACTTAGATTACTTCATCTTTATCTCTTTATATTATTTAAACTACTTCCATGCATAAACATAAAGTAATAAATAAATTAACACCATAATACTTTGACACAAGATATGGTACCCAAAAAAACTCCAAGTAGAAGGAAAAACTAGAGTGGAGATGATACCCACATGCTTTACTACTATAGTAATAAAGTTGGCTTGTTAGGGCTTACAATTGATCACTTCTAGTGATCTACTCTATTAGGAGTATGAAGGACTGTTAGGTCCACATTGCAAAAGGATTTTACAATGATTTTATAAATAAGATCATTTGAATAATATGATCACCAAACTATGATGGATGAGTCTCTAATTTTCTCTTTATGTTTCCTTGTAGCCTAATAACGTATTCTACTTTGCAATAACTTTGTGTCTCCAAAATAAACATATATCTTCTATTTTTCAACTCTTACACACTTAGAAAATGAATTTGTCTTTATTATATACCCTTCAAGCAATAACTGTATACCAAGTTAGCTCCCATAATAGATATCTTCATAAGAATCAAATTATACCATTGAGTGGGCTCAAGTACTCATGCTCAGGAAATATGGCAATTTTGATCTTCTATTAACACTCGAGAAATGCAGAGAGGTTGGGTGACACTTTCTTGGTTAGTAATAGAAGCTTTGATGACATTGTAGAACTCGGGTGATATAGCTAGCTTAGTTTACAAAAGGAGATCAGTTAACTCTTTGAACTTGATTCACACATGAGACTTGTTTCCCACTGATAATACTGAATAGCTTGGTTTATATTGTGAGCTTGGTTAACAAAGTATACCTTCATTTTCTTGGGCTACACTAAAATCTATTCCCTGATGGAAAGCTTGGTTGTAGTATTGACTAACCTTCCTAGATAACTTAAGTGGTTTATCACTAATTGACAATATGTCTTGCCATAGGATCAACAATCTCCCCCTTTGGCATTAGTGACAAAAAAACTTAACTGGTTCTATCAATGATAAAGAATCACTTAATCAATCTTTTCTATCAAACTCCCTCTTAGCATATGCATGGTTTTGTAACTCGCTTGAACTAGAATGTTGTAGCTCAGTTACAACTATTTTGAATATGGATTTTTCAAAAAAATAAAAAATTGACTGATTATTTGATCCATATCATATACATATTCCACTATACATTTCCTCATGTATATGTATATATATGTGTGTGTATATAATAAATAAATAAATAAATATATACTTTGATTGTATACATACTATGCTCCCCTTGTTTTTGTTACAAATGCTAAAAATATATACTTACAAATTAATACCAAAATGTGTGAGAAATCATTATGCAATTTCAAAATTAAAGACATAGTTTTATCCCAATTCTCATGTAATACCTTCAAAATGTGCAATTCAATCGGGAGTTTCATTGATAGCTCCATCATGGATCTGCAACTAAGAAGTTAGTGTTACGTACTAATGTCTTTGCATGTGCCAAATGCTTCTAGATCACATTCATATGGGGAAGTATCATACTCTAGATGTATGAAATGGTTTCCCTTATTCTATATTTCTCCCTCAACAACTCAACCTGCAAATTTGTCAAAAATTTGACCTTTATGAAATTATTTGTTGGTACTCAGGTCAAGTGCTAACTGGCTAGCATTACTCTTCAAATCTTCATCAATTTTTGTCAATTTTTCTTTTATTTCCTTTGTGAAAATTGATGTATCACATAATTTTGTAAATAATAAACCACTATTCTTTATAAATCCTTCAAAATTTCCAATCAAAGTGGACAATTCCACTTGATCAATAGAAATCTTTTTTGCTACATTTTCCAAAACTTTATTCTCAAAATTTCTTTCTGCCCTTTCCAAAAGTTTTTCCTACCCATCTATATCCTTATTTAATTTATTTACAATATCTATTATTTTCTCAATAATAGGGCCTCATTATTTAACTCAATTTTTAGTACATCCAAAAATATGTCCTTAATGTATTCAAGGACTTTACCTCTATCTTTTTCTTCTCTCAACTTCCTCTGTTGTGCCCTTTTTCTCCATAGATCACTAAGGATCTCAATCTAATCATCAGTAAGATTAGATTGATCCTAATTTGGAATAAAAATCTTAGTATCCAACTCTATCTCATTAGATATCTTTACATTATCCACACCTTTCCTTTTGGCACTAGGAGAGACTATAATTTATTTTTCATCATCATCATCTTTCTTCTTCTCTCCACTCGATTGACTCTAAGTTGCTTCCTTTCTTTATTTGTCAACCTTGTCTTCATCCGTTGGTTTTTTCATGGTTAAAACTATCCTAGAGGTAGATTGATTTTGCAACTCAGTTCCTACTTAGGTGTATGGAAGACTTTTTTGCTTCTTCTCTAATTGATCTACACTAGGTGTAGCAATGGCTTGGCTTGAAGTCAAGGATAGAGATGAAATCATTGTTGTTGCCATCATCTTTGTATCAGACTCTTCTACATTCTATACCTCTTTCTCTTCATCTTTGTCCATTTTTCCTTCTACTTCAAAAATGGTTTTCCAGAAACTTATTGTGGACTACACAACTTCCTCAATATTGTTGTCAAAAATTGGAAGGGTTTGAATCTTTGAGTCTGCCTATTCTCATGATTTTTCATGACCTCCATGATTTATGCATTTGAGAGGTTAGGAATGAAACTTTTCAATGTTTTCTCTCTAATGTCCCTTTGTTTTTTTATCAGCATTAGTCCACCTCTATGTGATTTCCTTTAGTAGAACATTAAGGGCTTGGCCTGTCAACTCATTTGGGTAAATTTTTCATTATTTCATCTTCTCCACTAGAGAATCTACAATTTGTTGTTTCTCTTCTCTACCTCTGGTTTCATACTTGATTTATTTGAGACTTGTCATTCTACTTCCTTCTCTTAGTCTCTTAACTTGTTTCTCAAAGAATAGTGGAGGCTTCTTCAACTAGATGATAGAAGTGTTTTCATCTTCTTCATTTTCATCTTGTAGCTTCAACTTCCTCTTGTATTTCTTGGTAGTTGTGAATATAGGGGTAGCTACCTTCTTTGGTGTAGTAGTCTTCTTGGGTATCCTTGTAAACACTTTCCCCTTTTTCTTAGGAGGTTATTGCTCCTCTTCTTCCTCTTCCTATTCTTTCTCTTCTTCTTCCTTTACTATGTCTTTGTTTTCCTCTTCATCTTCACCTTTATCCTTAGTTAGCATGATATGATCACCTTTCAATTTCTTCTTTAGGGTCTCCATCATCTTCTTTCCTCTTTTCAAGACTTGAGGAATCTCTAGACTTGAGGAATCTCTATCTCTGGAGATATCTTGGTCTTTGCTTCACTATAGGTACCATAATATGTTTTGTTAGGGTCAACAGGCTCATTAAGAAGAGACCCTATGATATCCCTTCTATCATCTATGTTGACTTCATATCCCAAGGGTTTCACCCATTTAGTCCTAGGAATGACTACCTGAATGTGAAGTGTTGTCACAATAAACCAACAAACAAATATCTTGAACATACTTCTCAGCTAACTCTCGAGGTATCTTGCACCTATTCTGCATTTTCTCCTTGAAATTTCAAAATATTCTTCCATTATCCCATCAAAAATTTCTCCCAATTCTTTCATGAAATCATTGATTTGATAAATTATAGGTACTTCCTTACTCTAGACCACACTACCTTTGGATGGAAAGAACTTTTGAACATAAAAGAATAAGCACATGAGTAGGGATCCAAACTTACATAAGTTATTCTTTCAAGCTCAGATGCTCTCCATTTTCTTGCTACAATGAATAAGTTGCAACTCGATAAGGTTAATTGTTAAGTTGTTCTTCACCACCTTGTAAGCAAAGTCAATAGCTTCACAGGGGACACTATTCGGTCTACTCAAGTTGTAGATCTTGTGAGCAATGACATGGATCCCAAATTTGATCTCCATGTCAATGAAATTATTTAGCTTCACTCCCCTACCATCTCATTCTACTAGGGTCTTCTTTTCTAATTCACCATGAGCTAGGGTTTTTTTTCATTTTGAGTCTATCTAGTATAGGGTAACCTATAACTTTGTGAACCATATTTTTTGTTATCTTCATAGGGTGCTCAAGCCAGAAGGACATATCATGTACTCTACTCAAAATGAATATGATCCACTTTATCTTGAAATCCTTTGGTATGTACAGGGAATGTATCAAACCCTTGATCTCCAAGTATCTATGTCTGGGCTTGGGTAATCCATTTTCACAAAAGGCATTCTATGCTTCATTCATCTCAAATATTCCTAACTCTTGAATAGTGCAATGATAGAATAACCCAATATCATTAATCAATAGTACCTTTGGTGGTATGGCCAAATGCACTTCCATTGGATCCTTTTTCTCAGCAATTGTTGGATGAAGCTTGAAATTTGGTGCCTTGTAAGCTACATTCTTCACTAACATTTATGAACCCTTCTTTAGCTTTAAGCTGGAGGTGGACGTCATTGTACTCGATTAATGATGAAATTTGTAATTATCAAAACTTTCACTATAACTTTGCTCTCCAACATTAATTTTCCTGTAGATCACTTTAGTGCTAAAAATTTCTTTAAAAATTGAATGTAGGGTAAAAAAATAAATCCTTGATTTCATTTTTTATTAAAAAAATCAAAATATAGGATCTCATAAATACATTGTATAGTGGCAAGTGAGACAAGTTGATTAATTCATTTGAACTCAGCATGAATTGGTCCTTCCATAACTCAGTTATAACTAGGTTCTAACATGTCTCTACTCAATGATAATAAGCAACTCAGCTACAAAAAAGTTGTAACTTAGTTAAAATGTAATTCTATTTCTTTTCCTTGAGCATCTTTCTATACTGGTTTGAATTACTCCATTCTTGTCCATCTGGAACTAATGTAAGATCTTCTTGATTTCCTAGTTTCATTCATCATCATGGATTCCTAGTTAGATGTGGATACTTAACACAAATCATTAGATTGGATGATGATAGCTTCTTGATTTGTGCTTTCCCCTATTTTCCTTACCCATTTCTGATTCCTTTGAGTTTTGATTTCATCAATCTTTGACTTGCCTTCATTTTCTTCACTGTTATTTATTGAATCACTATTCATATAGTTTATTTCCAAGTGACCTATAAACTTCTTTAATACATAGCATCTTATATTGGTATCTCTTTTTGTAATGTGAGTTTCTACACAATTTACTCCAATGTGCCCATATTCTCCACAATAATGACACCTTCCCCATATATTGAAGTCCCAACCAATAAATGCTCTTTGTCTAGTTCCATTATTTAAAATGTTTGGATTAGATCTGAAATCTAAAGATTTGGGACCTTGTTGTGACATTTTAAAAAATTCCCTTCAAATTTTTATTTGGTTCTACATTCATTTGGCTTGTCACCATAGTTGTTGTAATTGTAACACTTACCTTTAAACTTGTGTTTCATAGTATTTCTCTAACGAACATTTGATGTATGACCTATTTTTCCACAAGTGTTGCATGTAGGCCTTCTATTTTTCTATATTCCTTTCTTTGATGACTCTTCTTGATTGGTATACCCTAATCTAGTAGTGCCTTCGGGTCTACTCAGAGTTTTCTCATACAATTTTTACACTTTCTTGTGATCTCAATCTTCTCTCATTTAGTTCCTTAGTAGCTCATAGTTCATTTTGGAGTTTCTCATTTTTTCCTCTTAGATTGGTGATTCCTTTATTTGCATCATCTAGTTGGTCTACCATGGCTTCTTGATGTTGAGATAACTATTAAAAATTATTGTTCTTTTCCTCTAGCCTTGTATAAAGTAGTCTTATGTCTTCATCTATCATTTCTTTATCATTTATTTCTTTTCTCTTTTGTTCCATGACTTCACATAGTCTTACTAGGTGAATTTCTTGTTCTCTTTTCAATTTTCTCACTTCTTCTTATAGAGTGGTATTCCTCAACAATAGATCTTCTATGGTTTCATCACCTTCTTCTAAATTTATTTCTTTTTATATGTATTAATACTATTGTTTCTTTTGTGTAGAGATTATCATTCATCTATATAGCTAATTATTTTCTTCTTTTCAGAGAGTGAGTGAGTTGTTCCTTGAGTATCTTGACTTTCTCTATAGCCATGTGTGGATCCATTTTTTTATTTTCAATATCTTTCTCTAACTTGTACACCTCCATTTCCTCAAATATTTTACTCTCTAATTATTAAGCCTTTGATAGGGGAACCTTGTTTTAATACCAATTATTTGAAATGTAATGACAAGTAAGTGACTAAGAAAAGGTGGGGGGGGGGGGGGGGGGGGGAGGGGTGCAGGGTGGATGGGGGGATGAATTAGCAACCCATAAATTTTTTCACACTTAGATTACTTCAGCTTTATCTAGCTTTAGATTTTCTAAACTGCTTCCATGCATGAACATAAAGAAATAAAAAAATCAATACCATAACACTTTGACCAAGATATAGTAACCTAGAAACCCTCCAAATAGAAGGTAAAACTTGGGTAGGGATGACACCCACAAACTTCACTACTGCGCTAATAAATTTGTCCTGTTAGGGCTTATAATTGATCATTTTTGGTGATCTACTCTATTAGGAGTATGAAGGACTATTAGGTCCATCTTACAAAAGGATTTTACAATACAAAAAGTATCTGCTATGTTAAGAGACTTACCATAAGATTGTTAGGTCCACCTAGTTAGAGGATTTGACTAATGCACCTGTTAGGATGAATCAACAAGATGATCTTTCTAATGTAACTTGGTTTCTTGAATAAGATTATTTGAATAATATGATCACCTAACTGTGATGGATGAGTTTCTTCTTTTCACTTTATACTTCCTTGTAGTATGATTACATATTCTACTCAATATTCACTTCTTGTCTCCAAAATGAACATATATCTTCTATTTTTCAACTATTACACACTTAGAAAAATGAATTTTTCTTTCTTATATACCATCTAAACAATAACTCTATACCAATCGGCTCCCATAATATATATCTTCATAACAAGAGAATTATACCATTGAGTTGGCTAAAGTACTAAAACTCAGGCAATATAGTGCTTTTGATCTTCTGTTGACACTCAAGAATGTTGGAAATATAAGAGGAGAAACTAAGAGGGGAGGGGTGAATCAGTTACTCCCGAAACAAATCCAATATCCCTTAAGATGTCAATACAAATCAAAACCAAACTCTACTTAAAATGGAATGTTGTGTAACTCGGTTAACACTGAATTACTGTCACTTGACAGACACTAAAATAATCGCTTCTTAAGGTGTTTAGTATGTTTAATATTAATTAACTTAGTTAAAGAATCACAGAGGAAATAACATGGAAAACCAATTTGGAAAAACCACCAATTAAAGGATTTAGTTCACCCTATTAGGAATGGCCTCATTAGAGGTCTTTAGACACTTCAATCTAGACATGCCACCTTGTTAGAGGATTTGGAAAATAGCTTTTAAGTTAACTCTTTTAGGAGATTTGATTCACTGCTATAACTATTAGAGAGTAACATTGATATGACCTGATTGTTGATGCAATTGTATTTGATGATTTTGGATCTCTGTTCTAGCTTGAATATTTGATTAGAATGTTCTTTTCATCTCATTCAACTTGGATACTCTAATATTCTTCTAATTCACTTTCTTGATTTATCTTTTCAATCATATGCTTCTTCTCCATTCAATCCTCAACTTGACCTTATATTTATATGTTTTATCTTTTCAAGCCAACTTAAATACACTTTCAAAAAAATGAAATGCATGCCATGAGTTGGCTAGAACTAACCAAAAAAACTATCAGATCAAATATATTGATGCATGTAAATCCTTCGTTAGCCAACCCAACTTGGTCAACACTAAATTAGAAATGACTTTCCTTCAAACTTCGTTTGGCAATTGAGTGAGCTTAGTTAACACTGGTTCCATGCCAACTTTTTTTTGGTAACCAAGTGAACTTAGTTGAAAATGTATTCTTTCAAACTCCCTTTAGTAACCAAGTGAGCTTGGTTAACACTGGTTCTATGTAGAATTTCCTTAGGTGGCTGAGTGAGCTCAGTTAACACTGGTTCCATCTAGACTTTCGTTAGGCAACTGAGTGAGCTCGATAGACACTAACTCTGAAATTGGTTAACATTGAAACACTTGTGATATATTGTAACTTTCTTTGACTCTCGAGTGAGCTCAACATACATTGATTGCTCATTATGCATTTGATATTTGTGTAAAATCAAAGACAACATACAATTGAATGATTGTATCCAACAATCTCCCTCTTTGACATTGATGGCAACACAACATGTCATGGTACATAGAAATTTTAGAGAAAAATAGTGGTAAGGATAATATCCTTAGTTTCACTCTAATTCTCATCCATGAGAACTCCCTCTATCAATGTGAACTCCCTCTGTCATCAATCTTTAATAGCAATGACTGCAATATCTCCTTTTGACAACAAATTCTCCCTCTTTGACATCAACTTGAAATTTTTGATATGAACTCTCAAACATTCACAAAAATTTCTCTAATAAATGACACAAAACTCTCCCTCTTTGAATTCTTATGCCAAAGACAATAATCAATGTAGTTTCCATAAACTTGATGTACCAATTCATATGCAATTTTCTCTGACAATACTGCATCAACTTAACTAATCTTCAACATGCTTGGTTGATGCATCATTAAAATATGATTAGTGAGCTATAGATGGGGGAATGACCCCTAGCTTACCTCTTAGATACAAGAATGCATCCTTAGGTAATGGCTTTGTGAATATGTTCTTTTGTATTCACATATTCCAATCTCACATCCTTTTATTGCACAAATTCTCTCAAGAAATAATATTTTATTACAATGTGCTTGGTTTTGGTATGCATCACTGGATTCTTAGATATGTTGATTGTACTAGTGTTATCATAGAAGATAACAACTAGGTCCTTGATCTCTTCCTTGATATATGACAACATACTTGTGTGAATCACACAATATTGGAACAATTGACTACTACAAAAACATATTTTTCTTCTATTGTAGACTAAGAGATGCAGTTCTACTTCTTTCTTTTGAAAGATAGTAGGCTCTTTCCAAGAAAGAATGCACCACCACTAGTGTTGTTCTTGTCATTAACACTTCTCACCCATTCATCATTAATGAATGATCTCAATCCAAAGTTTTCTCCTTTCTTATACCACAAACCATAATATTCAGAACCTTTTAGATATCTTGTGATTCTTTTTATTGCCATCATATGATTTTGTTTAGGATTAGTAGAGAATCTAGCCACCATACCAATTGCTAATGCTATATGAGGTCTTGTATGCACTACATACTAAAGTTTTGAAATCATTGATCTATATGTAGTCTAATCTACCTCCTTAGAATCATCATTTTTGGAAAGCTTATGTCTAGTAGACATAGGTGTTCCAACTGGTCTCGATTCCTCCATTCTAAAATTTCTTCAGTATCTCCTTGATGTATTTTCATTGACTAATATAGATACCATCCTTCATATGTTGAATTTTCAAGCTAACAAAGAATTTAATCTCTCCAAACACTAACATTTCAAATTCTTTATTCATCTCCATAGAAAAAGATTTGCACAAATAATCATTTCAAGTAAATAATGTATTATCGACAAAGATTTTTGCCAACGCAATCTTCTTATCTAGTCCTTCTTTGATGTATAGGCTTTTGTTATCATTAGTTCTTTGAAAACTAATCTTTATGAGATAATTATGTAACCTTTTGTACTAGGCTCAAGTGGCTTGTTTGAGACTATACAAAGCTTTGTGTAGTTTGCAAACCATGTCTCTTTTTCTAGGATCAATGAAACCTTTGGGTTGCTCAATGTAGACTTCCTCTTCTAAGATTCCATTCAAGAATTTTTATTTCACGCCCATGTAATATACTTTGAACCCTTTGTGTGTTTCATATGCAAGGATTATTCTAACACCTTCTATTCTAGCAATAGGAGAAAAAGTCTCTCCATAATCAATACCTTCTTCTTAAACACAGCCCTTGCAAACTGACCTTGCCTTATTTTTTGAAACTTCTCCATTCTCATTTAGCTTATTTCTAAATACCAATTTTGTGCCAATTACATTCTTGTCCTTGGGTCTAGGAACACAAGTCCAAGTTTTGTTCCTTTCAATATGATCAATCTCTTCATTCATTGCCTCAATCAAAAATTTATTTTCTAATGCATCTTTAACAGTTCTAGGTTCAAAATTAGTAAGAAAACATGTATCTTTTAATTTTTTCCTTGTCATTATACCTTTTGACTAATCTCCAATGATTTTCTTGGGTGGATGATGTCTTCTGAGATGTTTAGCAAGTGTGGGCTTGTTCTTTCTGAACTTACTAGGTTCACCATGATGTTTTGAATTGTGCTTGGATCCCATTGTCTGGGAATTGAGTCCATCAGTTGACTCAGTTTGTACTGGCCAAAACTTGGGTCCTTCTAATTGTGACTTAGGTCCTTCAGACTATAACTCGAATTGCACTAGCTACAACTCAGGTTGAACTAGGGATTTTGGGGACTCAAGTGGTGAAGACTGTTGACTGTTATTTTCTTGTACTTAAGGTAAAGTATCAGGCTCATAGTAAACATAGTTTCTATAGTTTTCAAATTCTTTTTTGCTTTGTTCTTCACACTCTTTTGCAAATTCATCAATCTTTACATGTGCACTTTCTATAACTTTGTGATTATATAGATTCAAACATTTGTATGATTTTCTCTTATTCTAGTATAACAAGAATATTCCTTCATCACTTTTCACATCAAAATTTATTTTTCTTGAATCCTTCAAAATATATAAAATTTTCTTCTAAATACTTTGAAATAAAAAACATTATGGTTCTTTTTTTCCATAATCAGATCCATAATCAAAGTTTTAGTTGGTGCCACATATTTGTTCTCAAGATATTTTAGACCTATAATACCAACAATTCCCAAATGGAGCTTCATAAGTTCCTACCATTCTTGGAAGTTATCTATATTGAGCTTAGGAATCTCCCTTCTATAAGACATCTTGATCTTTATCTTAGGTCCTTGAAACCTTCTCTATAAGCACCAAAAGATCTGATACCAATTATTGGAAATATAAGAGGAGTAACTAAGAGGGGAGGGGTGAATTAGTTACTCCAAAAAAAAATCCAAGATCCCTTAAGATGTAAATACAAAGCAATAAATGACTCTACTAAAAATGAAATGTTGTTGTAACTTGGTTAGGATAGGAACACTCAGTTAACACTAAAAATTATTATCACTTGACAAATTCTAAAATAATCACTTCTTAAGATGTTTAGTGATTTTAACCTTAATTAACTTAGTTGAAAAATCGTAAAGAAAATAAAATGAACACAAGAGACAACAATATTTAACATGGAAAACTAATTTGGTAAAAAACAATAATTTCAACTACTTACTATTTTTCACTTTTCGGAAGTGAGCCATGTTAGGAGCCAACCCTATTTAAGGTTAAAAAAACAAACTGTTAGGTGTGACCCTATTAAAGGATTTAGTTCACTCTATTAGGAGTGTCCTTGTTAGAGTTCTTTAGACACTTCAATCTAGAAATGCCACCTTGTTAGAGGATTTGGAAAATAGTTGTTAAGATAACTCTATTAGGAGATTTGATTCACTACTACAATTATTAGAGAGTAACAATGAGATGACTTGATTTCTAATGTAACTATATTTTCTAATTTTAGATCCCTGTTCTAGCTTGAATACTTGACCCTCCTTGAGCATAATGTTCTTTGAAGCTTGGTCAACTTGGATACATTGATATCCTTCCAATTTGCTTCCTTGATTTATCTTTTCCATACCATGCTTCTCCATTAAATCCTCAAATTGACCTTATATTTATACGTTTTACCTTGTCAAGTTTGTTTGAATGCACTTTCAAACAAATGAAATTCATCCCATGAGCCAGCTATAACTAGCCAACAAAATTGTCAGATCATATATATTGATACAGGAAAATCCTTTATTAGCCAACTCAACTCGATCAAAACTAACTCAAAAATGACTTTCCTTCATACTTCCTTTGGTAACTGAGTGAGTTCAATTAACACTAGTTCCATGCCAACTTTTCTTTTGTAACTGAGTGAACTCGATTGACACTATATTCTTGCAAACTCCCTTTGGTAACCGAGTGAGCTCGGTTAACATTGGTTCGATGCAGACTTTCCTTGGGTGACTGAGTGAGCTCAATAGACACTAACTCTAAACTTTGTTAACATTGAAACATTCATCATTTACTAGAACTTCCTTTGACTCCTAAGTGAACTCAGCATACACTAATTTCTTGTTATATACTTGATATTTGTGTAACATCAAAGAAAACACACAATTGAATGATTATATCCAATAGGGCAATACAGAGAGATTGAGCGAGACCATTGCTTGATTAGTACTAAAATCTTGACACTATAGAACTCAGGTGATATAGCTAGCTTGGTTTACATAGAGACCTTAGTTAACTCTTTGAATTTGGTTCATACATGAGACTTGTTTGTCACTGATAATACTAAATAGCTTAGTTTATACTATGAACTTGATTAAAAAAGTATACCTTTATCTACTTGGGTTACACTAGAATTTGTTCCCTGATGGATAGCTCGGTTGTAGTATTAACCAACCTTCCTGGATAGCTTAAGTGGTTTGCCACTAATTGACAATATGTCTTGCCATATGGTCAATAGAAAGTATTATAAGCTATAAGATGAAAGAAAAAGAAAACTTGATGCGAAAATGGATGAAGGTATATTTCTTGGATATTCCACTAAAAGAAAGGTTTACAAGTGTTTGAATTCTAACACTAACAAAATTGTAGAAGTGAAAATGTTAGAGTTGATAAATTTGTAGAAGAATGAAGATGAATGCAAGAAAGAACCTAAAGATTATAGAAACTTTGTCTATATCTATGAAGGTGAACCTAACACCTTACCTAAACCAATGAAGGAGGTTGCCAAGAATAAGCATCTCTGCATTGCCAATATTTTACAGAATAATTTTACTAAGCATTTGTATACTATCAAGTGTCAAGCTATAGGATATGAGTCATAAAAAAAGACTTTCAAACACCAAATAGACAACAAAACACTAGTGTAAGGCCATAATAATGGTTCCCTCTTTTCATCACGAACAAATCAGATGAAAAGTAGAAAAAATGTCTTCTAGGGTCTTCAAACAAAGCCCCACCAAGGCTTTGTTTGAAGTCATGGCCTACAGGGCTTCATTCAAATCCCTAGACTTCATTTGAAGCCCCATGTCCCAACTTCCATGAGGGGCTTCAAATGAATCTTGGGGTTTTGAAAAAAATCACCAAGGGCTAATGATACAGGAGCATCTTTGGTTGACATGTTATCTTTCTCATTTGTGTTCATTCTACCAATTGTTGCCAAGTTGTAGTCATTGCTGAGTTGCAACAATTGCCATGTGCCAATAATTTTGCAGTATCTATTAAGTTGAAGTTATCTCACATCATGTTAACATTCGGGTTAGCATGTTATCCCATATCACTCTACAATGTGTGTCAAGTTTTTTAGTGTTTGTTGAGTGAACCTATTGACGTGGAGTGACAAAATTTTGCTATGCTCTTTGTATTTTGGGAGCTAACTTGTGTGTTGAATTCTAATCATGATTTTTATGATATGATCTTGTATTGGGATGTTTCTACAACCATTTTAGGGTCAGCCTTTTTATTATGAAATTTTGTAGAATCTTCTATAAGCCATTTTGGCAAGTATAAATAGGGTGTTTAGGCTTAGAGTTAGGGTAGACTTTGTGGGTAGATTTGGGAGAACTTAGAAATTTTGGAGCATATGTGTTTAGAATTAGAAATTTGAAGTTGGATCTTGGATCTTGAATGTATTTTGTATGTGGTTGTAACCAAAAGGCCTTACAGTTGGGCATGTATGCTAATTATTTGATGAATCAATAAAAGAATCATGTTCTATCTTTGTGTTTTGTTCTCTTTGTGTGTTTTATTTCATTGTGTTAACTTTGTAAGGTGGTTTGGATCACTAGGTGTTCCTTTGGACCTAGTTCTTCTTACCCTCCTTGCATTAGGTGGTATCAAAGATTGAGGTTTGTCCTTGTGGTGATTGGATTATGTAGAACCTTGATTCAAATTTTATTGTAGGGCTGTAGATCTACAAATTTGGCCTATAACTTGTAGAGGGTTATGATCTTACAGGAACCTAATTTGTAAAGATGGTTCAAGGTAGAGGAAATTTTGATAATGAAATATTGGATACATTAAGAGAAATTGTAGCCAGATTAGATGTTGTGGGGACAATCCAAAGGAGAGGAATGCATCTTGATCATATGATTGATGATGAAATAGTAGCGCAAAACCATAATAAAAAACCTAAAGAAGATGAAGATGAGGAAAGATTGTTGAGAGTATTATCTAGGTCACATTCAAAGCCTACTTTGGAAATTGCTCCTTATGATGAAGAAGTGGACACCAATGTTGTGTTAGATTGGATCTTTGATATGGAGAAGTTCTTTGAGTAGGAAAACACCCCTAATAATATGGAGTATACTAATGAATTTTATAGATTGGACATCATATCTAGACATGTGAATGATGATATTTAGAAATTGCAAGATATCTATATGGATTGAGATCCAGAATCTAGGATGAAATAAGTTTTGTGAAATTGGAAATTATGGAAGAAGCATATCAATATGCCTTGAAAGTTAAGGAGATCTTGATAAAGAATCATGAACAAAGACAAAGAGCTAGACGTGGTATATTCTAGAGAGGTAGAGGTAGATCTTATGGAGAAGGTGGCAGATCTGACAGTTCTATGCAAGATAAGGGAAAATATGAATGGAAGGATGATGACAAAGACAAGAATGAGTGGAAAGGTGGTAGTTCTTATCGAGGAGGTACTTGTTCTTACTAGGGAAGAGGTAATTCTTATTCTAGAGGTGGTTTCCATGGTAATTGTTTTAGATGTGGTAAAGAAGGGCATAGATATTTTGAATGTAGATCCTCTAAAAGTGGGTGTAAGAATATACCTTAGGGAAAAATCACCGAAGACCAAGGAACTTAAGCACAAGCACAATAGTAGATGAAAAGGGTATGATCAATATGAGAATTAATATCTCAAAACATATACATACACACTAGGAGTTCCTATATATAAAGGCCTCTAAGATGCATCTAGAATGGTTCTAGAAAGAACTAGGAGATAAGCATGGCAACTAAGAACACATCCTCCATTGTGCATGAATATACATGAATCAATGAGAGGATAAGTATGAAAAGGTGTCTCACATGTAGAGATATTGTAGGTACCATGTACTCAAATAAAGTGCTAACTCCTATGTTGTAGACACCATGTGCATTATTAGAGTGCTAACTCCTATGTTGTCAACATGACAACTCACAAGAGTATGCATACTCCTAGGCGACTAACTAATAAATAATGAAATAATGCATTAACCTAAGTAAACTTAAGTAAAGTTTAAATAGTAAATACTTATTTAAACCAACACCCCCCTTTAAGTGAAACTTAGGGGAATGCACTTAAGCTTATGAAATCTAGGATGAAATGCATAATGGGTCCCAGCTACTAGGCCATGTTAGGTACCCATGTATAGAATGAAATGTAATCTCTCATAAAGTGGAGAAAGGGGGAAAACCTCATGGGAAAAACCATCCCCCAAAAAGAGAGATGAAAAAAAGGTGCATGGATGGATGGAGTAATCAATACCCTCCCATTACAACATACATCAAGTATAAATAATAGAGAATTAGGAGGACAAAACCCCATAAGAGGAAAAATTTCCCCCATAAAAGAGAAGAAGAAGGAGAGAAGGTAGTTACCCCCACATAAATGTAGTGTGTTGATCAGTGATAGCTACTCCAATGTAGAAGCTTATCCATGAGTGCTAAATAATATTCATCCCCTTTGAGAGAAACAATGGCAGAGGTATAGGTGAGATGCTTCCCTTGTGTGTAGAAAGAGTATCAAAGATGTATGGTGTTTGAAACCTACTTAATTTTCCCTATGCCGATGCTGATGGTCTCTCCTTCCAATACTATGGAAAAGAACATGTGCAGATTGAGCAAGGATGGATGTAGAACTTTTCCCAAAGAACCATCTATCTCCTCAAATGATAAAGAGACCTTTTGCAGTTGTTGTACATAAGGATCCACAATCAATTGAATTTGTGAAGACTGATCATGTAGAAAATGGACAAGAGGGTCAAAGGAAGCCCTCAAAAAAATTGAAGAAGGATCATCTTTAGAAAAGAGAAGATATAGATCATTAAGAATGTCTCCCAAATCTGCTATGTCTGACTCCATAAAAAAACCTAAAATATCTGTGAAGAAGTCATCCCTTGATGCTAGAGCTGAAGACTAGGTGTACCCTACTATGTTGGATCTATTAGTGTGGAAATGGATGAAGTATTCACCTCAAAAAGGAGAAGATGTATATCATCAATGATGTCTCCCACATCTTCAATGTGAGACTCCATGAACAGACCTATAATATCCAGAATGAAGTCGTCTGATGAAGCTAAAGTAGGAAGGCACAATGTTTCCTGCTGCACTGAATTAGAAGCATCTGTGGCTAGAACTGGATTAGTAGAATCAATAGGAGTATCAAGAGGTGGGATCTCATCTGGAGTGGAAGGAACCATAGCTAAATTCACTAATGATAGAATTTCTTCGAGAAAAGGAGGAACTGTGGGATCTCCATATTATTTCCAAAGAGCCATCCACATATCATAAGGGTGAATGAGATTTTGAATGACATGCCAACAATTAGAAGTGATATTGAGTATAATGATATCCAAGAGTCTATTAATAGGTGGTTGTTCTTCATTGTCAAAGATTAGTTTGTTGGAACATAAATAAGGAAATACTTCCTTATGCTCTCTTCTTAGATTATCAATGATTAAAGCACACCATTTGTGATAGTTCTTTTTTATCAATGGGGGTCTAACATGCCAACATGTGTGACAAAACTCCTCCATGAGAGCAATAAATATATGCACCCCCCAAAATATAGAAATAATCAATCAACCCCCCCTAATGTATGATTTGGGGACTTAGTGTGATTACAATAGCCAATTTAGGACCTATTTGAAAAAGTAGTATTTCTATCCACACAAGCCTATAATTTGATTATATATCTAGAAAGTAGACAAAGAAAATACACTTTAAAAAAAAAATGGAACCTGATTTGGAGTCCAGATGAGCCCGTACCAAGCATTTAAAGTGGAAAAAAATCAAGATTTGTGATTTGTAGAAAAATTTAGGAATAGAGATCTCAAATCACTCAAGCCAATGTGTAGATCACAAAATTCTACCCCAAAACAAAAACAATTGCTCTAAAAAAGGAGTTCGTATAAGGAAAATATCTCTATTTGAAAATTGATGTTGTAATTATTTTTCCTATCACACCTCCAAAAATCAAATGACTTTAGATTTCACTGCAGATGTTCAATTTGGTGAAACAACAGTCAATTTGAGGGTTTTTTGACCTTTTGAATGTGATGCAAATATTTGATTTTCACTAGCAAGCTTTAATATTCACCTGCAAGACATCTCTCCTTTAGTCCTGGTCATTAATTTTTTTGAAGAAAATAATGCAAATCTAAAAAAATAGTAGAGATTCAAATGATAAAATATACAAATTTGAAATCTAAATTTACAGATATGAAATGATCATACCAATTCTACAAATCGGGCCTTTCGGTTACCAGTTTGGAAAAAAATGTTGCCTCAATTTTGACTATGGCCCAATATAGGAAAATTTATAGTCAATTGACCAAATTGATGTTTTGAACATAATGGTGAGGTTTTTTTAGCTCTAAATGCTCCCAATATCTATAGATTATCTAGATTTGGGTTGAGGCACTAAAGCAAGAATGGTCTCAAATGACTATGTGAAGAGAATCTCCCCAAGCTCTAATACCATGTAAGAATTTTTCTTAGGAAAAAATCACCCAAGATCAAGGAACTCAAGCACAAGCATAATAGTAGACCAAAATAGTATGATCAATATGAGAAAGAATATCTCAAAACATATACATACACACTAGGAGTACCTGTATATAAAGGCCTCTAAGATGCATCTAGAATGGTTCTAGATAGAACTAGGAGATAAGCATTCCTCCATTGTGCATAAATATATTTGCATCAATGAGAGGATAAGTATGACAAGGTGTTTCATGTGTAGAGATGTTTTAGACACCATGTGCTCAAATAAAATGCTAACTCCTATGTTGTAGACACCTTGTACATAATTAAAGTGCTAACTCTTGTGTTATCAACATGACAACTCACAAGAGTATGCATACTCTTAGGTCTAACCAATAACTAATAAAATAATGCATTGACCTAAGTAAACTTAATTAAAGTGTGAATAATAAATACTTATTTACACCAATAGTGGGCAAGGTAATATAAATGTTGTGATTCAAGAAGACATTGAGAGTTCATCTAGTGGACCTAAGGCTGGAGAAAATATGATTGTGAGAAGAACCTTATGTAATAAGGGACCTATTTTGAGGAGAAATATTTTCAAGACCAAATGTAAGATGGATGGAAAATGCTACAAGGTGATCAGTGACAGTGGAAGTTCTGCAAATTTGTCATTAGAGGAGTTGGTTACAAAGTTGTAGTTGCAAAGGGTGAAACATCCTAAACCCTATCATGTTTTATGGATCAAAGATGAGCATAATATATTGGTAAGTGAATAATGTATTGTGAAGTTCAAGATTGAACATTATTTTGATGAAGTTTTGTGTGATAATATGCCTATGGATTGTTGTCATATTTTGTTGGGTAGACCTTGACAATATGATATATATGTTGTACATGATGGAAGATTGAATCAATATACTCCTTGGGTGAATGGGAAGAAGAAAATATTGTTGCCTTTGATTGAAAGTCTAGATGAGGTTAATTGTACTACTGTGAGAATTTTCATGGTTAATAGAAAAAAAATTGAAAAAAAGTGAAGAAGAATCAAGTTTGTTTTTCTATAGTTCCAAGAGGACCGAGTGTTGTTAGTAATGACTGAGCAACAAAAGCTGGTCATGATCGAGTGAAAGCATAAATTGGTAGAGACTGAGTGCCAAAAGAAATTACAGAATTGTTGAATAAGTATAAAGAGATTGTTGTAGAGGATATTCTTGATGGTTTACTGCAAGTAAGGAGTATAAGTCATTGTATGAATTTGATTCCTGGAGCTAGTTTTTCAAATAATGTACAATATAGATTAACATCTCCAAAAAATGAAGAACTTAACAAACAAGGTCATAGTGAAATATAGGTTTCCTATGCTAAGGATGGATGACATAATGGATTTTTTGAGTGCAGCAAAGTATTTTACTAAGATTGATTCAAAGAGTAGGAGTTGTATTAAGTCAAGAATATAAAGCTATTTCTTTCTTTAGTGAAAATTTGAATGATGCAAAAAGGAAATATTTAGTGTATGATCAAGAGTTTTATGCTATTTTTCAAGCATTGAAGAAGTGGAGACATTATTTGATTCCTAAGGAGTTTGTGTTGTATACTGATCATAAAGCTTTACAGTGTAGGACCTATCTAACATACTATGAGAAAATCACAAACTCAATAAACATACATTGATACCCTCTAGTATACCATGAAAGCTAAATAAACAAAGGAAGTAACATAAATTTTAAAACCCCCTCTTTCATTTGTAGCTCCCATGTTCCTCTTTCTTCTCCATGTGATGTAGCTCCAATTGCTTATAATGCACACAATTAGGAAGAAAAAGTCTACGATAATGATAATGATATGAGACTACTAGAAGAAGTGATTTAAGCTTGAGAGACCAAAGACCAAGGGACATGAAGGACTCAAGGACTAGAAATGAGAGGAAGAATGCTCAATTTATAATCAACAGGCAATATGAGAGTATTGGACTTGTCACCTTGGATATGTGACTTGGCAAGAGATTCCATGACACATGGCACAAGAAGCCAAATGTAGGATTGTATGATGCTTGGAAGTCAAAAATTGCTAAAAATGGTTGAGGATCTATGATGTGTCATGTGATACCTCAAACACACTTAAAGCCAAGACTCTAGGACAATGGAAGCCAAATATAGACATGTGTAAGGGAATTAGAATATATGGATTATGACATATCCTAGTCAAGTGTAAATGAAGAATCCATGATGTGTCATGCCCATGTGTCATGATGATGTCAAGACTATGTCTATATTATGTGGAATATTTGAATTAAAAATCCATTATTTCACACAAATAGAAATTAGTAAAAATGGAATTAATGGTGGAAAATATGACTTAGCAAATTGAGAATTTCCATAGTTTGTGAATGATGAATCAATTAATTAATAAAATTAATTAATTAAGGATGTTAATTGGGAAGAATAATTAGCAATGTGAGATGAAAATGATTGGGGTGACATAGGATTAAATTATGGGCCGTTTAATCCTAGAGAGAAAATTAGTAGATGATTAGCCAATTTGATTAGATAAATGCAACAATATCTTTTGATGAAAATACGATGACTATGCAGATTGACTAGTATGATGATGGGTATAAAAAATCCATGGTAAAATTGATTGATCAAGGTTAGAATTTATAACATGCCAAGGACACATGACATGTACCATTTAACCGATATTGTAAATGCTACAGGATCAAGATTGATTGATATGGTTGATCATAATAACATTGATGGACATTGTCAATGTTATTAAAATGGTTTGATGATGTCATGATCTAACACTGGGTGACTTGACAGTGTCCATGATTGAATGATAAGAATGGCAATTTGACCTAGCACTGAGAGCCATGATAGTACGATGGTCAGATTGATAGTTTTGATAGTTTGATAGGTTTTTGAGGCACTAAAAGCTACAACAATGCCTAGGTTTCGACAAATGATGATTTATTTGGGATGTTTGACATGCTCTAAGTTGGTTATGGTTGATTTTAAATGATTTCATGTTGATTTGATATGATTTTGAGTTGATGAAATGGTTTTTTGGTTGATTAGACATGATTCTAAAATGATATAGAAATGATGCGTAAGAGGATATGAATGATAAAGAATATTGTTAAGCTATAATTAGTGGAATGGGGAAATGGGATGAGTTAGTATGAAAATGTGATTAAACTGTAGATGTGAACCATTTTTTAGCATCTACATTTTGCCCCTCTTTGATACGATGTGATTTAGAGTGTTGTGTCAAAGAACACTAATGAGAAAACCACAACAACATGCCCTAAGGGGTGATATATATGGTTGCCTCCTCAAGAAATCAGCTAAGATAAGAATATGATAGGTTAGTTTGTCAAAAATGAGAAGACAAAGACATAACAACTAACAGATCACAAATCAGAGCTAAAATGTCAAAGTTATGAGGTCTAGAGTGTAGAGCAGAGGTTGATCAAGGGCCCGAGAATAGTTTCAGGGGTTAAGACTCAATAAAATGAAAATATAATAAAAATAATAGCTAAATTTGTTCATAACAAAGATATAAATCCAATGTAACTGATATATTGCAAATTGGGGTTGAAACACAAAAGTTATAGGCTTCAGAGTGTAATGTAGGGGCTCTGAGAGTAGTTCTAATCATCTAACTAGTTCAAGTGTGGTAAAAATGCACCCAAGTGCACCTAGGTGAACTTGGTGATGAAAATTGCACTATGATAGTAACAAGTGCACCCTAGGTACACTTTGGAAGCCTAACTGCACTTTGAAAGTGTAGACTATGCCCCAAAATGCTCTAGGGGGCAAAATCAGCCCTATTGGACTCAAAATGACTTGAAACTTTGTGTTCATGATAAAAATGATAGAAAGAGGTCATAACATGGGTGAAATCAGTCAAAAATGGTAAAAATTGGTCAAACTAATGTCAAAATAAGGTTGGATTGGGTGGAAAGCCATAGAAGGTTGATAGACAGTGTAGGATGATGCAAGAATGTAGAAATGCAAGATGAAGATGATTTGGTGTATTAGAATACATGATCGCGGTGGTGGATGAGAGATGAATTATAGAAGACCAAGGAGATGAGATGAGTACCAATTAGAATGAGGTGAAGACTTTTTTTTTAAGAAAGTACACTATATGTCAAATGGAGCTTTATTTTGATATGACAAATAGAATAATTGCATCATGGCATAAAGGGTGAGAGCAAAAATGCAAACCTTTTGCATAAACAAGCATGATGGAGAAAAAAAAAGACCTTGTCCTATTTGAGGCATATATACATGCCCTAGACTCTCAAAGGTACATTGTTTAATAGATAGAAAAAGAAAATGATGACCATGTACCATCCTAGCCAATCTCATAGATCAATTTATATCATCAAGTGGCATAGAAACATGATCGAAGGAAAAAAAAAAAAAAGAGAAAAAAAATTCACTCACTAAAAAGTGTGAGCCAATAGCTATTATTTTCCATTATTAGTTTCCTTTTAGATTTATAGGTCTTTAGATAGTGTTTGACAAGTTGATCATGTGACAGTTCTATTTGTGGATTCAATTGATAGGTTCATAGTGATACATTGGATTAATTATTGGTTCACATTGCTCAGATAGGTGTGATTTTCATTGAAACATAGTGCTTTGAGTTTTAGTCTGCAAAAGTATGAAAGTTTATGGAAAAGGGGTGATAATCTACAGTGAGTATTTACAAGGTTTATTACAAAATTTTGGTAGATTTTATAAATTTTTGGGTTTTTGAGGATATTTGATGTTTTTGTTTTACTCATTTCTTTAGGACATTTTACAATTTTTAGGGTTTATTTTAGGATGTTTTATGATTTTTATAGTTTTTTTAGGACACATTACAATTTTTAGGATTTACTTTACGATGTTTTATGATTTTTATAGATTTTTTCACAACATTTTATGATTTTAAGGATTTTTTTTAGGTCATTATTTAAAATTTTGTGATTTTTTCAAGATCCTATTTGAATTTTTTTTTAGGAGCGTATTTGAATTTTTATGATTTTTTAAAGATCATATTTGAATTTTTAGGATTTTTTTAGGATCATAAAAACATATGCAAGTGTTAGCTCCAACCTGTTATGCAATAAGTCCAATGGATAAAAATTTCTTAGGGCTATGCCCCCTGTTTAAGTTCAAACTCATGTACTATGTAGGTAATATGCCCCCAGACAAGACACGAACTATGTACAAGGCCAAAGATAGAGTATGTGTAGATTGGTGATGCCTAGGTAAGATAACAATGGACATTAACTAGTTCATGGGCCATGATCAAGGACTAGGAATATCTCACAATATGAAGGATATGATCAAGGAATGACAAAAGTGGAAAAACTAGATCGAATCCCAATAGATGGAGGAGCAATAACTAATTACACATGGTGCCTAGTTGCTAGGTTTTTACCATGGTACTTTCCTAAAGCACATGTTTGCCAAGTTTTCACTTGTGGAAAAAACTCTTCTTTTGACTCAAATTTTCATGTCAAGATACCTGTTTGCTAGGTTTTCATCAATGCATCCATTTTTTCATGACATTTTTCACTTTTATTTTTTTCTTTTTTATGACTTTTTTCCATTTTTTTTCTATTTTTTCAGGACTTTTAGATGGAATCACGAATGTTGCTGACGAATGCTGAGAAGAAATCCATTGTTGGTGCTGCTAGTTGATAATTTATAGCTCAACAACTGACCATAACAACATAAGATTCATTCTTAGTCTACAGCTAAAATCAAACCACTAGAAAGGCCTCAAGATATACCCCCATGTGCAATATGTAAGATAGTGTCTACCTCTCATGAATTGAGGCATCTAAGGATAATTGGGTTAAAGGATTCTTTATATGGAATGTCACTGATGATAATGTATTTAAAGGCTTGTTGTATGGAGGTATGATTTTGTGTATTAGACAAGTTAGGTAATAGGATTTGGGTATAATTACCTGGATATAAGGAAGGATTGAGAGGATTGAAACTAACATCTTCCCACATGAAGGCTAATTAAGAGGGCTCAAAAAGACTTTGTGGCATGTTGAACACTAGAACACTAATATTCATAGCATCAACTTGTTCATTTTGTATCCTTCAGAGTTGCTTAGCTTTTTCTTTTTCATGGTTTAATGGCATCTTTTGGTTTTCACCAAGAGACCTATTCTTGTCATTTTTTTCTTTGTTTTCAATTTTGCATCTGGAAGATGCAATTGACTCCCTACAATATGCCAATGTGTTCACTTCAAGAGAAATTACTTTTGTATGATTTCCATTCATAATGCCTCCATATATATCAAAGTCTGTTATAATAGCATCATCATTGTCGAATTGATCAAAGATTGGTGGTCCATGTTGGTCCCAATCCAATAGTTTAGGATAACTTAAGGGGATATCATCATCATTGTTGAATGAGCTCTAGTTGAAGGTATATATATGGATATCTGATTTAGTAGTACCATTGGGTTCATGCTTAGAAGTTGGAGGATTATTGGTTTCAAGTTGGGTATCTTCAGATGCCTTTTCATCGTTCAAAACATTCACACTCTCACACATAGGTATCTTAGTACTAGGAGGACCTATTCAAAATGGGTTGAATCCAAGCCCCAAACTAGGAGGTTGTCCTTTTGTAGTGATAGGTTTGATTATTCCTTCTTTATGAGATCCAAGACCACTACATATATCATAGCCTTATTTCTGCATGATAATAAACCTAGGTCCATACGTGTTAGGAGATATAAGAGTGGGTTCTTGTTCTACTTTTTATTTCTCAATAAAGATAGATGTATTCTCATAGACATGTTCTTCAAGTAGGCTACTTCTAGTAATAAAATTAATGGAAGTATAAGTTTGAGTACTGATCTTAGAATGTTGTTCTTGTGATAGTTGTGATTGACCATAAGATTGGGGAGAAAGTGGTGACTCCATAATGTGAGATACTTGAGATATATTCTCCACACCCATTGTCTTAAATCTTCATATTTTCCTTAGCCTTACTAAGGAGTATATCTACATCCACATATTTAGAGAAATCTATGGGTTGTGCTTCATTGTTTATTGGGACTTGGTATGTAGTAGCATTTCTTAGATTAGTACAAAATTAGAAAGGGTCTAGATTGCCAAGGATGGTAACCTCCACAACGATATAGGAAAACTTTAGACATTGATGATATGTAGAAGGCACTACTTTCATAGCATGAAGCCAAGGGCATCCTAGTATCATGTTGCAAATCATTTCTATATCTAGGACCTAGAATAATGTATTCTCAGTAGCTATACCAACTCTAATGGGTAATATGATGATGCCCTTGGAGAATGTTTGCCATCATCATAGGAATTTATTGTGATTCTATGAGAGGGATCTACATCTTCTTCAGAGTAACCTAATCTCTTGACAACTTTAAGGGTACAAACATTCATCTCTACTCTGCCATCTATCAAGATATATTTGACCTTGGCATTGTGGATAAAGACTTTGAGGTGAAGGGGGTCATTGTGGTTGGTTCTATCCTTAGGAATATCTCAAGGGGAAAAGGTGATATGTTGTAATGTAGATAGGTTCCCAACCATGGCCTAGAACTAGGCACAATCAATGTTATCTGGGACTACTAACTCTTTTAATGCTTAGTCAAAGATCTTCTAATGTTGGGGGGACACACAGTAGGTCCAAGATGGATATTTGCATAAGGGTTTTATCAAGCTAGTCTACAAGGCTGTAATCCGAAGAAGTGGGATCAACAAGTTTACTAGAGGCCATTGGTTTAGCAGAAATGTTAGGTCTAACTAGTTTGAGTGATCTTGGTATGTCACATAGTGAAAACATAATGAGAGTTATCAACCTTTAAGGTGAATGTGGATATGTGGGAGTTAGACTCATTGAAGCAATTGATGGTGTATTCATATCCAGTGTGTGTGTAATTCACATTAGGTTGTGAGCTTGAGTTTGAACTAGAGGCTTTTTCTTTGTCATGATTACCCAATGTATCTTTAAAAATAGTATGATTAGAATTGGATGCTAACATTGATGGATCTATTGTGATCACACCATCATCGATAAAGTCTTATATTGCATGTTTTAGCTGGAAAAATGATGAGGTCTTATGGCCTTTTTGTGGTGGTAATCATAGAATTTGTTGTCATCCCACTAATCTACTTTAGTCAACAGTTTTTCTTTGATCGAGGGTAACTACAAAAAGTTATTACTAAGTAATGGTTGTGGTGTAGTCTCAAGAGGTATCCCCAATGGTGTGAATTTTCTATCTTTGGTTCTAGGATTTCTTCAAGGTCTATCTTGCATATAAGTCTCAATTTTTGTTGTTGAGGTGTTGTTTGATTGGGAGTTTGTGAACTTGTAGGGCTTGCACCTTTCAAAGCCAATTGAGGTTGTGTTGTGCTAATTGTTTGTGAATCCACAATGCCATCATTGGTCACATTCTTATTTTTGGAGAAAAAGTTCACCTTGTCAAATTACGTGAGTTGGTGTTTTGGTTTCCTTGTTCATTTTGAGGATTCCCTTATAGATAAGAGCATCTTCAATAGTAGCCCCTTTCTTTGTCAGTTTGGAAATGGTACTTGGACTTTTGATCTTAAGTTTCTACATTAAGTTAGGGACTAGGTTTTAAATGTACAAGTTAACTTGTTATTCATCAATAATGTTTAATGAGCATTGACTGACTATGTTCCTCTCACATAATAAGAATGTGATAAATGGTTCTCTTGTCTTCTATTTAGTTGAGTGCAAATTAAAAAGTGTCACGTCATTCGTAATGTTGAAGGTAAAGTGGGAGATGAACTTGTCTACTAGTTGTAACCAAGATTTTATGGCATTGAGAAGTTTGGAGTACCATTTGAGTGCAAGCCCATCTAGAGAACAAGGAAATAGTCTCATGAGATTGGTGGGCTCATCACTGAGTTTGGTACAAGAGGCGCAAAATTGTTTTATGTGATCAATAGGGTTGCCTTTTCCTCTTTTTTTTGAATCTTGGAGCCTCAAATTTTTTTTGGAATGGAGGCATATATAGAATTTTATCAAATAGATTAGGATGTAAGTCCCTTTCTTTATATAGAGCCTATTTTTTCAGATTCTCAATGCCTCAACTTGTTTGGAAAGTTGTTTGAACTATTGTAGTAATCTTCATTAGGGTTTTTCATGATAGCCTTCCCTTCAAGTCTTTTGTGTCAATGAGTAGATAATTTTCTATGGCAAGAACTATGTATACTTAGTTCTAACATTTTTGTGTATGATGAGCTAGGTGATGTGTCACTAGGTGGTGGAGGTATATTAGTACCTTGAAGACAAAAGTATCTTTTTTGTGGTACATGTTTGGGTAATTTTTGTGGTACTTTGTCATGACATTGATTGTGATTATTGTAAAATGTTTTGTTGTTCTATCACTTTTTGTGGTTATAGTTGGGATACGTCTACTAGATGCATATGAGACCATGTATGTGACTATTGTTGTAGAGCTATCTATTGAGGTTATTGTGGCATATGTTGTTTTTGTAGCAAATGCTGTTGATAGGCTATTTGTTTCTCTAGGCATTTTTGGTATTCCAATTGTTGTTTGAGTTGCTCTTTTTGTTTAGAAAATAAGGCTTGTTTTTGTTGGAATTGTTGCTAGTACATTGCATGAAATTAAAGTGGATTTACATTGGATTGTGTATTAGGGATGTTGGATGTTTGCACCACTTGAGGTTGTTGTTATTATGGGTGATGTTGTTGTTGATATGTTGAATGTGTGTTAAATGGATTTAGACTTGGTTGTGGATTGGAAATGTTAAGTCCTTGCATTACTATAGGTTGATGTTGTCATGGGAGTTAGTTATGTTCTTGAGAATTGAACATCATGTTTGGGTTGTTGTTTTGGTACCTTTGTGTGTTAGATATTTCTCCTGGGACACCATATTGATTTGAAAATGAGACATATTCCTTTTGAGAATGGATGAAATGTGAATACGAATTTTCATTTGTATGTTAATAGGGGTTGTTGCAATTGATGTTTTACATGGTGTACTCATGGGAGGATCCATAACATTTGACACATAACATTTGGTAAAGTTAGGAACAAGGGTGCACTTTGTTAATTTTATTCCAAAGGAGGTGTCTTTGGCATCCCTAGAGTACAAGTCTCTTTAGGAACATCTTGTTGTTTCATTATGTGATTGAGATCAAGTCTTAAAATCCTTTTCAAATATTTAGGAAGAGTCTTGTTTCCACTTATTAGTGGCAGTTTTTCGAACAAGGGATTGATGTCAATGTGTTCAAATGTACTTTGGAGGATTTTAATGGTTGATTCTTGATGGGACCTTATAGGTACCATCATGGTGTTTGAAAATTCCAAAGGTTGTTTTCGCTTATCTAAGTCCCAATTGATCATGGGTTGTATGTTTTCAAGTGTTGGGTTGGTTTGATGATTGGACTTAGGTCCCTCCAAGCATGGATTAAACTTGACAATTTCTTAGGCTGCCAAAAGTTTGAGGTTTTTGCAAAAAGTCTTGTCTTGGCAAGCCCTAGTCATTTCTTTGTCATTAATGCCATAATCTATGTTGGAATCAACTCTTAGATGTAAATTACCTTGTATGTTTGATATGTTGGGGTTAAAGGTACTTGTGTTGGGTTTTTTGAATTTGACAGAGTGTGTTTGGTCATCCTTGAGTGTGGTTGGTACACTACCACCTTCTGGTGGTATCAGGTTAAATATGGGTTCAAAGTTAGGACTCCATTAAACCATTCCATTTGTAGGAGAATTTTTTGAAGGAAAACTCATAGTAGATGTGTTGCTTAGCGTTGGTTGCACCATTTCTTGATTATTAGGGCTTTGTAGATATATGCTCAATGGGTCCATAAGTGATTGTTGTGATTCTTTGATTTGGTCTTTGTCAAACATTTGTTGAAGTTTATTACTCTTCTTTGGTCTTGGATGAAGTTTTGGCTGTGTTTGTACCTCAAAAAATAAGGGTTAATATAATTCTTCATGTCTCCGAGCTGATTGTGTCCTTGTATGTGTTGGCATGATACCTAAGGATGCAGATGTAATGGAGGAAAACTTAAATGGACACTTTTCCTCCCAAGTACACACCTAAACTACCAACTATGATCAGATAGTACCAAGTGTAGCCTTGGTGCACTTGGGGCCCTAAAGGTGAGGAGTTGGTAAGTAGAAGGTATGTTGTTGGTAAAAAGAGGTGTTAAGGTGACTACTATGCAAAGTGTGAATTATTTGAGTGTTTTTAGGTGTTTTCCAAGATATAGGGATGCAATTCAAGATATGAAAGTGTAGATTAGGGTTTTGGAACCTAAAATAAAATCCATAATTTACCAACTGCAAACTTAAACTACCAATTGTGCACCTAAAATGTGCAGCTGGTAAAATAGGGGTGTAGTTTGTCAAATAGGGAAAAACTTGGAAATTTGGAGGTGGGTATCCAAGATATGAGTATTTTTTGGATTTTTAGATGTTTAGGGATGTTATGCAATATGAGGAAATGCATAATGAACTAGGGTTTTTATATACAAGGTGTAAATATCCTAGGAAAACTATACAAATGCAAATATAAAGTGACATTTAGGAATTTGACTAAAGTAGATGAAAATCACTCTATGGTATACAAAATAATGATTAGGTTTAGAGTTTGGACTTGGGACTGATGTTGAAAGTTGATGTATGCAAGGTGGACTATGCAAGGGATGGTGTGCTAAGCTTGATAATGACATTTTATATATGCAAAATCAGGATAAGTGATCAAGGAGACAATTTGGTTGATAGACAAGCTGATAGGGTGTAATAGTGGAAATGATGCTAGTGTTTTGTACAATGCAAGATGAAGGGGATATACCAATAGGGTAAATCAAAATGACATTTAGGGAGACTAGGAATGTGATAATTCTATGACAAGGGTGCATGAGAAGGTTTTGAACTTAGGTGAAATCTTTGAAAGGTATTAACCTAAGAGTTTAATGTTATGACAATAGACTTTGGATCTTGACCAAAAAGAGATAAAAGTGAAAAGATCAAAATAAAAAAGTCAAATCCATCTTGACATAGATAGAGTTTGACCAAAGAAAATGGGAGATGCAAGATGCAGATCTTGAGGTTGAAATGCAAAGACTAAGGGATGCGGAGTGAAGCCTAAGGAATGCACTATGAATGATGAGAGATGAAAAATGAGGACTTATAAGATGAAATGTGAGACCTAGAGGATACAAGTATGAAGCTAAAAATATGGTGAATGCAAGTGGATGCTATGCAAAGATGAAATCTAAGTTATGCCAAGCACATCTATAGTTACAAGTTGTCATGTTTTCCAGGTCTTGAATGTTTTGGACCAAAGTTTGCAAAGTTTTGACAAGAGGTGTGATGTTTTGACAATGTGTAATGTTTTGACAAGGTTTGAATAGTATCCAAGGTGTAAATTTACAAGTTGGCTTTTATCTTAATTAATTTTTTACACATACACAAGACACAATAAGATAAGAATAGTTGTTGTTAAAGTGAAAAGATACACCACAACCTAGGCTTTAGGACTACATCCACTAAGTTCCCACTTGCACCAAAGTTTAGCTACACTTATCTAGAGTGGAAAATTTAGAATCTTAGGACCACAAGCTCCCCCTTATAGTACACTCACTTCTCGGGGCTACCAAGATCCACTTCCAAAGGGACTGTTGTCTCTACTAAGGACCACAAGAATGTTGGATGTCTTTACTAGAATGGGTGACCCCTTGAGCTAGTGGATAGAAAGGTTTTTGGCCTCTAAAAAAAGCTATTTAGTATGGGCCTTATGTTTGACAAGTGAATGATAAACTTCCTTAGAAAGTCTCCTAGCCCTGAGAACTGGGGTTTAACACACCACAAGGATACTGGAGGAGAGCTATCACATAGCAATACCACTGGCATGATAGTAACAATATCAAGTTTTATATAGCAACTGAAACTTTGACTTGGCTTTGGCCCATTACTACTTCAATGTCATCCCCTGGCATACCTAATATCAGGTATCTTGGTCCAAGGCAGGCTTCTCTATTAATAGACACCAAGTAGTATATAAAGTTAATTTTAGTGCACCAAAAGAAGTGTTATCTAATCTAGGAAATCCACATAGATAGTTTAGACAAGCACATAGGGTCTTCGACAACATCTTGTAAGCAAGCATTAGCAGTTTGTAATTATAATGTCTTCATCCAATAGTCACCACATGCTACAAACATATCATTAGTAACAAAAAAAATCTAATCTAGGTGCTAAAAGGAAGCATAAACCCTAGATTTAGATTATGAGTGAAATATGTGCTTTCTATGAACCAACTGTACTCTAATAGAGCAGACTATAGCCCAGAAGGCCAGAATGACTCAGGATGTCCCCAAGTGCATTCAAATAGTACTAACTATGCCCATGGTGTACTTGAGGCCAAAAAGGGTGTAGTTGGTAGTTTCTAAGCATAGTTGGGAGACTGGTTGTAGATAGTGGGGAAATGAGTCCTAAACAATACCCAAAAACAAAAATTTTGAAATCTACCCTACCAAGTGTGCTTAGATAGTATAGAATACACCCATGGTGTATTTGAGACCTAAAAGTGTGTAGTTGGTTGTTTTCTAAGTGAAGTTGGAAAGTTGTGAATAGTATATGGGATTTATGGTGACTCTTAGGCCCCTAAAACTACCTCATAGAGGTCCCAAGTGTGCCCTGATAGAGAAAAGTGCACCCTAGGACAACAAACTAACAAAATGCATAAATGAGAGCTTATAATCATGTTACTAGGCCCCATAATTAATCTAGATGTGATAAGGAAGTATAGATAGACATTATACCCTTCTAAGTGAGATCCTTCCTTGCACCTACAAGCACAAAAACAAGAAACTCAAGTTAGTTAAGCGTGTTCACATTGGGTTCACCAATTGTAGGACCAAAAAATGGGCTTATATATAACATACTATGAGAAAATAAAAAATTCAATAAACATACATTAATACCCTCTAGTATACCATGAAATCCAAATAAATAAAGGAAGCAACATAAAGTTAAAAACCCCCTCTTTGATTTGTAGCTCCCATGTTCCTTATTTTTCTCCATGTGATGTAGCTCCAATCACTTATAATGCAAACAATTAGGAAGAAAAAGTATATGATAATGATAATGATATGATAATAATAAAAGAAGTGATTTTAGCTTGATAGACCGGAGACTAAGGGACTTGAAGGACTCAAGGCCCAGATATGAGAGGAAGAATGCTCAATTTATAATCAACACACAAGATGAGAGCATTGGACTTGTCACCTTGGATATGTGACTTGGAAAGAGATTTCATGACACATATGGCACAAGATGCCAAATGTAGGATTGTATGACACTTGGAAGTCAAACATAGCTAAAACTAGTTGAGGATCTATGATGCATCATGTGATAGCTCAAATCCACTTAATGCCAAGAATATATAACAATGGAAGCCAAATATAGACATGTGTAAGGGAATAAGAATATATGGATTATGACATATCTTAGCCAACTATAAATGGAGAATCCATGATGTGTCATGCCCATATGTCATGATTATGTCAAGACTGTGTCAATATTATGCAAAATATTTGAATTAAAAATCCATTATTTCACACAAATAGAAATTAGTAAAAATGGAATTAATGGTAGGAAATATGACTTAGGAAATTGAGAATTTCCATAGTTTGTGAATGATGAATCAATTAATTAATTTAGGATGTTAATTAGGAAGAATAATTAGCAATGTGAGGTGAAAATGATTGGGATGACATAGGATTAAATTATGGGTCATTTAATCCTATTGAAAAAATTAGTAGATGATTAGCCAATTTCATTAAATAAATACAACAATATCCTTTGATAAAAATGCGATGACTACGCTGATTGACTAGTATGATAATGGGTAAACCAAAGCCATGGTCAAATTTATTAATTGGTTAGAATTGATAAGATGTCAAGGACACAGGACATGAATTAAGGACATGTACCATTTAATCGATATTGTAAATGCTACAGGATCAAGATTGATTGATATGGTTGATCATAATAGCATCAACAGACACTGTCAATGTTATTAAACTAGTTTGATGATATCATGATTTGACACTAAGGGACTTGACAATGTCCATGACTGAATGACAAGAATGATGGTTTGACCTAGCACTAAGAGTGATGAAAGTATGAAGGTCAAATTGATAGGTTTGACAGATTAATAGGTTTCTGAGGCACAAAAAGTGACAATAATGCCTAGGATTGGACAAATGATGATTGATTTTGGATGTTTGACATGCTTTAGATTGGTTATGGTTGATTTTGGGTGATTCTATGTTTATTTGATATGATTTTGAGTTGATGAAATGGTTTTTTGGTTGATTAGATATGATTTTGAAATGATATGCAAATGGCATGCAAGAAGATATGAATGATAAATAATATTTTAAATATATAGTCAAGTTGGCCAAAAAGATCATAATTAGTGGAATGAGGAAATGGGATGAGTTATTATGAAAATGTGATTAAACCATAGACGTGAACCATTTTTGAGCATCTACATGTAGTACTTGGGAAGTGAACATAAATTGAATTAGAGACATATGAAGTGGGTTGAGTATTTGAAGAGTTTTACATTTGTGATTAAGCATAAGAGTGGAGTTAATAAAATATTTTTTGATGCATTGAGTAGAAGATGTTCTTTGTTGACTAAGATGAAAGTTGAAGTTCTTTTTTTTGATGAGATGAAAGAGTTGTATGATACTAATCCTATTTTTTCAAAGGCATGGAGAGAATGAAGAGAACCAAATCTAACATATCACACCAATGAGTATGATGAATATTTCATTCAAGAAGGTATGTTGTTCAAAGGAATTCAATTGTGTCTCCCTAGAATTTTTATGAGAGTTAATCTGATTAAGAAAAAGCATAGTGGTGGAATGGCTAGACATTTTGGAATTGATAAGACATTGACTTTGTTGAAGGAGAAGTATTATTGGTCATAAATGTATAAGGATGTTCAAATGTTTGTGAAGAGTAGTGCAATTTGTCAAGTTGTAAAAGGAGTAAGTCAAAATATTAGACTATATACACCTATTTTTATTCTTGAGAAACCTTGGAGTGACATTAATATGGATTTTTTTCTTGAATTGTCTAAAACAACAAGGGGGTATGATTCTATATTTGTAGTTGTGGATTAATTTTCTAAAATGGCTTTTTTATACCTTGTAAGAAGACATCAGATCCTAATCATGTTGCTGAACTTTTCTTCAAATAGATTGTTAGATTGCATGGATTACCAAGAAGTATTATTTCTAACAGAGAGTGAGTTTTTTGGTTATTTTTAGAGAACTTTGTGGAAGAAGATGAGTACTAAGTTGAATTTTAGTTCTGCATTCCATCCACAAAATGATGGATAGATAGAGGTTGTGAATAGAAGCTTGGGTAATTTGTTGAGATGATTTGTTGGAGATGAAACAAATAATTGGGAGATGGTATTGCCACAATTCGCATTTGCATATAATAATTATGTGAATACGAGTATAGGGAAGACACCTTTTGAGAATGTTACTCGAATGAAGCTTAGAGGAGTATTTGATTTAAGGGATGTTGCTAGAGAAGAGAAGTTCTACAGGAGAAGAATTTGCTAATTTTTTGGAGTCTTTGCATAAGTGAAGTTGAACTTGGAAAAAAGTAATCAAAAGTACAAGGAGAATGCTGATAAGTCTAGAAGACATCATGTTTTTGAATTTGGTGATGGTTCATTCAAAGAAAGGGATATTTTTAGTTGGAACATATAGTAAGCTAAAGATGAAGAAGTTTGGACCTTGTAAGATCTTGAGGAAGTTTGACAGTGGAAATGGAAATTTACTTGATGACATGGATATATCTCCTATATTCAATGTTGTTGATCTGTATAAGTATCATGAGTCAAATGATGAAGTTATTGTGCCTGATGATTATCCTAAGAAGTAGATTGAAGAGCTTAAATAGATATTGGATCAGAGAATTGGTAAAAGCACAAGAGGAAAAGACTACTATAAATATTTGGTAAAGTGGAAAAATATACCAGTTGAACATGTTGCATGGATTTCTCAATTTGAGTTGGATTTAACTTAGGTTGTGACACTTGCATGATTCAAGAGAATCATTTCTTTCTACCTTGGTTGTCTGATGCAAGAGCATCTTGGTTTGATGTGTTATCTTACTCATTTGTGTTTATTCTATGAGACATTGTCAAGTTGAAATCATTGCCAAGTTGTAACAATTGTCGAGTGCTAATAATTTTATAGTATTTTCTTAGTTGAAGTTATCCCACATCGTATTAACATTCAGGTTAGCATGTTATCCCATCTCACTCTATAGTGTGTGTCAACTTATTCAATATGTAATGAGTGATCCTTCATGTGTCAAGTGATCCTTCATGTGCTTAGCGAACCTGTTGATTCTGAGTGACAACATTTTGCCAATTTATCTGTATTTTGGGAGCCAACTTGCATGTTTAATTATGATCACAATTTTTATGGTACAGTCTTGTCTTTGGATTTGTCCAAACTATTTTAGGGTTAGCCTTTCTATTATGTAATGTTCTAGAATCTTCTATAAGCCATTTTGGCAAGTATAAATAGGGTGTTTAGGCTCAGAGTTAGGGCAGATTTGGGGGTAGATTTAGGAGAACTTAGAAAGATCAAAACATATGTTTCTAGAAATGTAAATTTGAAGTTGGATCTTGGATCTTGAATGTATTTTGTATCTAGTTGTAACCCAGAAGGACTTACATCTGGGCATGTATGTTGATTATTTGATCAATCAATAAAGGAATATTATTCTCTTTGTGTGCTTGCTTCCATTGTGTTAACTCAACAAGGTTAGTTGGTTGTTGGGTATGCTTTGGCCCTATTTCTTCTTACCCTTCTTGCATCAGCCACTAGGTGATCGAGAAGTGGCCTAGGGGCTTCATTCAAACCCCCTTAAGACCAATAGGTGGCCAAAAAATGGGCCAAGGGGCTTCACTCAAACCCCACTAGGGTCACCCAAATAACCCCTTAGCGGGCTTCAAATTAAGCCCCCTTCATTCAAAGGTTCCAAAATGGAATTTTTACAAACTTACTAAAAGTTCTATCAAATTTTCCCTTTTGAGGGCTTAAACAAGGGCTAAATAGGTTCATATTCTAAAAGTAAATAGAGAAAATTACTATACTCTGAATAAGCTTTCAAAGGACTATATTTTAGTATATTTTGTGTTTATAATGATGTTTTAATTTTAATTTTATCAAACGTAGGTTGCTTGGCCATTTCACAAATCTCAATTTGAAGCTTTGGGAAAAATAGATAATGAGAAAATAAAAAAATAAAAAAATATGTCGATCAAAGGTATGTGTTCTACCTTTTTATAAAATCAAGAAACAATTGATTTTGATAAATACAAATGAAATTATATTGATCAAAACAAGTTATGTCAAAATGATCATTAGCATCACTTTGCCACTAAATGAAATCTATATTTCTTAATGAAATTAAATCAAACCAACTAAAATTTCTAGATATTGATGCTACTCTTCTATCCTTGAAAGAATTTTGTCATTATCATTTTTTAAAAAAATGTTATTTTGATCAAATGACTCATCACTCTTTGAAAATGTCAATTTTCATATAAACTACTCAAAGGAGATAGAAAAATGGACTTAAAATGAATTTTAAAAAATAATTTTAAAATACTATTAGAAACTAAAAATAAAATGGTAAAAATCACTAGTTTACATCATCTTCAAGTTCTTTACATTTTTTTTTAGTAATATGCATTTGAAAATGAAATGTGTTTTAGAAATATCCATTTCAGTGTCAAAGTTGACCAAAAAGTGGGAATCATTATTGTGGCCTGAGATAGTTAAAGAAGTTGAACAAGATGAATAAATTGAACCACAAAAAAGAAGAGAGAAGATATGAAATTTTAATAGAAAATTATGTAAGAAGACATCATGCAGTAGATCAAATCACTGGAGATAAAGATTCAGGAGTCATGACAAGAAGAAGACTAAAGAATGGTACATGCTTACTATGTAAGTTTGAGTCCAATTTGATCAAACATTTTTTAGAGAGGGAAGATTAGATCAAGGAAATGAATGAAGAATGTTATAAATTTGACAAAAAAAAAAACAAGAACATTGGTACCCAGAGAAAAGGATAAGAATTTGATTGGAACTATGTGGGTTTTCAAAAACAAGTTGAATGAGAAAAGTGAAGTCACAAGGAAAAAAGATAGACTAGTTTGTAAGGGATGTGAACACAAGAAGGAGTTGATTATGGAGAAAATTTTTCTCCAGTTTTAAGGTTGGAAGGAGTGATAGATTTTCTTGCATATGCTTCCTATAAAGGATTCAAAGTGTACCAAATAGGTGTCAAATTTTCATTTCTTAATGGCATGTTTGAGGAATAAGTCTACATTGAACAACTTGAAGGATTTATTGATCTTAGCAAGAGGAATATGACATGAAAACTAAACAAATCTTTAAATAGATTTAAGAAAGTCCTTAAACCATGGTATGAAAGGTTACATAATTATTTGATAAAAATTGGTTTTGCAAGAACTAATGACAATAGCAATATGTACCTGAAAAGTGAATATGAAAATAAGATATTGCTAGCTGACATCTTTGTTGATGATACCATATTTGGAGGACAAGACTTGATGAACAAATATTTTGCTAATGAAATGAAGAAAGATTTTTAAGATGTCAATTTTTGGAGAGATAAAAATTCTTTGTTGTCTTGCAATTTTATCAAATGAAGATGGCTATTTACATTACACAATCAAAGTATGTCAAGAAGATATTGAAGAATTTTAGAATGGAACACTCAAGATGATTTGGAATGCCTATGGTGAATGGACATAAATTGTCAAAGAATGATGATTTACCTAAGCTAAATCAAACATTCTATAGGTCAATGATTATAAAATTATAATGTATTGTACATAGAAGATTTGGCACTGCATTAGATGTTGGAATTATTGCTATATTTTTTGTTAATCCTAGAGAAAATCATATGATGGCAGTGAAAACAATCTTGTGATATCTGAAAGGTGTAGACACCTAAAAACCTTTAGAAAATAAAGTATTTTTTATTTTCTGAAAAAGTCCTGATGACATCATCATTTACTAATTAATTAATTATTTAATTAATTAATTAATTTTTATGCCATTAAATCCCTTTATCTTAATTAAAAATATTTAATTAAAGAATCCCTCCCAAAAATGTTTAAATCTTATTTAAACATTATTTCCTTATTTATTAATTATTTAATTAATAAATTGACCAAAAATCCCAAAATAAATAATTTATTTATTTTTTTCCCAAAAGTTGGCCAATTTCCTTAAGACCAATAACCTCTTCCAAAATATTCTAATCCTTCTTTAATTTTGATTAAAGGCTAATCTCATCATTTCCTACCCCTAATCCCAACTCAAAATATTTAATCAAGATTAAATATTAATCCTCATGTTTATTAAAAATATTTTAAAAAATATCTCCTCAACCCAAACCCTTGAAATAAATAAAACTTTATTTATTTCATAAAATCTTATCCTAGGAAGTTCTAGACTCTTCTAGAAAGTCTTCATCCTCATCCAAAGCCTAGACTCTTCTAGAAGATGTCTTTAACCCTAATCCTAATCCCCTCCTAACCTTGTCACATTCCCTAAACATGGGTTAAAACTTACTAACCCAAGCCAAAGTTAACAAATATCTCCTCCTTCACCCACCCTCATTAAATGCCATCCACTTGCCTATCCTTAAGCTAATCCTAAACCATCCTAATCCATCCTCTAATCATTTGCACAAGCCTAAACAAGCTTAAAACCTTCCTAATCAAGTCCAAGTCGAAATTCCTCTCATCACCCTCAAAATATCTCAACCATAAAAATTTATGAATCCCACAAGGTCATAAATGACTCTTCCAAGCCCTTTTATTGCTCTTACAAGCCATTATGAGGGTCTTTATGAAGATTTTATCCCTTGAGCTTCCTTTGTTGACTCATCCTTCCCCTTTCCTCCATCCTCTCACCATGTGACATGTGTCACTCCTTGATTGGTTGTAAGGAAGCACAATCCATGTGCTCTCCTCTCATGCAATCTAAGCCCTCCATGAGCTTTTTCCCATCCTTGCATCTTAGCCCTCAATCCCTCAAGCCTCTTGCCTATAAATTGGATCCTTCCCCTTTGCAAAATAACACAATCCATGAAGTAAAGTTATAATGCTATTTTGAGAGCCAAATCCATACTAAAGCCATCTATCCACACCAAAAATCCATAATCATCCATTGAAGCCTTTGGAGGCATATTGAGCATACATCCTATCCATTTAGATAAAGCTACTCAACAAGAGAGCTTCTTATTGAGAGAGTCCATTAATGGCTCATATTCTCAATTGAGAGCTCATCTTAGTCTATCTTGAAATTTATGATTTTTGTTTAGTTTGTAGAAGCTTTATTTAAATTTGGTTTCTATTAGCATACTAACATTGCTCATATACATTTTGGCACGCCCGGTGGGACCCTGCATGGGTCATCTTCATTAGCTTTTTTAGTCAAGTTTTGTATGTCATTTGCTGATTTTGGCTAATTTTGCTTATTTTTGTGATTGGTAGGATTGTATAAATTGGTTTTGTAGGTCCACATGAGCATGAAGAAGACAAAGGAACTCATAGTCTATCTCATAGTATTTGTAGATTTTTCAAGCTTATAGGTGGACAAAGCACTTGGAATTCTTCTTCCTCTTCTTGTCTATATTCTTCTTATTCCATCTACTTCTTCTTCTTCTTCTTGTGGGAGATCTTGGCCATTTTTTTTTTAAGGAAGCAAAATCATACACACTTCTTTTTAGTGCTTAAAATGAACTCCCAAATCATACTTAAATCCATTAAAAAATTAAAAAATTGCAAAAAATAAAAAATATTTTAACAAGTGAAACTAAACCAATCTAATCATTTGCATCCTTGCAACATCAAGGTTTTAGATGCATTCATGCAAAGTTAGGAACACTTCATTTTTGGGAATTTAAAAAGAACTTCAAGTTTCCATTTCAAAAGGTTCAAAATCAACACTAAGTGCACACTAAAATCTAAATCAAACTCAAAGCATCAATCAAGGATAAAATGAACCTCATTTGCAAATATGTTAAAGTTCTTTTAAAAATCTCATGAAAACTAAGAGTCCTAAATGGTTGCCAAAATTGTCCTAAAAAGCTTTGTTATTTGTTCCAAACAAATGTCTTGTTGCAAAATCTTGAATATTTCTTAGGTTTTTCATGCATCAGAACAATCTAGGAATATTATTTTTGGGCTTAAAACATGCAAACTAGAACACAAAATCTTGAATGAAAAGCAAAGTCCAAAGAGTCATTTTCACTTTTGAGTCCAAAAACAATCTTGAATGATTTAAGGTTAAAACAAAGCACTTCAAAGTTCTTAAAACAACACACAAAATCTCAATCTTGAATGCTCAAAGGAAAAAACTTGAATGTTTAATCACTTGTCTTTGAATGCATGTTGCTAAAATCACTCTTGAGTGCCATGGATTAAAATCAAAGTTTATTTTTTTTATGAATGCATGATTAAAACAACAAATCCAATCTTGAATGCCATAGATCAAATAATCATCTTTTGGAGCATAAAAAGAATCTACATTTTTGTAATCTTTTAAGTTATAAAAACAAATAAAAATGCTTTGAGTGAGTTTGTCGTTGGACTCACCCTCTTTAATCACCCATCAATTTAACCATTGGTTGCAATCTCAGTGCCATCTATGGGGATGGGTCCACCTAAGAGGGTGTTAAGTGCTTCATGCAAATCAAACTCCACTCACTTGGGTTTTTAGTGGTTTTTCTAAGCTAGAAAATTCCTTGAATGTGCATTAATCTTGCTCACACTTCATTTGGGCATAAAAATTGGACAAATCTTGACGTGGAGGGCCTCCGGGCATGTGCTTGAAATCAAATCTCACACACCTTTGTTTTGGGCTTAAAATAAACTCACACTCAATCTTGAATGCCTTAAAGAAAAATCAATCGATACTTGACGTGGAGGGCCTCCGGGCGCACGGGTTTACCTTCTTGTTGACCCTAACTCTTATTCTTGTTTGCATTCTTCGATCAATTTTATTTTTGTTGACGCTTCAAAGTTGGAATAAAAATTGTATCTTAAACATGAGTGCTTGCAAAGTCTAGATCAGAAAACTTAAGCATCAGTTGGTAAAAGAACAAGCGTGTTTTTTAGCCCAAGATCATCCAAGTCTTCTCTCCCCTTGTCGTCTTTCAAGGCCATCTTGGGTGCATAAGATTAGGATCCAAAATCTTGTCTTAGCTTTTTAGGAGGCCTGCTTGGGGATTTCATCACCCCTTGGGATGACCTCAACTCCAGCGTTCCGGCAGAGTATAAAGATCGGGAGGTGAATCCAAAGACACCTCTCTTGGGATCAAAATTTTGTCATTCGGGCTAAGCCTCAAGGAACTTTATACCCTTGAGAAGTGAAAGAGGAGAAGTGGGTTACCGCTCCTCTCGGCTGTGTGACGTCTTTTTGGTTTCATCTATGGATTTGGGCCTCACGTACCTTGCGTATATCGAGGACTCCCTAGCTATAACAAATTTCATCCTTGTAGAAAGCTTCCTAGGATGTTGGTGTGTTTGACGTGCTTGCTCAAAACTTTTGTTTGCTTGTTTGTTCATATCTTTTGAATGAATATTTACCAATTTTGGTCGAAATCCTAGAAAAGCAGAAATCTCCTAGCTCAAGGCATACTTAGCGCAGTCACTGCCTAATCAGAAAATCATCCAAGCTCCCCCGCTACAACCGAATCTATCTAGTTCTTTGCCTTAGAACAATCCCAAATCCAAAGTCCATCCAAATCATCCCCCTAGCCAGCTAGCAACCCAATCCAAAATCACCCAAGCCTTTAAAGAGTTGTTGTCACTTTGCCAGAGTTTGCTATCTAATCAATCCTACCAATCAACCAATCTCACCAAGGTTATCCCTCTGACAGAGAATTGTATAGGGTAATCTAGCTTTTTCACTTGCATCCCTCATCACCTTGAGCTAAAGGTTGGGATCCACAAGTGGTCAATCTCATGTCATGCCCATAGGATCATTAGTCTATCCTCAAGTTGACACAGCCACCACCAAATCCAGCACATGGGAAAGCAAAACTCTCACCTTTTGACAGCATGCCCTTGAAGTCTTCCATCCACAAGAAAGCCAAAAATCTCCAGCCAATCCTCCTTAGGTCTGTCATGCAACTTTGACTCTCCCTAGGAAATCTTTCATCAGCCAATCCAAAATCTGTGCTTAACCCAAATCCAACCATGAGCTTCCGTGTTCATCCATATGCAAGACCCCATCCCCATCAAACTCATCATCAAAGCATGAAGTACCAATCCTATCATGATGTGTTTGGTTGCATTGTCCTTGCTCCCGCCACCTCCTATTCCAATGATGATGAAAATCTTGTTGACTATGACGGGTATATTGAAAGCCTTAGAAACATTCCCCCAAGCATCCCCCAAAATCCAAGAGTTATTCCAAACTATCTAGTCATGCGATCCGATATTCCAGCTTCCCCTCCATCACCCCATCAACCAAGCTTCCAATCTTCCACCCCCATCACACTAGCTATTCCTGTCAATCCACCTCCACCTTCGACACACGAGTCTCCAAGGAATCTCCTAGAGGAAATACAAGAAAAGTTTCCTCCAACAGTCGATAAGCCATGTCATCTAATCCAACCATGTGAAGTAGTCAGTGATGAAGCTTCCCCTTCTATAATATCACCTCCATCTCCCATAGCTATCATCCCCATACCATCCATCAAATTGCTTAAAATCCTTCCACTTCCCGCAAGCATCAAAATCCCACCACCTATCAAATCCCTCCAAATCCTATCCACATTGCCTCCAAGCATTTCCCAAATCTCTCGTAATGACCCTTATGCATCCATCTTCTACTCACCCATCTCCACTACTGAATCTCCCATCTATCCATCTGCTACCTTTGAAGAATCCATCACTTCACCTCCTATCGCACCATCCACTCCAAACCAATCCTATCAAGATCCTGCCCAAAAGCATGTTGACATCCCCCAAAGCATAAATGAAGATATCATCGTACCATGTCTTCCATCCATAGTGTAGTTACCATCTCCTCCATCTCCAAAACCTCAAGCCATATCTCCTCCACTACAAGATATCTTGTCATCCCACCAGCTACATCAAGATCCTATCCTTCCATCTCCCTCACTTCATGCTTCCATCTTACCACCTATGCAAGCTATTCCACCATCTATAATCTACCCTCTTGGTTCACTTACATTCATCCATGGTGGCCCTCTCTCAGCAGAAGAACTAAGAACAGTATCTCCCCATTGCAATACACCTAATAAATCACTTCAACCATTTTCTGCAAGCAAAAAGTTTCCTCAGCTTGTTCAAATTCTCAATCGATGGCATTATCAAGGTCAAGGTTTAGGACCACAAGAGCAAGGAATCAGAGAGCCTATTATTGCACAAAAAAATCTAGGATTTCATGGTCTTGGATATGTATCCAAAGGCTCACCATCTAAAGGTGTTGGTACACCACACCCCCAAACCAAGCCTATCTCCAAGCCCACCATGCCAGCCTCCCATCACTCCTTCAAGAAATCTTATGTCATCCCCCCTCCACCATCTTTGCAACCCAAAACAACCTACCATATCCCCCCTTCATCTGCTAAATCAATTTTGGGTCCCTATGTCCCAAAATCTACCATCCTCCATCCTCCTATTAGCCATCATAAAAATCCTATTCCATCCATTCCTATGCAAGATCAACAAAGGCACATATCAGGGCACATCATCCATCATCATCCCCCTACATGCTCTTTCATATCCTCTCCATCTCACAAAGCTTCTCCTAACCATCTTCCCAAAGCTTACCATAGCAATGTGAATGCCAAATTCAAAATGCATAAAGCTAAAAATCCACATCCTAGGCAATCATATGTCTATTCTAAAAGACATACTCCAAAAAGGCAAAATCCAATCAAAGAATGCAAAACAATGCAAAAGCCTACGAAAAGAAAATCCAAAACCATGTGGATCCCCAAGAAAAAATTTGAAACCCAATGCATAATGGCATCCACCATTGCTAATCCCCCATCTAGTGACTCATGTCCCCCATCTCCTAACTCCATCTTGGGTGCCTATATCCCCAAGCACACTTCCACAAATCCTCCATCATGCCCGCATCTACCATCTATCCCCCATATGCTCTTTTCACACCCGTTCCAACATGTGCCAATGTTGCTCTTGCAAGCATCCCCATCTCATGCTCCTTTCCAACCTTTTCATCCCTCCATCTCCTACCATCAATCCCATCTAATCCAATCTATTGCATAAATCACACATCCGGTGTACCAACAGCTAGCAACAAAATTGAACATTCCAACAGCTAGTGAAAAATCCCAAAAAAGCCAAAATAGCTGAAGAAAACCAAAATCATTCCAGCTAAGTCCAAATTCAAAAAGTCAAAAAAAAAGTAAAGAAAAATAAAGCGTCCACTGGTGAAAACTTGGCAATTCAAGCGCCTTGGACAAGTACCATGATGAAAACTTGGCAAACAAGCATCATGCGTAATCCCGCCATCTCTAGCTTAGCCTATCACCCTCATGCTTTTGGTCATCTCTTGACATCCAACTCCATCTTCCAATCTATCCATCTATCCTCCACCCTCCATCTTCCATCTCACACCATCCACTTATCTCTTGTAGCTTTAGCCAACCATCCCAGCTATCATCCATCTCCCTAGCCCCTTCAGATTTTTCCATCCTAGCTTCAATCCTATCACATCCATCATAAGACCTCCTTCTGCATGTTATCTTCTGATTGGGGGCATGTCACAGTCCATTCTCTCCTCTTCTGCTCTAACCTTGGGCATCTTATTTTCTTATCTTTGATGCCATGCCACTTGCGGCATCACATCAAAGAGGGGCAAAATGTAGACACCTAAAAACCTTTAGAAAATAAAGTATTTTTTATTTTCTGAAAAAGTCCTGATGACATCATCATTTATTAATTAATTAATTATTTATTTAATTAATTAATTTTTATGCCATTAAATCCCTTTATCTTAATTAAAAATATTTAATTAAGCAATCCCTCCCAAAAATGTTTAAATCTTATTTAAACATTATTTCCTTATTTATTAATTATTTAATTAATAAATTGACCAAAAATCCCAAAATAAATAATTTATTTATTTTTTCCCCAAAAGTTGGCCAATTTCCTTAAGACCAATAACCTCTTCCAAAATCTTCTAATCCTTCTTTAATTTCGATTAAAGGCTAATCTCATCATTTCCTACCCCTAATCCCAACTCAAAATATTTAATCAAGATTAAATATTAATCCTCATGTTTATTAAAAATATTTTAATAAATATCTCCTCAACCCAAACCCTTGAAATAAATAAAACTTTATTTATTTCATAAAATTTTATCCTAGGAAGTTCTAGACTCTTCTAGAAAGTCTTCATCCTCATCCAAAGCCTAGACTCTTCTAGAAGATGTCTTTAACCCTAATCCTAATCCCCTCCTAACCTTGTCACATTCCCTAAACATGGGTTAAAACTTACTAACCCAAGCCAAAGTTAACAAATATCTCCTCCTTCACCCACCCTCATTAAATGCCATCCACTTGCCTATCCCTAAGCTAATCCTAAACCATCCTAATCCATCCTCTAATCATTTGCACAAGCCTAAACAAGCTTAAAACCTTCCTAATCAAGTCCAAGTCGAAATTGCTCTCATCACCCTCAAAATATCTCAACCATAAAATTTTATGAAGCCCACAAGGTCATAAATGACTCTTCCAAGCCCTTTTATTGCTCTTACAAGCCATTATGAGGGTCTTTATGAAGATTTTATCCCTTGAGCTTCCTTTGTTGACTCATCCTTCCCCTTTCCTCCATCCTCTCACCATGTGACATGTGTTACTCCTTGATTGGTTGTAAGGAAGCACAATCCATGTGCTCTCCTCTCATGCAATCTAAGCCCTCCATGAGCTTTTTCCCATCCTTGCATCTTAGCCCTCAATCCCTCAAGCCTCTTGCCTATAAATTGGATCCTTCCTCTTTGCAAAATAACACAATCCATGAAGTAAAGTTATAATGCTATTTTGAGAGCCAAATCCATACTAAAGCCATCTATCCACACCAAAAATCCACAATCATCCATTGAAGCCTTTGGAGGCATATTGAGCATACATTCTATTCATTTAGATAAAGCTACTCAACAAGAGAGCTTCTTATTGAGAGAGTCCATTAATGGCTCATATTCTCAATTGAGAGCTCATCTTAGTCTATCTTGAAGTTTATGAATTTTGTTTAGTTTGTAGAAGCTTTATTTAAATTTGGTTTCTATTAGCATACTAACATTGCTCATATACAAAAGGAACAAAAGATTATGGACTATCGTACAAGAAAAATGACAAGTTTTATTTGAAGGTACATATAGATGTTGATTAGGTAGGAAACATTGATGATGGAAAGAGTATAAGTGGAGGATCTTTCTTCTTGATGCAGGAGCATCCAGAGGTATAAGGGCAATCCTGTGTCACCCAAAAAAAAATGTACTTAGTTTTTGTTTCATCTGTTTTCATTTTTGGATACCCATTTGGGTCAAATAAAGGTTCCAACTCTCACAGTTCCACTATCAGTGTTCTAGGATAGAGTATTTAAACACCTTGGGATATGTGTAAATGCCAAAAAAATAGGATTATGTAATTGGGTCATCATTTTAATGAACTAGAAAGTGTAAATTGGCCAGATGAATGTAATTGTAATTTAGAGCATTCCAGAAAAGGAATCGGGTCAAAAGGCCCCACGGTTTGAAAGCTATTGTAGTTTTTCAGGTTTTGGAGACCTCCTAAGAATGCTTCAAAGTCAGGTTAGGGGCATTAAATGACCTCAAAAAGGGCCAAAAAATGGGGAACGAGTGATTCTGGTCCATAGGGCTATAGAGCGCTTCGAGAGCTTTCCTAACATGTAAATGGTTCGTCAGTCAGAGCTACGATTCAAAAGTTATGCCTCCTGGAAGTTCGGTTACCATTTTTGGATTCTTCTAGATTTGTGTCGACTTCTAACGTAGCTTCTGGAGCCTTCTACTTGGTTAGTGGATGCCTACTAGCACTTTCTAGAATGTATTCCTAGTCCTTAACCCTTCGAGGTCTTTTTAAGGATATTTCTGGCATTGTAAAAGGCAGTTCGGAGTTGAGTTTGAGAGGAGGTACTAAAAGGAGAAATTATCTCTAGATTTATGCTATTGTAAGCCCTTAGGGCATGATTTGAAGTCTATTTTCTCTATACTGAATGTACTAGTTTATTTTCACAGTTAATACAATTTCCCTTTTCCTATTGTGTCCATTTTGTGCTTGGGTTGTATCCCCATCACTTCTTAGGAAGAAGATTGATTTCATGGACAAGTATGAAGAAGAACTATATTTCTCAATCTATAGTAGAAGTCAAATAAGTTGTTGCAGTAGTTAATTGTCCAAACATAGTGTAAATCAAGCAATTGTATAAAGGAATCAAGGAAGGGATCATTGAACTCATGATGATATATTGTGATAACACAATTTTTATAAATAGATCAAAGAATATTGCAATACACAGAAAGACTAAACATATTGAGATCAATAACCATTACTTGAGAGAGTTAGTGCAAGACAAAGGAGTAAGATTGGAATATGTGAACAAAATAACAAATAACTAACATATTCAAGAAGGCACTAACTAAATATGTTTTTGAGTATCTAAGAGGTAAGTTGGGAGTCATTCCCCTACTTGAAGAAAGATAAGAATAAATGTATTATTACATCAATTTTTGTGATCAAAATATCTATTGGATACAATTGTTCAATTGAGTGTTATCTTTGATATTACACAAATGTCGTATCAATCATCAAACAAAGTCTACTAAGCTTAGTTGGTCAGCAAGACAAAAGACTAAAATGTTTAAGGTCAAATAGAGGAGGTGAATTCATTTCACATGAGTTCAATAACTTTTGCATTGAAAGGGGAATCAAAAGATAGGTTTCAGCACCTGGAACTATTGAAAAAAATGGAATAGCTAAAAGAAGGAATAGATCTATCATGGACTGTGCAAGAACCTTAATTATTGAAAAGAGCATTACTATCAAATACTAGAAGGAAGTTATCAACACTATATTTCATACCTTGAATTGAGTACAGCTGAAAAAGGACTCATTCAAAACTCCCTAGGAGTTATGGTATGGCTACAAACCCAATGTAAGTTACCTAAAAGTATTTGAAAGAAAATGTTGCATTTTGACAGAATTTAGAAAAAGTAAATTTGATGTGAAGGGTGATGAAGAAATATTTTTGAGATATTCTTTCAAAAGTAAAGCATATAGATGTTTGAATTTTTCTACTCACAAAGTCATAGAAAGTGCACATGTAAAAGTTGATGAGTTTGCAGAAAGAACTGAAGAAGAAAGAAAAAGGGAACCTAAAGACTACATGAGATTTGCTTTTATTGAACCTGATATAGTGCCAGGCACACCTGTAAATTTGAAATCCCCTACTCTAGAATCTTCTATAACCGAGTTGTATGAAGTTCAAATTGAGCTAATGCCTACTGAGTTGCAAGCACCTAAGTTGCAAACAGAAGCTACCAAATCAACAACTATCGAGCTCAAGTAACCGAAACTAGAATCAAAAGTTGAACCACAAAAGGATAACAATATAAGTTATTCAAAAGGTAAGGAGCTTGTGCTAGCCAAGTATGTCAGGAAGCATCATACACCAAATTAGATCATTGGAGATAAATATGAAGGAATAATGACAAGAAGTAAGTTGAAAGGCACTTTTTTACTTGCTGATTTTGAACCTAGAAATGTCAAAGATGCATTAGAAAATGAAAGTTGGATTGAATCTATGAATGAAGAGATAGAAAAAATAGAGAAAAATAAAATATAGGCTCTTGTACCTAGGACTAAAGACAAAAATGTGATTGGAACTAAGTAGGTATTCAGAAATAAGTTAGATGAAGATGGTAAGGTGTCAAGGAACAAAGCTAGATTGGTATGCAAAGGATACTCTCAAGAAGAAGGTGTAGACTATGGACAGACTTTTGCTCCTATTGCAAGATTGGAAGGTGTTAGAACCTTACTTGCATATGCTACATACAAAAGATTCAAAGTTTATCAGATGGATGTCAAGTCAGCATTTCTCAATGGCATATTAGATGAAGAGGTTTACATTGAATAGCTTAAAGGTTTTGTTGATCCAGACAAGAAGGGCATGGTCTGCAAATTGAATAAAGCATTATATGGTCTAAATCAAGCCCCTACAACATGGTATGAAAGATTGCATAAATATCTTATTCATATTGGTTTTCAAAGAACTAATGATAACAGTTGCTTGTACATAAAGGAAGGACCAAATAATAAGATTGTTTTGGCAGAAATATTTGTAGATGATACTTTGTTCATAGGAAATGATGATCTTTGCAAAGAATTTTCAGAACAAATGAACAAGGAATTTGAAATGTCAATGTTTGGAGAGATCAAATTCTTTGTTGGTCTTCAAATTCATCAGAGTAAGAATGGCATCTACATCACTCAATCTAAATACATCAAGGAGATATTGAAAAAGTTTGGCATGGAAGACCACAAACTAGTTGGGATTCCTATGTTTACTCAATTGAAACTTACCAAGAATGATGAACCAAAGGAAGTGGATTAGACATTGTATAGATCTATGATTGGAAAGTTGTAGTATATAGTGCATACAAGACTAGACATTGCCCTTGTAGTGGGAATTGTAGCAAGATTCTCAACAAAACTAAAAGAAAATCACACGATGTCAATCAAAAGAATCATGAGATATTTAAAAGGAACTGAAGATTACAGATTGTGGTATAAACTTGGAGGAAATCTAGATTCAAAATTATTCACTGATACAAGTTAGGTAGGGAACGTTGATGACAAAAAGAGTACAAGTGGAGGAGCTCTCTTTCTTGGAAAGAGGTTGGTTTCTTGGACAAGTAAAAAGTAGAACTGTACATCCCAGTCCATAGTAGAGGTTTAATATGTTGCAATAGTAGTAAACTATTCAAACATTGTTTGGTTCAAACAATTATTGGAAGGTATGAAGCAAAAAATCAAAGAACCTGTTGTTATGTTTTGTGGCAATACAAGTGCAATTAACATATCCAAGAATCTAGTGATGCATTCAAAAACCAAGTATATTGCTACAAAGTATCACTTTTTTAGAGAATTGGTGTAGGATAAGGAAATTAGATTGGAATATGTTCATACAAAGAAACAAATTGCTGACATATTCACAAAGCCTTTACCTAAGGATGCATTCTTATATCTAACAGGCAAGCTAGGGGTCATTCCCCTATCTGAAGCTCACTAAGATATAGTTTTAGTGATGCATCAACAGAAACAAAATTAAAGATCTATTACTTGATGCAAAAAAGTAATGAAGATATTGCATATGAATCATTATATAAAGTACATTGCTATTCATTTGGTTTATGTTGTCTTTGGCATGTGTTGTGAAAGAGGGAGAGTTTACTATCATATCTTTCTAAAATTTGCAAGAAAATGAGAGTTTGTGTAAGAGGGAGAGATTACTATGAAATAGGAAAATTACTATATTTAAGGAGTTTTGTATAAGAGGGAGAAGTATTCTGTCAGAAATAGACTTGTTTTCAAATTTCATTTTGCTATGACCTGTTGTGTTGCCATCAATGCCAAAGAAGGAGATTGTTAGATACAATTATTCATTTGAGTGTTGTCTTTGATGTTACACAACTTTCATATTAGTCATTAGACAGATTCTACCGAGCTCAGAAGGTTAGTGAAGAAGGTTTACAATGTCTATTGAGTGTTCTTAGGCTTTACCTTGTGTAGACAGTTGTTACTGAGCTTTCAAGGTTAGCGAAATAAATTTAGTTGTTACTGAGCTCACTTAATCATGAAAAGAAAATAGTGCAAGAAATAGTTCTTATTGAGCTCTTATGGACAGTGAAGGAAATTTAGTTCTTACCAAGTTAACTTGGCAGCCAAAGGATTTTTCAGATTTTGCAGTGTTAACTGAGTTAAGATGGTTAACTCAGAAAATTATTTCTAAAAGTAGTGCTTACTGAGTAGGGTCGGCCAATGCTAGATTTCATTGTTTTGTAAAATAAAGTTTTTTTTTTTAATGTAATATTTGTAGCCAAATGATGTATGGTTTATTAGTAAATGTAACATGTGAATGAGTTGACTTCATAGTTTGAATGGTATATATAAGAGGTCAAGTGCAAATTCCAAGTGTGTGATGGATTTGATGTGATATGAATGTGAAGGAGGACTAATTATTATGGAAGCAAATTTTGAAGAATGATTAGAGATCATTGAGGAGATTGAGGAGGATCTAATGGTGCAGAGTAGAGATCTGTAATCAGAAAATTTAGTTGCATCTTATTCAAGTCAATTCATGTTACTTTCTAATCATTATGGTAGTGATTTCAAATCTCTTAATAGAGTTGGTTTAACAGTCATTTTTTAAATCCTCTAACAAGGTGACAGTTTAGTTGAATTTTTCTAAAGACCTCTAGCAAGGCCACTCCTAATAGGGTGATTAAATCCTCTAATAGGATCACACCTAATAGTGTGTATAGTAACCTTTAACAAGATTGGCTCCTAACAGGGCTCACTTTAGAAGAGTGAAAATTGGTAGCTAATTACTTGGTAGTTTTTTCCATATTGGGTTTCCTCGTTAAATCTGGTGTCTCTTGTGCTCATGTTATTTACTTTTGCATGCATGCTAATAATTATGAATGATAAAACTTAGTAACAAGTTAATCTACCGAGTTACAACATTTTTGTGATATGTTTACTAAGTGACAACAGTAACTAGTTATTTAAGACATCTAAGGAATCAAGAATTATTTTTGTGGTAACTAATTCACCCCCCACCCCTCTCAATTACTTCACTCATAATTCCAACAATTGGTATTAGAGCTTTTGGTTTTTGTAGGAAAATATTTCAAAGATCTAAGCTAAAGATTAAGATTTCTTACAAGAGAGAAATTTTAAGACTTAACAGGGACAACTTTTCAGCATAGAAAGGATTGATGAGACTTCATCTAGCTTCTATTGGTGATTTAGGGTTGAAGTACCTTGATGAAAAATATGTAGAACTTGTTGGTAAGTTATCTATGAATAATATTGCTGGAAAGAAGACTCACAACAACATGATGATAGATATTGTATCTGCTCTAAGTTATGAAGAATTTGATAACATCAAAAATTGCAAAACTACTTTTGAAATGAGGAACAAACTGAAAGAAATCTATGGAGGTGATGATAATGTAAGAAGAGCTAAGGAAAAAAGTTTGAGAGGACAATTTGATTAGATAAGGATTAGAGAGGATGAAAACATAGTAAAATATGTTGAAAGAGTTAAAACAAGCATTAGTGCAATCAAAGCATCTGGAGGATATATCAAGGAAGAGACAATTATAAGTAAAGTTCTTAGAACTCTACTTCCTATTTATGCAATCAAAGTCTTTGAAATTCAAGAAAGAAGATGTGAATCAAATCATAAGATAAATCTAGAGGCCATAGTTGGAGGATTGACTGCATTCAAGCTAGACAATTATGATAATTATGTTCCAACTGCCAAGAACATTGAATCAACATTTGAAGCCAAGCTTTCACTCAAAGAAAAAGGTAAGAAGATAAGGGATCCTCAATTAGATAGTGATGAAGAATCATAACAAAGTTTAGATAGTGATCTTGAGGTAGTTGAAGCTCTTCTAGCAAGGAAATATTCAAGAGGCAAAGGGAAATACAAATGTAAGGTTCCTCTAATCTATTTTTCTTGTGAAGAAATTGGACATATTGCTGCTAGGTGCCCAAATAAGTAGAACAAGGATGAGAAGAAAGGTCACAAGTGTAATAGCAAGAAAGAATTCAAATCATTCAAGGATAAAGGTAAGAAAACATGTTTCATGGCTAAAGATTCTAATGATTTTGATGATGAAGAAGAAGATGAAATTGTTTATATTGCTGTAAAACATGAGTCTGATAATGATGAAGAAATGGCACTCATTTGTCATATGAGAAAAAATGATACATGGATTATAGATAGTGGTTTTTCTCATCACATGACTGGTGATAAAACTAAGTTTGAACATTTTAAAGACTATGATGGTGGTAGTGTAAGATTCGGTAACAATGAACCTTGTTGTATAAAAGGAAAAGGAAGAATCTCACTGACCAAGGAACTTGTATGTGATAATTCATATTGGGTAGAAGGACTAAAGCACAATATATTGAGTGTAGTATAGCTATTCAACAATGGATTCAAAGTGAAATTCATGCATAGAAAAGAAAGACTACTAGATGGAAAAGGTAAGCTGATTGGATCAGACACTTAAACAAAAGGTAACTTGTTTTATCTTGAACTTGGTGAATGTTCATGTTTTATTTCTCAAGTTGAAGAAAGTTGGTTATGGCATAGGAGGTTATGTCATGTGAACTTTGATAACTTGGTAAAAATAAGAAAATTTAGGAAAGTAAGAGGCATTCCTAACATAAAAAAACCTAAGGTTGGTCTATGCAAGAATTGTCAAATTAGCAAAATGGGAAAGACTAGCTTTAAAAACAAGAACTGTCAGTCTAAAGAAATTTTATAAATTGTGCATATTGATTTGTGTGGACCTATTGGCATTGAAAGTTATACTAGTCATTCTTTTTATTGATGATTACTCAAGAATCATGACTATCATGTACCTAAGAGAGAAATCAGAAGTATTTGAAAAGTTCAAATGATATTTGGCCAGAGTAGAAAAAGAAATAGAGAAAAGACTAAAATGTTTAAAGTCAAACAGAGGAGGTGAATTCATTTCACATGAGTTCAATAACTTTTGCATTGAAAGGGGAATTAAAAGATAGGTTTTAGCACCTAGAACTCCTAAACAAAATGGAATAGCTAAAAGAAGGAACAAATATATCATGGACTATGCAAGAACCTTAATTATTGAAAAGAGCATTGCTATCAAATACTGGAAGGAGGCTATCATCACTGCAGTTCATAGCTTGAACTGAGTATAGCTGAAAAAGGACTCATTCAAAACTCCCTATGAGTTATGGTATGGCTACAAACCCAATGTAAGTTACCTAAAAGTATTTGGAAGCAAATGTTACATTTTGAAAGAATCTAGAAAAGGTAAGTTTGATGTGAAGGGTGATGAAAGAATATTTTTGAGATATTCTTGCAAAAGTAAAGCATATAGATATTTGAATTTTTCTACTCACAAAGTCATAGAAAGTGCACATGTAAAAGTTGATGAGTTTGCAAAAAGAACTGAAGAAGAAAGCAAAAGGGAACCTGAAAACTACATGAGATTTGTTTTCATTGAACCTGATACAGTACCATGTACACCTGTAAATCAAAAATCTCTTACTCCAAAATCTTCTGCAACCGAGTTACAAGAAGTTCAAACTGAGCTAATGCCTACTGAGTTGCAAGGACCCAAGTTGTAAATAGAAGCTACCAAATCAATAGCTATTGAGCTCGAGGAACCAGAACCAGAACCAAAATTTGAAGCAAAAAAGGATAACAATACAAGTCATTCAAAAGGCAAGGAGCTTGTGCTAGCCAAGTATGTGAAGAAGCATCATACACCAGATCAGATCATTGGAGATAAATCTAAAGGAAAAATGACAAGAAGTAAGTTGAAAGGCACTTATTTACTTGCTGATTTTGAACCTAGAAATTTCAAATATGCATTAGAAAATGAAAGTTGGATTGAAGCTATGAATGAAGAGATAAAATAGATAGAGAAAAACAAAACATGGATTCTTGTACCTAGGCCTAAAGAAAAAAATGTGATTGGAACTAAGTGGGTATTCAGAAACAAGTTAGATGAAGATGGTAAGGTGTTAAGGAACAAAGCTGGACTGGTATGCAAAGGATACTCTCAAGAAGAAGGTGTAGACTATGGAGAGACTTTTTCTCCTGTTGCAATATTGGAAGGTGTTAGAACCTTACTTGCATATGCTACATACAAAGGATTCAAAGTTTATCAGATGGATGTCAAGTCAACATTTCTCAATGGCATATTAGATGAAGAGGTTTACATTGAACAACCTGAAGGTTTTGTTGATCTAGGCAAGAAGGACATGGTCTGTGAATTGCATAAAGCATTATATGGTCTAAAACAAACCCCTAGAGTATGGTATGAAAGATTGCATAACTATATTATTCAGATTGGTTTTCAAAGAACTAATGATAACAATAGCTTGTACATAAAGGAAGGACCAAATAATAAGATTGTTTTGGCAAACATATTTGTAGATGATAGTTTGTTCACAGGAAATGATGATCTTTGCAAAGAATTTTTAGAACAAATGAATAAGGAATTTGAAATGTCAATGTTTGGAGAGATCAAATTCTTTATTGGTCTTCAAATTTATCAAAGTAAGAATGACATCTACATCACTCAATCTAAATACATTAGGGAGATACTAAAAAGTTTTGGCATGGAAGACTCCAAACCAGTTGGGACTCTTATGTGTACTGGATTGAAACTTACCAAGAATGATGAATCAAAGGAAGTGGATTAGACATTGTATAGATCTATGATTGGAAAGTTGCAGTATGTAGTACATACAAGACCAGAGATTGCCCTTGCAGTAGGAATTGTAGCAAGATTCTTAACAAAATAAAAAGAAAATCACATGATAGCAATCAAAAGAATCATGAGATATTTAAAAGGAACTAAAGATTATGGATTGTGGTATAAACTTAGAGGAAATTTGGATTTAAAAGTATTAACTAATGTAGATTAGGCAGGGAACGTTGATGACAGAAAGAGTACAAGTGGAGGAGCTTTCTTTCTTGGAAAGAGGTTGGTTTCTTGGACAAGTAAAAAGTACAAATGTACATCCCAGTCCACAATAGAGGCTAAGTATGTTGTAGCAGCAATAAACTATTCAAACATTCTTTAGTTCAAACAATTATTAGAAGGTATGAAACAAGAAATCAAAGAACGTATTGTTATGTTTTGTGATAATACAAGTGCAATTAATATATCCAAGAATTTAGTGATGCATTCAAAAACCAAGTATATTGCTATAAAGTATCACTTTGTTAGAGAATTGGTGTAGGTTAAGGAAATCAGATTAGAATATGTCCATACAAAGGAACAAATTGCTGACATATTCACAAAGCCTTTACCTAAGGATGCATTCTTGTATCTAAGAGGTGAGCTAGGGGTCATTTCCCTATTTGAAGCTCACTAAAATAAAGTTTTAGTGATGCATCAATAGAAATAGAATTGAAGATGTATCAGTAGATGTAGCAAAGTAATGAAGATATTGCATATGAATTAGTAGAAGGTACATTGCTATTCATTTGGTTTATGTTTTCTTTGGCATGTGTTGTTAAAGAGGGAGACTTTACTGTCATATCTTTCTAAAATTTGCAAGAAAATGAGAGTTTGTGTAAAAGGGAGAGATTATTATGAAAGAGGGAGATTATTGTATTTGAGGAATTTTGGATAAGAGGGAGAAGTATTCTGTCAGAAAAAGACTTGTTTTCAAATTTTAATTTTCTATGACATGTTGTGTTGCCATCAATGTGAAAGAGGGAGATTGTTGGATACACTTGTTCAATTGAGTGTTGTCTTTGATGTTACACAAATGTCATATCAGTCATCAAATAGAGTCTACCAAGCTTTGTTGGTTAGCAAGGCAAAAGATAGAATCTACCGAGCTTAGTTGGTTAGCAAGGTAAAAGATAGACATCAATGAAAAAACAATGATTAAAAGAATTCTTTACCAATTCCATCATTCTTCATTCAAAGATCTTTTTAATCATTTCCAACAATCTCCCTCTTTGGCATTGATGGAAAACCAAATTGATCAATTGATTGAGCTAATCAACTTAGTTACCACCAAAATTATATACCAAATATAAAACTTGTTGTCATTACATATCTTCCTTTTTGTATCATGTCTCCCTCTTTTGCTGATACAAACTCAATCCTTTGTTCTACTTCTCCCTCTTGATTGTTGCATCCTTACTCTGTATTTTTGATCCTTCATAGCTGCTTGTTGATCAGTTTCTTATCTCTTCTAAATCTCCCTCTTTCATCTCTCTTTTTTTTTGGTCTATTACTAATCTCATACATCTCCCTCTTACTTTTTATTGATCAGTTTCTCATAAATCTCCCTCTTTGACATAAATTCCAAAGGTGTAGCATCTTCAACATGCTTGGTGTAAGCTTTGCATCTTATGTCCTTTTTTTTTTTCTCTATCACCATGCTTGTGACTAATCTAGAATTTTTGTTCCTATTGTCATCCTCTACATCATTCTTTTGATATTTCAATGATCTACTCCTATTGATGCAGTGCAGCTTCTTTGTTGATTTAGAGTACTCTAGTTAGGGGCTTTACCCCCAACTTGCCTCTAAGATATTCATAAGTATCCTTGGGAAATGGTTTGGTGAAGATATCTACAATTTGTTCCTTTGTGTGAATGTACTCCATCTTCACTTTTTTGTCTTCCACCAATTCTCTGACATAGTGATACTTGATTGCAATATGCTTGGTTTTTGCATGCATTATTGGATTCTTGGATATGTTTATAGCACTTGTATTATCACAATAGAGTATTAAAAGTTTGGTTACCTCTTCTTTCATTGCTTTCAATAGATGTTTGAGCCAAACAATGTTTGTGCAATTAATTGTTGCTACCACATATCCTGCTTCTGCAGTGGACTGAGATGTGCATGTTTATTTCTTGCTAGTCCAAGTAACTAGCCTTTTATCTAATAATAATTCTCCTCCACTTGTGTTTTTCCTATCATCAATGTTGCCTCCCCAATTTGTGTCTATGTATGCATTGAGCTCAAAATTCTCATTCTTTTTGTAGTATAGGCCAAAATCATCAATTCCTTTGAGATACCTCATTATCCTTTTTACTGCCATGAGATGATTTTCTATAGGATTAGAAAAGAATCTAGCTACCATTCCAACTACTAATGCTATGTCTAGTTTTCTATGTACAACATATTGTAGTGTTCCAATCATGGATCTATACATTATTTGATTGACTTTAGCTTATTCATCATTTTTGGATAGCTTGTGTCCTTTTGCCATTTGTGTGCTAACAAGTTTGGAGACTTCCAATCCAAATTGCTTGAGTATCTCTTTGATGTACTTTGATTGTGTCACAAATATTCCATGTTTTAGTTGATGTACTTGCAATCCAACAAAGAACTTGATTTCTCCAAACATAGACATCTCAAACTCATGTTTCATTTTGTCAGTAAAACTTTTGCAAAGCATTTTCTTTCCTCCAAAAATTATATCATCCACAAATATTTTAGATACAAGGATATCCTTACCTTCATCTGATTTGATGTACATGTTGCTATTATCATTAGTTCTTTCAAATCCTATTTGCAATAGATACTTGTGAAGTCTCTCATACCAAGCCCTAGGGGCTTGCCTTAATCCATATAGAGCCTTATGCAATTTTCATACCTTTTTTTTGTTATTTTCATCAACAAATCCTTCTGGTTGCTCTATGTAGACTTCCTCTTCAAGTATACCATTCAAAAATGCGAACTTAATATCCATTTGACAGACTTTAAATCCTTTGAAGGCTGCATATGCTAGTAAGGTCCTTACTCCTTCCATTTTGGCAACTGGAGCAAAAGTTTCTCCATAATCTAGTCCTTCTTTATGTGCATACCCTTTACAAACTAGTCTTGTCTTGTTCCTTGTGATTTCACTATTCTCATCTAACTTGTTTCTAAAGACCCACTTGGTTCCAATTACATTCTTGTTAGCTGGTCTTGAGACTAATGTCCACGTCTTGTTCTTTTCAATTTGTTCTATTTCTTCTTTCATAGAATTGTACTAGTCATCATCTTTTATGGCTTCACTTACTATTTTTGGTTCCATTTTGCTGAGAAGACATGTCTCACTTCTGAGTCTATTCCTTGTCATTGGTCCTACCTCGTTGTTTCCAATAATTTGATTTGAAGGATGATGTCTTCTTACATTCTTTTCCAATACTGGTTATTTCCTTGTTTGCATGTTGTCTCTTTTAGAATCTGAATCTTCATGTGTATTTTCATCAAATATTTCTTCATTTCCTTCATGTTGACGGTTCTCAGAATTTCAATGAACATTCTTTGTATTCTGCAGCTTGGCTTTTGAATGTGTCTGCTACTCAACATTCACTGTTTGTGACTCAGCAGATACTGGATTTTGTTGCTGATTGTCATTCTGAGTTGCAACTTCACAATTATTAGGTATACCTTCATAAAAGTATACAAAGGTCTTGTATTCTTCTACTTTCTTGGTATTCTCCACACTTTGAACTTTTGCAAGCTCATCAAATTTCACATTTGTGCTTTCTACTACTTTGTTAGTGTTAATATTCAAGCACTTATAAGCTTTGCTTCTAGTAGAATAACCAAGAAATGTGCCTTCCTCACTCTTTGCATCAAACTTTCCATTTCTAGACTCTTTATATATATAGCATTTGCATCCAAATATTTTGAAATGTTTTACCTTAGGAGAATGCCCATACCATAATTCAAAAGGTGTTCCATTTGTACCTTTCTTGACTTGAACTGTGTTGAGTGTGTCGACTACAGTACTTACAGCTTCTCTCTAATACTTGAGTGCAACATTTTTCTCCATCATTAAGGTTCTAGCGTAGTCAATAACTAATCTATTCCTTCTTTCTGCTATACCATTCTAAGGTGGAGTCCTAGGTGCTGATGTTTTCCTTTTGATTCCTCTTTCATTGCAGAATTCTTCAAATTCTCTTGATGTGAATTCACCTTCTCTATTAGATCTGAGACATTTTAGGCTCTTCCTAGTTTCTTTCTCAACTCTGGCCAAGTACCATTTGAACATTTGGAATGCATCTAATTTTTGTTTTAGGAACATGAGTGTCATCATCCCTAAATATTCATCCAAAAATAGCATTATGTATCTATCACCTTTGTAGCTTTGTACTTCAATAAGACCACATAAGTCAATATGAACTAGCTCTAATACTTAATTAGAAGTATAAGCCTTGCTTTTGAAAGTTGACTTGGTCATCTTCCCTAGTTAGCGTTGTTTGCACATGGTGTTATTAGGTTTCTTCAACTTTGATAGACCTCTTAATTTCTTCATTTTGTTGATGCTTATCAGATTGTCAAAATTTACATGACATAGCCTCTTGTGCCATAACCAACATCATCAGTTTGAACAATGAGACAAGAAGTATCTTCCATGTCTAGGTAGAACAAATTACTCCTAGTTTGGTCACCTTTTCCTATTAGACTTCCTTAAGAATCATAGATCTTGGCAACTCCATTTTCAAATTCAACCTTGCATTCTATGTTGCCTAACTATGAGACACTTAACAAGTTATAATTCAGGCCTTCAACATAGTAGGCATTATCACATGATATCTTTTTAGTAAGCTTGATACTACCTTTCCCTTTGATCTGACATGGTGCATTGTTACCAAATCTAACACTATTTCCTTCATATTGAATAAAGGTAATGAACTTTCTTTTATCTCCAGTCATGTGATGAGAGCATCTATTGTCTGTGATCCATTTGTTATTCTTGTTCATGCAGGTTACTAGGGTAGTTGCTTCATCTTCATCTGATTCATCTTTTATAGTCACATAGACTACTTCATCATCATTCTTGTCAGGGTCTTCTTCAACAATGTAGCATCTTTTGCATTTACCTTTGTAGTCCTTGTTGTCATCTTTCTGGTTCTTGAGGTTGCCTCCATCCTTGTAATTTTTCTTTTGTGTGCATCTAGTTGCAATGTGACCAACTTCATTACAATTGAAACAAATGATTGGTAGCTTACCTTTGAATTTGCCTCTTCCTTTATGGAATCTTCTTGCTAGTAATGCCTCCAATTGGTCTACATCATCTCCATTAGTGCTACTATCACTAGATACATACTTTCCTTTTCCACTCTTTTTCTTTGTTTGCACCTCCTCATTGTCTTTTATTGTTGTCTTGGCTTTGAATGCAGATTCAAAGTTTTTTGGCTTGTAGTTGTGAAAGTTGGATAGCTCAAAGGAAATGAGTCTTCCAATTATTCCTTCAAATGACAATGTTTTGCTTGGTACACACCTTAGCTCTTGGATGGCTGATACTCTTATAGCATAGATAGGAAGAAAAATTTTCAAGTATTTGCTACATACTATTTCTTCTAATAGCTATCCTTCTAGGCTTCTTATGGCACTTACTACTTCTTTCATTCTTGCACCGTATTGAGCAACATTCTCTCCTTCTTCCATTTTCATGTTATCAAACTTTCCTCTTAGTCTCTCTCTTTTGGCTCTCTTGACATTATCATCTCCTCCATAGATGTTTGATAATTTTTTCTACATCTGATGTGTAGTACCACATTCTGTGATGTCATCATACTCGGCATAGCTTAGTGCTGAAGCAATCTCTAAAATCACTTGATTGTGCTCCTTCTTCTTGTTCATGTCTTCTATAGTGAGGGGTCCTATAGGGTCTACATGATCAACTATGATTGAGTTCTATGCATAGTCACCTATTGATCCAAGGTGCAACTTCATCAGACTTTGCCATGCAACAAAGTTGTCTTTGTTTAGCTTGGGAACTCCTCTCTTGGACATCTTGATCTTCCTACTGCTAGTACCTTGAAACAAATCAACAATGGGCTCTGATACCAATTGTTAGAATTCTTTTAGAATAACTGAGAGGGGGTTTGAATCAGTTATTCAAGGTCCAATGATTTTCAATACAAATTTTTTAATAAAACAGGGGTGAATCAGAAGTACTAGCCTTTTTACTTTTCTTGTCAAATCCTTAATGGCATAATTGAAATTATCATGCATACAATTAAACATTATATAACCATGAAAAGTAAACATGCATTACCACATAACACTTGAGATTTTGGTGACTCAGAAACCCTCTAGGAATAAGAAGGTAAAACTAGGGTGGGGATGACACCCACAAAATTACTACAGAATAGATTTCAACCACTTTTGATGGTTTTCTCTGTTAAAGGCCTGCTCTATTAAAGGCTTTACACACTATCAAATGTGACCCTATTAAAGGATTTCTACAACCTGTTAGGAGTGTGCCCTATTAGAGGACTTAAGAACATTTAACTTAGAATGCCACCCTATTAAATGATTTACATAGATCTATTAGGCCCACCCAAGTCCATGAGATTTATAGTCACCTTCTCAAAAGAATCTTTTATCCCTTTCTAAGGATCTCCTATCCTTCTCTTGAGGATCTCTTATCCTTCTCCTAGGGATCTTCTATCCTTTTCTTGAGGCTTATCCACCTATCTGTTAAGCTAACCTAGTAATGTAGGATTTCAATGTCTAATACAATGGTAAGAAAGTATTAGAAAGGTTTTGACCTGATAAAAATTGCAACTCTAACCTTGCAGATTTCAGATCACTCTTTAGTTTTTTTCTTTGCTTGGCTTTTCTTCTTTGCAATGCTGACAGCTTATCCAGCCTTCAAGATCTGTCTCCTTGAGTTCTTCCACTCATTATACCAATGCACTCTATAGTCACTTGATCAACTCAGAGTCTTGATGCTCTGTGCTTACTCCTCACTATGTCCTCTTCTTGACACTTCACACTAGCCTTCTCTTTGCTTCTTCACATGACCACACTTATGACCAACTCCCTCTCTCTCTTGATCTCTAACTTGTGACTTCTTATAAAGAAGTTTTGTTCTTCATTTCCCACTCAAATATTCCTTCTCATCAATTTGATTTGATATGAGAGAATGATATTATTTTCCCTCCAAATTGTTTCTTCTAGAAACTTCATGATAAGTCCATCAGTATTCGCTCAAAATTGGTTTGCATGGTTTACATGAAATTAAATAACATCTACTCATGATCCTTATCATCCAACTAATTCAAAAAATTCAATGTAACAAACTTATCATTACTAATCTAGTGAATCTTTTTGTCTTATCAATAATGCAGCAACTCGGCATCATTGGTTTACTAATGCTCAACACCTTTTGTGTTACTCAGCTTCTATTATATTTACTAATGTTTGACACCTTCTATGTTACTCAGCTTCTACTACATTTAATAATGCTCGGAACCTTCTATGTTACTCAACTTCTACTACATTTACTGATGCTTGGCACCTTCTCTGTTACTTGACACCTGAAGAATTTCTCAGCACCTTCTGTGTTACTTGACACCTGAAGGATTTCTCGGCACACACTGAAGTTGAACTTGCTCAGCACTCCCAAATGAACTTAGTCAAGTTCTACAAATGACTTAGTTAAAACTTACATCTTTGATGTGTCTTAGTTTGTCCATTCCCTATGTCTTAGAGTATGTCATCAATACACTATTTCATCAATGGCTTAGCTGATCCTTATACTTCATTACAAAATCATAACTTCAACCTTTCTCTAGGTGCTCTAGTAGTGCTTATTGAGCAGGGTCTGCCAATGTTGGTTTTCATTATTTTGTAAAATAAAGTTTATTTGTTTAATGTAATATTTGTAGCCGACTAATGTATGGTTTATTGGTAAATGTAACATGTGAATGAGCTGACTTGATAGTTTAAAAGGTATATATAAGAGGTCAAGTTGCAAATTCCAAGTGTGTGATGGATTTGATGCAATATGAATGTGAAGGAGGACTAATTATTGTGGAAGAAAATTTTGAAGAATGATGAAAGATCATTGAGGAGATTGAGGAGGATCTAATGGTGCAAAATAGAGATCTGTAATCAGCAAATTCAGTTGCATCTTATTCAAGTCAATTCATTGTTACTTTCTAATCATTGTGGCAGTAATTTCAAATCTCTTAATAGAGTTGGTTTAACAACCATTTTGTAAATCCTCTAACAAGGTGACAGTTTAGTTGATTTTTTCTAAAGAATTCTAGCAAGGTCACTCCTAATAGGGTTATTAAGTCTTCTAATAGGGTCACACCTAACAGTGTGTATTGTAACCTTTAACAGGGTTGGCTCTTAATAGGGCTCACTTCAGAAGAGTGAAAATTAGTAGCTAGTTACTTGGTGGTTTTTCCCATATTGGGTTTCCATGTTAAATTTGGTGTCTCTTGTGTTCATGTTATTTAATTTTGCATGCATGCTAATAATTATGAATGCTAAAATTTAGTAACAAGTTAATCTACTAAGTTATAGCATTTTTGTGATGTGTTTACCGAGTGACAGTATTAACTAGTTATTTAAGATATCTAAAGGATCACAAATTATTTTTGTGGTAACTGATTCACTCAAACCCCCCCCCCCCCCTCTCTATTATTTCACTCATAATTCCAATAATATCTTATACATTGATTTAGGATTTCACACTTTAGGAGTTTACTAAATATTTGAAAGGATGAATTGAAGCATGAGTAGATGTGACTGCAAGAATTCAAGGTAAAGAGAGGTTATGTCTTTGGCATTATTTTCAAAGAGGGAGATATTGAAATGAATGTTACCATCTAGAAAAGGAGGGAGAGAAGTTATGCAGCTACCATGCATTGATCTTATGAGGAAGAGAAAAGTATAGTTACTATTGCTCAGAATTGGTATGAACAAGATGATAGAAGGAGCATTCAAAGATTACTGAGATGAGAACAAGAATGAAACTAAGAAAGATGAGAACACAAACATAGAGGGAGCTTTCAGACAAAGATCAAAGAAGACATATTGAAGACTTTTGATTGCATGGTAACTAGAGCTAATGCAATCAATACTAAAGAGGGAGATTGTTGGAAGCTACAATTTTAATATAAAAAAATTTCATTAATGTCAAACCTACTAGTGAGACATTTAATAATTGTGTAGAATTCCACATCATTTTATTGATAAGAGGTAATAATAAGGTGAGCTAGTGATGTTGTTGAGTGGTGAGAAATTAAGTATCATAGAACTACAATGGGCATTTGATAAGTTAGTAATTGACAAGATAATGTGTTATTTAATCATTATACTAATTAAAGAAGATAGTTGGATGAAGCTTAGAGCTGGAACAAGTCAAAAGATAAAGCTTTATTGAGTATTAATATTGGTTGGTCAATGAAGAAAATGAAGCAGAAGATTAAGGAACTTTAGAAGAAGCTGAGTGTTATTTATCACCGACCAAGGTGATGAAGGAAATGTTAGTTATGGTCGAGCATTAGTAGCAACTAAGAAGGATACAAATTGTTGAGCTACACAATGATAACCAAGAAAAAAGAGTTAGTGATTGTCAAGTAATAGAAAAAGCTATAGTTGGTGAAAGAGTCAAGTTTGATGTTGACATAGTTGAATTTTTTAATTATTTGAAGCACATGGATGATAAAGCTTGATGAGATGGAATATTTAATGCAAAAATAGATTTTTTTTATGAGATCAAAGGTGTGGATTTAATCAAAAGTTTCTATAAGTGTTGAGAAAGGAGAGGAAGAAAAAAATTATGCAAGGATTCGATGAATCTTACCTAATCCTAAGATCTACAATGATATTTTAGCAACAAAAGATCAAAGATATTTCTTTAAGAAGGCATAAGGAATGAATTTGAATGTTGTTTTCTTGTTGATTTGAAATATTAAGGAGAACTTGTGAAGAGCAGAGTAGCAAAGAAAAGTGAGGAGATTTGTGAAGTGTGGTTTCTTGAAGGGATTTAAAGAAGAACAATTATGGAGATGTTACTGAAGGTTAGTTTATGAATCAATAGATGAGTTAATGGAGATCTAAATTTGTAAAGTGAATTGTGTTTTACATATCAAACCTATTGTTGCATTCTAACCAGTATAGTAGTTAAAATCCTTTAGTCAAGTTTAGCCTAATAGTCATTTTGTAAATCCTTTAATCAAGGTGGCATTCTAATGAAATGATCTAAAGTTCTCTAACAAGGCCACGCCTAGAAAGGTGATCGAAATCCTTTAATAGGGTCACACCTAATAGTTTATTTTGTAACCTTTAACAAGGTTGTCTCTTAACTAAGCTTACTTTAGAAGAGTGAAAAGTTGGTAGCATGTTACTGGTGGTTTTTTCCAAATTGGGTTTCTACATTAAATCTTGGTGCCATTTACTTGTGTGAACATTATCTTATGCCTGTTATTTTTATAGTTGTTTATTTTACTAGCAATCAATACATATATTAAAAAGAGAGTTGGTTAATTGCATGAAAATTTATTAGATTGATGATGTGCTATAATAAATGAGTGGATTTATGAACTTGTTTAACTTGTTTGAAGTTAGTAAAAGTGAAAGTGGTACATCTAGACTAGATGATAACTGATTCATCCCCCCCCCCCCTAGTTATTCTAAATCATTCTAATAATAGAAACATGGAAGATTCTAGGTTGTTAATGCTAAGAGAATCATCTGCAGTAATGAGAGAGTTAGAATCTATAAGGAATTCTTCAAAAGTACCCAAATTGGGGTAAGTCCTAAGAAAATCAATGTATTCCACTAACATAACCTGAGAATATGACTCCTAAAACCCTACGAAATACTCGTAAAATACATCAATTTGGTTAGAATAGGTGTGAATAAAATCTATCCACAACTCATGAGATGAGACTGAAGGAGAATCATACTCATATTCATTAGAATTTGTACTTTGGTCATGTACTATAAGATAAGAAATATTCCCTCTTATTTTTTCTCTATTTGGATCCTCTATATCTAATTCATTGAACTCAAGTTATCTAGAAGTGGAAGCCTTAATACTATGATCATTGTTTATTTTATCTTCACTCAAAAGAATGGAAGTGGAAGACACAAAATCCTCATCATCAAGAGTGATTGTAGAAATAGGTTGAATTTCAACTTTTGAGTCACTAGCAGAGAAAGGCTCTTCTTCATAGATAGGTGGATTATCATTAGCATCATAGCCCAAACTAGTTGTCTTTTCTCTTGCATCCTTTAGTGTGACTCATGGGTTTAGTAAGAGCATATTCCATGTCAGTCAAAGGTCAATAACTTGAATAACCCATTTTCCTAAGGAATTCATAACCTTTTTCATATTTCTTAGGAGAAATAAGAGTGGTGAGCATGACTTCATCATATATCTCTTCTTTCTTATATATCCAGTCTCTAATAGCTTGATATCCCTTTCCATCTTCTAAGTGAAATAAGGATTGAATAAAGTTCCATAGATAGTCATAGCTGAAGATGAAGGTTTCATGTTGTTAGGAATTTTCACATAAGAATGAGGGGAAACTAGAAGCATAGTAATGAATCAAGTGTATATTCCCACATACCAATGTATATCATCTCAAGTCTTTTCTCATAATCAACAAGTGTGGTTCTATCTTTATTAGTAGCTTTGTTATTTGGGACTAAGGATTCACTAGCAATAAGTTTTTAGAATATATATATATATATATATATATATATATATATACATATATATATATATATATATATATGTATATACATACATATGTATATACATATATATATATATGTATATACATACATATGTATATACATATATATATATATGTATATACATATATATATATATATATATATATATATATATATGTATATACATATCTATATATATATATATGTATATATATATATATATATATGTATATACATACATATGTATATATATATGTATGTATATATATATGTATATATATATATATATATATATATATATATGTATGTATATATATATATGAGAAACAAGATATTAAGAGTGGGGTGAATCAGGATCTTCAACATTTGACTTTAAAATCAATCTCATTAAATCATGCCTAATTCATCATTAAAATAGTAATGCTGAAAAACATAAAATAAGTCCATTACATCCATAATAGTTCAACACATAACACAATGATTTAGTTACCTAGAAACACTTCAAGATGAAAGTAAAACTACGATGGGGATGAAAACCAAAAACCTTTACTGTAGCAACAATAAAGTTAATTGTTAGCGTTATGTAATTTTTTATCATAAGATATAACCTACCTAGTGAGAGATCTGTCCTATACAATACTTAAATACTATTAGATCTTTCCTTGTTAGAGGGATTGCCACTTAAAATAAAGTAAGGAATCTATTAGGAGATTTACATAGGCATGTTAGGATCACTATGTTAAGAGATTTTCCATATTTCAATTATAAAATAACTGATTCAGTACTTGACCCTTGGTATGCTCTATAAGTTGATCTTGGGTCTCCTCTTTCCTTTATCTCTATTTTGATTCTCCAAATCTATTAAATCTATGTATTCCTTCACTTCTCTAATTTCTCTCTCTATTGGATTTATCTCTTCAACTCCTTCACATGCATGTATCCTTCTCACATTTCATCCAACATATTTCTTGGGTTAGAATCCTCATTAAATAGACTTCATATGAAGTTTCCAAATCTCTATCAATGGTTTAAACTTCATCATCTTTGGCCATTTATGTCCTTTTTTTTGATTGGTTGAGTTTTTTTCCTATGGATCATCACCTTTTTCTAATGACACATAAATAGAATTGGACCTGACTCTATAGATATTAAATCTCATAGAAGTATTAGCCAAATGATTCACATATGAGTTTGAACTATTACAAACTCAGATATCAAAATTGTATTGTGTGGCACTTGATAACTTCTCAATATACTCAGTCATCATTATGTTTCTTGGCTCATACTACAGTCCTCAACTCACATATCTACTCAGTTTCTACTAAATACTAGGTAATTTTTGTTCTAATCAATCTAAGTGTAACTTTCCCAACCTTTATTGCTGTAGGAGCATCCTAGGTGTAAGAGCAATCTTGCATCACCCAAAAACAATTTTATTTTAGTCTTTTCTATTTTAATAAGGACTAGTAGATAGGGTGGTTACTATTAATGGAAACTTGCTATTTTTATTAAGTTTTTCATATGAGCTCAGAATATTCTCATTTTCTATAGGAAGGTTCATTTTGGAGTTGTAAGCCTATCATAAAAATATCATTGCTCAATCATTAGTATTGAAGAAGTAATTGCAGATTTTTGGTGGAAAAAATTGCAAAAAAATCTTTAGGCTCATTGTTGGAGGCCTTAGAGTGCTTGGATGAGGTCTAAAAACTTAACAAAAGGGTGCTAACATGGTTCCAAGTTTGTAGATCAGGAGCTGGTGTTTTTAAAAAGTGGTTATAATAGCCAATCGGAGCAACGGTTTGTGAGTTATGGTCTTTCAAAGTTGGGCTACTTGAAATATCTAAAATAATTGTCAAAGATGTGTTTGGCTAGCTCTATATGTATTGCTAGGGTTTGTCAGCCCTAGGCATTAAGTTTCATTGTCTAAAACCTTCCTGAGTGGCATAAAATTACTTATTTAAGACAAGCTTGAACATTGTCTCAGACAACTCTAGGTGATAGTTTGTAGCTTGTCTTGTAGATTATTGTAATGAAGGCACCCATGTGGCTTAGAATAATGTACTTTTGAATTCTATAATACCATATTTATAGTGCAAATAAGAAGTCCATATTTTTTCTCTCATTTTTTTTTATTTCTTTGTTTCTATTATGAGTTTATGGTATTAAGGGGAGCACCTTTCATCAAGTGGTATCAGAGCTAGAGCTCTTAAGTGTGTGGATAGATCGCTGACTATGAGGTAGTTTGCACAAAGACCATGTTTTGGGTTAAGCATATAGATAGATTGCCAATTGTGGGGCAGTTTGCACTAGGGTTTTATGGAAGCACAAAATTTCCTCCATGAAGAGAGCATGGTGGAAGAGTTGTAGGTTTTACACCTAAGAATTTTAGAGACCTCCAAAGACATATGCAAGCATTGGAAGAATAAATTCATAGAGGAATGAATCTTCCCATAAGAGATGAAAGCAAGGATAAGGATGAAGTAGAAGAAAATGCCAAAGTAGAGGTAGTTCTAAAACTAGAGGAAGAGAAGCTTTTTAGGGCCATCTCCAAGATTGGAAAAAGACCTATGTTTGAGGTTTCCAAATTCTTGGGAAATCTTAACCTAGAGGAGTTGATCAATTGGATCAATGAACTAGAGGAGTACTTTGAGTATGAAGATATTGGTGATCCTAATAGGGTCAATTTTGCAAAGGCAAAATTAAAGGGACATGCAAAGATCTGGTGGTAGGGGCTTCAATTAGAGTGAAATAAAAAAGGGAAAGGAAAAAATCACCATATAGGATCAGATGATAGCTAAAACATGTAATACATCAAAATTGGCTCATTTGCCATGATACCAATTCTAGTCTATTCTGACCAATCCTAAGACCTATTCTAATAGGCAATTCTTATTCTGCTACTCGCTACTTGACTTAATTGTCAAACGCTTGAAACCCTAATCTACATTAATCAGACTGTTTATTTAATTCTTATAGTATTGATTCATATTAGTCACATTAAACCTATTGATTAAGATTTAATTTAATTATTAAGTGTTTATACTTTAATTAAATTAAATTGTCACCTTAGGCTAATGTACTAAGGAATTAAATTTATTTAATTTAATAAATACGCCTATCTCAATTAATTAAAATTAACTATATAATTAAATGGGGAAGGTATTTCTAATTAATTAAATGAAATTATTTAATTAAATGGAGAAGCTACTTCTAATTAATTAAGCAAAGTTATTTAATTAAATAGGAAGTTATTCCTAATTAATTAAATAAAGTTATTTGATTAAATAGAAAAGTGTCTCTAATTAATTAAATCAAATTATTTAATTAAATATAAAATATATTTATGAGAGCATATCTCATTTTATTAAATTAAATATCTCTCCTAATTTTTTTTTCAGTTCAAAAATGAAAATTCCTAGTTCACTACCGATCAAATTAGAAGTGACCCAGATCACTTACTCTCACACTAAAGTTTATCTAAGCTGACTGACTCTTACACTCAGATCTAAGCCAGCTAACTCCCTCTAATTTGGGAATCTTCCACCTTAACTGAACCTCATCTTCAATCCTGACTGTTGATTGAAATTGATCTCAACCGTTGGAGTATTTTAGGAAAATCTATTTAAGAGACCCTCATTTCTTCATTTGAGGGGATGAATTGAATTGCTATCAAAGTGCTATTGAAATTCATACTCACATTTTCTCACATTTTGCATACACTTGCATCCTTAGTTCAATTTCATTTAGCTTAACTATGTGTATGTTAATCTAATTTGCTTTATTTTGTTCTTGGATTACATTGCATATCTCATTTAAAATAATTTGCACATTCATCTAGACTAGCTACATTCATCAAATCCTTTGTTCTTAGAGGGTCTAGTTGCCTACACCTCAATTCTGAGGATATTAATAGGCAAAATCCTTCTAAATAGAAGGCAACAGGTCATCTTGCAAGATTTCTCTCAAATAAACAATCTCATGTTCATTCTGGGATGAATCCACACATAATAACCATGTTGAAGTGTGTGTGTTAGTATAGGCCACAATTCATGCATACATTTCTGGCGCCCACCATGGGGCTGAGAAAATCAATTTCTTAGGCCTTCTCTGCACTTTTTTTTATTAGTTTTCAAGCTCTCTACCTATATAGTTCTATACAGATTAAGGAATCTTCGCGTGAGATAATCCATTTTTGCATGAGGATTTTGAATCTTTGCACGAAGATTCTTTTCAGTTTGCACGAGAAAGTGCTTGAGTGCATGAACCTTTGTGTGGCACCTTATTTCTTCACATAGACCATAAAAATATTTTGCATGACTCTGCTCAAGATCTCACACAAGATCTTGTAATAGAAGCCTCTGTTTCAAGCATTTTTACTTTGCAATTTACTCAATTTTCTTAACATACTTTTCTTGGAATCTTTGTTGCTCTATTTCTCTAATTTTTTGTAGCTTAATTATTGTTTGCAGGACGATTTGTCAAAGATTCTTTATGCAACCCACTCAAACATGGACTAACAGTTTACTTGTAGGATGATTGCCAAAGATACATTTGACGAAGACCATTTTTAAAACCTATAAAACAACGTGTCTTATTTATTACTTTCCAAACATAGATTAATTAGGGGCTTGTGAACTTCCTAGGGTGCAAGACAAAAGAATAGGGGATTATGCTCTTCACTACTTGGAGGTCATGACCAAGGGTGAATCAAAAACCTAGATGCTTTTAAAAGATGGCATTCTGAAGAAGACAAGTAGCTTAGTGGTTCTCTAGTACAAGTCATTTTCTATGAGGAGATGATGATTTCCTTTAAGGGAATCAGAATCTTGAGGAAGGACAAGTCTAGATTGATTAAGCTAAGTCAGTAATTAAACTATTTTGTGTGTTTTAGCAAGAAAGTAAGGTAGAGGAGTATGCTCTTTCCCCTTGGGGGAAATCAAAAACTTTGACCCTTGCGATCAAACCACCAGTTCAAGTCAATCCTTTAGAGGGCCTGTTGAACTTATCCAACCTCTGGGAATGACCCAAGTGAGCACACTCCTTTCACCAAAGATTCTAACTCAATATAATCAAGATGCTTTATAGAATGAAAGACTCCAAAGCTGAATTAATTTCTTCCCCTTGATTTTTGATATCACATATCAAGGGGAAGCTCTATTTGTGCACCGGTCAGTACCAACCCCTAGCTTGCTAAGAAAGTAGTGTGTACTTTCAAATGCCAGTGTGGGCCTCTAGTCTCAACTCCACTTGTGGAGTCACTAAGAATTAATACAAACAGAAGTTAAGTAAAAACCTTTAGTTAGAAGCCACCCAGTTCACCTCCAAAAGGAGGCATATGCTTTGTGCAAGGAGGGGGAATAATCTCCCTTGTAGAACTCACCATAGGCATGCTACAAAATGTTTGAAGGTGGTATACACACTCATCCCTTGCCACAAGGGTGCTCGTTCAATGTATACTATTGAGTCATTTGAATATACCAAAAACATAGGCACCCTCTAGGGGGTGACATGGTTGTGTGAGGTACATGCATGCGCTTAAGATGTGGGACAAAGGTTTTTCCTTCTCTACCAATTTTTTTTATAGAGATAAAAGCGTATTTGTTCTCGAGTCATAAACAAGTCCAAAACTATCTACAACAAACAAGGGTCAAGACTCCCTTATCCTGTCAAGTTTCTTTGTCCTCGGCGGGGCTATTTTTGACTACTACTTGCTTTCCACTATCTTGTTCAAATGCATTGCCTTGATTGAATCCTAAAACATTGTCCAAATGTCTTATTGAGTTAACCTTACTATCTGTCCAATCAAATTTGTTTGATAAATCTATCCAACCTATCCAAACAACCTAAAAATCTCTTCGAAATCCAACATTGTTGTTAATTTGGTCTTGATTTTCATGTAGACTTGTACTTTTTCATGCGAGAATTCATCTTTTCATGTGAGCCCATTCAGGTCTTCACGTGAGATCTTTCATATACCTACACAAAATCTTGCCTCTATCCTAGTTGTCCTATCATTTCTTCGTGCAAGACAGAAAAAGTCCTTGCGTGAAATTAAACTACTGTCATGAGTCTTCACATGATCTTGTGAACTTCCTTGCGTGGCTTGCAGAGAATCTTTGTGCAAAATCCTACTCTAAAACTATCAAATCAGTTAGTTTGACCAATCTATGATCTTTTCCCAATCAATTTCCTACACTGAGTTTTCCTTTTCTATCTATGCACAATCCTAAATAGTGGCATTTAGCTGAACCAAAGATTTGTGATCCGCATTTTGACTAGTCTTTTCTTTTACTTCTCTAGATTCTTATTTCTTAATGCTTGTCATACTCTGTGTTATGATAGTCATAACCTTTGGCTATTCTAGCCTTCAAATCAAACTACTTGTGCCTTAGTATATGACATTCTTGTCTTACCCTATTGAGACTCAGTCTTAGTGCAATCCTTGTATAGGTTCTTGCTTCTTGTCCTTGTTTATGATTGTTGCTACCAGAAGTGGCAATGTGTTTTATCCTCTTAGACTTAAGCAAGGTCATGTTAGGGGTCGTAATCATGGCAGAGGTCACTTACCTTTCATTACACGATCTATATCTAGTTTGACTAGTGAGGCATCTTCATGATCCCCCTCACCTATTAGGTCACCTCGAATTCAGTGAACATTTTCCATAAACCTGCAACAAATTAGGAATCCTTTGTATCAAGAGGATACTATGATAGGTAGAGGTCCTCTATCACCAAACATGATGTCTAACTCCTTTTTCAAAGGACCTTTCAAAACACAACACACTAAAATTGAACACGTTCCTACAATGACTAATCGTGAACGTGAACATGGTAGTTATAGTCGACATCAAGAACCACCCATGAATGACAAAGAGAAAGAGAAAGACCACGACACCGATGAGGAATAGGAAGAGGTGGAAGTACTCCCTAAACACATAGCAAAATTTCAAAGAGACAAAAACTTTGAAAAGGTCATTGGAATCCTACTCAATGAAGAAAAAGAAAAGTACTTTCTCAAACTTTCCCAAGAGAGAGCTAAGCTCCCCTCTCATTTCAATGTGGAAACCATTATCACACCTGAAGAAGAAACTGAGACTTCTAAACTCCAAAAACAATTGAAAATTATGCAAGACCAACTAGCTTAGATGATGCATGAGAATGAGAAACCCATGAAAACATACACATTGGATGCTCTTTGTCCATTTCCATTTGACAAAAGCATAAACATGCCACCTTTCCCATGAGGCGTAGAGCTACCCAAGTACAACAAGTACTTTGGTACCTCTAATCCCCAAGATCACTTGCAAGAATTTGATGCTTTGTCTATGGAGTTTATACATGATCAAACATACCTCATGTGTTTATTCCCCAGAAGCCTAGGTGGTCAGGCTTTAGAGTGGTTTTCACATTTACCTCCCGATATTAAGACATTTGATGAAATTGCCAACTTATTTGTTCAATATTATTCTCATAACATTCAAAATCCTATCAACATTCGAGATTTGTGCAACCTTAAATAGAAAGTTGGAGAACCTTTTCTCACATTCCTCCAATGGTGGAGACAACTGTACACTAAGTATTCCTGCAAAATTCCAGAAACAGAGAAGTTTGACATTTTCATTGATAACCTCCTACTTGATTTCAGATATAGAGTCCAACTTCAAGGTCCATGTACCTTTGAAGAAATGATCACATAGGCTATCTACATCAAGGAATTTATGGTCAAGAAAGTTGAACTTACTCTTTAGAAGGACACAAAACAAGGTTCTACTTCCAACAAGGATAAAACCAAATATGTCAACAAGAACCAAGAAATTGTACATGATGGAGTCGTTGACAATGTCACTTCCAAACCTGCTAAAGCAATGTTTAATCTCACAGATGGCCTCAAAGTGGCCAAAAATGTTGAGAAATCTCCTCTTGACAACAAGACATCTGGGAACAAACCAAGAAATTCTTGGGCCACACACCCTAAGCGAGAATACACACACTTGGGTGAACCTCTAGATGTGGTTTACAAAAAATTTCTACAACATAAGCTTATTTCACCAATGGATAATCCTCCTCCCTATGATCCACAACCACACCCACCATGGTGGAATGAAACTTCATTTTGTGAGTATCACCAAAATAAGGGACACAAAACTAGCAACTACATAAACTTGCGCCATAAAGTTCAAGACATGATTTTTTCTAGTGATCTTGTGGTAGATGGACATAACAAAAACTCAGACCACAAGGCATTCAAAGAGCCTTTCCCAGCTTATGAAAAAGGAGATACTTCAAAACCACAATCCAACAACAAGGTCAATTATGCATATTCTAATGATGACAATGTCATTCACATGGCTAAACCTACGGATTTTGAATACTGCGATGTTATTACCATTTAGGGAAAACAAGATAACAACAAACCCAAGACACCATTTGTCTTGAGGGGCTCTACTTTCAATGCAATGGATAATACACCCTCACAAAATTGTGCTAACGCTATTACTTGCTCTCATACTAAGTTGGTGCTCAAAGGCCTTGCGCCTCCTACTTCAGATCTTGAACAACACAAAGATAAAGCCCTTGCTAGTCCATCTGGCAAAGGTGCAAAACCCAAAACAAACTTGACAACAACCAGTTATAGTGTTCTCAATCAATTGAAATGAAGTAATGCTCAGATTTCCATTTTTGAGCTACTTAAAATCTCACGTACTCACCGGTAGACTCTGGACAAAGCCCTCGCTAAGGAAAATGTTCCTCAAGATCTTGATCTTGAGAGATTTCAATCCATGGTAGGTCACCTGACCTCACCTTATCTTATGACCTTTGAGGAGGATGATAACTAATTCAGTCACCCACACAATCAACCTCTACACATCAAGGTTATGATCCATCAGACACGTGCTCGTTGGGTACTCATTGATAACGGTGCTAGCTTAAATATAGTCTCTACTACTCTTCTTAGACAATTGAATTATTCTGAGGACTTTATTGATCCTTGACAAAAGATCACTATCAAAGCATATGACGAAGTGGAATGAAAGTCTCTAGGTCTTGTGGTTTTACCCATTTGCGTCGGTCCTGTAGAAAGGGATGTCACCTATCAGGTGCTTGACATTCCCTTGGCTTACAATATTTTGTTAGGATGGCCATGGATACATGAGATGCATGTTATACCATCCACATACCACCAATGCATCAAGTTCCCATTTCATGGCTCTGAAGTTACTATTCCTGCCACTACTAGCTATACCTGCAATATGCTCAAGGTTGCTGAAACTTTCATCCCTGCTAACCATGAATCCACTAATTATCATGACAATAACTTGAAACAAATTGAACAATCATTCAAACTGAAAGAAACTAGCATGGGAGAGTACTACATTGAACTAGTGTCTTCAATAACATCTCTCCCAGAGTCTCCTTGACATTATGGGAGACCTTCAAAGAAAAGAAGTCATTCATGCTGACACCCTCGACCAAGTACAATGGCACTTTTGTCAAAGCTATAGTTCCCTTAGAAGATGAAAGTGAAAATAGAGCCATTGCTGCATGGCTTTATAGAGAACAGGCTCTAGTAGACCTAACAGAGCAAGCTCAAGAAATCACTCCTAAGATGGGCCTAGTCTTAGGCTTATGAAGCATTTTAGTTACAATGGAGTTTTCCCTATTAGATGAAATAATAATGGCCTAATTGATCCCATCAAAGCAACATCTTGAAGCAATAGTGATACAACTAGCCTAGGATTTAAGAAGGTCCCTTTCCATTTGGGACCAAATAAATTCTTACCAGAACCTAAGAGTTCATCTGAAAATGAGTCACAAGCTGAGTCAGATACTCAAGAGGAAGAATTTAATGGTGAGGATTCCTATCCTCATCCTATTCCTCATGATCTCACTAAATTATTTGCTAAGCTAGATTACTTTGTGCCACATGTTAGCACTGCGGATGATACTAGTGGCTCTTCTGAGGAAAATACTGAGCAACTCAAATATCATTCAGAAAAGGGAGAATCTAGTCAATCATTCCATATTGAGTATTTGTGTAAGAACCTAGAGGACCAAGGTGAGTATGTCCCTATCACTATTGGGGAGTTCTATAATCTCTCAACATGTAGCACTAATTCTAAGGAATATGAGTTTGACTCTCTTTCAGAAGTGACTACTAATAAAGACAATGACCTAGTGCATGTCTATGAAATCCAAATCGAAGTGGGTGAAACTTCTAGGGTTAGGTCACATGGGTCTGATCCAACTAGTGTCCTAGAGTCATCAATTATTGACGTTCATACTTTGAGGCATTTGAAAACACCTGTGGATGAGGTCGCCATAGGTCTTGAATTGCTGGTCCAAGCACTTAATGACTATATTGTGAATGCAATTAAACCAACCACTACTCTCTCACTCAGACATCTTGAGCTTATAGACTGGAACCCCAATGCATCTAGCAAAGTCTCCATGTTCCAAAATGATTATGCTCTTGCCTATTACCTAAATGCTATCGAACCTATAACATCTTCCACCAATAAGTAGAGTGTCAACATGACTAAGGCTCACATCAAATATCTCAGTCATATAATTAAAATGAAAAAATGCAAAAGGTCCGATGCTGAAAACCACATTGTGGCAGTGTCAGAACCCAAAAAAGTAAAAAAAAAAGGTGTATTTAAGGGTGAAAACCTGTCTGAGGTGCCCACAAATGAGATATTTGATGTGCTTCCTAGTCACTTTCAAGAGAGATCATCAGTGTTAATAGTGTTGAGATAATGGGTGTTGCACACATTGCATAATATGGTTATATTTTATTATTTTATTTTATCATGTAATGTTCCACCTAGATGGACGTGTAACATGTAAAGATTCCCATGGAATATTCTTGATGAGTTGTATTCTAACATTGTGAAAATATTTCATGTAATTATTTAATATGGGGAAAAAGAATTAAATGCCCAATATTAAATGTGGGGTCAATGGGTTAGGTAGCACATGGTTTATGTAATACCACTTAGTGGTTTTGTGGGACTTGCTACTATATAAGCAGCCACAAGGGTAGTTGTTGTAAAGAGTAAGAGTGTGAAAAAGGCAAGAGTCGAGCGGGACAAGGCTTGACAGGTTAGTCAAGGGAGCATTTGTGAAGGTTGAAAGCATGGCATGGGACATTTGGATTCATGCTTGTTCACATAGTTTGCTCGGTTGTGGCTATGGCTATGAAGGCTTCCATGGTTGTATGGCAATGGTATTTTTGCTGAATAATACATGGTGATGGATGCTTTTGGAGGCTGGGTTTTTTCCCTCAATGAGGGTTTCCCAGGGTATATCTTGTGTCATAATTTTGTGAGTATGTTGTCTATTCTCTTGCATGTGGATTTTAATTTCATATTTATTTCAGATCTATTATGGGTTATGTGGAAACAGTTATATTATATTCTTTCTTGCCAAGTTTCCTTACAAGTGGTTTCAAAGCTATGGTTTTATTATTGTAACCCTAGATTGAATCCATGGAAATGCATGAGAGGATAAAAGAAAGGGCATGATATATGCCTGATTTATTGCAAATCTGAGGGTTTTGGATTTGCTGTTATGCTGGGATGTTAAAAGATTTGGGCATGTGAAATTGTTGGAGAAAAAGATTTTTCGGATGTTCTATTTAAAATGAGGGTTTTGGGGGGTAGCTTGCAGAAATGACCTCCTGGGTAAAAACAGACCTCACCATTGAATCTAAGTTGACATTTTCATAAATTTTGATATATAATATGCACTAGTTTGGCCATGTTCAGAGGAAATGAAAGAGTTTTTTGATTTTAGCACATGATGGCCGTCAAATTTAATCTCGTCAAAATTTTTGTCATTGGAAAAAATTAAAAATGAAAAATCGCACTTGAAATGGTAAAAAGACTATTTTAGTAAAACGACCATAACTTTCTCTCAAAATATCATATTTCAGAGTTCTTATAGGTGTTGGAAAGATAATTTAGACATCTACAACATGGTGAAGGTTTGGTTCTATGATTTTGACATTTTGTCAGGTTTTAAAAGCCCTAAAGTCAGATTTTATTTATTTTGAGTACGGATTAGGGCATAACTTGGGCATACGGAGTCAGATTTTGAACTTCAAGTAGTCAATGAAAAGCTTTTGGAGAGCTCTACACATTGGTTTATATTTGGTGTAGGTTTGACATGATTTATTTGTTGATATATTTATCTGAACAGTTCATAGGTATATTTTGACTATGGTAACATTGTGAGTTTATGGCATTGGAGACTTAAGATTTGATGTCATTGTATACTCAGTTCATATTGTAGTTTGGTCTCATGATGATATGGTTATTAGTGTTTGGTTTGGATATGTATGATGACTTGTTGGATCTACAAGTTTTGCAGTGTTGTAAGTGGTCTATACTTACAGGTTGCATTTATGGCTTGGTTATGGGTTGTCTTTGCCCATTGATCTTTCATTATTGATGCATATTCAGATTGGTGGCTTAGATTTGGGTTGTCTATGCTCTAAGTCACATGATTTTATGATTTTATCTTCATGTAGAAGGGATGAGATATTGTTATTGGGTGCAGTCATGGTGGAAGACTGTGGTTGACTATTTTATGCTAACAGGTTGGACATATTGAGAGCCAGATGCTCAGTTCATGGTGCCATAGATTTTGGCATGACATGATTGGCTATACAGGTACATCCTTGATGTTCATTAGCTTGGATTTCTATTTTGGTTATGATGGTATATCTTCATGGTTGAGGATCATAGTTATTTGGTTTCTTTTGAGGAGCTCATGATGTGCATTTTGAGTTCTTTGATGGTTTGATACCTTGGTTGATTCTTATGGTTAGATGATGGTTTTTCATCATTATGTCATGGATAGCTTGGATACATGGTTTAGTGGGAGCTTGTGACAGTGATGGGGTGACAGTGCAGGATTAGTTCCTAGTTTGGTTTGGATCTTCATATAGGAGATGGATTTTATGATGCCATAGGTGACTTGGTACCACGGTTGACTGGGAGTTGTTGGCATTGATATATTTATTGAGTGTTTGCAAATGTTGGAGGTTTGTCTTAGATCCTATTGTCGCAGAAGCATCTTTGACATTTGCATGGTGCACTTGTTATCTTCATGGTGTGTGAAGATGGTTAGATCTTGAGGACTCATAGAGTTCTTGGTTATCTTCATGGTGTGTGGAGATGGTTCTTCATGGTATGTGGAGATGGTTTTCTTCATGGTGTGTGGAGATGGTTGCATCTTGAGGACTCATAGGGTTCTTGGCAAAGGTGTGATTTATGTTTTTATTTGGCATGTTATCCTTGGTATAAGGATGGTTTCATTATTATGTCATGGTATACTCTTGATATGCGTTTAGAGTTGTGACATGTTATAGTATGTTCATATGGAGTATGTTATCTCTTTAGTTGAGATGGTAAGATCATGTTGTCATGTTTATGTTCCTGAGGCTATGGTTGGAACTTTGACATTGATCTTGGTTTAGTTTCTTTGTATTGAGTACACTGATCATAAGCTGGATACTTCATGATATTGCTATGTTGCATTTGGAGTTGGCATGGATTGATTGGTTACAGGTGCTCATGGATACTTAGAGATGGTGGTGATGTTGATTTCTCTTGGATTAGAGAATTATTTGTTGGGACGGTTGATGGTTTCAATAGGAAGTCCGAGGGGCAGTCACCTGATATGGACTTGAGAGGAGATTATTCTTAGATGAATCTTGGTTGGAGACTTGGGTATCTTGATGAGCATTCTCATTTCCCACTCTTGGTCTACTTGACGGTTTACTACATGAGTAGTTGCATTATATTTATGCTTGTCTTTCATGGATATGGATCTTGAGCTATGGTACATGAGTTAGTTTTGGAGGGTTCATTTCAGAGATGGTTAAGCATTGGTTATCTCCATGTGCATATTTTGTTATGCTGGTTGAGTTTGGGAGATGGTTTTATATTGGGAATTTTTTCTTGGATTGGGAATGGTTATTCCTTGGTTTAGGAATGGTTTATTGAGTTTGATCTTCTTGTGAGAGGCTTACATCCATGATTAGTTATATGGTATGGTTTGGGTGTTGTTGAGGCTTCTTGTTGGGGTTTTATGGAGGAGATCATACTTGCACAATTTACATCTAGAGGTGTGTGTAGAAGGAAATGATACAGGTTATGATTCGCCTGGTGTCTCTGGTCTTGGTTATCTTCCTAGATGTTTGATTTTTTGGATTTGAGATTGGTTAGATATTGTGATCATTGGTTTGTGCTCATGTATGTCATGTGAGAGATGACAAGGTTATTCATTTATCTCTTTCCTTTGTTGGTTGTGGAGAACTTGGGAGAGCATTGGAGACTTTTTATGAGAGTTGTTCTTGCAGGATATCAGTTTATATATTGTGGATGTCCTTGATACTAAATGGATTCACTTATTTGTAATGTTGTGAGTGGATTGGTTATAGATTTGACATTATCTTTTGCAGTGGGAGCTTCTTGGTATATATGTGGCATGTATTGCTCTTGAGGCTTGTGATTGCAAGTTGTAGATTGGATATGTCAGTGATATGAGATTCACTTGTTATACCTTTGAGGTATGGATAGTTGGATGGGTTTGGCACTTGCTGTAGGTGCTATTTCAGCTATGGATATTTTGACAACTATGGATACATGTGATTACCTTTGGATCAAGTTTTTTTTTTATGCTTGGAAGTTCAGTTGGTATAAGATTTTATGATCTTCTAATGTGACAGGTTGGGTGGCTTTCTCTTTGGATGGATTCTATGTATGTCTAGTGGTAGTGGCATAATAGGAGGTGAGATCATTCATGGTTGAGATGCTAGATACTTTGATTTTGTTGCAGATACCAAGATGGAGCACTTGGTGTATTTTGATCCATGATGGTGGATGTGCTTGGACGGATTGTTCCCTTGTTCATTTTATGTGGCTACGGATTGACCCTATGCAATGTATACAACAAGTGTGAGATTGTTGAGATAATGGGTGTTGTACATATTACATAATATTGTTATATTTTATTATTTTATTTTATCATGTAATGTTTCACCTAGATGGACATGCAACATGTAAAGATTCCTATAGAATATTCTTGATGAGTTGTATTCTAACATTGTGAAAACATTTGATGTAATTATTTAATATTGGGAAAAAGAATTAAATGCCCAATATTAAATGTGGGGTCAATGGGTTAGGTAGCACATGGTTTTAGCACATGGTTTATGTAATACCACTTAGTGGTTTTGTGGGACTTTCTACTATATAAGCAGCCACAAGGGTAGTTGTTGTAAAGAGTAAGAGTGCGAGAAAGGCAAGAGTCGAGCGAGACAAGGCTTGACAGGTTAGCCAAGGGAGCATTTGTGATGGTTGAAAGCATGGCATGGGACATGTGGATTCATGCTTGTTCACATAGTTTTCTCGATTGTGGCTATGGCCATGAAGGCTTCCATGGTTGTATGGTAATGGTATTTTTGCTGAATAATACATGGTGATTGATGCTTTTGGAGGCTGGGTTTTTTCCCTCAATGAGGGTTTCCCAGGGTATATCTTGTGTCACAATTTTGTGGGTATGTTGTCTATTCTCTTGCATGTGGATTTTAATTTCTTATTTATTTCAGATCTATTATGGGTTATGTGGAAATGGTTATATTATATTCTTTCTTTCTAAGTTTCCTTACAAATAGAGCCAACACAACCAATTAATCTGGGCACAGAAGAACATCCTCATATGATACATCTGGCATAGTCGCTGTCACCTAAAGAGAAGGAATAATTCATTTCCTTTTTCAAAGAAAAGAAAGTAAATTTTACTTGGACATACTCTGACATGCCAGGATTGGATCCTGATCTTATCATGCATCACTTGTCCATAGCACCAGGCATCAAACCAGTTAAACAGATGCTTCAAAAAATGTATCCTCACATTGCATTGCTCATCAAAGAAGAATTGGAGAAAATTCTAAAAGCTGGTTTCATCCATGCTGAATAGATATCCAATATTGTTCCAGTTTCCAAGCACAATAAATCTATCAGGTTTTGTATAGACTTCCATGATCTTAACTTGGCATGCCCTAAAGATGACTTTCCACTCCCTAATATTGATATGATCATGGACATGACGGCTGGCTATGAGATGTACTCACTTATGGATGGTTTTTCTAGATACAATCAGATAAAAATTGCACTAGAAGACTAGGAGAAAATGGCGTTCACATGTGCATGGGGAACCTTTTGTTGGAATGTGATGCCATTTGGTTTGAAGAACACTGGTGCTACGTATTAGTGGGCTATTACTACAATTTTCCATGGCATGATGCATAGAACCATGGAGGACTATGTTGATGATACTTTGGTCAAAAGTGCTAAATGCAATACTCATCTACAAGATTTGGGGCCCATCCAAGATTGTATGGAAAAATTCAATCTTCGATTCAATCCTAAGAAATGTGCATTTGGAGTCACATCAGGGAAGTTGTTGGGATAAATTATTCTTGCAAAAGGAATTGCGGTAGATCTGGAGAAAGTACAAGCAATAATGGACATGCCACCATCTTGGAACATCAGTCAGATGAGAGGACTATAGGGAAGGCTCCAATCTATTCATAGGTTTATTTCACATTTGGCGGATAGATCACAACCCTTCATGAAGACCTTACATAAGGGTGTGAAATTCAATTGGAGCCAGGACTGTGAGCAAATCTTAACACAGATCAAACAATATCTTGTCAATCCGCCAATCCTGATGCCTCCCATCCATGGGAAGCCTTTGCATTTATACATCTCAACAACTGAAACATCTCTAGGAATCCTTTTGGTTCAAGAAGACAATGACAAAAAAGAAAGGGCTATTTATTACTCGAGCTAGACACTGATCTCTTATGAGAAAAACTATAGCATTATTGAGAAAGCTTGCTTGGTAGTTGTCTTTGCTTCCAAGAAGTTGAGACACTACATGCTTGCCCACACTACGTGGCTCGTGGCTAAAATAGACCCACTAAAGTACTTTCTCAGTAAGGCAGCTCTCATAGGAAGATTGGCTAAATTGGTTATGATACTCAGTGAGTTTGACATTCAATACATTGAACGCAAGGCTATAAAGGGACAGGCAATCGCAGACTAGCTGGCTGATGCACCCATACAAAGTCTTTTGCTGATGAACATTGATTTCCCAGATGAGTTGATTCTGACACTAACACACCACACATGGGTTATGTTCTTTGATGGTTCCTTCACACAACAAGGATCAGGTGCTGGATTACTCTTTATTACACCACAGAGATACTCATTGCCCAAGGCATACAAGATTCTATTTCCTTGTACAAACAACATTGTTGAATACGAGGCTTTGATCAATGGCATAAAAATTGTATCTGAATGGAGAGTGGATCAGTTAGATATCTTTAGTGACTCTCAACTTGTCATCAACCAAGTTAATGATGTGTACCAAACAAAGGATGAGAAACTAAATCCTTACAAGTGCATGGTTGATGACTTAAAGAAATATTTTGCACACATCACATTCTAGCAAGTTCCACAAGTAGATAATAAAGCAACTAATGCCATGGCCACTCTGGCCTCCCTACTACAAATGCCTAAAAATGATCTTGAACATGAGTTCTTGGTGGAAGTGTTACACTACCCAGCCTACAACACCCCTAATTCTAAGATGATCTATTCTGTTATATAAAAAGAATCATCTCGCTACCATCACATTTATTCCTACCTCTGCAATCAAACCTTTCCTTAGGTTTTTAGAACTCAAAGAGTCCAAACATGCACTAATTGAAGTTCATGAGGGCATTTGCAGAGCTCATTCCAATGGCCTAGCACTAGCTCGCATACTCCTTAGAGCTGGTTACTACTGGCCCAAAATGGAGCAAGAAGCTATCAACTATGATAGGTCCTACAAGTAGTGTCAGCTACATGGAAATCTTATCCATGCTCTAGCTAGAGAGCTAATTCCCTCTACTACAACATTGCCATTTCAACAATGGGCCTTTGACTTGGTGGGATAGATCTACCCAACCTCTTCTAATGGGCATAAGTTCATCATCACAGCTATAGATTACTTCACAAAGTGGGTAGAGGTAGTACTTCTCATAGTTGTCGATGGCAAAAAAATATCAATTTTTATCACAAATTACATCATCTGCAGATATGGTGCGTTGTCCTCAATCATTACTAACAATGGAGGAAAATTCAAGAACAAAGACCTCAAGGAACTATGCAAGAAATTAAAAATCACACAACATTGGTCTTCCATTTATTACCCCCAGGGTAATGGCTAGGCTGAAACATCCAATAAGATGATCCTCAAAATTCTCCTTCGCATAATTAGAAAATTGGGGAGAGACTGTCATCTCTAGATCAATCCATCCCTATGGGAATATAGGACAAGCATCAGGACCCCAACGGGCATGACTCCTTTTTCTTTGGTGTATGGTGTGAATGTTGAGCTTCCAATAGAGGTCGAGATTCTTACCTTGAGGATATCTATGATGGGCCTTATCACTGATGATGACTACAAGATAGCTTAGCTTCAAGAGCTTGTGTTACTGGATGAATGTTGACAAGTGGCATGTGATCATCTATGAGCACATCAACAATGAATGGCAAGAAGTTACAATCGAAGGGTCAAGCCGCGTGATTTCCAGCTGGGTGATCTCGTCCTATGAGAGAACCCTAAGAATCAACAACAACGAGTACAAAAAGGAAAGTTTGAACCAAACTAGCTCGGTCCTCACATCATTACTACAACATATGGATCTGACACCTATCAGCTTTCCACAATTGAAGGAGAAGTGCTTAAAGAACCTATCAACACTCTCCACCTGAAGTGGTTTTATAGTTGATCTAATATCAGTAAGCTCTTTGTACATATTTATATGTCCTGAAAAAAATCATAAAAATAAAAAAAGTCCTAAAAAAAATTGTTACCCTGGTGAAAACCTAGAAATAGGTGCCTTGGAAACACCAAAAAAAGTTAAAAATCTCAAAACTACAAAAGAATCAAAATAAAGAAAAATAGCAAAAAAATTGAAAAAGAAGAAAAGTGTCATTGGTGAAAACCTAGAAATAGGCATCATTGTAGCAAAAAAAGAGAAATCCTGCCAAGAAGGTGAAAACTTGGTAAATAGGTGCCTCTTGTTCCCAATGCTCCATCTTGCAATGCATCTTCTGGCTATTCTATACAGTCACTTTCATGCTTGTGTTTTCCTATTTTGTTTCTTGCTTTTTGCTCATGTACCCATGAATTGAGTCTTGTTACAGCTCAAGGGCATTCCCCTTTAGTGTCACTATTTTTGAGATTCTCCTCATAGAATCTCCTTCGTGAAAGTCACTGTGTCTACCTAGTATCGCTAGTGTCACTACTTTCAATATTCTTGTCATAGAATCTCTTTTGTGACAATCACCAGTAGTCACTATGTATACCTACTGGTGCTACTATCACTATTTTTGAGATTCTCCTCATAGAATCTCCTTCATGACAGTCACCAGTGGTCCTCACTGCATCTGCCTACTATCACTAGTGTCACTATTTTTGAAATTCTCCTCATAGAATCTCCTTCACAACAGTCACCAGTGGTCCTCATTGTGTCTGCCTGCTATTGCCACTATACCTTGTTTTCAAGATTCTCCTCATAGAATCTCTTTTGCAAAAATCACCAGTTGTTTTAGCTATGTCTACCTATTGTTTCTTGGGTCACATGTCCAAATTTATTTATGGAAGATCTCTCTTGTGTCAGTCACCAGTCATTCTGGCTATGTCTGTCTACTATTGCTTAATCCTCTTTAGGTTCTTCATCGTGAAGATTCCCCTTTGACCTCAGTCACCAGTCATTTTGACTGTGTCTGCCTACTATTGTCACCCTACTAAAGAGATTTCTTTGAAACATGTTCTGGACACTGACACCTAACATCAATCCCATGACAAATAATGAACTTAAAATGACATACTTGTTTGGATATGTTGAGCATTTTCTTTTTTTTGCTTTGTTTTTTTCTTTCATCATGTCTCCTCAAGTGACTCGATGATGTCATTTTTGACTAGAGAAGTGATGACTAGGGGCATGATCTTTTCTTTTCTTTTTGTTTGCGATTTTGTTCCAATTAGTTGACAAGTTCCTACAAGAGGGGTGTCCACTATAAACGCCTCCATCTAGTATTGGATGGCCGGGTGTACCTCGACTCCTTTTATATGAATATGTCAATAATGTTGGTTCTTCTCCTTGTTTGTTAAGAGTGAACTCTTCATGCTACAGTACATACTGATACTCATCCTATTAAGTGAATGTACAGGTCACTATGAGTATACCTAACACACTTCTGTCTCAGGTTATGAACACAAGGGTCATTGTGGATAGAATACTTATTGAATACTTAGCATAAGATGGATCTCTCATGTGTTTGACATGTATGCATGCAAGAAACATTATGTCATCTTGGTGTTTATGCTTTGATGCTTATGTTAACTTGTTATATTAAAAGGGACAAATGTTCTGGTCATTATGGCTTTTTGTGCCTCAAATGCTTACATTTAATCCTGACAAACCTATGATATATGTCCTATTCATATTTACATGATTGCAAAGTCAGCGGTAATTGTAGGATGTATAAGCTTGGTTTATGTCCAGTGATGATAAATTGTCGAGGCTCAGTAACCAGACCTAGGGTTGCATTTAATATAGTCTTGCATTACATAATTCACTTGCATAAGCATGCGATTCAATTGCAAATCTACTTTCACCTTCTGTGATGAGGGATTGCTGATCTCTTCAAAGTATCATGTTTCTTAATGAGTGCAAAAATGATCGATCAATCACGCTCTTGGCTATTTTGGCTAGTTTGAATCTATTTTCGAGATCGAATTTGAAATCTGACACACCTCAGTGCCTCAAAAATGCATTTTAAAATTTTGGGACTGACGCGATCGAATGCTTGTGTAGTCTAAATTTTTCTAATAATTTCTGATTATTGGAATTTTTTTCAACTCAAAATTCTTCATGTTTTCAAAATTTATTTTTGAAAAAGTCAACTATAGTCAAAATTGGTCAACTTTTGGTCAAACTTAGTCTTTGGAACCTCAAAATTATTGCAAATTAACTCTGAATCTTCTTCCAATTTCTTCAAATATTATGTTGCATCTTGCATTTATTTTACTACTTTATGTCACATTTTTGGTGTGTCATCTTTCGATTTTGCTCTCGAGGGGGCAAGATGATTACATCATTGAATACTTATTGCTTGAGGCATCTTGTTTCCATCTTATGTCATCATCATTCGAGGCATCTCACCACTAGGGACATCTTGTTTCCCCCTTTCTGTCATGCTTTTTCATCTTGTTATCATTTGATTTTAGGTATCTAGGAACGTTCTATCTAGATCCTTAAAGATTAGGCTTTATTTTAGAGACAATCTTTTAAATGCTATTAATCTCAGGTATCTAGATGTTCTATTTGGATCCTTAAAGGTTAAGTTTTTTTCTGGAGATAATATTTTAAATGCTATTGATCTCAGGCATCTAGGTGTTCTATCTGGATCCTTAAAGGTTAAGCTCCATTTTGGAGATAGTCTTTTAAATGCTATCAGTTTTAGGTATCTAGATATTCTATCTAGATCCTTAAAGGTTAAGCTCCATTCTAGAGATGATCTTTTAAATGCTTATCAATTTCAAGTATCTAGACATTTTGTTTGGATCCTTAAAGATTAAGCTTTGTTCTGGAGATGATCTTTTAAATGCTATCAATCTTAGGTGTCTGGATGTTCTATCTAGATCCTTAATGATTACGCTTCGTTCTAGAGACAATCTTTTAAATGCTATCAATCTTGGGTATCTAGACATTCTGTTTGGATCGTTAAAGGTTAAACTTTGTTCTAAAGGAAACCTTTAAAATTCTTATCAATTTTGGTTATCTAGGTATTTTGCTTAGATTCATTGGGATTAAGCTCTGTTCTAGAGATAGTCCTTAAAAGCTTATCAATTGGTCTCTGTATCATCAACTTTAGAACCAATCTTATCTCTTGATCTTCACATCATGCTTTCTGATTTTCTTTGAATCGAATGCACTGCTTGCACATTCATTCAAAGAGGGGCAAAATGTAATACCCCTAAATTGGCTCATTCGCCATGATACCAATTCTGGTCTATTCTGACCAATCCTAAGACCTATTCTAATAGGTAATTCTTATTCTACTACTCACTACTTGACTTAATTGTCAAATGCTTCAAACCCTAATTTGCATTAATCAGACTCTTTATTTAATTATTATAGTATTGACTCATATTAGTCACATTAAACCTATTGATTAAGATTTAATTTAATTATTAAGTATTTATACTTTAATTAATTAAATCATCACCTAAGGCTAATGTACTAAGGAATTAAATTTATTTAATTTAATAAATACACCTATCTCAATTAATTAAAAGGAACTATTTAGTTAAATGGGGAAGGTATTTCTAATTAATTAAATGAAATTATTTAATTAAATGGAGAAGCTACTTCTAATTAATTAAGCAAAGTTATTTAATTAAATAGGAAGTTATTCCTAATTAATTAAATAAAGTTATTTGATTAAATAGAAAAGTGTCTCTAATTAATTAAATCAAATTATTTAATTAAATAGAAAATATATTTATGAGAGCATATCTCATTTTATTAAATTAAATATCTCTCCTAATTTTCTCTTTAGTTCAAAAATGGAAATTCCTAGTTCACTACTGATCAAATTAGAAGTGACCCAGATCACTTACTCTCATACTAAAGTTTATTTGAGCTGACTGACTCTTACACTCAAATCTGAGCTAGTTAACTCCCTCTAATTTGGGAATCTTCCACCTTAACTCAACCTCATCTTCAATCCTGACCGTTGATTAAAATCGATCTCAACCATTGGATTATCTCAGGAAAATCTATTTAAGAGACCCACATTTCTTCATTTGAGGGGATGAATTGAATTACTATCGAAGTGCTATTGAAATTCGTACTCACATTTTCTCACATTTTGCATACACTTGCATCCTTAGTTTAATTTCATTTAGCTTAAATATGCATATGTTAATCTAATTTTCTTTATTTTGTTCTTGGCTTACATTGCATATCTCATTTAAAATAATTTGCACATTCATCTAGACTAGCTGCATTCATCAAATCCTTCATTATTAGAGGGTATGGTTACTTGCACCTCGATTCTAAGGATATTAACAGTCAAAATCCTTCTAGATAGAAGGCAATAGGTTGTCTTGCAAGGTTTCTCTCAAATGAAAAATCTCATGTTCATTCTGGGATGAATCCGCACATAATGACCATGTTCAAGTGTGTGTTAGTATAGGCCATGATTCACGTATACAAAACAAAGTAATAATTCATTCTTGTGGATTATGAGATTGATCTATTGAAGAAGATACAAGGGTTGAAGCAAGTAGGAAAATCTATTCAAGAGTATACCAAAGAGTTCTATTGAGTTCTCATCAGAACTAGCCATGCAAAAGCTGATAAGGAGAAAGTCATCCATTATCTTAATGGATTAAGGCCAAGTATTTAGGATAAGTTGAGTCTAGTTTGAATGAATAGTATTGAGGAGGAATACTAGTATTCCCTTAGAGTTGAAGAGAAACTGAACAAAAAGTTTGACAAAAATAATAGTGGAAAAGGTCACATTAGAATATCTGTTAGACAATCTTATGGTGGCCATAATGATGATCAGGAGAACAAGGATGGAGTTGGAAGTAGGAGTTAGAACTAGAGGGGAAACAATTCTAATCATTTCCATTATTAAAAAAATAGAGATCAGAGAGGAAGAGGTAGAGGACAAGGATTTGGAAGAGGAGCCTTCCATGGGAAGTGTATTTTCTATGGAGAAGAAGGGCATAGAGCATTTAAATGTAACCAGTGCCAAGGAAGAACATATCAAAGAATAGAAGGCCAAGTCAAAGTTGTACATGTTGATGAAGATGCTAGATCATCACATTCTAAAGATGTTGAAAGAGGAGAAGTCCTTGTTAATATAAGAGTCTTACTGAGTGGTGAGAATGAACCTAATCAAAGAAGGAGCTTATTTTGCACAAGGTAGAGATGTGGAAATAAGTGTTGTGAAGTGATCATTGATGGTGGAAGTACTAAAAATACGGTGTCAAAAATGATGGTCACCAAGTTGAAGTTGAAGAGGAATAAACACCCACATCCATACCATATTTCTTGGGTGCAAGATGGCCACAAGGTTTTTATCAATGGGCAGTGCTCAGTGAAGTTCAAGATTTGAAGCTACCAGGATGAGGTACTATGTGATATCATACTTATGAACATATTTCATATGTTGTTGAGTAGGCTATGGCAGTTTGATAGGCATGTTGTACATGATGGGTAGGCAAATACCTACACTCTAACCAAGGATTGAGTGGAACATAAGTTGAAGCCATTAAAGGATAAAGAAGAAAAGGTATGTAGTGCTACTAGAATATGTTTTGCTGATGGAAAAGAGTTTCTTAAAGGTATAAAATATGAGCATATGTGTTTTGCTATAATTCCTAAAGATAGTAAAGAAGAAGTAGAGGAGGTGCCTACATAAGTTATGCATATGTTGGGCAGTTTTCTGATATTGTGTCAGATAATGTACCTAATGGATTGCCCCTAATAAGGAAGATCAGTAACCACATGGATTTGGTTCTAGGAACCAATTTTCTAAACAAGGCAATGCATAGAATGAAACCAGCAGAAAGTGAAGAGTTCAATAGGCAAGTTCATGAGTTATTATAGAAGGGGTTGATTCAAGAGAGTCTAAGTCCATGTGCAGTACCAATTGTATTAGCACCAAAGAAGAATGGAGAATGGAGGATGTGCATAATTATCAAACTATCAATAAAATCATAATCAAGTACAAATTTCCTTTGCTAAGGATGGATGATATTATGGACTATTTAATTAGAGTTGAGTATTTCATAAAGATAGATTTGAAGAGTGGGTACCATCAAATTCAAATCAAAGAAGGTGATGAGTGCAAGATTTCTTTCAAGACAATGGAAGGACCATATGAGTGGTTATTCATGCCTTTTGGGTTAACCAATGCACTGAGCACTTTCATGAGGCTCATGAATGAGATGTTGAAGAAGTTTCTAGGTAAGGTTTTCATTATTTACCTATATGAAATATTGATCTTTAGTAAGACATTGGAGGAGTATTTGATTCATATTCACAAGGTGTTTGATAAGTTGAGGGAAGAAAAGTTTCTAATAAACCTAAAGAAGTGTAGTTTTGTAAAGAAGGAGTTGGTGTACTTGGGATTTGTAGTCTTAGCAAAAGGTCTAAAAATGGGCCTAGAGAAAGTGAAGGCTATCCTTAAATGGCCTACTCAAAAGAAGTGTGATAGAAGTAAGATCTTTTCATGGACTTGCTAGTTTTTATAGAAAGTTCATAAGAAGTTTTAGCTATATTTTTGAACCCCTAACTGAAATAATGAGAGGGGATAGGAAATAATTTTAGTGGACTGTAGGAGAAGATAAAAATTTTAATCTGTTGAAATAGAAAGTTACTAACCAGCCTATTTTAGCACTTGTAGATTTTAACAAGGTGTTTCAAGTAGAATGTAATGCTACCAATACTATAATAAGAGTTTTTTTGAGCTAGGAAGGTAGACCTATTACTTATTTCAATGAGAAATTGAATGATGCAAAAAGAAAATGTTATGTTTATGATTAGGAATTTTATGTTATAGTTCAAGCATTGAAGAAGTGGAGACACTATCTTCGTCCTAAGGAGTTTTTTAATATATTTTCATCAAGCTTTGCAATATTTGAATAGTCAAGGAAAATTGAACCAAAGGCATTTGAAGTGGGTTGAGTTTTTGCAAAATTCTACATTTGTTTGAAACATAGGAGTGGGAAGTCTAATAGAGTTGTAGATACTCTTAGTAGAAGACAACTTTTGCTAACAAAAATATAGATAGAGGTGGTTGGGTTCAAGGAACTCAATACTTTGTATCCAGATGATCTTTATTTTCATAAAGTGTGGAAGGCTTGTACAGAACCTGTTACACTTCACAGGACAAAGTGGTTCGATTTTATGATCCAGGATAGTATATTATTCAAAAGAAGCAAGTTGTATATTTGTAGAATTCAATGAGAGAGAATCTCATTAAAGAGAAGCATAGTGGAGGGTTGGTTGGACATTTTGGTAGAGATAAAACCATAGCTTTGGTTGCTGAGAATTATTATTGGGTACATATAATAAACTGAAGATGAAGAAGTTTAGACTATGCAAGATAGTGAAAAGGCATGATTCTAGAAATGTGTATGATGTGTAGTTGCCTACTGAATTGAATATTTGACCAATATTTAACAATTCAAATTTCATAAGAGTATTATGAGGCAGGTGATGAAGATGAAGTTGTAGAAGCATAGTGGAGCATTCAAATAGCTAGTTCAGCTACAAAGGAGATTGAGGAGATACTAGATAGTTGTGTTGACAAAAGCACTAGGTAAAAAACTTATAAGGAATATCTAGTCAAATGTAAAGGGAGGCTAGTTGAGGATTCATCTAAGCTAGCAAAGGAGGAGGTTAACCATCTTGGTTTTCCTCTAAACACCTAAGATGTGACAGGGTCACTTCTCAAATTACCCTAGATGTTTGATGTAGGAAATCCTAGGTGTAGGAGCAATCTTGCATCATCCAAAAATATTTTTGTTTTAGTCTTTTCTATTTTAATAAGGACTAGTAGACAAGGTGGTTACTATTTATGGGAACTTTCTATTTTTAGTAAGTTTGTCATATAAGCTCAGAATGTTCTCATTTTCTACAGGAAGGTTCATTTTAGAGTTGTAAACCTATGATAAAAATCTCATTGCTCAAGCATAAGTATTAGAGAAGTTATTGAAAATTTTCAATGGAAAATTTTGTAGAAAAATCTGTAGGCTCACTATTGGAGGCCTTAGAGTGCCCAGATGAGGTTTGAAAACTCAACGAAAGGGTGCTAATGTGGTTCCAAGCCTATAGATCATGAGATGGCATTTCCAAAAAGTTTTTATAATAGCCAATCAAAGCAACGGTTTGTAAGTTATGGCCTTTCAAAGTTGGGCTAACTAAAATATCTAAAATAATTGTCAAAGATGTATTTGGCCAGCTCTATATGTATTATTAGGGTCTTTCGGCCCTAGGTATTAATTATCATTGTCTAGAACCTTCCTAGGTGGCATACAATTACCTATTTAATAAAGGGCTAAACATTGTCTAGGACAACTCTGGGTGATAATTCGCAGCTTGTCTTGCAAATTATTGTAATGAAGGCACCCATGTGTGTTAGCATAATATACTTGTGCATTTTGCAATACTACATTTTCATTGCAAATAAGAAGTCCATTTTTTTCTCATATTTTTTGTTTCTTTGTTTCTATTATGAGTTTATGGTATTAAGGGGAGCACCCTTCATCATTTACTAGATAACTTAGTCATAGTGATGACCTTGTAATCTTGCCTACTAAATGACTTGAAAATGACTAAGTGATTAGTCACTAATTGGCAACATAGGCTTAGAGATCAATAATCTTCCCCATTGACATTAGTGGCAAAAAAACTTTGTCATGAAATCATTCCTTACAAAAATATATTCTCCCTTGAGACCAAAAGTTTTTGTTTGTTGTTTGATATCTTCTTCTTCATAACTCTCTAACTTGTGACTCCACCTTACTTGTTACTTCACCCTTCTTACCACTTATCAATTATCATCCTTGCTTATTTAATATCCCCCTTATTTTTGTCAGTGATGGTAGCTGGAGCTTTTGGGGTGAGTTGGAAATTCTGAAAAAAAAATTGGTGACTTACCACAATATTAGGATAGCCTTTGTTCCATCTATCTTGTACCTTGTGTTGGGACTCAAAATTGCAATGCTGATTTTGAGTACTATTGAGGAACTTTGCTTAAAGAAGCCCTTATAAAACACTTACCATGCATATGTGCCCAGCTATCACTTTGAGGCATATGATACATTTAAGTTTTATAAGACCTTTCATTCAATATGTCCATATGTCCCATGATGACAAGTTTTCATTCCAAATCATTTTGTGAAGTTTCATTTTGAGCATTATTCAAATCTGCATTTTTGCCTAAGGATTAAACAATGACAAGAAGCCTAGTTTTCAAATTGAATATGCACCTAGTTAAGTTTCATAACTCACTACTTTGGGAGTGTTCATTATGTATATTAAAGAACCTATGTTTCAAATTTCAAGTTGTTTCGATATGTTTTTTCTACGTTTTGAATCCCTCAAATTTTGTTGTTTAATGTTGTCATATCTATGAGATTTCCACAATCCATGAATATGAGTTTTAGTTTCTAGATTCGATTGTGTGTAGTTTTTTATCCTCAACATTTTGGATCATACTACATGATCCATCATCAGGATGCCAGAGAACATGAAGAACAAAAAATGCATGGGTGAAACCTCTTCCATATGAGGTTAACATTGATGAAACAAAAAGATATCATTGAAGCACTAGTGAATGAGACAGTAGATCCAAAGAAACCTATTTTGGAACCTATGAAGAGGCCAAAGACAAAATTGAGCTTGAAATCAAGCTACCCTAGGCAATAAGCAAAGGTAAGAGAAGAAAGACTCAATCAATTGAGAGTAGGTGCTAGAATCAATAACTTCAAAGCACTCAAGTATGAATCCAGGACTCCAACAAAACAAAAGGAAGTTGAAGATCTGATCATGGACAAGCTAGGAAGATGGAAATTCTCTCTTGAGCAGTTTGCTTCACAAATCCCTACAATCTTATTAGACAAAGTCAAGGTTAGGTGGCAATCAGCAAAACAGATAGCTAAAGACATATTTGAGCAATCCTTGTGAAAACTGCTACCAAATCTGTCAAATACAGAGGTTGAGGAAGCTATGAAAAAGAATGAAGAGAAAATGATGATGATATTTCATACTTGTTTGATTTTGATAAAAGAAATTGAGCATGTGGTCAAGGATGCCACATTTATGTGGGAAAACATCTATCATCTGCACAAGCCCAGTGATGATCCAGTAGAGATCAAGGATGATGATAATGATAGTGACAATGAAGAAGAAGATAATACTCCATATGCCACTTTTGATGTTGAAGATTATCAAGCACTGAAGGATGATGATGCAGAGAAAGAGGAAGAAGTTGAAGAGGAAGATAAGGAAGGAGATGAAGAAAGTGATCCAATGAGAATAGCAGCACAAGTCATAGACTCCCTTCATCATTCTCCACCTAAGACTACTACATCATTAGGGTTGGAGATAGCTTCAAAAAATGTGATAGCAACTACAACAGATACATCATCTGTTTAGTCATTATTTGCTACCTCACAACTCTAGGTATCTATAATGGAAGTGTCTACCACTTTATCTACCGAGTTGCAGCCTTCTTCATTAGCTCTTGAGTCATCAACATCAATATTGTGTGAAGCATCTAGTTCTACAATTGTGCCAACTTCATTAGTAGCATGTACAGTAAGTTTACCATCATGTTCTACAATTCTGTCTACTATAGCTTTGATAGCACAAACTTTTTTTCTAGTTTATTCTTCCATTATAAGTACTCTAGTTTATGCTCTACCTATTGTTACTTCAATTTTGGGTAGTGCATCATTTTTGGATTCAATTAGTACTTCTTTTAGTTTTCCTTCAATTGGACGCATTCAAGTTTTTTTTGCAAGTCTAGCTATCTCTAAAATTGTTTCTATTCCTAAGTCCAAGATAGTAAGGTCAGAAGTAGAACCAAAGACACCCCCAAAACTTCTACTTACTGGTAAGGAAATTGATAAAGACATTCATTTGGAGGAAATTTTAATTCCTAAGTGGGATCTAGATACTACTACAGTTGATGAAATGAGACTAGTTAGTCATCTTTTGGAACAAAAGGCAAGGCAGAAACATCTTAGAGCTAAAACAGATAGAGAGTTTATAATAATTGAGAATGCTAATAATATAATAATAGAAGCCATAGGTGTTGATGTGGATTCTTCTCAATGCATTTTTCTACAATTGGAAGAAGCAGTAAATAATTTCAATGAGGATACATCTAGCCAAGAAAAGCTTATTGAAAAGGTAGAGAAAAGGTTTGATAATAAGGTGCTTGAGCACATTGCTATAAACAAGATGGAACTATCATCAATTTTGAGTAATCTTGAACATTCTTTTTCCAATGTGACATCACTTTTTGGAAATCTTTGTGATGTTACAGAGTATACCAAGGAGATAAAAGAGAAAGTCAATAAGATTGATGTAGATATGAAGGTTAGTGCTCAAAGGCTACAACTTGACCCTAGTTCAAGCTCATCACATCACATGAAGGTAAGATTTTTTTCAGATATGTAGGCATAATTTCTAAGAGAGGAAGCTAGGATTAGGTCCACATTGATAGATATACAAAATATGATCCTTCTAGTTATGGAATCAATGTAGAAACATGTTGCATATTCAAAAACATTGGTCCAGGACAACAATTTTTCTATTGCAGATCATATGATTAAAATTTCTACTAAAGTTCAAGTGGCACTCTCCACTTGCAAAATTTTGCAAGACAATTGGGATTAGACATTATCTCTTATTCTCAAGGTACATTCCAAATTTCTCTCACATTTTAGTGTCTTTATTTGAATATATTGCATAACTCTTTGGCATTATTGTCAAAAAGGGGGAGTAAGAGATCATAAGAGACTTGTGGGGATAATAAGGGAGAAAATAGATTGATATATGTACAAAGAGAATATGTATATATTATGTCATATGTATGGGGGAGATATGTGAAAATGTATATATAGCAGCTTTACAAAGATCAATTTTGAAAAATCAAAAAATTCAGTATGTCAGTATACATAAGGCTTATAAGTGTTTTTGTCACTAATGTCAAAGGGGGAGATTGTTGGCATTATGTTGTATTTTTCATTAGTGACAACACTTATTCAATTTTGTATGGTTACCGAGCTTATCACTCAGTCTATAGTTTATACTAAGCATTCAGTGGTTGCCAAGTAAGTTTATTAGTTAAGTAGTTCACACCAAACATTCCTGAAGCTACCGAGTGAGTGTGTAGCCCAACAGTGTTTACTGAGCCTACAGTGTTCACTGAGAAAATAGTGGTCACCAAGCTTCATGGCATCTACTAAGTCATCAATTTGTGTGATAAGAAGCCAGTGTCTATCGAGTGATGGATGTATAGTGTTTATCGAGTGAAAGCAAGGTAAATGAAGGATTCAATATCTGCTGAGTGACACTATATCTACCGAGTCTACAATGGTTACCGAGTTCTAAGCTATGTTGTGTGATCAGTATGGATTGAGCTTCTACTTCTACCAAGTGAATGATGATGTTGAGTAATGCAGTGGACACTGAGTATTAGAAGTTCACCAAGTCAGCTTACAAAACTCAAGTTTCTACTATTTGGCCAACTCAATAATATTTTTTTTACTTGTGTTTTAGCTAACCTTGTAATTGTAAATATTGGAATGGTATATATGAAATGTATTATATAATTTTCAATATATTCATGAGTATATCAAGCAATAGATATGTAATGTTTTAAGAGTGAATGTGAATCAACAACAGAGTAGAGTATTTAGCAAGGTCTACAAGGAGCAATAAAGATATATCAATCACAAGAGGTGATCTATACTTAAAGGATCTAATCAGCAATCAAGTTGTAAGTTAGATCTACTATTTCATCTTGATAGGTGAATTAGTTTTCTAAATCCTTTAATAGGGTAGACTTAACAGTCTTTATTTAAATCTCTTAACAGAGTGCATAATTTATTGTATATCGCAAAACCTCTGACAAGGTGGATCTAGTAGTCCAAATTGCTCTTAATAGGGTAGATCATCATAAGTGGTCAATGTAAGCTCCAATAGGCCAAATTTATACTACACTAGTGAAGTTTTGTGGGTATCATCCCCACCCTAGTTTTACTTTCTATTTGGAAGGTTTCTGGGTCACCAAAATACTGTGTTCATGTGTTATGGATGTTTATCTTTTCTCATGCAATAGATTATGTTGGCTTGACTTTTAGCATGATGAAATTTCCATAACATAGGTATAAAATATTAGGTTGAATCCATCATTGGTAAATAGGGTTTCTTTTTTAGTCATCCAGGTTTTGTTTACCTTTGAAATTTCCCATTAAACCCTACTTCTCATTTCTTTTAAAGGTCTTGGGTGCGAAATCTTTTTAAACTTTGGAAAATATTCTATTTTCTTTTTAAAAATTTCTGTGATCCCAACTAGTCTTGTTCTCTTATGTCTCTCACCATCTAATTTTGATAAAATCTACAGCTATCGCTACTTTGCTATGGTGAGTTGTGTGTTTCTTATGTATAGTGAGGTAGAAAACACTACGAAACTAAAGAATGGCATTATACAATGGAAATGCGGTAGTCAAAAAATATGTTGTGGCCAAATTTTTAGTCACATGTGTTTTGTCAAAACTATCAGAACAAGAAAAGAAACCTAGTAAAAGGTGGGCATAGAATATCACCAAAATATTGTTTTTTCTGATGATTCACCACTTCACTAATCAGAAAAACTAAACATCTTGCCATTAGTGATATAGGGAGTGGCAGAAGAATGTATTACACAGTGGCCGTCAAATTTCCTGATGGTCATTAAGAGTTTGAAGTGGCATAATAAATGATGATACATTTCCCTGTCAAGACCATGAAGTGGGTAATTGTGGTGTGAAATGCTTGTACTTTCTAGCATCAAGTTTTGTTAAATCCCTGAAACTCACTACTTCACTAATCAAAAAATCTAGGCATCTCGCCATTAGCGATATAGTGAGTGGTCATGAAATGAGCATATGGTGGAACCCAAGCAACATGGAGAGATGACTGGGATTAAAATATGGTTTTTATTTTTGCTAGTTGTGTAGGATTTATCATGTCATTAGTCTTCTAGAGCCAACCCCCCATTCATAAAATGCAGGAGGGATTTTGATTGTCGGATCAAGCTAAGATTAATGATTCTTGTTATCTCGCCATAAAAAAGATGTGTGTGGTTTACTCCATGCGAGATAGCGAATATGGGACCCACCTCATCTTAAGAATTACTTGTAGTTTCTTTACCCTTGGATTGATCTCAAATCAATGGCCATCACTATCTCGTTATGAAGATTTGCTCAAAGGATATGTACAACAAGATAATGAATATGGGGCCCACCTTTGTTCTTCTAAGTAATGCAGTTGCATATCTTCTAGATGATCAAGATCAAATCAATGGTTGTCGCTACTTCACTATCGGCAAGGTGCTCTATCTTTGTGTATAGCAAGGTAGTGAACTGTCAATATGTGTCCTTAGTTGCTAGTGGGTCTAGAAAAAAATTTCATTAGGGAAGGAGCTATATGCATGGTTAGTTCTAATTAGATTGACTAGCCAACTTGTCAAGTGGAATGCCAGTCACCTTTTTTTGCATCCCTTAATCGTAAGATTTTTAAAAGATTGATGATGTAGATTTAAATGAAAAAGATGGTTCCATTTTGTGTATTAATTAGACATCAAAGCTTCGCGTGTGAGAAAAATAGAGTATAACACAGAAGATTTCCTTAGTTTCACCTTACGTGAATAAAGATTTTGAGCCTTTTCTATGCAGAAGCAATTACTGAGAAGATCATGTTGAAGTTGGTAAGATTGTGAAGCATCTTGTTCATAGAGAAATTGTAGAAGTATAGAGAGGAATGAGAATAGAATTCAAGTAAGTAATTACACTAGTATCTCTATAAGCATTTTAGTTCTACAAAGCATAAGTGAAGATGCCTCCAAAAAAGGAATTTTCAGGTTAGGAAAATTATTTGGATAGAAATGTACATGATGATTTGCTTGAGTTGCTTCTTGAGTCTACTATTAAGATAGTACAGGTTAAGAAATTGACCTCATTAAACCCTAGGTTGAGGATAGCAGATGGATTTTTTGATAAAGGAAACTATGTCTAGGATTCTCGTACCTCACAAACTGGTTTAATTTTTTTCAAGAAATGGTTTGCAAAAAGGAAATTGTTTACCCCACATGCCAATATATGGAATTTTGATCTAGGAAAGCTAGTGGTCCCCAGTATTTTTATGGATTATGATCTCCTTGAGGCCATGGAAAAAAGCTATGATCAAGCCACTAGGGCAGTAAGGAGAACAGATGGTGAAATTCTAGTCACCATTAGCCCAGAAGAGATTAGAGAAGTTTTTTGTTTGGGACCTCTCACTAGGTATCATGTGCCTATTAATTTGAATAGTTTAAAAAAGGAATATATGTCTAATAAGGATGTAGTTTGACAAGGTGCATTGAAGGCCCATATTGGAAAAATTGGAACCCTACCAACAATAACACTATCCTCTAAAGAACCTTTTAAGAAAGCATACTTCAATGCTAGGATAGTCGAGATATACAGGACCCTGTGCAAAGCTTTTAGAGAGGATGAAGAATATTTTATGCCTGTGAGTTTCATGTATATGATTACTCAAATCTCAACTTTCAGTGTAGAAATAATTTTTTATTTTTCTTCTTACTTAGCCATTGAGATTCATTATGGATTGGTTGGGATTGCTAAGGGCAAGGTGGAGAAGGTTTGGAGCCACTACTCTCTGTTGATGCACATGTTTCTATTTAAGGGGGTGACATACTTTGGTAAAGAAATTAGGTTTTGAATAGAGAACAAGAAGGGGAAGCATTGCCAGTTCAGTTGTGGAGTGCAGACATGACTGGTGAAGTAGAAAATGCCAGTTTTGTTAGATTTGATAAGTATTTTTCCTTCGAGCTGAGGTGCCTTGTATTGAGTGATAATCCCAAGATCCCTAAGGCACTGATGCACCTTGTTAGGCCTATGGATAGACCCCATAATTTGAAAGTTTCACACAATTGGGGAGACATCATCCCATATTCAGTTTCAACTATTATCAAAATTTATGGGTTCAAAGGAACACCCCATGTGCTACCTTACCAAGTGCCTTTAAAAGTAGGAGTAGCTGAATTCTTGTGGTAGTTGGGAGGATTAGAAGAAATTTTTTTGCACAAGAGGGGGACGGGATCAATTTTTACCACTTGCACAATAGCCCACCAGTTTGTAATAACCAAGGAAGGGTGAGTTTTCCTTTACAAGTTTTTGGATCAGTATAAGATGGCTATCTCTCACCCTCATTTTTGTGATATAGAGGGTTTCTATCATTTGGATCTTAGGCATAGGATCAAGCTTGGTCCAATTGAACATGAATTTTATTTTCCTGAAGATATAATAAGGAATGAGTACTCTCTGGAGGAGCAAGAGACAAAGAAAGAAAAATGGAGAGTCTACTCAAAAGTTTTGAGCTTAATTAATTGTTTTGATAAAGATTACAGCCCCCTAAGTAATGTTGTAACTACTACAAATAAAATTAACAAGCTTCTGACTACATTCCCTGAAATAATGGAGGCAATGAATGAGAAGAAGCAATATTTCATTAATTCTGCTCTAGATAAGGCCAAGGAAATAATGAGGAGATTGGGTTTCACTCCCAATATAGGAGTTGGTCCATTATTGTTCAAAAAAGGCTAGGATATAATGTCATTTAGAATCAAAGGCCCATTATAGATAAAGGAAAATAGGTAGTTGAATCTACTAGTGCTATTCTTGAAGAAAGGCCTCCTGAACCTTCTCCTAAAAGGATAAATATAATAAGGGAAGAGGAACATCATGTTGAGGAGTACTCACCTTCCCAAACTCCCATGAGAATTGAGGAGGAGGAGCTCACTGATGAGCAAGTTAAGAAAATTGAATCACAATGGGGAGTTTGTGTTACTCAAGCAGAGATTGATGAAGGGAACCTCTAGGAGCCTCATGTGCCAAGTTTTGAATTGACTATTGCAGATTATAGAGGAAGGGAACTAGACCCTATTTTGGAACAAGCCAGTCAGCAATTTTTGTCTGATGACAATTTTGTAAAGTCTAGGGCTTTCCATCAATTTTCTTGGAGGGAAAACATGAACAATTTTGATGAGAGATACAAGAATTTGCAAATAGAGCATCCAGAAATGGATGAAGCCTCCATTAAAAATCAAATAAAGAAATAAATGATTCAAGAGTTCCAAAATATTTCCCTAAAAGAAGGGAGACAAAAGGTAAAAGCCGCAAATATTTTATTATTGCCCAACTAGAACATTGGTAATGCATTAATTTTCAATTCTATGTCAAATAATTTGGGATTGCAAGAGCCAAATAAAAAAGAGTTCTTGGGAACTGCATTTAGTAATGACCAAGTTGCTCTTATCATGTGGTCATTAAGAAGAGGATCCAAGGTTGTTCCATCATAGCTTGATGATTCAAGACTAACAGGGAATATCATTGTAAGGAGAGTTGCTAACACCTCACATGTATAGGCAGCCCATATGAATGTGGATTATTCTCAATTTTCCTTAGCTACTGTAGAAAGGGAGGAAAAAGAAATGATTGAGTTATAGAGAAAGTATGAGGCAATTGTGGATGCCTACAATAAAGAGGTAAAGAGGAGAATTGAACTTGAGAACAAGTTATTGGGGAGGTCCACAAGGCCAATAATAACATATCCTCACCCCCTAGTTGAACCTTTCAAATCCACTACCCTCATAGAAGTAACAGATACACCCCAAAGGCCAGAGTACTACACAACAGAGGATTTTGAGGAAGAAAAAAGTAAGTTGCGGGCATTACATGTGGAGTTGGAGTCAAGATATGAAGATAAATTGAGGAAAGCTCTTACATACTTGGCTAATAAAATTGAGTGGCCATTATTTTATTACCAATTGGCTGGGATGGTAAATATATGGAATGAATTAAAATAAAATGATGAGGTTTTAAAGCCTATTGTGAACAAATGGGGAAATAAATAGAGGAAGAGAGAGCTGACATTCTTGTGTTACTCTATTATAAGTTCACCACATGATATGATTGAGAAAACCTATGACATGGTTGTTGATCTCCCAGAGTTTGATGAAAATAAAATTCATTTACAGAAAATAATTATTGGCTATTTAGATAAATATAAAAGCCAAAAATTTAGCTTATTCCCTCATGCTCTAGATAGAAAAAATAAATTGAAAAGTAAAGATGAATGGACCAAGCAGCTATGATTTATTTTGTCTCAGAATGAATCAAGTTATCAATGAAAAAGGGCATGCATGGTGGGCTACAACTACTAAAGAAATGGTAAAGGTTCAACTATTTTTTGATTCTTTGAAACAAGAATTCATTAATATTGACAATAAGGTAGAGTTTGTTATCCAAAAGCAACAAGATATTCTATAGTTTGATTGGCTAGTTGACACACTGTATGACAAGTGGATAGTAGAAATAGCCCCTGATGAACAATTTGAGGAAGTCAAAACTGATAGTGATAAGGTGCAAGGTGATGAGATCCAAATCATTGATATTAACACTACACAAGGCCAATAGGAGGAAGAAGATAAGAATGATCAGTCAATTTTAGTTGCAGGCTTAGACCCAAAGGATGCTGACACAACTGAAGAAGAGGAAAAGGTATAAGTTACTCCCACAGTACAAGATAAAGATGGTGAAAACCCATGAGTGGAGGTTAACCTACAATCATAAAAAAAAACTTTGTCATTGGCTAGCTTAGCAAGTGCATACACGAAAGAATCAGAATAGCAACTAGATCAACGACATTAGAGGATATAACAAAAAGGGACCCACCAAAAGGAATGTTTGATTTAGAAATATTTTTGTTACTCACTTTTGTCATTTTGTGATAGGTGTATGTAAATACCTCTTGTCAAAGACACTTGTCAAGTCTCTTAGCCTAAATCTTGTTGCATCTCACATTATATAAGTGAGATTTTAGGGCTGAGAGGAGGTCCATTTTCTAATACATTTTAGTATTACACTTAGGATGTATTCAGTCCATTAATTTGAGCAAAATTTGTGATGTATGTTCTCTACAAATTTTTTGGGAATACATAAATATAGAATGCTCTCTGTGTTTCATTCTAAGATCATTCTGAGTTCACTACAAATGTATACAATTTTTAGAAGAAAATGAATACAAATTATGAACTGTCCCCATATCAATTTTTTTTTGAATTTTGTCTCCTTTTGACTACTTAGCCATCTTGATGTCGTGTGAGTAAAGGCTTGTGCAATTGAATGCAATCCACTTAGGTTGTATATCTTCTCATCACTACTATTAGTTCAATGAATTAAGTAAAAACTTTGATGAATTTGATAAGATTGTTTTAGTGATGGGGAGGATGTTTTGAATGATAAAGTCCAGTAAGAATTACTAATGATATTTGTTGTAAGGCAACAAATTAGATCTATGGAATTGCAATAGACTCTAAACCCCAATGGGTTAGGCACTGGTCAAATTAATTCTATTGGAAAAGAAATAGATCATAGATGGGTATCAAATGCAATATTACAATCAATTTTACTTTTATTTCCTGAAGATCTTCAAAGTTGGTCAATACTTGTTTGTATGAGATATTCTAGCCTTAGTTAGCCACTATTGCAAAGAATACTTGCAGATCTCCATAACACTTTATGACCAAATCTGTTATATGGGATGTATTCTACTTAAAATGTCACAATTAGCTATGTGTTTATGGATTAAGGATGAAAATCATAATGAAACTAAGATAGTTTTCATACAACAACAGTAAGATTGAGTCATCCCTTAGGTATACCCACCTTGGTTTTGTAGAGCCTAAAGAGAAGAAAACTATTCTTGGTTTTGTTAATGTTGGAACCAAATGGTTTGCATGTGTAACTAAAAATAGGAAATTGCTAATCCTTAGGTTTCATAAGTATTATCATTTTGGTATTGAGGCTCTCTATTGCTCAATAGTTTTTTGAAGCTCCAACATATTAGATGAATGAATGATGAATGGATTAAGTGTTGAATTAATTTAAAGTTTTTGAGGTTACTGATTCACCCCTCCCCTCTCATTAACCTAGCTATTCTTGATTATTTCTAACAAAAACATCTCATGAAATTTTGAAAACTTTAGAAGTTAACTATGAGGGTGATACACATGCAAAAAGAGATAGACTACAAAACTTGCATTGTGCATTTCAAGATGCTAGAATGATGGAAGATAAATCTGTAAGAAACTATATTGGAAAAATATTTGAGATTGTTGCAGGAATCAAATCTTACAAAGGAATCAAATGAGATGATGAAGTAATATGGAAGATCTTGAAAAGTCTGAAACCACCTTTCAAAAAAACAACATAGATGATTTAGCTAATGATACCCTATACTAAAAATTTCACCAAAGAAACATTGCTTGGTAGATTGGATGCTATAGAATTCAATCTGACATAATTTGGAGAATTAGCAAAATTCGAGACAAAATTCAGTGCATTAAGTGTTAAACCTGGTCTAGAAAAGAATACAAGACCACAAGAAGACATTACTAGCAACAAAAAAACTATTGAGGAAAAGATCAAAGAAGGAGTAACTCTTCTTATGGAAAGAGAAAAATATGGTAAGAATATTTTTAAGTGTTGGACAGGTAATGAATATGGTCATTATGCATCTAAGTATCCTAAAAGAGAAAGGAAGTATAAGGGAAGATTCAAACTAGAAGACATAGGAATTGCTTATATGCTAATGAAGAAGAAGAAGAAGAAGAAGAAGAAGAAGAAGAAGAATAAGAAGAATCTAATCAAAGAAAAAGTGAAAATGAATTGGGATTCATAGCTATAAAGGAGGATGGTCTTAACAAAGAAATTAGAGAAGAAAGTGTGCTAACTTTCACAACTTGAAAGTAAAGATTAGATCATTGATAGTGGTTGTTCACATCACATCACTGGTGATATGAGAAAATTGGTCAAATTCAAAAGTCATGATGGAGGGATTTTTAGAGTAGGGAACAATCTACAACACTTTATGGTAAAAAAAATACTAATGATGTTTACTTTGTTGATGGACTAAAACATAACTTGTTAAGTGTTGGACAACTTGTGGACAAGGGTTACCAATTACAGTTTGGTAATGACACATGCATCATCAAGGACAAGGAAGGAAAATTTCTTGGTATTGGCACAAGACCTAGAGGTAATGTATTTTAGTTAAACATTACTAAAATAACATGTTTAGAAGCTAAAGTTGACAATAGTTGGTTATGGCATAGAAGATTTTGTCACATAAACTTTATTAACATTGTGAAAGCTAGTAATACACTTGTTGTGAGAGATTTACCTAAGATCACTAAGACTACTAACATTATTTGTAAGGAATGTATCTTGGCTAAGCAGAAGAAAATTTCATTTTCTAGCAAGAATTTTGGTAATACACAATAGCTAGAATTGGTCCATATAGATTTAAGTGGTCCTTCAAGAACAATAGGATTCTATGGAAAAAGGTATTTTATGATTTCTGTTGATGATTTTGCCAGAATGATGTGGGTAGCTTTTTCTTAAAGAAAAATTAAAAACATTTGAGAGATTTAGGATATTCAAGAACAGAGTAGAGAATGAATCAGGAGCAAAAATCAAGAGCTTAAGATCTGATAGAGGAGGAGAATTCACTTCTAGAGAATTCAACATCTACTGTGAAGAGCATGGAATCAAGAGATAGCTATCTTCACCTCATGCACTTGAATAGAATGGGATTACTGAAAGAAGAAATAGATCAATTGCTGAAGCAACAAGAGCTATGCTATTTGAGAATGATGTACCAAAGACATTTTGGAGAGAAGCAGTCACTACAACAACATATACTTTGAATAGAGTACAGATTAGGAGAGGTATGGAAAAAACACCTTATGAATTATGGTTTGGATACTCATCATCAGTCAAATACTTCAAAATATTTGGGAGCAAATTTTACATCAAAAGAAATGATGATATTAGTAAGTTTGATCCAAGGAGTGATGAAGGTATGTTTCTTGGCTATTCATTAAAAAGTAAAGCCTGAAGATGTTTCAATTATAGAATAAAGAATATAGTAGAGTGCCCAAATGTGAGAATATATGAAAATTTTGGTACCAAACAAAATATGATGGATTATAAATCTGATGAAGATAACTCTAAGATGGTAAATAGATGTAATGAATTGTTTCTCAAGACTAAAAATAACTTGTAGAATAATGTGCAAACTAAAGAAATAAGAGAAGAAAAGAGTGCAATACCTAAAATAAGAGTTGAAACAACAAATCCTACCCCAAATAAAAATACGATGAGAAATCATCCTATTGATTAGATAATAGGAAGTAAAAAAAAGGAGTAATGAGAAGAAGCAGAGTCAATGAATAATTATGTCTAATATCACAAGTAGAACCAAAGAACTTAGATGAAGCAATCAATCATTAGATGAAAGCAATGAAGGAAGAACTCGAATAGATAATAAAAAATGATTGACGGGAACCTAAGGACAAGAATGTGACTGGCAAAAAGTGAGTATTTGAAGAAAAAAATGAATGAAAAAGGAGAAGTAATAAGAAACAAAGAAAGAATAATATTCAAAGGTTATTCTTAGTGAGAAGGAATAGACTATGGGGAAACATATGCACCTGTACCAAGAATTGAAGAAGTCAGAATATTCTTGGCATATGCAACAAATAAAAAATTCAAAGTATATCAAATGGATGTCAAGTCAGCATTTTTGAATGAAGAACTTGAAGAAGAAGTTTATATTGAGCAGCTAGAAGGTTTTCCTTTGATAGAAGAGAAGGATATAGTTTGTAGATTAAAGAAAGCCTTGTATGGATTAAAGCAAGTACCTAGAACCTGGTACACAAGGTTAGATAAATACTTATCAAATCTTGGATTTGCTAAAGGAAAAATAGACAAAAACTTGTACTTGAAAGATATATAAAATGGTTTGTTGATAGTTATTGTATTTGTTGAAGATATCATTTTTGGAGGAAATGATGAAGCCAGTAACAAATTCTCAAAAGATATGAAGAATGAATTTGAGATGAGTATGATAGGAGGGATGAAATTTTTCTTAGGATTGCAAATTGTTCAAAATAAAGAAGGTATCTTTATTTATTAGACTAATTACTTGAAATATTTGCTAAAAATATTTGGACTAGAAAATTGTAAACTTGTTGGAACCCCTATGATAACTAGTCACAAGTTATCTAGAAAAGATGAGACACCTACTATTGAAGAAAAGAAGTACAAAACTATGATTGGAGAATTATAGTACCTAACTCATAGTAGACTAGATATACTAATGTGGTTGGAATTGTTGCAAGATTTTAGGCTAATCCTAAAGAATATCATTACACAATAGTAAAAAGGATATTTAGATATTTGAAAGGGACATCTAATTATGGCATTTGGTATGAAAGAAGTAATGATTTTACTCTTTGTACTTATACTAATGCTAATAAGGTTGGAGATATGGATGATAGAAAAAGAACCACAGGAGGAGCATTCTTTCTTGGTGGAAGACTAGTTTCTTAGCTCAACAAGAAACAAGATTGCACATCACTGAGTACTACAGAGGTAGAATATGTTGTAGCAGAAAACAAATTTAATCAAGCCATATGGATGAAGAAAATGATGAAGGATATTGGAATTAAATTCCAAGAACCTATTATTATTTAAAGTGATAACACAAATACAATTAACATGTCTAAAAATCCTATTTTACATTTTAAGACTAAGCACATCTCTATAAAGTATCACGTGTTGAGAGAAAATGTTACAGAGAAATAAATTAGACTAGAGTATGTTAACACTAAGGAACAAATTGTTGACATTTTCAAAAAGGCCTTACCAAAGGATACATTTGAGTACCTAAGAGGTATGCTTGGGATTAAGCCCCTGCTAGCTTCAGAATAGAAGGTGCAAAAGTGTGTCAGTCTAGGGAAAAGACTGGAATAAATGTTGATGCTTCTTCAATGAGGGGGTATTTGTGGTGAACAGAGTCAGTAAAGGACTCTTGGTAATTGGTAATTGGTAATTGGTATGCAACAATGTCTCTAGACACTTGAATTGTTTATGGATTTATATACAAAATTTGTAAAGAAACAAATTGGCTTGTGGTCGTGCTAGTAAATTATTGTATCTTTGAGAAATTGAACCATTTGCATATTACCTATGACATTGATGTTAATGGGGGAGAGAGTGACATGAAAAATATTCTATGTAGTTCAACTAGGAAGAAAGAAAAACATGATGATGAAAAAGATGTATATTTGGTATTCTTGGAACTTAGATGTTTTTCATCTATGTTGCCATCAATGCCAAAGGGGAAGATTGTTAGCATGAATTTTGATACTATGGGGGATCATTGTAGAACATTGATACAATGTATTCATGACTATGTTTGTCATTGATGACAACATAGTAATTAGCTTATAAAAGACTGGTAGAGCAACAAATTGTGATTTTTGTATTAAGAACAATATATTACTTATTTGTTACTCCATAGTTTCCAATGCATACTACAATATGTCTTTGTTACAAGGGTAAGTGCACAAAACCTAATTTGATAGTGCATGAAAGATATTATTTACCTACAAAGAACTGTATGGAAATGGATTATTAAGAAAGTAGCAATTCCTATTATGTGATTGTTGAAGTTCATCATGAAGGTAATGAAAGGTTGCATAGTTAACTAGAGACAATAGACTAGCCATTGATGATGTCAGAGAGTGCACATGTAAGGAAGTTGCACGTGTAAAAGTTTTATTATTATTGTGAGTAGACAACATTAATTAAATGTGTATTCATTTAATTAACATATTATAATTAAATGGGAAGATGGCTCAAGGATTTATTATTGAGCATGGTATAAAGGTAAGACATTTTCCATGTTTAAGAAATAGAGAGAAGACAAGGCTTGCAAATTATTGAGCAGCAAGAGCACTACAGAAGAAGAGTGACTTACCAATGTGTGTAAGTGACCTTAAGGGTAATTTATTACTGAGTATAGGGTTCCATATCTGATTGCATGGTCTAAAGAAGAAGAAGTATAACATACTAGATAGAGGAAGAAGTAAAATCTTGTTTCACATCTATTATTTTGAAAGGAATAGTACCAAGGTCAATTGGATAGTGGGTTCATTGATATGATCCTGAAGCTTTTTGGACAGTGAGTTCAACTACCTTCCACAACTTCTAACAGGTTTGGAATCTCCTAACAAGGATTCAAAGTCTCCTAACAGGGACTAATATGTACTAAATGTGTTTAATCAAACCCCTAACAAGGTCTAGCCTTTCACAAGGAACATTTATATTAGTACATCATCTTCTGGGTATCATTCCCATCGAGGTTTTCCCTTTGATCAAGGGTTTCCCTAGTCAACATTTCTGGTGTCACTGTGTATATCTATCTTTCATGATTGTTGATTTCATTTCTCACATGATTAAGTTGGATTAAATTTGATATTGAGTTTGACAATTATATAACTGAATAACCCTCCCCCCCCCCCCCCCCCCCCAAGTTATATTGTGAACATTAATTACTAACAAAGTTTTACTAGCAGTTCTTTCAGTCTATTTATTCTCTTTTCTTCTCATTCTTTGGGGTTGGTTCTAGGTCTTGGAAAAGTTTCCATTACTATGATACCACCTAGGTTGATGGTTGGTTGTTTTCCAAACTATTGAGTAGAGCTCTAGCTATGATCCCACCATTTATGTTGTATATGAACAAATTAATGAAGTTTCAAAGATACTTCTAATCTGTTCAATTGTTTTATGAGTTATTATAATGCATCCTTTATGTATTTGTTTCAAGTAAATGAATGAAATGCAAAAAAGGTGTTATAGTTTTATTTTGATTTTTTCTCTTATCTCTATTGTCTACAATATTTTTTGGTTCATGAACAAAGAGCATAAACCTAGTTGTAGCTCCTTAAAGTTTTATGTTTAGATATTGTTTTCCTTTGGTTTAAGGAACCAAGTAGATGCTTTCTTATCTTAATAGGGTTGCAGGTTTCATGAGAAGGGCATTATGAGTATGAAGATCATATTGAACAATTTTGTCTGACTCACAAAGTGATAGGATGGATCTAGAGCCTTGATATATGAGATATATCACTGATATCCAAGGATGTATGTTTGTAATTTTTGGAACATCCAATAGATATGGCACTTATCATTTGAATCTTATATCAATTATCTTTTCCCTTTCATGTTGTAGGAGCTGAAAAGATTTTCCCTTCCTTAGCTTATCAAGTTCATAGGTCATGTTATTTTCTATTTCATGTCTTTGTTATTTGGAATCTATAGCTTTGCTTGCCTAGGTCTTACAGAGCCTGAAGAAGGACTATAGCCTTATAGTTGTCCCCAATGTATGAATAGGTATGTTGAACATGGGAATTAGCTACCCCTAGATGTATTTTTTCCTATCATTGGGTTATTGAAAAGCTACTAAATCAGGATTAAATACCTTGTCCAAAATTTGAAACTGAATGTTTAGCTCAGCAGCTAGGTCAACAAATCTTGCAATGCATGAAAAATTTGTCTCTTTTCGCAAATTTTCCTTGGCATTAGAAACAACCTTTTGAATTATATCTATGTATGGAAATAATTGAAGTTGAATTAATGCCAACTTGATCTTTATTTCTTCATCTTTAGTTGTGAGCTCAGCTAACCTTGTCTGATTAAATATAAGTTCACCAAATAAAGATGAACTCAAAATTGCATTCTTTCTCAATAAGTGTACAGAATTCTTCAAACTTAAATTTAATAACTATAATGATCATTGAGTATCTTCTATAAATACATCTACATCACATAATCTCAAATATAAAGAGCTTTTTGTTTTCAAAACTATTTCATGGTTGTAGAAATCTTGGCTTGTTGATGTACAAGTTCATGTGAGAATTTTTTTAAAACTTTATGCTCCATTCTTGTTTCATACCATTGTAACAACTTCTCATTTATTTTTATTTCCTCTATCTAAACTCTATTAACTACATATACTATTTGATCCAAATTTGTATGCTGATGATTGACATTTCTAATGCCAAAAGCATCTATAAAGATGTCTATGACATTATGCAATAGTTGTCTTCTCTAATTTTCTCTCTTGAGTCGTTCTTGTTTGGGTTTTCAACTCAACAAGATTTTCAGTTCATTCATTTTCTCTAAGGTATGATTATTCAAATCATATGTAGGTAAAGTAATTACCTCATTAAGGTCTATGGACTCATCAAAATGATCTTCTACATGAGTCATAGCCTAAGATCTTGAGTGTGTATCACTTGATAGTGATAGTTGTAGTTGCTTCCCTTTCTCACTTGATCTCTCCTTTGGTTGTTACACTGGTGTACATATCACTTGTTGTATAGGTGTCACTAGTGTAGGATCTGCAACCTTTGCACTCGACATCTGAATGAGAGCTTGAGTGTCTTTTTTCTTTTTCTATGTAATTCCTTTATCTACCAAATTTGTGATTGAGACTTTCTCATATTTTTCTTCTTTCTTCAAAATTTTCATACAAGTCATTGGTGGTGCATATACAATCAATGCCTTACCAAGTTGTTCATCATTTGTAGCCTCTATAACTGGTGTGACTATAACATCATCATTCTTCTTAACTTCAAGCTCTAGATATTTAATTACCTGTAACAAGACTAGATTTGTACAAAGTTTTTGTGATTTCACCATTCCTTGAATTTATTCTTTAGTGATTATATTTGGATTAGGTGGAGAGATGTCAATGCTATCTTCAGTTGTGACAGAATCCTTAAATTCAATTCCATTGACAATTTCTACTTCTAACTTAGCCACTCCCTTCTTTTCTTCATCTTTAGATTTTGTAGCATCTTGATTTTCCCTCACCTCTATAGTTGGAGTATGTACTCCAAATACTTCTTTCTAGAATTCAATACTTTCTTTTTCAACTTCAAGAACTTTATTCTTTAGAGTTGTGTATGCCCTATCCCAAACCACCATTCAATAATTTGGAGAGAAAATATAATGATAAAATTGGGCTAAATTTAACCTTAAAGTTTGATAATTAATTAGGCTCCATATTATAATAATAAAATCATTATTTCTAGGTATTTGTACTTTTTTTCCATGATTTTCATCAATAATGAAAGATTCGCTAGGATTTTATAGAAGTCGCATATGATTGAAAAATAATTGCCAATCAAAATTTTAAAAATTCCTACATAAAATAAAAATTCTCCAATAGAACTTAATTTTTTCTCTTGAACTAACGTTTGATTCACCAAAATTTTATGCATTTTTCTAAACAAGTGTTTCTTAAAGTTATCCTAGAGTGATAGATATTTAGTGCATGTTGAGTAAACACTGAGTGTCGAGTCACTCAAATGTTGAGAAAATAGTATATGTCAAGTGATTCAAGTGTCGAGTAGATAGTGCATGCTAAGTCATTTAGACATTGAGTGATAGCATTAAAGTTGTAGTTGATACTGAGTATCAGGGACTTCAAGTGCCAAGTTACACAATTTTGACATAGTTGTTTGTAATGGCACAAACTTCTATATAAATCATTTTTGGGCCAACTTAAGGATTGATTTGTGATCTTTTTTCATAAGGATGAATCTTAATTATGAATCCTTGTGCATTACATGCATCCAATCAAAAAAAGGGAAGGTTTAAGTAGCAAGATGGGTGAATCACTATCATTGATTCATACCTAACCTTAAGTCACCTAGGTCTTCTTAAGGAAGACAAACCCTAAAATTTCTATATAATGATAAAGGAAATTGAAGTGAGTTTTGCATGCACAAATAGAGCATTCATGGTGATTAGGGTGTTATGAATTGAGTTACATTGTAGAATCAGTTAAAGGAGAATAGAGGAAATGAATTAGATCAAGTACACATCAGTATAGAGGTGATATGGCATCAAGAATAGAGTGCTAATCACAAGATCATTACTGAGACATTCTAATAAGTGAATCGGTTAATTCTTAATAGAGTAGTCTTAACAGGTTGTTATAAATCCTTTAACAAGGTGCTTACTTCATTGTAAGTTAAATTTCTTTTACTAGGCACACTTTTAGTAGGGTGTTTAAATCCTTTAACAGGATAAGATCTAAAAATCTTGTAAGCCTTTAATAGGGAAGACCTTTTATAGGGTAGATCATGTTTCATGGTCAAACATTGTAACCTTCATTGGATACACTTTATTACTAGAATAGTGAAGATTTGTGGGTGTCATCCATACCCCAATTTTACCTTCTCCTTGGAGGGTTTCTGGATAACCAAATATCTTGTGTCATAAATGTGTTGAATATTTTATGGATGTATATGCTTAATTTGGTATTTTGGTTTATATGCATAGATTGTGAGATGGATGTGTGGTGAATAGTTTTAGAGGTTGAAAGTTTTAAGTGTTGATTCCCCCCCCACCCCTTGTCCACCCTCATAGTTTACTTTCCTTTTGTATTTACAACATTAACTTGTAGATTGCCTCTATCATAAGGAAAAAGAATAAGATTGTAAAGAAATTGAAAGAGAAGTTTGGAGAACGTGCCAAAGAAGAAGGAGATGGAAAACAAGAAGAAGAATGATAACAAGAATAGGGTCAAGGACCTCTTGAGCTAACACAAGGTTTGGGTGAAGATGAAGATGTTGATATTGAAGGTGTCAAGGAAGAAGAAGTTGAGGAAGCACCTAAGGAAATAGAGAAGAAGAGGAAAGTACATCAAAAATTAGTGGACAAGCCAAAGAAGACTATAGAAGCTAGTGGGGCCTTTAATAAGGTCAAGCATAACGGAAGCCACTACCCAAGCAAAAGAAGCATCAAAGGCTAAAGCTAGAAGAGAAAGTTTCACAATAGATCCAAGCAAGCCTCTTCAATATATTTAGGAAGAAATAAAAGCCCCAAGAGGAATCATATGAGGAAAGGACTGAATCAGATGACAACAATCAATTCAAAGTTGTAAGCCACAACCCCTCTTCTAATGTAGATAATCTATGTGAAAATTTTAAAACCAATGCAAATCTATCAAGTCTTTTACATATATATTTTGATAAGTTAGGGAGTGTAGACAAGAATAATATTGAGGAGGCCATATATGATATGATGACAACTTTTAAGACCACTCCTCTAGAGATTATCAACTCCATACCAAAGAGCTTATATGATAGAGTTGAGAGAAAGTGGCAATTCATTTTAACTACTAAAAGGAAAATAAGAGAGGCTACATTAGCCCAAGTTATGCCTACTTTGGATAAGAAAATGATTGTTAAGGAAATCGATCTAAACACAAAGGAATTTTTTCTTCAAAATATAAAGCATTTCATATACTAAAGAAGCAAGTAGAAGATGTGTTAACTAAGAGCACATTGATTTGGAAAACTATACATGGGTTATCCACAATAGAAGTAGGAGAGAAAGGAGAGTGAGAATGAGATGTTTCATCAAAGGAAGGTAATTTGGAGGAGATAGAAGAAATATTTGAGGAAGAACAATAGGATGCACAATATTTTCAATTGTCGAGTGCTAGTCCCCAACATGTAGTCCAAGAGAGTCAATTGGACTCAGTTATTATTAAGGATGTTCCCAGTAATACATCTTAGAATGTTAATCCTTTGACTGAAGATGAATTAAAGAAGCTACATAAAGACTCTACTAATGCAACTATTCCATGCTCCAACCTAGTGTTGGTGAGAATAGATGAAATAAAGAAGGAAGAAATTGCATCTATGGGGGAGAACCAACAAGCTACACCAAATATGCCTCAATCAGCTATAGAGGTAAAGGAGAAAGAGATACAAGATCTACAAAAAGATCAAAATATAAACCTTGAATAGCAAGATGACATCATCAAGACACCATCTACTATGTGTACCATAGTCATTTAGATGAAAGAGGTAGAGGCATAACCAATAGCTACATCATTGCCAAGCCTAAGTATTTTAGGTCTACCATCTGTACTGATCATTTACAAGGATGACACTAAATTGAACAAGGGTAAGGAAACTAGTCTTGTACCCACTCCAATTTCATAGGATGAAGCTTAAAAAAAGGGAGAAAAGACTAAAGAGAACAAGTTGATTTTGGCACCTGAGGAACAAATTTTTATATAGACACTAGTTACCTTATCAATTTCTACATCTCCTCTTAGTAGTCAAACTCTTTATAGGCTGAGTACATAGGAAAAACTATTGCAAATATCAAGGCCAAGTCCCAACACACCAAAGAGTACTAATGCTACATCATTTGAGGATGTCATATTAGATGAGGTGAATGAATTACCCAAGTTTGATTTGAAAAAAATCACTATTAAAGAAATGATTAGTCTTAAGGACACTCTACAATGAAAGAAAAAAAAGAAATTCTACAGAGGGAGCACAAGCAAAAGCAAGTATTACATGAAGTCAAAGATATATTCATTGATGCTTTCATCCTCTCAGATTCAAATGTAGATATTTCTATTATAAAGAAAATTGTCAACATTGTGGATAAGATTAAGGATGAAGACCTAGACACAAATGTAGAACTATTAGAATGGTTTGAAAGGAAGTTTCATACAAAAGTTTTGGAAATGATATCTAGTGTCATTACATTTAGATAGATTGATCTAGCAACCAAGATGGAAAATATAAAGAAGGTGTTAGAGAATATTTTCTCTCTATGCACAAAGCTATATAATGTAGACATATATACTAAGGAGATACATCACGTTATTGACTAGCTATAGGGAGATTTGCAATTCATAGGTACCACACTACAAAAATCTCATAGTAATAGTTAGTTACATTTCCAGAGGCTACAGATGACTAAAGGTAGGATTGCTGAGTTTTAAGAAAAGGATGCCAATATTAGATCTACTTTGATTAGTAACTGATCCATGTTGACACCACACATGGAAGTATTGCAAAAGGAACTAGTCTATGTTGAAACATTGATGAAGAAAGATACTCGTCTTTCCACACATGAAGGCTTAGTTGACCTTGCTACCTAGCTAGATGTACAATTTCAATCTCTAGATGTAGAAATAGTTAATTGGGATGTAGCTTTGAAGATAATTCTAGAGTTACAAAAGCCATTTTTGGACAAACACATTGTAAGTGTACCACCCACATGACATAGTGTCAAAAAGGGGGATTATACAAATTTTGAAGCATTTATGTCAAGGTAGATATCTACTTAGAAGGAGTCAGAGAAAAAAAAATGAAGCATTTACTCAAAGGGAGTAAAACACAAAGGTAACTTCAAGATTTTTGCAAGTTTTAAATATTTTGTATAGAAGTAGAGTAGAGAAGAGACATTCTCTGACTTATGCATGAAGGTATGTGTATGCCATGACAAAGTGTTTTTGCTACACATGTCAAATGGGGAGATTTTTAATCTCATTTGAGTTTTAACACTATAGTGACAAAATTTTTAGTCATTAATTTGCAAATAATAGTGAAATATGAGTACATAGTGCATGTCAAGTGATCAAAGTGATACGAGAAATCACTATGAGCTAAGTGATCAAAGCATGTCGAGCATAATTGTCCAGACAATACGTGCCTAGTAATATGATAGTATGTGCTGAGCACTAGTATTTTTTGAGAAGATGGTATGTGTTAAGTCACTCCAATGCCAAGTAGTCTATACATGTTGAGTGATTTAGGTGTCAAGAAATAGTAAATGTTGAGTTATTTAGGAGCTGAGTTATAGCATAACGAGCACAATGAAGGCTAAGCAATGATATAGTTGTTTGTAATAGCACAAACTACTATGTAAATCATTTTTGGGCCGACATAATAAATAATTTATGATTATAACAGATAAGTATGGATTCATATTATGAATTCCTATGCAATGCATGCAACCAACCAGATTAAGGGAAGATTAAGGTAGAAATATAGATCAATCACAATCATTGTTCTTGACCTAGCCTATTCCACCAATTCCTATTTAAGGAAGGTAAATCCTAAGAAGTTTATCCATACACGAGGAGATGAATACTAAAATCTCAAAGATCATTCACGGTGGCTATAATGGATATGATAGAGCTATGCAAAGAAGAATTAGTCTAAGAGGAATAGAGACAAGCATTAGAGGGGATCTAACATTAAGAAAAAAGGTGCTAACCAAAGGATTAGGTGTTGAATCATTCTAACAAGTGATACAGAGTAAATCTCTTAACAAAGTAGTCCTAACAAGCTATTGTAAATAACTTAATAGAGTTCTTACTTAATTGTGAGTTTGAAATCTTTTAGTCAAGGTGAGACCTTATAGTCTTGTAACCCTTTAACAGGGAAAACCCCTCATAAGGTAGATCACAGTTTATGATCAAAACTTTGTAGCCATAATAAGCCACACTATACAATTGTAGTAGTGAATATTTGTGGGTGTCATTCCCACCCTATTTTTAGCTTCTCCTCAGAGGGTTTCTAGGTAACAAAATATTATGTGTTATGTTTTTATTTACTTTATGCTATGGATGTGATGTATGGTTAGTTATTTCAGTTTGCATGCAACATTATGAGATGGATGTATGGGGAATTTTTTTAAGGTTAAAGTTTTGAGTGTTGATTCAACCCCTTCCCCTCCCCCCCCAACCCACTACAATAGAACTTACTTTCCCATTGGTATTTCCAACAACTCTATCATTTCTTCTTCCTCCTCCTCTTGTCCAACTATCAATTTTTTTGTCTTTCCTTACTCATCTGCCTACTTTCTCTACTTTGATGGGATCCCTTTTAGTAGCTTAGTAGTAGGTTGTGTTGACTTCCTTTTAGTGATTAAAACCTTTCCCTTTGGCCTTGATGGTGTTACCATTTCTTGCATGTTCTTCTAGAGGTATAATCACAACCTTCCTTTGTTTTGTGGCCTTTTACTTCACAACTATAAGTTCTTTTCATTTTCCTTCCTTAAATTCTAAGATTTGACCTGGCCCTTCTCCTTGTTCAATTTGACTAGCCTTGACAACTTTTCTTTTTCTTTTCTTACCTTACTTAGATGTTCCAACTTTAGTATTCAACTCAGCAATAACAATTTTATATATGCCAAACTTCTCAGCACTAGCTTTTTTGTCCTCTACCAATAGTGTAGTGATAGTTGATGATATGTCATCAACATTTACCTTATAAGGCATAGATCTCAACCATGCTATCCTAGGTATTACTTCTTGTATGTACACAAAATTTGTATCTATAATGAAATAAATTTCATCATAATATTTATCTATAATTGATTTTGGAATCCTCATCCTATTCTTCATTTTATTTTTAAATTCATCAAAATAGTTGCGCATGACTACTTCAAAATTATCTCCTAATAAATGTATTAGTTCATTCACCTAATCTACAATAGTTTTGTTTCTATCCTATGCAATCCTTCCAATAGTAGGAAAATAGTTATGTACATAGAAAAATATTCAAACTAATAGGGATGCAAACTTACAAGATGTGTTCTTAGCTTTTCTTACTACTTGTAGTTTCTCTATAAGTTGGTGTAACTATAGCTCAGCAAGATTGTATTCATGATCTTTCTTCACAATTTTATATCCCAAATCAACTACAATGCATGGCATGTTGTTAAATCTACTAGATTGATAAGACTTGTGTGCAATCATAGAAACAAATAATTTAATTAGTGGATCCTCAATGTTTTCTATTGGCATTCCATGTCCATTCCATTTTGGCTTACTTATATTTTCAATGTCTTTCCATGTGCCACTCCTTATTCCCTTAGGTCAATCCAATGTAGGATACCCAGTTACTCTTTGAATGATTTCTTTTTTAATCTTGATTGGCCTACGTTCCAACCATACTTTTATGTCATGAACTTGACTTAGAGAAATTTTTATCCATTCATTATTGAAAAATTTAGGAAAATCTAGGGCATGAGTCAACCCTTTGTCTGCAGCAATTTTGAATTCATCTTTTAGAGTTCCATCTACACATAACTTGTCATGAGTTGTTCTAATTTCAAAATCTCCAATTTCTCTAATTTTACATTGATAACATGATCAGATGTCTTGCATAGTCAAGACTCAAGGTGGAGTAGATGACAATGCTCCAACATTATCAATAGGGGTTTCAATATTAACTAAGTTTCTAAAGTTTGGTGGAGGTATTTGATCATTCCTTATGATTTATGCATTTTTATCCTTTGCCACTTTACTTCTAGATGTCATTATGAACTAGAGTTTTGAATAAAATATTTTCATAAAATACCTTACTAGGCAATGAGAGTAATACTTCTTTTCACAAATTTGATAATTTCTTGTTGTGATTCCTTGCTCTGGTTGCTAATATCACCTTTAATCTTCTCTAGAACTCTTTGATTGCTAGGTAAGGAAAATAATCATTCAAATTTGATATATACCTTTGAATTTTCAATTTAGGTCTACAATAAATGTCCTCGTACTCAGACAGTGTATGACAACTAGGCTTAGCCTTAACTTTAGTTTGATTAACATTATCCACTCGATCATAATCAACTCACTCATTCAGTGTGTGATCCTTCATGATCACTAGGTCTATATTGAAGGACTTGGTCAATATAGATTGTATCATTGATGCTCGGTACTTTTTGAATTTTCATTTCTAATATTTTTTCTATGCATCTCTAATTATGCAAATATATATTTTCAACACTTTAATGTTGGGAATTGATGTACTTTCAAGTATATAGCTCCTACATACCTATTCTTCTAGTGAGATGTGGTGTGATTACTAGATCCATTAGATTGGGTGATCATATTGTCTTATGCTCTACTACTTCTAACTCACACTATCTCTATCTATGTCTTCTTCTTTTCTAGTTTGTTATTTGGATTTCTTGATGCCCATGCAAGTCAATGGTTTTGCAATTCTTATTGATGTGTCCCACTCTAAAACAACTAAAACATATTATCTCACCATGTAGCCATTTCTTGTAATTTCCTCTAAAATGTATCTTGAAGCAATTCTCAGGGACGTATCCATATTCCCCACAATAGTGACAATTATACCATGTATTGTAATTCCATTCATAGAAATTTCCTTTCTTTATTGCATGAGTCTTTTTTCTAGGTGACCATTGTTATTTCTTCTTAAGTCCTCCCTCATAAGCCTTATGTCCATTCTTTTGACAATTGTAGTAGTGACCTTGAAATCTAGATACCTTTCTAGTTGAATCAATGTTCTTTGTTATGCATTCATGAGCTTGATGTCCCAATTTCTCATATTTAGAACAATTACTACTTGGCTTAGGTATAGGAATTTACTTTCCAATTTTGCTTATGAAAATTTGTGTTAGATGTTTAATCTTTCAATAGTAATAGCATGTAGGCTTGCCTTTATATTTTGCATTCCTTTGTTCTTCATTTTTGGATGATTCTCCTTCCTCAGTAGTTGAAGAATTCGTGTATCCAAGTCCAAATGTGTCTTTTTTTTGTTGGTGACTTCGTTGTGTCTTCAAAAATTTGATTGATTTGTTTTGTTTTTTCAACCTTTCCATAACTTCCTTTTCATGCTTCAATTCATTCTTCAATTGCTCATTTTGTAACTTTAGATTTGTGATCACCAAATCTTTTCTATTTGCTTCTTGGTTCACAATTACTAATTAATTTATCATATCAATCTAAGTATTTATAATCTTGTGAACTTCAAATGATTTTTCTTCAAGTCAGTTATCTATCTACCTTTTTTCTTCTTTATCCGTGAACTTATCTTCTATTTATTTCTTCTTTTGTTCAAAAGCTTCATGTAATGTGACAAATTGGATTTCTTATATTATCTCCAGGTCATTTTCTTCCTTCACTAGAGAATTGTTCTTAATTTTGTCATTGCTTCATCTTTGTTACCATTCTTTTCAGTATTTAGCAAACCTTTTGTATCAACTTCTTTATATTGAGTGTCACTGAGTTGTTTAGCCATCTCTCTTCTCCTTTTAAGGGATTTTCTCAATTCATCTCTTGTTTTCTCTAATTGTTCCAACCTGATCTATATTTCAATTTTCTAATTTTCAATGATATTTCCCATTTTATATACTTGTATCTCCATGATCTTAGAATCTCAAGCTATTAGGCTTCTTAATAAGAGATTTGAGCTTTGATACCAATTGTTGGAATACATATATGGGAAACTAGATACTGGGGGAGTGGAGGTGAATCAGGATCTTAAACTTTTGACTTTGAAATCATTCTCATTAAATTATGCCTAATTCATCATTAAAATAGTAATGTTAAAAAAAAAAAATAAGTCCATTATATCCATAATAGTTCAACACATAAAACAATGATTTTTTTACCCAAAAACACTTCAAGATGAAGGTAAAATTGGGGTGGGGATGAAACCCACAAATCTTCATTGTTGCAACAATAAAGTTGACCTATTAAGGTTACAATGTTCAATCATAAGATATAATCTACTTGGTGAGAGGTTTTTCCTATTAAAGACTTAAGGACTAAGGTCTTGCCTTGTTAGAGGGCTTGACACTTACAATAAAATAAGGACTTTGTTAAAAGATTTACTTAGGCTTTTAGGACCACTATGTTAAGATATTTTCCTTGTCTCAATTAAAACATTATTGATTTAGTACCTAACCCTCATTATGATAAATAAGATGATCTTGGGTCTCCTCTTTCCTTTATCTCTAATATGATTCTCCTAATTTGTTAAATCTATTCATTCCTTCACTGCTCTAATTTCTCTCTGTTGGATTTGTCTCTTCAACTCCTTCACATCCGTTTATCCTTCTTGAATTTCATCTAACATGATTCTCGAGTTAAATTCCTCTTTAAATAGACTTCATGGGAAGCTTCTAGATCTTGGTCAATGGTTTAGACTTCATCATATTTTACTGTTTATGATCATTTTTTTTGAATAGTTGAATTATTTGCCTAGGGATCATCACCTTCTACTAATGAAACATAAATAGAATCTAATCTGGCTCTACATATATTAAATCTCATAAAAGATTCATCCAAATGATTCACATATGATTTTGTTCCATTACAAACTCACATATCAAAACTAGATTACTGGACACTTGATAACTTCTCAATATGCTCAGTCATCATTATATTACTTGGCTCATACTATATTCCTCTACTCATGTATCTACTTAGTCTCTACTGAATGCTCAACAATTATTGTTCCACTTGGTCTAAGTATAACTTGCCCATCCTTTACTAGATAACTTAGTTGCAGAATAACCTTGTAGTCTTGCCTAGTAAATAGCTTTCAAATGACTAAGTGTTTGGTCACTAATTGTCAGCATAGTCTTAGAGATCAACATAAGCATTTTTATTTACATAGTATTATTGCTAGGCATAGAAACTTCTATACCATTAAATAGAACATTGATGTGTTGATGATAGGTAGTTGGGGAAAATCGCATGTCATATGTCCAATGTCTCCCTAACAAAATGTTATATACAAGTGGGATATTAAGAATTTGGAAGACCAGATATTTCTTTATAGGATCCACTCAAATAGGAAACATAATTAGACTTTTGGGAGAGTTCTCAAATTCATCATAAGCTTTGATAGTTATCTTTCTTCTAGGGTCAATAACCAACTCAAAGAGACCCAATTGTTGCACAAAATTAAAGGAAATAATATTTAACCCCATAACTTTTTCTATTAGCACACATCTAAATCAATTACAATAGATTTGAACTTCAATATGGAGTGAAAGGTTATGTGGATGGCTGAGCACTTTGTCATCTTCTCCAAAAAATGTTAATTAATGTGGAGTGGAGATATGGTTGAACCTAGCTTAGGACTTCTATGCATCAATGTCAATAGGGACATTGGCTATTAGTAATACTTTCTTTAGAATATCTTTATGCAAATGTGGAAACTCTAGTAGCTCAAAGATAGAAATTTGTATGGGGGTGAATTACAATCAGTTCACAAGGTCATAAGTGGACTTAGTAGTGGTATTTTTTTTCTTAGACAAGGAAAACCCCACTTGTTTAACATGATTTTTTTTTGGAAGTGTCTCCATCTTTGAGGACAACCATCAGTTGAATCCTACTAATGACATTTAGCCTTTTACCATAAGAAGAATAGATGGGACTAGTGACTCTTAAGATAACCTTAGGCCTTTCATCGTCAGTGTCATAGTTTGGCTCCTCATCATATTTGGGTTTGATCATGTAAATGTTATCATTAATGGTTTCAAGCATGTGTATAACATTCTCAACATTGGTGTACTTATAATTAATCTTAGCATCATGATTTTTCTTATTTTCATTTGATGTCTCCCCTTTCTTATACTTAGGGAGAGGCTGCTTGAAAGCCTTATGATCAAAATTTTTAACTAGCCCATCGATATCAAATTTTCCTTCATCAATAAGATCTCGTATAATATCATTAAGCTTAAGACAATGAGAAATTGCATGACCTTTATTACTATGATAGTTACCAAATTGATTCTCTCTCTATCAAGAAGGTTTAATAGTGGGATCATAAGATCTCAAATTGTCTAGTAACATAATGAGTTTTTTAGGAAGAAATATTTATAAGATCATCTCATAGGAATCAACAAAAGACATGCTACTACACTTTGGATTAGGTGGTGTTTTGTAAACTTAATCTTGTTGGAATCATTTTTTTTAGCTTCTTGTTTCTTGGTTTCTATAATAGCATTAGCTAGATTGAAGATGGGTTCCTTGGTTTTAAGGATATCAACTACCCCATAAGTAACAACATACTTGTTTTTATTCCAAAATTTTCCTTTGTCTTTATCATTTCCATTGGCTTGTTTAACACTATTTATCCCTTCTTAATGATAGCATCCTTTATACGATAAGAACTCTCAATCATGTCATTAAAAGTGATAAACACTTATTTTCTAAGATCATAATATAGCTCAAATACAAGAGTGCTAATAAAAATGTTGACTTTTTCATTTTAGGGAGTTGGTAGGGATATCAAGCATGCAATTTTCTCCATCTTTCTAAGTAAGTGATGAAAGGTTCCCCTTTTTTTGTCTGATGTTGCATTAATCCAACATAGTAATGGGGTGTTTTATGTTTTAAGAATAATGTTGATCAAACCTTTTTACAAGATCATAAAAGGACTTAAGAAGAGGATTTTTTTTGTGAACCACTCCATGGGTTGTCTACTCAAGCTTCTTGGAAAGAGTCTCATGAGATATGTGTATTCAAGCATGAAATCCATAATAAGCACATATAATTACCTAACTTGATCATATGAGTTTATCATACTTATCATATTTAGGAATCTTCACATCCCTTGGAAAAGGTATCATGTAAATATTTTTGTTAAAATATAAAAAGCATATAGATTCAATGAATGGAGATCTAGTCTTTTCCTTTTTCATTTTCATGCATGAAAATTAACTTTCTATGTCTTCAATTTTTTTCTTCAAGATCTCATTTTCAGTTGATTCTCTCTTTTTGAAAAAGATTTTGGATATTAAAGTCATGGGGTAACTTCCATCTTATAGAAGTCATAAATGTGAAGTCTTTGTCCCCATTTTTTTTCTAAAGCCTTATGCATAAGTAATTGAAGGTGATCATCTTGGTGAAATCTTATGAGATCCTCAATATTAATCTCATTATCCACCTCACTCCAATATTGTGAAGGTTATCTATGGTGGGAATCTAGGAGATGATACATAACTCTTAGCATGAGATCTTGGGGTCCTTGGAGGGTTGTTGTTTCCATTGTTTCTAAAGTTTGAAAAATTAGCAAAGGGATCTTTATAGGTAGCATTATAATTTTGGTTCTCAAAGGTATTTGTGTGATGATTCCCAAAGCCATGAGCATTATTTTTGTAATAATTTTTTTCTTCATATGCATGATCATTTATTCCAAAAGCCAAATGTCTTTTTTGTTCAAGTCTCTCTTGTTCTACTCTTTCTTGTTCATCTTGGTAAGCTTTATTTTCTCTTTTTGATTGTTCTCTCCTAAATGGAAAGAGGTCATTTAAGTGTTAGTTTATCTCTTCTTGAGTCATAGTGAAGGACACACCATTTTTAGCCCTAGGTTTATCAAGTGGAGTATCAAAGGAACTACCAAAATTACTAAGAGAATCATACCAAGTAGCAGATTTGTCTTCCTGAACTTTTTCAAAGATAGGTTCAACCTTAAAATGTTTCTTAAATAGGCATCCAATTAGAGAAGGTAATTTGGAGAAGATAATTGTTCAAAGCTAAATGAAGTACAACTTCCTTGAAAAAATTGGAGCCTAATTGTAACCAACATGTAATAACTTAGCTTTAAGCCTAATAAGATAATAGAAAGCACTTGGAGTCCAATACCTAGAAAATAAAGATGCTTACTCATCAAAAGAGGTAACAATGAAAAATGACTTTTTAAGAGTGTTCAAGTAGCTTAAAACACTAGTAGCTCAAGTGGGATCTAGAAAAGAAGCCAAATAGAAAAGTAGGTAGAATGAGAAAAAATGAATGTATGTATTTAAATGTAATGCAAATCTTGAATTAGGAATATAGGGTACCTCGACTCTTTTCAATAGATATACCATAATTACATCATGGTGCCATGGATATAAAAATGCATCAATGAATAAGATGATGAATACTTCAATGTAGATCTCCTCCCTTGATGGCCAACAATAAGCTAGATCTTGAAGTGGAAATGCTCACACAGGATCCTTTAATTCTAGATAGAAATCTCCTTTCTTGAATGCTTGAAAGAATTGAATTTAATTGAACTCCTTGAATACAAAAGGCATAAATATTCACTTTAGAGAAAGATCTTGAGTCCATGCATAATGATTGATATGAGATGTGAAAATGACGATTGAGATCAGATGTGAGAATGAAGCCCTCAAGTCTCCTTATGTCTAAGTTTTTGAATGAGAAAGTAATACAAGTTGACTGGATAATGGTCAACCTTGGTCAACCTTGGTCAACCTAGTCCTTGAGGTCAAGCCTTAGGTGCTAGAGGAAGAAGGGTAGGTGCCAAAAAGAGGAAGATGATAGAGGGAAAAGGGGATCAAGCAGATGCATATCCATGGTCCAAAGAGGGAATTATAAGAGGGAGCTGAATTTTCTTAAAGACAAGTGTGTCAATTTTAAGATAATATATTTATCTCCCACTTTGGATAGAAAATGATTTTATTCAAACTCAAGATAAAATAGAGAAAAAGAAATAAAAAAATCATATCGTGAATTAGGAGAAAAAGAAATCATCAAACCCCCAACAAACTTAAGTCTTTATCATATCTAGAATTATAATAAGAGAGGCATGCACTAAAAAAGAGGTGTAATTACTTTCCTAATAAGGTTTGTGTGTCTTATTTTGAACCACACAAAAAGAATAAAATGAAAGGGGGGAAAGGTCTATGTAAAAGAAAAAGGGGATGGTGTTGAATGGTCTAGCAAGTGTATGTGGCATACTAGTCAACCCATTAAAGATAAACCAAATGATCTAACAAGTGTATGTGTCATGATTGTCAGTCCATCAAGGGATTCAAATTCAAGGGAACTACATGTCTCAATAAAAAAGAAACTTAGCCATAATGATGTTTGTGTCCTTAAGGTATTAGAACAAGGCTAGGCTTCCCAAACTATTACTAGTCAAAACAAGGGTTGAAACAAGGATCAAGCCTCTCAAACAATCAATATTTTATAGAGAGATCCAAGAAAGAAAGAGACCAAGCCCCCAAGAATAATTTCTAGAAACTAGAAGGAAAAAGAGAGAGAGGATAAACACGAAATACAAATAAATAAATTTGGGTATACCTTAGAAATAATATCAATCACTAAAGGATGAATTACTCAATGTTATACAAAGAATTTGTAGTTTTATTCCATGGATAAATGATGAGTGGAGTGCATGCTCCAACATTAAATTGATTGAAAAAACCTTAACTAGAGCAATGGCTTGAATGGAAGCATACATGCATCCATTGAGTAACATTTTCCATTATGACATGCCCCAAAGAAGAGAAACATATCAAGGGAGATAAACACATAACAAAAAGTAAAAGTACAAAAGGGATCTACTAACTGTGGGGTTAGCAATATCATATGATAATTTGTAATATTATATTAATTATGAAAATATCATGATTTGCCAAAAGAGGTAGAACCATAGGATAATGGAGGAAAAGACATAAAAGAGCTATGAAGAAGAGTGTTTTTGAACCAATAACACGAAGACTAAAAATAATCAGTGCTAGCATATCATAAGTAACCAATAAGACTACACATTATCACTAGTATGAAAAATAGCACAAGCATGACAAAATATGTAACAACATATAGAAGAATATGTACTACAAGATGATTATTTTATCCTCTTGTTCTTAACAAAGCAACAAGGATATTCTATAGAAATCAAAAGATAAACATAAAATAGAAACATTACATGGGAGGAAACACAACATGAATAAAGTCCACCTCAAGAATTTTCCATGCTATTATGAATGAAGTCCACTTAGATTGTTCCCCACCTGATGGGGAATCCTAACTCTCCAAAGCTCTCTTGATCTCTTTAAGACCTATTGTTTGGTCTTACTAGGGTATTCCACACTACCCTACATAGAGATAACTTCTAGGATCCCTATCACCTTAGGAGTCACCATCAACTCTAACCTCTCAACTATGCCTCAAATTCCAACTGTGACCTCATGGACTCAATTAGCCATTTTTCTTTCCAAACTATTCTTGGAGCTAGGAATAGGCATCCCCTCTATTCCTTACTTGTTTTCAATCCATTTTGATCCATTCTAAGGGATTATTTCTTAGGTTCTCCATCATGTTCTTACTTTTCTAATTTTAGGCCTTGTAGCATTTTTGTCCCAATTAGGCCTCCCAAATTTATTTTTCTTGGGATATCTCCCAACTTCTCCAAAAAAAAAAACCCCAATATGTTTAGGGATTCTTTCTCAATATTTCCTAAATTTTAGTTTCCCAAAGTGTTTGTACACAGGTCTTTCACCAAACCCCTATTTTCTTAGGTTTTTGGGTATGTGAACCAGTCTAGGTTCTTGGCTTCATTTAGATGCTCCATTAAACTCCAATACTCCTTGTCCTTGCATTAATTTACCAAGGAAGCATGCCCTATCTCACTCCTAACATTGATTGGCACAAACTAATAAATCTTGTGAGCTTCCTTATTACTGTTCTGTGCAAACTCCTAGAAAGAATGTCTCCACACTCACCTAGGGCTTGATGGAAAAAATAGCTCCCCTATAAAAAAGAACCTTAGAACACATATTTACAATTTCCCTTCCTTGATTCAAAGTGGCCATTGAATTTCAATCACCAGCATTCAAGTAGGACTCATTTTAACTTTCCAAATTAAATCCTTTCAATCCATTAAAGGTCTAGATGAAGGTAAAAACCTCTCTATCAACAAAATTCAATGTATTTTCCCAATGCCAACCATAAAATCTGACAACTAACTCCTAGATTAAGATTTTTCCAACCTTAAATATACCAACCCCTTAATTTTAGATCCTAAGGTCAGCGTCAAGGCTCCTTTAGAGATATTTCCTAGATTTTAGGAAAATATTGTTATGACAAAATTGCAAAGTTGTCATAAGAAACTTTACATCTTTTTGCAATTTTACATCTCTACTATCCTTCCATTCACAATTCAACCCAAAACATATCATATGGTCCTAAAATGACCTAAAAACATCTAATGCATCATTGGCACTCCATTTTGGATATTTGGTCAATCTTTGACCCATGTTGACCATGTTGACTTTTCTATGATGTAGTATTATGTTTATTGAAATAGATCACAAACCAAACTTCTAAGAAAACCTATCTACAAACACACATCACACCTCTCTTGGGACCCTATCCATAGTCCTTATTACCTTGGTGGTTGGCTAGAACCACCTACAAGCCAAAAAAGAACTAGAATCTAAACAAGACTCTAGGGTGCTCTTGCACCATTCTTCTCTTGCAACAAAAGGCTAAGGAACCTATGGTTCCAAGAAATCCAGACTGATGCCATGCTTCTTGAAGTTTCTTTCTTCTATCTAGGTAGCCTCTGACTCTAGTTTGTGTCTCCATTTCACTAGGTGCTCCATGTATGTCTTGTGCCTGGTCTTTTTCTTCACTCTTGAATCCAGAATCTTGTCAACTCAGGGTTTGTTCTGATCATGTATCTTGAATTCTTCCACATCTTTAATCACCTCAATGCTATATCATTCCTCACTCATCTTTGGTCCATTACATTTGATCAAGTCCTTCACATTGAAGATAGGAGAGATAGAAATCTCCTTGGGTAATTCCACCTTGTAGGCATTTAGACCATATTTAGCCAACACTTTGCATGGTCCAATCATTTTTATCTATATCTTACTAGGTATTCCTTTCTATAGTCTATCCTTGTTTAAGAAAACTATCACCAAGTCTCCTACCTCAAATTGTAGGTCTCTTCTCCCTTCATCTTCTTAGCTTTGAAATTCTGATTGATCTCCATTAGGTTCTTCTTTAGTTTCTCATGTACCCCTCTCATTGATTGAGAAAAATCATCATCATTACAACTAATTCCTTCATAAACCTTCAAGTCTCTAAGCTCAATAACTCCTCTTGGATATAATCCATACACCACTTTAGATGGGCTTCTACTAGTAGTCATGTTTGTATTATCATTATAAAAAAATTCTACCTAAGAAATGACTTGTTCCCATCCTTGTCCATATTCCTTAGTCAAACACCTCAACAAGTTACCAAGTACCCTATTAAATACCTTTTTCTAGCCATCTATTTGGGGATGATAGGAAGAATTGTGAGATAATTTTATTCCTAGTCTCTTCTAAAGGGTCTTTGAAAAGTGTCCCATGAACTTCACATCTATTTCTACCACTATGATCATTGGCAAGCCATATATCCTATCTATCTCTTTGAATAAAAGGTGTGAAATGTGATTGGCATCATGTGTTGTTTTTCATGGGATAAAGTGACTCATCTTATTGAACCTATCCGCTATCATAAATACACTATATATCCAAACTAGTTGGCATTCTAGGTAATTCTTCTACAAAATCCATGCTTATTTAATCCCAAGGCCTAATTGGGATGGGCAATGGTTAGTAGAGACCTAGATTTGATGATCTTCCCTTTTCCTCCTGACACACTCCATGCTACTCCACATATTTCCTTATACATTTTTTCATCTCTGGCCAATAGTAGAACCTCTCTACCAAGTCCATGATCTTTTTCAACCCAAAGTGCCCACTCAAACTCCCATTGTGCTTCTCTTGAATGAGATTCTCCCTCATGGAACTTCTTGGAACACAAATTATTTTCCCTTAAATATTAAACCATATTGTAATGTGTAGTCATCATATTCAATATGAAAATGATTATCAAATTTAGTGCATACCATATGGATCTCTTAGAAGTTTGCATCTCCTTTATAGAGGTCTTTGAATTCCTCAACTCAAATGCTCCATATTTGGATCTCTTGGATAGTGGTAAACCTCCTACTAAGTGCATCTACAACCTTGTTATTGATTCCCTTCTTGTGCTTAATGGTGAAGGTGTAGGACTGTAGTAATTCCATCCACTTGATATCCCTCAAACTTAGCTTATATTGAGTGTTGAAGTAACTTAGGGCTTGGTTATCAGTGTAAACCACAAACTCCTTAGGCAATAGGTAGTTCCTAAATGCCACTTTCCTACTTTCTTGGCTTAATATTATACCCACTGCAATGTTACTTTCACCACATTCCACTATCAATAGCTTATAAAAATATGGAAACACAAGTGTAGGTTGGGTAGCCACTTTCTTCTTCAATATTTTAAATAATTTATTGGCTTCCTTAGTGCATAAAAATTTAGTTTTGAGGCCTTCTTTTATGGTGTCAAGGATTGGTGCACAAGTTTCATTGAATCCTCTTATAAACTTTCTATAAAACTAAGCCAACCCATGAAAACTTTTGACTATAGTCCTTATCTTAGGAATAGGCCAACTTAAAATGGCTTCAACCTTTATCTTGTCCATCTTAAATTTACTCTATGATATTAAAAACCTTAGGCAAACTCATTCTTGTTTCATAAAATCACTCTTTTTAAGGTTTATGTTGAGCTTCTCCTCTTGGAGTTTCCTCAATACAAGTTCTAGGTGCTTCATGTGTTCCTACTTTGTTTTATTAAAGATAAGGATATTATCTAAGTATACTACCACAAAGAATCCTATATCATCCTTTAGAACCTCATTCATCACCCTCATAAAGGTATCGGGTGCATTTGTAAGCCTAAATGGCATTACTAGCCACTCATATAACCCTTCTGTGGTCTTAAAGGATAACTTCCACTCATTACCCCCTTTCATTCTAATATGGTAGTATCCACTTTTTAAATCAAATTTGAAGAATTATTTATCATTTCCTAAGGAATCCATTAAATATTCTATTCTAGGAATAGGAAACCTATATCTAATAGTTATCCTATTTATTGCCCTAGAATCTATACACATTCTCCACTTAACTCCCTTCTTAGGAGCCAACACCATAGGGACATTACATGGGCTCATGCTCTTTCTGATCAACCTTTGGTCTAATAGCTCTTGAACTTGCCTTGCTATCTCTTTGTTCTACTCTGGTATCATCTTGTATGTAGCCTTGTTAGGAAGTGATACCCCTGGCAAAAAGTCAATTTGACATTTGATTTCTCTCTTTGGTGGTAATGTAGCTAGTGTACCCCCACAAATGATGTCTTTGAGCTAATATAGCAATTATTTCACCTCTTTTGGCATACGTGACTATTTAGGTGCCTCCTCCTCCCTTGGTTTCACCAATATAGCATAGCCCACTCCTCCTTTCTCAATATCTTTTAGGAATTCCTTCCCACTCATCAAAAGTGTATTGGATTATATCTTCTCCACTGTATCTTCTTCTATCAAAGACTAAATCTTATAAGTTACTCCATTCTTGTTGAATGAGTACTTTTTCGCCTTGCCATGGTGTATTTCCTCCCTATCATATTGCTATAGTCTACCAAGCAATAGATGGAATGCATCTATTGGTAACACATCATAGAGTATTCTATCTTGATACTTTCCTATGGTGAACTCAGCCCATATTTTCTCATTAACCAATATTTTTTCATCTTGTTCAACCAAGTGACTCTATAGGGACATTCCTAAGGTATCTTGGTAAGGTTAAGCTTTTGGATTGCCTCCTCTAAGATGACATTATCAATTAATCCTAAATCAATTATGACCCTACATGCTTTGCCTATAATCTTGAACTTGACCCTAAAAAGATCCCTCCTTTTTTTGTGCTCATCCTTGGTAGGTTCTTTGATCAATATCCTTCTAAGCATCAAATTTTCAACTTTCTCTACATCCAAAATCACCTCTGAATGTTTAGAATAGTCATCCTCTTATACATATGTTATCTTTTTCTCCCCTTTTGGAGATTATGGATTATCTAGCCACATATTAGCTGAGTGACACAATTTTGCATAATCGTAACACTTCATGGAAGTGAAATAGGAACTTCTTCCAGATCCACCTAATCTACCTATTCCACCACTAGGAAAAATTCTTCCTCTACCATAACCATCCCTAATATTAGGCTCATGTACTTGTTCAACAAGCTTGGAATATCCTTCACCTTTGTTCTCATGGCTTCTCCTACTAGAAACTCCTCTATGTCCACCTCCAAAATCATTTCCTCTTCCTCTACCCATAGTATTTGAGTCTTGTTTCTTTTCCAAATTTTCTTCCACTTTAATAGCCATCTGATAACAATTGCAGAGGGTAGTAAGTGTAAAGAGACTCAACTCTTCTTGTATATTCCATCTAAGGCCATTTAGATACCTAGAAACCTTAATGCTTTCAAATTATTGCACTCTAGACCTAAGGCTTATTTTTTGAAACTCCTCAGTAGAGGTAGCTACATCTAGGTCTTTCTATCTAAGATTTTGTCTCTTCTAATGTAGTTTGATATCATAATCCTCACATAGGTAGTGTTCCTTCACTTTATTCACCATAGTCTTCCAATTGACTATTGGCTTCTTGCCTTCCTTCTCTCTTTATTCTTGGAAAAACTTCCACCAAGTTAATGCTTGTCCTCTTAACCTTGATTTGGTTATCTTCACCTTTTATACCTATGTTATTCCATCACATTCAAAGTGGTTTTACATACCCTTAATCCATTCTATTACTAACTTTGCATCAATTCTTCTAGTTAAAATAGGAATGTCTTATATTTCCTTGCCACTTAGTGCCTTTAAGGCTTTAAGGAAAGGTTCCTCTTCTGATGGAGGGTCTGAGTTGATTCTATTTCCTCTTCTACTTTATTCTTTCATTTTCCATTATCCAAATTTAACTACTCTTTCATCTTGCCTCCAGCCGAGAAGCAACCTCTTCTAATTTTTTCTTCACTTCTTCTAAAACTTCCTCAAGAATCCTATTCTTCATTTTCTATTCTAAAAAATCCCTGCCCAACTTTGCATTGGTTACCATGGTGCTTTCTCTTATGGATTCACTTCTCTCTGACATGCACTATGCACTTCCCAAGCATTTCAATGGCTCTCATACCACTTTGATGAGGAATCCTAACTCTCTAGAGCTCTCTTTCTCTCCCTAAGATATATTATTTGTTCTTACTAGGGTACTCCTCACTATCCTAATTAGGGATTACTTCTAGATTCCTATCACCTTAGGACTCGCCACCAACTTTAACCTCTCAACTATGCCTTAAATTCTAACTATGCACTCATGGGCTCAATCAGCCATTTTTATTTCCAAACTATTCTTTGAGCTATGAATAGGCATCCCCTCTATTCCTTGGGTTTTTTTCAATCCACTTTGATCCACTCTAATGGATTCTTTCTTAAGTTTTCCATTGAGTTCTTACTTTTCTAATTTTAGGCCTTGTAGCCTTTTTGCCCCAATTAGGTCTCCCAAATTCAATTTTCTTGGGATATCTCCCAACCTCTCCAAACCAACCCCCAATATATTTAGGGATTATTTGTTATGAATTTATAGGGTTCAATATTTCCTAATTTATAGTTTCCCAAAGTTACCATACACAAGCCTTTCACCAAATTCATATTTTCTTTGATTTTAGGGCATGTAAACAAGATTGTGTTCTTGGCTTCATTTAGATGCTCTATTAAACTCCACTAGTAATTATCCTTGCATTAATTTACCAATGACACATTCCATTTCTCATTCCTACCATTTATTAGCACAAACCAATCAATCTTGCAAGCTTCCTTGCTACTATTATGTGCAAACTCCTAGCCAGAATGCCTCTGCACACACCTAGGGATTGATGGGAAAAGTAGCTCCCCTAAAAATAATAACCTCAAAACATAAATTTTCCTTCCCTTATTCCAATTTTCCATTGAATTCAATGATGATAATTCAAGTAGGAACCATTTATACATGACTAGCAATGTTTAGGAGAGGGAACCAATAGAAAATGAAGAATTTGAAAAATGACAAAGAACGATCCAAACTTTCCAAATTAACTCCACAAGACCTAATTACGTAACATAGATCAACTTCTCAATGACTCTTAGTAGTCTGTTCAATCCATTAAAGGTCTGGATGAAGGTAAAAACCTCTTTGCTAGCAAAATTCAGTGTCTTTTCCTAATGCCAACCATACAATCTAACAACTAACTCTTAGATTAAGGTTTTTCCAACTTTAAATATAAGAACCCCTTGTTTTCAAACCATAAGTTTAGGGTTTGGGATCCTTTAGAGAAATTTCCTAGATTTTAGGAAAATTTTGTCATGACAACTTTGCAAAATTGCAAAGTTTTACAAAGTTGCCATGAGCAACTTTACATCTTTTTGCAATTTTACATCTCTACTATCCTTCCATGTAGAATTTAACAAAATTATTATCATATGTTTCTAAAAACACCTAAAAAATCAAATGTATAATTGTCTCTCCATTTTGGATATTTGGTCAACCTTTGGCCCATGTTGACCATGTTGACTTTTCTAGGATGTAGCAATAGGTTTATTGAAATAGACCACAAACCAAACTTCCAAGAACACCTATCAATAAACAAACATCACACCTATCTTGGGACCCTATCCATAGTCCTTATTACCTTGGTGTTTTGCTAGAACAACCTACAAGCCAAAAATGAACTAAAATCTCAACAAGACTCTAGGATGCTCTTGCACCACCATCCTCCCCCATCTCAGTCTAAAATGCTATAACAAGGATGATGACTCACAAGAGGAATGATATCCATTATAGTGGGAATGAAAAAAAGTTTTAAGAAAGGAATTTGAGAGTCACTATTCTCACTACTATCATCTAAAGTATCTTCCAAATATAGATTAATAAAATCTAAAATACAAATAGAATCATCATGTTAATTCATATGCAAAATGTTACCTTTTTAACTTCCTCCAAAGACTTAGGTATAGTTTAATCAAATGAAGGTAAATGTTTAGAAGAAGATGAAGGTTAAGGAGTAAGAGAATGAGCTCTAGAATTAGCTTTAATTTTAAAGTTCTTGCAATGTTGACAAGCATGTTGATTATGAATATTCTTATGAGACATAGTAGAAGGATTAGGACTAACTACCATAGGTTCCAAAGAAGTAACATCAACAGGTTGAGTAGATATAGAGGATAAAACAAGTTCAGAAGTAGAAGTAGAAGTATACAATATAGGTGTAGAGGAACAAAACTTAGGAAGAGTTGACTCTATGATCTTATCTACTTTATGTTATTGATAATTTCTATAGAGATCATCAAGACGAGTAGATGGTTTTTCAAGACGAGATGGTCAATAAAAATAAATCTCAACAAAATTCCTAGGATGTGATGGTTTATAAAGATAATGATTAATAGTAATAATATTTCCATCCAGAGGAAAATTGAGACATTTATGAATAGGGGAAGCAATGGCATAAATGGAAGAAAGTCATGGAATACCAAGCTTAACTTGAAATTGATCAAAAGTAGGAATAACAAAAAAGTTAGTAAAAAATAATTTCTTTGATAAACTAACCTTCAAAGCAATAGAACCTTAAGGGTGATATAGAAAACCATTACAAGTTTGAATCCATACAAGAGTAGAATCGTAATTATCTCTATTCTTCCCTTTGTTAGAAGGGTGTTCTTTGGTGATAACATTCACAATAGAGGAAGGATCAACCAAAGTACCACAAGAAGGAATATGAGCAACTCTAGCAGTGATGTAAAGGGGACTACTAGGTGCCTTGACTATATTAGACTAACTAAAGCTAATAATATGTGTATGTTCAGTTTTGGGTGGAGAAGAAATAAAAGATTAAGGTTCTAACTCAACATGATTAACTAGATGATTCACTTCTTGTATCTTCTCATCATAATCAATATGGTGATTAGAAGAAGAAGGTTGATTCAAAAATTTGCTAAGTGAGAAGGTAAAGGATTAGTGTAACTTTTCAAATTATTGGAAATAATTGTTTAATTGTATATTATCATTAATGTTTACACAAATTTTATCATTAACCAAATAATGTGGAGTTTTTAGTATTAACATTGTATATCTCTGTATTAATTGAGTAGTCATGTAAAGAAGACTTTCTAGTATTAATCAAGTAGTTGGTTAATAAAGGGATTCATGCTTGTAGTATTGACCAAGTGGTTGGGCATCAAAAGGCTTGTAGGTTTGATTATGTAGTTGGGCACCAAAGGAGTCACAATGTTAGCCAAGCATTCAATCCTAGTATTGACCGAGTGACAACAGAATGAATTTGTAAAATATTTAATTGATTGAGGCCAACTGTGTTGGTCATGTTTTCACTTCATGCTTTTCTAAATATGTTTTATAGTGATTTTTCTTGGTTCCTTTTGTGAAAATTAGGGTTTTTTATTTTTAAAGTTTATTAACCCTAAGAAAACCCTAATTAGTGATTTGAAAAATTGTTTCCCTAATCAATTTTTAGGTTATATGCTTCTTCCTTATAATTGAACAAGAAAATCATTTTAAAAATCCCCTTTCCAAAACCTTTTAATAGATTACTCATTTCATTCCCTAAAGTTCCTAAAATAGTGTTTATCATCAAATCTCTTCAAAATCTATGGAGGTTGTTATGTCATTATGAGAAACCGCAAGGTTTTTACCAGTAGTGAAATAGCAACCACCGCAAAAAGAAAACATAGTAGGACTAACTCTAAAGATAGGTGCCAAGATTTTTCTTTCCTTTATTAGGCCACATTAGCACATTGGAATGTTAGAAATGTTAGACATAATTAAAGATATATACTAACAAGAAAGCACCATTAATTCACATTGTCAAATTTCTTTGAAATCAACGGTGGTTACTATGTTACTACCAAAATTTGTAAGAACTTTACCGACTATGATATGGTGACCTCCCATGAAAAGATATTGCTACAGGAGCTGATTTCAAAATGAGCCATCATAAAGATTAGTTGTCATAAATAACCAAGTAAATACAGTAGCATGGTATGATGTCATATGAAATTATGGACTCGCACTCAGGGAAATGTACTTGTTGGTTTGTAATATCAAATCTCTCCTAGATTGACAGTGGTCATTATGTCGTTATGGAAATTTTCTTGATCTTTAGTGCTCATTATATGGAGACTGAAGGAATGATAGGAGGCCTCACCATATTTGCAATGAAATAATCATGAAGTGTTCATTGTTGGATCAAGGTAGCATCAATGATGGTCGCTATGTCGCTATAAGAAGTTGCTTGATGTTTATGCTTAGCAACATAGCGAGAACGCATGTCCAAAATGCTAGTGGGTCCAATATAACTTGCTAGAAGAGAAAGGAAAGGCCAATGTGGAGAGTTTTAATTAGGTTGACTAACAACGTGGAGGATTAAAATTGAGTCATTAACAATTTTAGTCCTCAATCGTTAGATTTTTAAAAAAGCCAACTTGTTTTTAAAATCAGAAGGTGGTGCCACCCTATTTTCCTTGCGATCCATTTATGAAGAATAAGGCTCCACATGAAAAGTAAAGCTACAGATATATTGTAAGATTTCACAAATTCATCTTTACACAAACAAATTTCAAGATTTCAGAGAGCCAAGACCTGTTGAAGAATTGTTATCGCCTTGTTGTATTATAAAAGAGTTTCTTATTTTGATTGCAGAACTTCAAAAAGGGAATGGTAGAGAGCCAAGTAAGTAATCTTAATCTGTCTTATAGTTCAAATCATTCTAGTATTCTACACTTTTATCAAACATGCCTCCAAAGAAGGGTTTCTCCAAAAACGTAGAATATGCTAGCAAGAATATTCATGATTTTTTTGGAATAGCTAATTGAATCCATAAATGAATCAGCTCAAATTAAAAAGATAATATCTATGAACCCTAGGCTTGAAATTGCAGATGGTTTATATGATAAAGGAAATTGGGCTAGGGATGTTATTACTTCCAAAATAAAACTTCAACTTTTTAGGAGATGATTCTCAAAGAGGAATTTGTTGTCTCCCCATGGGAATGTTTGGAATTTTGATTTGGGTAAACTAGTAGTCCCTGAGGTAGATGGGGAACCTCTAATAAAAATTAATGCTGAAGAAATCTAAGAGCTTTTTGGTTTGGAGCCACCCACATGCTATCATGAGGCCATTGACTTGTCACGATTGGAGAACTAATATTTGTCTAATAAGGATTGAGAGAGCACTTGGCTGCCATTGGGTATTTGAATTTTGTTACAACAACAATAAAGGATCCCTTGAAGAAGAAAATTTTCACTACTAGGGCCATAGACATTTACATGACCTTATGTAGGGTTTTGGTGAGGATGAAAAAGATTTTATGTAATAAAGTTAATGTATATGATGACGTAGGTTTCTTCTTTTAGTGTGGTTATCATTTTTTATTTTGCTTCTTACTTAGTGGAGGAGATTCACATAGGTTTAAATGGGATTGCAAAGAGTAAAGTAGAGAAAATATTTTGTCATTATTCATTGTTTATGTACATGTTCTTCTTTAAAGGGGTTACCTACTTTGACAAGGAGATGATTTTGGATAGAGAATATGAAGGAGAAGCTCTGCCAGTCCAGTTATGGAGTGCAAATATGACATGGGATGCAAAGGAGGCCAACTTTGTTAGATTCGATAGGTATTTCACATCCATGTTGAGAAGCCTCATATTAAGGGACAATCCCAGAATCCCCAAGTCACTGTTGGATTTTATTAGGCCTATGGACAATCCTTCTAGTTTGAAAGTATCCCACAACTAGGTTGATACTATACCTTACCTTATTTCTACAATTTTTAAGGTTTATGATTTCTAATGGAATCCCCATGTACTTCCCTACCAAGTACCTCTAAAGGTAGGGATAGCTGAAATTACAATATTTCTATAGTTTTTAGGGTTTTTGGTTTCCAAGGGAATCCCCATGTACTTCCCTATCAAGTACCTCTAAAGTTAGGGATAGCTAAAATGCTAGGGTAGATAGGGGGATTGGAGGAAGCACAATTGGTTGGTAGATCTAGGGGATCAATTTTCCCCACTTATATTGTGGCTCACTAGTTCATAATCACTAAGGGTGGTTGGATGTTCCTATATAAATTCTTGGACTAGTACAATAGGTTGTATCCCATGCCCATTTTGTGATACTAAGGGATTTTTTTGATGTATTCAGAAGAAGGGCTAATATTGGTTCAAAATATCATCAACCTTACTTCCTTGAAGACATAATAAGGAATGAGATCTCTTTGCAAGACTAAGAGATCAAAAAGGAGAAGTGGAGGGTTTATTCCAAGGTTTTGGAATTCATTAATTGTTTTGATAATAAGTATAAGCCTCTAGATGATGCAAAAATAGAGGCAGATAAATTGACTAAATTGATTACTAGTTTTACCAAGTGAGATTATTGAAGTCATGAGTGAGAAGAAGTTATTCTTTACTAATTCTTTTCCTAATAAGGTTTGAGAGGTCATGAGAAGTTTCTATTTCACCCCTAGAGTAGGATCAAGGCAATTAGTTGTTCAGAAAAGACCTAATTATAATATAATTCAAAATAAAAGGGCCACAATAGATAAAGATAAACAAATAATAGGATCAAACTAGTTTTATTCTAGAGAAGAGGCATAATGAGACCATGCCCAAGAAGCAAAGGATAGAAAAGGAACAAGTGCCTCAAATAGAGGAGTATTCACGCACTCAATCCCCATTACACATAGGTGATGAAAAACTCACTAAAGAGTAGGTGGAATAGTTGGGATCCCAAGGGGGGATTTTTATTACCACATTAGAATTGGAAGAAGGAAATCCTTAGGAACCTCCAATGCCAAGCCCTAATTTGACTATTGCAAACTACAAAGGAAGGGAGTTGGACCCTATTGTAGAATATGCCAACCATGAGTTTAATTATGATGACAATTTTGTTAAGTCTAGAGCCTTCTATTAGTTTTCTTGGAGAACAAACATTGGATTGTTCAAAGAAAGGTGTAGTAAATTGAAAATAGAGCATCCTGAGATGGAGGAGGTAGATATATAGAACTAAATAAAGGAAGAAATGATGTCAGAGTTTAAAAGCTTAACCCTTGAGGAAGGGAGGAAAATAATAAAATCATTTGGGGTCTTTTTCTGCCCAATTGGGATATTGCAAATGCAATGATTTTTTATTCTATTATAAATAAATTAAGTATATATAAGAAAGGGAAGAAAGAACTAAGAGGTGCCAAGTTCAGTGAAGACCATGCTGAATTGGTAATATGGTCAATGAGAAAAAGATCTAGAACTAGCTCTTCCCTGCCATGATGACACTGGCCTAATAGGAAACTTAATTGTAGAAAGAGTTTAAGGCACTACAAATGAAGAGGCCATAGAGCTAGGTGTTGGATCAACCAACTTTACCTTAGCCACAACTCATAGAGATAAAAGAGAAAGGTTAGAGTTGTAGGATAAATATGAGAAAGTTTTGGCTTCTTATAATAAAGATGTCCAAAAGAGGATTGAACTAGAAAATAAATTAATGGGACACCAAGGGGATCTAGTAGCCCTAGAATTAATTATCCTTATCCACTAGTGGATCCTTTTAAATCCACTCCTCTTATTGAGATTCCAGACACACTATAGAGAACTTAGTACTACACTGCAAAGGATTTTGAAGAAGAAAAGATTAAACTTTGGGCCAATATGAGGATAGGTTAATGAAAATCATCATGTATCTAATTAATAAGGTTCATTGGCCAATTTTCTATTAGCAATTAACAAAGGTAGTAAATGCATGGGAAGAGATGAAAGAAAATGATGATGCCTTGAAACCAATTGTCAATAAATGGAATAGAAGGAATAAGAATGTTACTTTTATGTATTTTTTTGTTATTGGTTTATCCTATGAGTATATAGAGAAGAATTATGATTTAACCAATGATCTATTAGAATTTGATGATAATAGAGTTGTATTGCAAAAAAGGATCATAAGCTATCTTTACAAGTATTAGAGTATTAGTTTTGAACTCTTCCCACATGCCGTAGATAAAAAGGATAAGTTGAAAAATAAGGAGGAATGGTCCCAAGAATTGAATGACCTATTCTGCCTTTGAATGAATAAATTCATATATGAAAAGGTGAATGCATGGTGGGAAACCACAACTGAAGAAGTTGTAAAGGTTCAATTATTTTTTGATTCTGAGGCAAGATTTTGTTGAGTTAGATAAAATTGGAGAGTATGTGATGAAGAAGCAACATGGTATCCTAAATTTTAATTGGCTAGATGATATACTTTTTGACAAGTGGATGGTAGATTTTGTTCATGCAAAGAAATTAGAATGTGGTGAAATTGTTGATGATGAAATGGAATAGGATGAAGTACGAATAATTGACACATCAAAGAAAGTAGAAGAGGACAAGGGTAAGAAACCAATTTTTGTTACTAGAATAGAGCACCAAAATGATGACTTGACAATAGGACAACCGATGGTGAGTATTAATCTGTTAGTGCAAGATGACACAAATGGAATACCTCAAGTCTAGCTCAGCTTGCAAGTACCAGAACAAGGCCCATAACATGTAGAAACATCCATCACACATTTTGAGGAAGAACAACAACAGCAAGGCCAATCATAAATTCCTCTTAGTAACCAAAGATGTAGTAGAAAGTGGTCCCACCCAATAATATTCATGATAAAAGACATTTTGTTACACTAATTTTTGTCTTTTTTGATAGGAACAATATAAACATCTTTCTACCTTAAAGACAATTGTCACTTTCTCTATGCCTGAAGCTTGTTGTGTCTCACACTATATAAGTGAGATTCCAAGGCTAGAGAAGGGATCTGAGTCATTGCAAAATTTTAGTTTTTACTAAGCTTTTTCTGGTTTAGTCCTTGATAAAATTTCATGATGAATTTTCTCTACAAAAATATAAGGATACATTAATGTTACATAATCATAGTGTCTTATCTTGATTTGTTTTGAGTTCTACTTCAGTTATTATACAATTTTCAAAGAGAATTGATACAGAGATTAACTATCTCCATTTCTTTTCTTTCTAAATCTTGTCTCCATTTTTATTATTTGGATATCTTGAGATTACATGAGCAAAGCTTGTTCAATTGAGTGTAATTTAAAAAAATTGGATATCATCTCACTATTTCTTTTAATTCAATAGTTCAGGTAAATACTTTGGTGAATATGATAGGATCTCTAGATAGTAGGGAGGATATGTATAAGAATGAGTTTTAGTGAGAATTTCTGGTAATATTGATTGTAATGCAATCAATTGAGTCAAGAGAATTGGATAGACTTTGAATTCCAATGGATGAGGCACTAATCAACTAGTTCAGTCTACAAATGGAGAAACATGAATGAACATAAAGCTTAAAATCAAACCAATTTTACTTTAATGTTTTAAGAATGTCAAAGCTGGTCAGCATTTATTTACATTTAACTTCTAAGTCTTAGTTAGTTGCTATTGCCTAGAATTATCTATAGATCTAATAAGAATTGTGACCAATCTGTTGTAAGGGATGAGCATTGTTATAAAATTTCATGAAATAAAGGAAATATGAATGAAGTATTAGATTGTGAATCTTTAATCCCTTAGGTGCACCTATCTTGGTTTTGCAGAGCCAAAAGAGTAGAAAATCTCCTGTGATTTTGTTGAAGTTGAGTCCAAATCTAAAGAACATATAGTTGTTTATAGGAAGTAGTTAATCCTTAGGTTATTGTGATCTTCACCATTTTGGTGTAAGTATTTTGTTTCTTAGTAGTGTAAAAACTCTAACAAATTGTTTGGATGTTTATTGATGTTTTGAAAGGGTATTCAAGTCGACTTTTCCTAGCTTAACATATATAAGAAAGGTCAAGTTGTGAGGGTAAAATGTAGAAGTGAAATATAAATAAGATGGATATGTGAGAAAAGTCAAAAGGAGAGGAGGAAAGTGTGGAAGATAAGTTGTAAAGAACATCTGATTAGGAAGGATTTAGAGATCAAGCTAGAATAGAGATCTGAATTTGCAAAGAAATTTCCTTCATAAATTAGGTCAAAATTGTTGTCACTTTCAAACCATTGTAGCAATAAAGAAATCTCTTAATAGAGTTTACTTAAAAGTCATTTTTTAAATCCTCTAACAAGGTGACATTTCAAGATTTAATTATTTGAAGACCTCTAACTAGGCCACTTCTAAAAGGTGATCTAAATCCTCTAATTGGTCATACATAATAATGTGTTTTGTAACCTTTAATAGGCTTGGCTCTTAATAGGGCTCACTTTAGAAGAGTGAAAATTATTGTGACTAGTTGCAAGTTGGTTTTTCTCAAATTGGTTTTCCACATTAAGTGTTGGCATCATATGTGTTCATGTTATTTTTTTATACTTTATGGTTTTTCAACTAAGTAACTTAAGGTTATAACAGATTAATAAATCTTAAGATTGCTTTGTTAATCAAGTGATAGTAAAATTTTAATGTTAACTGAGCTAATAATTATTGCATGAATAGTCAAATTTTGTACTAACATCTAAGGGACAAGGATTTTTTTTGTGGTAACTAATTCACCCCTCCCCTCTTAGTTGCACTCTTACATTACAAAAAATTGGTACCAGAGTAGTTGGTGCTTATACAAAAAGGTTTTAAGGACCTAAGATAATGATCAAGATGTCTTATAGAAGGGAGATCCCTAAGCTCAGCATAGATATATTTTTAGCATGGTAGGAGTTGATGAAGTTGCATCTATCAAGTAGCAGTGATGTTAGTTTTTTCTACTTGGAGAATTAATATTTTCACCACCCAAACCTACATTTGTAGAGAAAATTAAAGAGGCAAAGGATCACAATATAATGATGATTGATATAGCTTCCTCTCTAAACTATTATAAATTTTATGAAATGAAAAATTGTCCATATATGGGAAAAGTTGCAAAAAGTCTATTGAGGTGACAAAAATGTGCAAAGAGACAAGGTTGAAAGTTTAAGAGGTAAGTTTGATTGATGAAAATACTTGGCATGAAATTCATCCATCCTTTTATTTTCCCTTATTGTTGTAGCCAATGCAAAATATGTTGTCTCTCTATTCATAAAAGCAGGTTCCTCACTAGAAGTTTCTTCTACCCTTTTTACAATTAAACTTCCCATTAAATTAGTATCATAATTTTCAAGAGACTAGGAGTTATTTCTCCTTTTTAATGACCACATAACCAATGCATCATGGTATTCACTATACTTCACTCCCCTCAATGTTTTCTTAGCCTCTTATTCAATTGTGTACAAAGTATTTATTTCTTTTCTTACTACATCAAAAAACATAGCATCTGCAATGTCCCAATTTGGAAGAGTTTATACTCCTACTTATCTTATCATTATTCTTCCTTCCTCTAAAGTAATATTTTCAAATTATTCCATCATCTCTACTTTAATCTCATCTCTGATAATAGAGTCCTCTTTATTAGGCTTCTTTATTTGTATTTTCTTACATCTTTCTTTAAAATTGGAAACACTTGATCTCTAAGAAAATTGAATAAAGGCTCTAGACTTAATGAAATTATCATCAAACAAGAATTTTTTACAAGACTATTCAATAACTAGATCTAATTATTTCCCTTTGAAATCATTCATAGTCGAGTATGATTTTTATGGGGGGCTCTTCCAGCATCCCTTCTTCTAATTCAAAAGTGGTAACAAAGACATCACCTTGGCTCCCCAAGTTCATCGGTTGCTCTATTATAAATCTATTCATTTTCAAATGGAAGGGGACTGAGATTGTGTCTATAGATCACCTCCTGATGCAAGATTTCCTTCAATCCTCATATTTATTAGTGTAGGTTCAAAAGTATGACTCTCAAATAAGGGCCTCTTATAAGTTGAAGAAGAAGGTGCACTTACAACACTAGGCAAGGGGGAATTTATCTCTTTTCCCTTCTTGACCATATCTTCTTCTATCCTAACAATACCATATCTTATTTTTTTCTTAATGACACATTTGTTAGGTTTTAAGGTAGGATTAAAAGCTAGTTTCTTCATTACTTCCTTGGTTTGATTAGTTTATGGCTAGATTATAGTAGCCTTATTTTCATTCATTGCTTCCATGAACTCGATAAAAAATATGATCAATTTATTTATTTTATCATTGATTATTTTTTCATCTACTAAGGGATTATAATGTTTGTTAAAAATATTCACATATTCTAGCATCTTGTTATAGACTCTCTACTTTTCCTTCTTAAATTCTTGTTCTTCCAAGGAAGACTCATTTTTGATAATATCCTTAGTATAATAAAATTTATGAGCATGGTGTTTAGCTTCAGTTCTTCTTTTCAACATCTCATAAAAACCCTCAAGGTTAGAAAACATAGCATGAGATGTAGTCATCTTATAAGGATTTAGAAAATTTTAAAGAAATAACTTTCCCCCTTTGGTGATTAAAAATTCATGTGCAATAGTATATGAAGGAAAAATGGTTCCCATAGTTCTTCTTGCTAATTCAACTTTCTTTAGACCACCAATTTGCCACAAAAAATTTTCCACACTAACCTTAAGAGGTACTTTAAAAGGAAAAACATGAGGGGTCCCTTGGAAACCATAAACTCTAAAAATAGTAGAAATTGGATAAGGAATAACATCACCCCAATTATGGGAAACCTTTGACCCATGAGTAAAATCCTTAGGCTCGATGAATTCTAACAATGCCTTTAGAATACTTGGGTTGTCATGAGACATTACTTCTCTCAACTTTGATGCAAAATATATATCAAACCTAACAAAACTTGCATCTTTTCTATCTCAAGACATGTCTGCAATCCATAATTAGATAGACAAATTCTCATATTTCCTCCCCAAAATAGGTGGATCCTTTGAACAAAAACATATGCATTACCATCGAATACTAGCCAAAAGGTTTCTTGACCTTACCCTTACCAATTACAATCAATCCATTATGAATTTCCATAGCCAAAAAAGAAGTAAAATCAAAAATGAGATTTACTCCATAGACCATGATTTGAACTATCATATACATGAAATTGAAAAGCATATGGCATTTTTCATCCTCCTCAAAAACCCTAAACAAGGACATATATACTTCTAGGGCATGGGAATTGAATACTTCCTTTAAGAAAGCCTTTGGAGTTGAGGATGTTACCATAGTTGTATTCCCAATAGCTGCTAAATTTTCTCTTAAAGGTCCATTTTTTATGTAAACCTTCTGAGATTCATAGGTCTTCTCTAACTTCTGAAAGTTGATGGTCTCATGATACTCAAAAAAAGGTTTCACCCGAAAGACTTCATAGATCTCCTTAGGTCTTACCTTAACCTTACAATTCCCACTTAAATATCTAACACATAGAGCAATAATATCATAAATTTTAACTAGGATTAAAATATTTGAATCCATAAAAAACTCGGGCACAACCAATTTCCCTAATTCAAAATTCCAAACATTTTTACATAGGGCAAAAATGTTTCTCTTTGAAAACCACTTCTTAAAAAGTCATAACCCATTTTTAGTAGCTTGTGCATCCCATATCCAACTCCCTCTATCATATAAACCCTCAACAATTTTCAAATGAGGTATAACATGGACTAATTTTTTACCTTACACAACATCATTAGTTGACATGCCTAATATTAGAAATAGAAATTACTAAGGGGGGGTGAATTAGTAATCTAAAAACTTTAATTTCCAAATAGATATTATTTCTCACTTTAAACCATGTATAAAAAAGTAATACAAAAATGTTGAATAGTAACATTAACAATGCACAAAGATAATTCATAACACCATATTTGTTAACTAGGGAAACATTGGCCAAGGGAAAACCCTGGTAGGAATGATAGCCACTAGATAATATATTGATATATAAGTTCCTTGTTAGATGATGGAACCTGTTAGGATTCAATGACAAAGTTTAGTGCAAGGAGTGCCTATTAGGAGACTTTGAATCCCTATTAGGAAATTCCAACCCTATTAGGAGTTATGGTACAATAAATGCAAGATGAGCTCACTGCCCAAACATGCACTTCTTATTACAAGAAGAGCTCATTTGCTAAACAAGTAATTAGACTTCTTAAATATAATTATTGTATCTTCTTCCTTGACTGATCTCTAATCTTCAGCTTGATCTTGGATCACAAAATAGCCTATACAAATCTTTACACATATTTCTTTCACAGTAAGTTTGCACATCACAGTATTTGCACAACTTCTAATTCTTCATCACAAAATGTCCTTTGCATAAATACCATGCCTTTAAAAAAACTGTTTCTAGATCGGCTATGACCACAATCCACTTTTCCAACTTAGAGTAAATATCTAGGATGTCAGCCCTAATTGGATAAGAAGTTATTTTCTAAACAAAATAATCCTTTCCTTCAATTCCACTATTCTATTTTGTTAAGACATGATTATCTCTATTATGTACATTCTATACTAGCTTTTGAAGTTATACACATCATCACCAACATGTATACTATCTCCATCAAACTTTTCTAGTCATAATATGACATCAACAACAAGTTATAAACAAACCAATGCACTATTGTATACCAAATTCTATACTTGGATAATTTTTTGATTACCAAACACTAAGTATCTTTATTTATGAGGTTTCCTATAAGCATGTACATTATGTGTTCCCATAAATGACAATAATTACATATCTCTATTAGCCAATTTTCAACAATCTCCCCCTTTGGCATTGATGGCAACAAAATAGGGAAAATTATCTAAGTAACAAAAACTACATAAATAGTATAATAACATTGTATCTATTACATTTTTCCATCTTTACATATGCTCCCCCTTACAATATACTTTATGAAATTTATCTTCCTCAAATGTACTTCTAACCTTAACAAATTTAACAATTTTCATGTGTACTTCTCTCCTCCTTTGACATCAATGACAAAAGTCAAAATGTCAAAAATTGTCCAAAACTATCAAAAGTGGTGTCCTTCCTTAAGCTGATAGGATCTTCATGCAATCATCAAATTTTTCCTTAATATTATCCATATTCTTAGTCCATTTCTCCTTGGTGGATTCAACAGAGGTGAGAATTGCACATAAAACATATGATGCAATCTCAACTGCATTAAGATCTTAATATGAGAAGTTAGAGTATGTGTCCTTGGTCTTGATACATTCCTCCAACTATTTCTCAATAAAAGATACTTTTAGAGAAATAGACTATCTAAAATGAGATATTCTCTTCAAAATTTGTTCCTTCTAAAGTTCCAATTTCCTGATATCATTATGGATACTGGCCACTTGTCCTTCAAATCATCAACTTTGTAAGATGGATATTAGATCTAGATGGATAGAGCCTCTAGCTCACTCATCTTTTCTTTTATCTGACTTTTAATGTCCTTATTTGGTTTGTATGATAAATTACACTTAATGTACAATATTTTCCCATCTTGTTGACATTTCCTAAGTTTCTTGATATAAGTATCTAGATTAACCAAATCATTCTTAATGTTCTGACAAAAATCGTGCTAAACAACTTAGCATCATGTGAATCTGTGCCTTTTCTTCTACAATTTTAGAAAGTTAGTAAATTCTTCATCAAATGATTTTAGCACTACTTGTGCCCCCTTTCAAGATCATATTCTATGTGTTGTATTAGCAAAGTACTATGCAGTCTATTAGTAACCTCCATTAGGGTCTTCTATAGGAATTTTATTGTTATATTCTTTTGAAAAATCTTTGATAGGGATGAGATCAAATCCATTTTATCATCATCATCAGTTGTTGAGTTGGCAAGTAAAAGAAAAGTAGATGAACTAGAATGTTTAGTGTTATCCTCCCTTTGCTTCTTCGCTGCTTCTTTCATTCTTCTCTCTTCTTTTTCCTTCTTTTCTTTTTCTTTTCTTTCATTTTATTTCTTCTTTTCCTCATTTTCTTCCTTATTTCTTCTTTTTGTGTTCTTTTATTTTCCTCCTTTTCCTTTTTTTCTTCTCATCCTCAAGAAATTTTTGTTTGCCTCTTCTATTTTCTTCTTCTCTTCTTAAAGTAACCTCTTTTCTTCTTCAATTTGCTTTAGTTTGTCATCAATATCCTCAGTATTTGGTTCATTAATTTTGGAACCTTCAAATGGATTAGTATCATCAATGTTAATGGTAATATTGGTCTGATCTATCTACATAGTGTCACCACTCACTGACATTTTTGAGGTTCTATGTGTTGGAGGAGATGTCGCCTTTGATTCTATCAACATCTAACTAATAGCTACTATAGTCTCACTTATTAATTTATCTTTTTCACCCACCATAAATATAAATGGTCTTACTTTATTTCTTAAGTAAGGTGCAAGATTATTCAACAATCTCTTAATCTATTATTCATCATCAATCTTGCTAATAGTTCTAAGCATAGAATTTTGAAGTTCTAGATCTTTTACTCTTGTTAGAGCCTTCTTGTGAATAAGTCTATCATAGACTTTCTAGTTTACTAAACCGTCAACATCCTTCAATTTTAGATTATTTACTATGATGTATCTTATAGTCGAGATATCAATTTGATTATTCTCAAAATTGTTTTACAAATCATAAAATTTGTTCATTTGAACAAAGTTACCTTCATTAGCAATAGCTATGTTAATCTTTTCTATATTTAGCTTTTAGATTTGTCAAGCTTTTCATGTTGATTTCTTTAATGATGCTACCTTCTCTTCTTTCTTAACCTCTTGTTCTTCTTCCTCTTCATCACTAGACTCAACAATTGTCAATAATGTCTTTTTTCTTTTGCCTAGTCTGATGGCTTGTTTCTTTACCCTTTTTTCTTGGTGGTCACAGCTTCCACCAATCTCTTAAATTTTCTCTTTGGCTCACTAGGTTTCACATATAACACTAATACATATGGAATGCTTTGCTCTAAAGATGTCTCTATAACATATATTGATAAAGGTTGCACATTTAGTATGCCTTTTTTCATAGTTTTCCTAGTTGCCTCAAACTCACTCTCAGTCATACTGGCCTCTGATAAGGCTTTCTTCATAATAGATTCTATCTTTTTGTGTGATTCCCTCTCCAAGGTTTCTTGATGAGCTAACTGGGTAATCTCATCATAAGTTCCAAATCTATATTTTGCTTTGTCTTTCTCTGATTTCAATAATAAATCAATATAACTAACTATTGTATCATCATTCAATTTATAACCCAAGGGATCAAGAAATGTTTCCCAAGGTTCTACTACTTGAATATAAGTATAATCTGTATCAACCATAATTCAAATGTCTTCTTTTAATCTATCTACAATTACAGGTGCAATTCTAAATCTCTATCTCATTTCATTCTAAAATGTTTTCATTATCAAGTTTCCACTATCCAATCTCTTATCCATAGGATGCCCTCTACATACTTATGTGATCATCTCCATTGTACATTTGTCACTACTCATTATCTTAGTGACTAATAAATATGAAAATATTTTAAGTACATGAAAGTATATGTGATTGATCAATGACTGAAATCTAAACACACCATTCTTACTCCTCTTGATCTTCTCTAGTTTTTCTAAGAGTTTCATTCTTAGAATTTCACTAAGATTTACTTGTTCCTTCTCTACAAATATCTTATATGCTACATAGATAAATTTGGTTGATAGTTCATCAATCTTCATGCTTTCACATATAGAGTAGGCAATGATTCTACTCATAAATTTTACATCATCTTTCTTGATGGTGCTAATCACCATGGCCTTTCCATTATACACTGTTTTGGTATAGCTCTCAACTTTCTTCTTGACCATTTTCTCACCTATAGGTATTGTTGGTGTTTGAAATTACTGAACAAGAAAATTCTTAATACCAACATGGTAATACTCATACAACCTAAGGAATAGCCCATTCCTATTAACAATTATATGTGCAAATCATTTGGACCCAACTTCAACAAAACCAAGGATGGTTTTCTACTCTTTAGGTTTTGCTAAACCAAGGTGGGTATACCTATGGGATAATTTACCAAGATATTGCTATATAAAACTTAATTTAGTTTCATTCTAATTCTCATCTTCTATCCATATCACATATGCAATTTACCCATTAGTTGATACTCTCTAATTCATATATATCACTTTTAAGAAAATTTGGTCACAATTGTCCTTGAGTTTATTAAAATCCCTAGTAATAGTAGTTACATATAACTCAGAATTAATGTACAAACAAGTGCTGACCAGCAATACAACCTTGGCTGAAAATGATTTTGAATTTAAAATTGATTTGGCATGCAGAACCAAGATTTACTTTCAACTATCAATGATTTATATGATCAGTGCCTTATCCATTGGGCAAAAACTTACTATTGGTGGGAGATCTAATTCAGACAAATTGTGAATGAATTTATCAACAACAATCACCCATTCCCATTCTTATAAAATATCCTTTCCATCAACTCATGAATTCTATTGATCTACTAAAGCATTTATGTAATTCATTGAATTAAAAGAAATAATAAAACCAATACACAACCAATCCAGACTGCATTCAGCCACATGAACCTCATTCAAATGACTCCAAAATAAACAAGCTCATAAAATGGAGACAAGAAGTGATGACATATAATAATGGTGTTAATACCTTTTTGTATTATCCTTTTGAAATGAGTAATACAGTAACCAATAGAGTTTCAACAAAAGCCCAAAAAATTCAATTGGCTATGTCATATTTCTATGAGAAACTACACTTAAAAGTATCTAAACTACTACATGAAATAGGATTGACTGTACTATTTCTTGATAATTCCAAAAAACACATCAAAATTTGAACCCTCACAATGCCTTGAAAACTCATTTATATAACATGAGTTGCAACAAGCAAAGGGAAATTGTGATTGATAGGTGTCCTTTTACAACAATAAGTACAACAACCTTTTTCAAAATATCCTGGACACCTTAATTCAAAAAGAAACAACAAAAAGCAATTGTAGATGACAATTGGAGCATAAAATCTTTAACTTTGTCTTTTTCTCTAACTGCTTCCTGTTGGTAAAGCTTTTACTTCTGTGATTGTTTCCTAGACAATGACTTCTCTCTTGGTGGACCACTCGCTTGTCTTGGTTGCCGCTAGTTCATTAGCAAACTTCTACCATCTGGCATCAATTATCACTTTCCTCTCTATAGTAAACCTATTGATTTTAGTTTTAAACTTCAATAGGGTATCAATTAGTTCATTGAAAACACATTCATGAATATCACCTTGGAAAATGGATGTCACCTATGGCAAGTCTACAATATGGTCAAAAGAATTAGACCATTCATTGAAATCCTTTATTTTACTATTAGAATCAAGGACAGAAAGAATTAAAGAATGGAAACCATTTGTTAATACTTTCATTTTTTTATTTATTGTTGCCAGTTTCCCTATTAAAAATTGCAACAAATCTTTCACTTTGTCCATGTCTTCTTTTACAACAATAACTTTATCTGGTAGATCTAGCTTTTTTGCTAACAATGGTATCAATCTATCAAAGAATTGCATATATGATCCCCACTGTTGGAAGATTGGATTAAGTCATCCTATTGAATCCTTGCATACTTTTTCTATAGATTGTAGATTGATGAATGCACTATAAGTATCTTGAGATATTCTCTTCAAAGTGCTTATTCTATGGCTCAATACATTCATTATAACATTTTTCCTAGTTGCACTGTTAGATTGAAGAGCTTCTATCTTGACATTGACCACAGGCACTGGCACTGTTACCCCTATAGGTATCTCCTATGTTTGGGACTCTACTTCTATAGTGTGCCTTTCTTCCTCCATCTGCCTAGGTACATGTTCTGCCTCTATTGTAACCTTGAGTTTCTCTTTGAGGGATGATACTTTTGTTTCTAAACTCCAAATTTTCCCCTCTAGCTCTTCTATTCTCTATTTTTGTAGATAGCTCATTTTGAGCTCCTCTTCATACAATTTTTTGATATCTAGACATTCATTGTATACAATAGCTAGCCTATCCTTAATTTCATCTACCTTTACCTCATTCATGAGTGCAAAGTGTTTGACTAGCCTAGAGATTTCTTTCCCAGTAGCATTTTCTAACGTCCACACAATCATGTTGCCCTATGTAGTTTCCTGTATATCCATCATTCTAGGCTTTTTGGTGTCAAGGGAAACACTCCACACTACTAGGGATTTTGTGTCTATGTTAAATCTTGACCCCCTCTTTAGTCCCTCACGGCTACTGGTTTCATAATTTATGGCTTTTTCTTGTCTTCTCATTTGATCAAGAATAAAAGCCCTCTCAATATCCCAATGTGGTATCAAAATCATACCACTCCTATGCACTAACTCCCTGGCTTCTGTAGGGGTCATTGTCTCACTCTCAGGATCATAAGCTAACAGTTTTTCAACTAACTCTTTGTTCTTCTCTAGATCCTCTCCTAGCATGAGGGTCAATGTGAGCTCATTCTATTTTATTTTATAATGAAAGCTTTTAAATTTTGATGATTTGATGAAATAATCATCTTCCATAAAATTTTCAGATTGGATGAGCCTGTCATCCAATCTTGATGCTACAATTTGGAGATCACTAGAGGCTTTTCCTAACTCTATAGCCCTTTGATGTAAATAATTTTTCCTAATATCAGAAAAATACTCATCATTCCCTGGCATCACTTGTAAGGCTCTACTTACAACCCTCTGAGGATGTGCATTATTTTTTGCCTTTTATTGCCCTTTGGCACCATGTTGAAGTTGATGGTTGCTCCTCTTCCAACTCAACCTCCAACTGTACTTTTGGCTCAAGGGATTCTCTATTTACAGTGGCTTCCTCTCCCTCTGGCTCATGTGGCATCTGAGACATGATCTATTCAAAATTTTCTATCATCTTTCTTAGGTTGCCAGGGTAGGGAATCTCTATATAGAAACCCTTAAAATTAGGATTTTTTCTTCTCATAGCCTCTTCCACATTACTTATTTCACCATACTTCCTTAGCAGCTCATCAACCTCCCCTATTGCCACTATGTTAGCAATTAAATCCTCCACAGGGATTGGTTTTCTTGGAGGTAAGATGTATCGCCTAATGGCCTTTACCTCATTTGTAATATAGTTTTCAGGGTCATACATCCTATAAGGCCTAGTAGAAAATTTGTACTAGCCTAGGTACTTGCTCAACTCCTCAAATGCATTTTTTGCTATTTCAAAATCCCCTTCCTTAAATGTTCTACAAACAAATGCAGGCTTATGCAAAGGAGGGATCATTTCTTTGTTCATCAATAAGAACTACCAAAAGAATTCAATAATGGCTAGTCTGGGGGGTAAATATTTGGGTAGAATATGAGGAGGCTATGGGCATGCATATATTCTCATCAAGGTGCACTCCTTAAACAAAAAAATGTCCCCCCAGTTATGATCTAATTTTTTTTTTCATCTAAGAATGAAGGTCTAAGGTTTTTAAAATAGTTGGTGCCCTAAAGAAGGTATGGTCCAATTGCCTCATAATAAAAGAACTAAAAAAATTAAAGAATACAAGTGCATTTGAATAATGGAAATTATTATCACAAATGTGACTCCAAAGTTGCATAGGTAACTCACCAAATTCATCAAAAGTTTGTTTAATAAAGTCCTAGCTGATGTAATCAATGTTGTAATACAGGATCAGGTGCATCAGTAGTGAATAATGGTGGAACTTGAAATCTTTCATTTCTCCCTTCTTCGCATTGACAATTTGATTGTGCATGTTGTCCATGATAAAGGCCACATAATCATATTCTTTATGGTGAAAGGGGTCTTGTATGTCACAAGCCATTAGGAATAGGGAACCATACACACAATCCTCTACACCATCACTTCCCAGCACTTTGTGTAGCCCATATATTGTGTTCTTGAAATAATTCTTATATCTGCTCAAGGGAAAATGATCCCTGGCCTTATTTGGAATCAGCCCTACCTTTTTCACATTATAAGGGATGTGGGGAAGCATAACATTGTTCACAAAATAGGTCTTATTGCTTCCAAATTTCCTCTAAAAATCTTCAATATCAATTGGTACATCCATTTTCCCTTCTAATCCAAAAGCCTCTATGAAAGAGGTTCTATCCAGTGTGCACAAAAAACTCCCATTATGTCTTTGAAATGTCCTAATGACTAGATTATAGGAATTTATTAGTGCTTTTAGCAAGTCTACATCAACAAACACTTCTAGAAATATCAACTTTGCCATATTCCTATTTCATGGGTTACAGACTGGTACATTTTTAATTTTGTTCTGATAGAAATATAAAAACATATTGAAACCATCAATTCTATGGAATTTACCATCCCTGACTAGGAAGTAAGGGTCTTTGAAGATGTGGTCATTTGCTAAAATGGCATTCGATGACCCTGGAAGAATTTTCAACCAATCTTCAGCATGCTTTTTGGGCTTTTTAACCCTTGACTTTTTTTCAATTTTTGCAACAACCTTCTTCCTTTTTCCTTTAGGCTTGAATTCTACAACATCATCACCCTTGTCTTCAACCTCTACCTCTTCTGCAAGCACCTCCTCAACCTCCTTGTCAGCCATCTTCTCTACAGTTATATTTTAAACTTCTTGCACAGTAACATAGAATTCACAAGGCTATGGATGCTTGGATAAATTTTTTAGAGAAAGAACACAAATTCTTCAGAATGACAATATTTTGGACATTCAATCAAATATTTATGTTTTAATCATACAATCTACCAGCTTTTTAATTAATTCTACATGCACGACCTTTTAATACGACCCTCATAGGTTGACAACAAGGAATATCAACCATGAAATTTGATCCTAATGTCCTTTTCAATGTTTTATTTTACTTGGCCATGGTGAATTTGTCCTTTTTTCTAAATTGGTATTACACCTCAGTAGCTTTCGTTTCAAATTCTAGTCTTCCGCTCTTATGTTGAGTCAAAATCTTTCAATATTCATAACCCTAGAAATACCCTTAGTAAACCTTTATATTCCTCTGGTGAGGCTTCAGAATACCCCAAGCATAGGAGCGTTATGGTCTCTTAAGCATTGTATTGAAGTCTTCTTTACGCTCTTACACAACCCTTTACATCGTAGAATCTCAAGCCTTTTGAACTAATACTTTCGTTCTTATGCTCCAAACCTTCCTCATATGAGCGTAAAGCCTTTGTTATAACCTTCTCTTTACCCTTTACACTCACATGCACATGTATCACTGGTAACCTTTAAAAACTTCCTTACACTGCTCTGCTCACTTCATTACCCAAGACATTGTAACTCTTTATATATCCATCCTTTGGTCATATGCTTAAGGCTTCTCCATGGCATCGTAATTATTGGTGTAAACAAGCATTTTCTTATTATACTTACTTAAGTTTACTTAGGTTAATGCATTATTATATTATTTTGCATTATTTTATTCTTTTTATTTGTGAGACACTTAGGAGTTTGCACACCTTTTGAGTTGTCATGTTGACAACATAGGAGTACGCAACTCTATTTAACCACATGGTGTCTACAACACTGTTTTGCATGTCACACCCTTGTAGGCTTATCCTCTCATCATCGCACATACTTTCGTGCTTAATGGAGGATAACTCATATTTGGTGGACATGTGCTTGGTTGTATGACACATCATGATGCTAACTTCTATGCATTCTAGAAGCTCTCCATAGGCCTTTATATATAGGCACTCCTAGTGTACTTTGATGAACCAGTTATTGAATACATTGTTATTCTGATCATACTCTCTCTCTCTTTGGTCTACTATGTGCTTGTGTTTGAGTTCTTAGTTCCTGGGTGAATTTTTCCCTTAGGCAAAATTTTTACATGGTATCAGAGCATAGAGACTTTCTCATCACATAGTCGTTCGAGACCTCGTTTGCTTCATCACCTCAGCCTAAATTTGGAGTGCTGTAGAAATTGGGAGCATCTAGCATTAGATCTGACCTCGCCATTGTGTCTAGAACATTGAACCAATGAAAATTAACTATAAACTCGGCTACCTTGGCCCAAAGTTGACTGTGACACAAATTTTTTTTGCAAATCGAAACCCGGAATCCCCGATTTGTAGAATGGGTATGGTCTTTTGCAGATCTAATTAATTCATTTTTTGGATCTATCATTTATTTCTCTGTATTTTTGTCAAATTTTTGTCAAATTTTTGAAAAAAATTTAGCCCTACGAGATGGTAACAAAGGAAAATATTTGGGCAGAACCGGGTTCTAAGCTCCCAGCTCTATAGATTTTTTAATTTTTTGCAAGGGGTTATATTTTATTTATTTGTCTCAGGCCGTACCACCAAATCCATAGAGGGACGCAACTTACAAACCCACTAGAGGCCTTATTTTACAAATTCGGTGCCACAAGCTCATTTATTTTAACGTTGTGGCCTTCTCCATTTAAAGCCCTCATGAGCTGACCACACAAAGGATGTGGGATTTTATTCGCAAAAAATTGGTGACTGTAGATTTGAAACCTCTGGCAAAGGTTTAATTTTTTTTTCTAGCACACGCCTTGACGTCCCTACATGATTTTTTGATGTGGTTAACAATCTTTCTCACTGACTGTCACAGAGTATTCTTTGGCCCACGCACAAAATTTTTGGCAGTCATTTCTGATCTCTTGCGTGCACAGACGACTTTCGATAGCCTCGCATAGCGTTTGGAAGATCTTGGCATCCAAAGATAGTTTTCCAATGATCCGCCTATAGATTTTGATTCCCAGAAATGCAGTGTTTCAATTCGGCAAGGGTATTCATCCCACACTGAAATCCTATTTTTTCGACAGCGCAGCATCAAAAAATCTAGCTCTGCAATTCTAGTTTGTGTAAGGTTTCTCGGCATTTTTTCAGCCATGTGAACCAATCTTCATTGGCCACATAGTAGTGCTGAACAGGCGGATCCAACAAATTGTCGACCCTTTGTGCACAAATTCTGGTGTGATAACACACGTTTTAGCTAACTCTGCCTGATGCATGGACTCCTCTCTGCCACACAGTAGTTCTTAACTATTCTTCCTGCCCTCACGAGGACACACAGTGATAAATAATGCCTCACAATAGTCCCTCTCATTCACCACATGACTGTACTTGGTACCACGTGGACTGTGCCATGTAAGCAGACTCGATATAGCCACGTCACCTATGGATAGCTAGCCTTTGCCATGCAAGAATTCTATACATTTCGTATAGTATGAACACACTGAGTCACCTGCCATTTCAGCACAGGGCCTAAATTTTTGCCGACATCATCTTTTTGCTAGGTTAAATTTGATGGTCATTTGACCATCATTCCTAGGCATTTTACAACTACAGTGATGGCCATTTGACCATCAAATTTAGTCTCACAATTTTTCCTCCATACCCCTCTCCAGATTGCTTTTAAGTTTGGCAGCCTGATTTTGTGAGTTCCTAACTTAGATATCTAGACTATGATTCAAGTGCAATTCTTTTGAAATTAGGTAGAATTTCTTGAATTTTCTAGTGGTGGTGTTGGTTTCTAGTTTTGGTGCACAGATTTTGTAGAATTTGCATTTTTTGGCAATTGTACTTACATAATCCTATGTTTTGCAACTTCAGAAGCTCCATACGGGCACATCTGGTCACTTTTTTAGGTTCCATTTTTTTGAAAGCGTGTATTTTTTTTGTCTACTTTCCAGATCTGAAGTTAGATTCTAGGGTTGTGTGGACCAATTTCTCACTTTTAGAATTAGGCCTTCTTTGGCATTGTAAAGCTTTGGTTCTTTTTCAAAATTATTGTAAAACTAAGCTACAGTGCTTAAGTGACAGATTTTAGCCTCATAAGGCAATTGAAAAGCAAAATTAGAACATCCACTTTGTTCATTTTGACAAGTGGCCCATTGTAAACACACTACTTATAAAGTGCCAAAAGCATCTTTTTTTTTGGGGGGGGGGGGGTCTTTTGATTGAGTGAAAAGGGGGGGTGTGTACAGTGTTTTTTGTGTCTCTCTATTGTGCTCTTTTCATTTCTGCATCATGGGTTTTAAATGTCCTCCTCTAACTTCATGTAACTATTCTACATGGAAAGATATTGCATGAAGTAGATTAATGGAAAAAGGATATAGTTTATATGTTGATGGTACAATTACCAAATCTACTGATGCTAAAGAACTCATTGATTGGCAAAGACAAGAATGATAGGCTTTAGGTGTAATTAGGAGTTGTGTACATGGGGATCTTCTCTTTCACATTAAAAATTGTTTAGAATCTAAGGAAGCTTGGGATAAACTTGAACAGTTGTATGGTAAAGTGGATGAAGAAAAGGGATTTTAGATTGAGGATGATCTACTTCTCTTGGATCCTAAGCATTATGACACAATTTAGGATTATATCATTAAAGTCAACAAGTATAGGGCACTTCTTAAAGATTGTGGAAATCCCATGAAGGATGACAGGTTGATTCATCACATCCTCAAGAAGCTACCTTTTGAGTACGCCAACTTTGTTTTGAGTTTTAATACTCATAGGTTGACCTTGGGATCTGCTTACCAGAAGCCTTCCTTTGATGGATTTTCAAACATGTTGATTGTTGAACAATCTCACTTGGTGGATTTTAGACTTCTCAAATCATCAAAGACCGAAGCCTTGATGGCTAGTGATGATTCCAAATCAAGTCAAGGGGGAAAAAACAACAACAAGAAGAAGCATTGGAAGCAAAAAACACAATCTGAGACACAACATGACTCCTCTCAACAAGGCGGTTCTTCTTCAAACAAGAAGGGAAGTAATGAAAAGAAGGACAAACTCTTTTGTGCATACTGCAAAAAGCCAAATCATGACAAGCATCATTGCAAAACAAAAAGAATCGATGAGTTAGAAAACCTACTCAAGAAGAACAAGATTCAAGTGCTAGGTACTTCCAAGGATTCTACTCCTACCTCTTCGGCGAGTAAAGGTCAAGCACTTATGGAAAACACAAATTCTTCTTCGGAATGGATACTTGACTCAGGTGCCTCTTACCACATGGATTCTTCAAGGGAAGACTTTTCTACATTGAAATAGTCAAAGGTACCACACATCTTCATGGGAGATGATGCTAAGATGGAAGTTGAAGGGAAAGGACATGTAGAAATGGAAGATGGGGAATTCAAAGATGTTCTCTACGTTCAAAATCTAAGATCCAATCTCCTATCAGTTTACCAAATCACTCACCTTGGAGATGGTCATAAGGTTGAGTTCCTTCTAGATTTAGTGATGGTGCGAAGTCTAAAAGATGATTCATTGGTAGCAGTGGAGAAAGTCAATGATGACAAGAGGCTTTATTACTTCTCCCACTTTGTGCTGAAGAGTCCTTCCCAAGCCTTGTTAACTAACTCTACTTCACAAATCAACTTATGGCATGAGCAGGTTGGTCACCTTGACTTCTTCTCTCTTCAACAACTTTGCTCAAAACACATGGTCAAAAGTCTACCTAATATCAACTTTTCTAAGGGATAATTTTCATCTTGTTTAGTGGATATGAATCTCAAGGAGAAGTATGATAAAGGGAAGTCTTCTCGAGCTCTAGTTGTTCTTCAGCTAGTTCACATGGTATTAGCAGGACCCTTTGTAGTCACTTCAATCAGCCAAGGCCGCTAAATACTCACATTTGTTGATGACTTTTCAAGATTCACTTGGGTTTTCTTCGTTCATCATAAGAATGAATTGGTTCATAAGCTTCAAAACTTCAAGACTCATGTTGAACACAAGTCAAGGAAAGCCATCAAGGTATTAAGGGTGGACAATGAGAACAAATATGTTGACAGAAGACTTATGAACTTTTGCAAAATTGAGGGGATTGATCTTCAGAACTCACCAGCATTTAGTCTGCACAAGACAGATCTTGTAGCTATGAGGATTAGGACTCTCAAGACCATGGCAAGTTGCATGATTAAGGCCAAGTCTCTTGATCCTACATTAGAATTTGAAGCCATTAGCAGTGCTACTCACATACTTAATAGATCTCCTCATCTAGCCTTAGATGGCAAGACTCCTTTTGAGGCATGGTGTGGCAAAAAACCAGTTGTGAGTCACCTTAGAGTCTTCAGTTGTCCAGCATGGGAAAACCTTTCTTTGAGGAGTTGCAAAGCACCAACACCTAGGCCTTGTACTTTCATCAGTTATGAAGACAATGCAAAGGCTTGTAGACTTATGGATCTAGAGACTCATGAGATTTTTGTGGAGAAGGATGTTCACTTTGAGGAAAGTTCTCCCAGCTTATCCTCTATTCCTCTCCGCACTTCATACACAGTGGAAATTGATAGTGACAACTGTAATAGTGCTTCAACAGGTTCAGACATGTGGGCTTCTGTCGATAGTTGCAGTGAGAGGTCACATCAGTCCAGTCCATGTGCTTACATTGCCACAGTGAACGTTCCATCATAGCATGGTACATCTCGTCTTCCAGCTCTAGCTTCACATGACTTAGGAGACAGACTTGAGGACATGCATCTTCTCATTGATGATGATTCTTCTATAGTTGTTGTGAGGGCTCACTCTGACCCTCATGTCCATTCTCTACAGGATCAATTTGAATAGGTTGGCATGATTGTGCATCCTTATGAATAATAATTAGTGGAGGTCTCTTTGTCAATTGAGGAGACAGATGGTTCAGTGGAACAAGTTCAATAGACATCCTTGCCAGATCTGCATTCATTCTTTTCAGCGTAGTTGGAAGGGGTGAACTTCAGCATCAGTATAGGGACACTTGAGCAAGTTTTAGGGCTAGCACACATCTTCAGGAGTGTACCTTTGGCATTGTTTCTTCCTAAGGGGAGGAACACCATTCTGCATTCATGGACTAGCTTCTTCATCAGAGCACCTTTCACTTGTTGGCATTCTTCTTTTGGGGGGGGGAGCCTATACTTTCTTTCTTCCTTCTTTCATTCTCTTTTGTATATACTAGATGTATGTCGTAATGGGGGGATCTTGATTACTCCATCCATCGATGCATCCTTTCTTATCTCTCTTTTTGGGGGAGGGTTTTTCCCATGAGGTTTTCCCTCTTTCCCCACTTTATGGGAGATCGCATTTTCATTATGTACATGGGTACCTTACATGGCCTAGTAGCCAGGACCCATCATGCATCTTCATCCTAGTTTTGTAAGCTTAAGGGCATTCCCCTAAGTTGCACTTAAGGGGGGGTGTTGGTGTAAATAAGTATTTACTTATTACACTTACTTAAGTTTACTTAGGTTAATGCATTGTTATATTATTTTGCATTATTTTATTGTTTTTATTTGTGAGACACTTAGGAGTTTGCACACCTTTTGAGTTTTCATGTTGAAAACACAGGAGTATGCAACTCTATTTAAGCACATTGTGTCTACAACACTATTTTTCATGTCACACCCTTGTAGGCTTATGCTCTCATCATCGCACATACTTTCGTGCTTAATGGAGGATAACCCATATCTGGTGGACATGTGCTTGGTTGTATGACACATCATGATGCTAACTTCTATGCATTCTAGAAGCTCTCCTAAGGCCTTTATATACAGGCACTCCTAGTGTACTTTGATGAATAGTTATTGAATACATTGTTATTCTGATCATACTCTCTCTCTCTCTTTGGTCTACTGTGTGCTTGTGTTTGAGTTCTTAGTTCCTGAGTGAATTTTTCCCTTATGAAAATTCTTACAGTAATGCCTCTTACCTTTACTTTATTTCTCCTTTATGCCTACATGAGTTACCTTAATCTCATAACATTGGAAAGCTCTTACAAATGGCATCCTGCTCTTATGTTTCTCCTTCCTCATAGAAGCGTAAAGCCTTTTCTTCATCCCTTAATCTATTCTTTTAAACTTATATGCTCAGACTTAGCTCATAACCATAGGAAAAGGGATGAAATAGCTCCTTGTTCATATGCTTATCCTACAACCATAAAAGTGTAATGAGAAATTCCATCTTTCACTTATCAATGACCCTGATTGAATCTCAAAAGAATAGGAAAGAACATCATCATTGATTTTAAGCACATGCAAAATAAAGAACTTAAGTTGTCTTCCATGCAAGTTGGGTCCATCTGATATGTATGACATGTTACCATCTAATTTTCTTGCATTAGGGCCCATCTAACAACTCAAAGTCCCACTTAGCATGAGTACTATTATAATATGGCTCTACGGTTGTCTACAAGTCTAGGAAGTGCATGCATGTAAACACAACTAAACCTCACTTTCGCTCTTACGAATTCCTTTTATACATAGAATCGTAAAATACTTTATGCCTTCTCATAAACCATCATTTATGTCATGCCAGGGTATTATGCACTTATGCCATTCATTAGAACATAGGTGCGTAGATCAAAACTCAATACCTTTCTGCCCCTTCGCTTAACTATTTACTCATAATCTGATAAAGTGACATGACACATCTCCTTTTAAAACCTTTTATGATCACATACTTAACTCTTTAACATATGACTGGGAATACCTCTTCAAGCTCCTTTTGCTCACTCGCTCAACTACTCACCGTAAAGCCATAAAACCACTTTCAAAGCATAAAAAGTATTTACACTTCTTTGCCCAAAGATCAAGCGTATGATTGGGGAACCTTAAAATGAACTATTTCGCTACTACAAAAAGAAAAAATGTATCCATGTAAAACATGAAGTCCTTTATGCCTTTATGCTACATGATAAAACATGACCATGGAGCAAGAGGGTATTTTGTTGTTACATGAAATCCTACACTGTAAGACCGTAAAGGGAAAAACTTAAGTGCTCTATGAACCCTTTTGAAAATTTGAAAAGAGACCTAGGGTTTTTACATACTTAAGTTATTTTTAATGGTTGTGTTAATGAAAAACATTGAGAATTCAATAGAATTCAAACAACACATGAACTAGGGCAAGACTAGGGCAACCTAAAATTTGAAAAATATAAGGAATGAAACCCTAATATGCATAATACAAATGACTTAAATGATTTTTCACCAAAATTTTAGAAATTCTCTACACTGTGAAAAATTAGACCAATAGGTACACTACCTTGTTTACTAAGGCTAGTTACCTCATGAATAAGGTCAATAGAAATATCAATTACATTATCTTGCATCCATATTTTCCCATCATATATTCTACTTAATATGATTTGTGTCCACTTATATGTGTCCAATTCATGGTAGAAATGATATTTGAACAGGTCTAGTCCCCTTAAATATTCAAATCTAGCCTTCACAGTCATGTCATGATTAAAAACTAATTCCATGTCCTTCTTCATGTATTCACTACCAATAGACTCAAATTTACTATTAAGATAACTTCCTTTGTCTTCAAGATATACTAAGTTGTTCAGAGTGATTGATAACATTGAATTAGGGTTTTCTTTAGTAGATTTTATAGAAATAACCTTCAACTTAGGTCTATCCTCATTCTCAATATTGTGCAATGCTAACATATCCATGATTCTATCAAATATGAACTTTTACCAAAAAAATTTGAAGAAAAATGATAAAATACTTTTTTTGAAAATAAGGTTTGCTTTGAAATCACCTTGAAAAGTCACTTCTACGTACTCTTCACTTTGGATGTATTTGCAATGAAGTGGAAATCAATTATGTACTCCATTTATTCCATCAACTTGAACTTACATTAATTGTGTACTTAATAAACATGAAAAAGTTATCAATTACATTCTACAATCAAATAATTACTCAAGATCATTTATGCGATCTTCAAATGCCACTGAGGTTTTCCATATCTATTTTCCATCATGAAAAAAACTCTACTGAACATCACTATATGAAATTCTTTGCAAAAACATACTTTTCATCATTTGCTATAGAATTAGCCCTTTCTATAATACTAGTAACTTTGAATTCCTGCATAACTTGTTTGGATAAGCTCTAAATTACAAGCAAGCTTAGATACTGTCTAAACTTAACTGAATGCACCTTTTCCCAACTTTGCTACCTCTAATTCAATTTTTGGATAAAGTTCTCAAATTCTAACACAATGAACAAGCTTAATTTAACTTAGTTGAATCAAACTCAACAACTAACTTCGATCTTCCTATCTCATCATCATCTAGCTTTTCTTTTGAGATGTCTACTCCTTTTACAAATGCCTCATTAAGTTCTTCTCAAAGTTTACTAAAAATTATTCTTTGTTCCTCATTATCTTTATTAGTTCTGGAGTTCCTTTGATGGTTCCTTATATCATTTCCAACGTTCTTTCCATCATTCCTTCTATTCCTGAAGTTTCTTCCATCATTCCTTCTATTGAAGTTTCTATCCATTTTGTAGTACTTCATTGTATGTCTAAAGTTATTGCATAACTCACATATCGGTGCTCTACTTCTAGGCTTATGTTTATCATCAGGTACATGATAATTTTGAGCAATGTGTCCCAAGTTGTTACACTTATAACACAATCTATTTTTTATCCTCATAAGATCTTCCTTCTCTCTATGTCCTTTCATTAGATCTTCTTCTATTTGGAAGGTTAGTATTTCTAGATATTCCACTATTCCTTCTATCATTATATACTTAGGTTTTCTACAATCAATTACTTTATGACTCATACTATGACAATTATCACAATAAACGTCCTTAACATGATTAAATGATTTATTTGCACAATCTTTTTTCATATGACCAATTTCATTACATAAAAAACATTTACCTCTAAATTCATACCTAGTTTCCTTAGGAGATTCCACTTGCTTTGGTTCATTCAAAATTTCAACTTCCTTGTCTTGCTCAATTTATTTAGATTTATCAAAAGATTGATTGGATTCAATCTTATCATTAGATTTACTTTTTTCTTTTTGATCTAATCTTATCTCAGGTTTCATTGCAAAAAATTTTAATTAGATAACTAACACTAGTCTTATCATAAGTAGGTCTATGTATTGACATTGAATCATTAAGTTTTTCTCAGCTAGAATAAATCTTCTCAAGTTGCTGGTTCCACTAAGTTAATTCACCTTTCACAATAGTATTATACTTATGAAGTTCTTCATGATCTTCTTTCAATGTTTCAAATTTAGATGTTTTCTTTGCCAGTCTTGCTCTAAGATCTACATTCTTAGTCTTCAAATTAGATTCAACTTTTCTAGGATATTTCTCAAAGTAAACTTTAGATTCATAATCTTCAATTCATGCTTCAAAATTTTGTACTCTGTCTTTAGTTTTGAATAATCATCATTATTAGTTCTGGATTCAATAGATTCAGGCTTGGATTTGAGATGTTCAATCTTTTCCTTAAATTGACAAATGTATACTTTGGAGTCTTCATATCTATCCTTCAACTTATCTCTTTCTTCAGTAAGGAGATCAATTTTTTTAAGAGCTTCATCAACTATTTCATATCCATAGGGATCTTACTCAAGATGTTAAGCCTCTTTAAAATAACTATGCTCTAATACCAATTGTTAGAAATAGGGATTATTGAGGGGGGGTGAATCAATAATCTATAAACTTTAGAGGAAAACTAGATATTATTTCTTACTTTAAATCATTCATTAAAAAGTGATAAAGTAATCTTAAATAGTAACAATAACAATGCACAAAGATAACTCATGATACCAGATTTGTTAACTAGGGAAACCCTAGCCAATGAAAACCCTAGTGGAGATGATACCCACTAGATAATATACTAATATATAAGTTCCTTGTTAGAGGATGGACCCTATTAAGAGTCAATGAGAAAATTTAGTATAAGGAGTCCCTGTTAGGAGACTTTGAATTCCTATTAGGAGATTCCAACCCTGTTAGGTTGTGGTACAGTAAATGCAATATGAGCTCACTACCCAAACATGCACTTCTAATTACAAGAAGAGCTCACTACCCAAATAAGTAATCAGACTTTTGGAATATAAGTATTTTATCTTCTTCTTTGATTGATCTATAATCTTCAACTTGATCTTGGATCACAAAATAGGTTATACAAAACTTCTGATATATCACTTTCATAGTAAGTTTGCACATCACAATATTCACACAACTTCCAATTCTTCATCGCAAAATGTCTTTTGCATTAATACCATGCCTTTGCACAAACTTTTTCTGGGTCGGCTGAGACCACAATCCATTTTTCCAACTTAGAGTAAACATCTAGGATGTCAGCCCTAATTGGATAAGAAGTTACTCTGTAAACAAAATAATCCTTTCCTTCAATTCTGCTATTCTATTTTTCCAAAAGATGATTATTTCTATTTTGTACAGTCTATACTAACTTTTGAGGTTATACATGTCATCACCAACATGTATACTATCTCCATCTAACTTTACTAGTCATAATATGACATCAATAACAAGTTATAAACAAAATAATGCACTATTGTATACCAAATTCTATACTTTGACAATTTTATGATTACCAAACACTAAGTATCTTTATTTTTGAGGTTTCCTATAAGCATGTACATCATGTGTTGCCATAAATGACAACAATTACATATCTTTATTATCCAATTTTCAACATTTAATTTTTCTAAAATATTGTCCTAGACATTCCTTTGTTGATAGTCTTTATTTCCCATGAAAACCCTTATAGGAGGTATCCTCTAACAATTATAATATTTCTACACATGTATCATTCTCTCTACCCACTTTTTCTCAAATTAAAATTCAAGTTGGGAAAAGATTCTTACTATTTCCTTGAATTTTCAATTTCTCAAACATCTTTGATTCACCCTTTCTTATCTTTCTGTGAATTTTTTTAGCGTCGTGTATCTTTCTTCTCATTATTGTCTTGGAAATGATCACCTTTACATAGGAGAATATGAGGTACGCAAAAAAAATTCATAAATCACAATCCACGTGAAACTAAATTAATTCTCCATTACTTTGTTGTAGACAATGGGCATGCACATAGAACAAACAACTTCAAAACTAGATCGTTGATTGAAAAATAATCTAATGATTCTAATTAATCTTTTTGTCGAATCACCTCTTTCTATACCAATAGGATAGTCAAACCAACTACACTATACCAACTATAAGCCATCTTTTATTTGTGGGTCCTCATTTTTTCGTTGAAGACTCCTAGACACATGGTGTATTATCACTTTGTCTCTATGAATAAACATAATGCATCTCCCTATAACAAGAAAGCAGCCACTTTTTATTTTCTTTATATCTTGCAGTGGAGAATATACACATTTCCAATGACTTTGTTGCATGACTAGTCCCATCATGGACACATGGCACAACATCATGATGTCATAATGGATAAAAAAATTGCAAGTTTATATGGAGACACAATGACAACCGTAGATCTCTAATAGATCTAATGGTTGTCAACCATCTATCTCTCATTGGTTCAAAATAAAACATTTTCAAGATTCAACTACATGGAAAAATTTGAATGAGGATAAGGGAAAACCACACCATACTTGCACTGTGGTCCGACTTGGTATATGTGTCATGACATTACATTGTCACTATGGATACAATAATCACAAGTTTGCGTAATGAAAAAATGACCATCATTGATCCTTCTCAGATCTAATGGTTCCCAATCTAAGAGGGTCACTCTGCATTAGGCCAACCCCATACACATGTTTTGTTGTCATATTGTCACAATAGTTAAAAAGCTAGTATCTTCACTTAGAGATACAATGAGAACCCTTGATCTACTTGAATATGAAGGTCTTAAAAGAATTCCTTTTATTTTTTGTGAATATCCCACACAAGACATATGTCATGTGGTTGTATTTTCATGATGGTTAAGGTCCTTACACATCTTTTCAGCAACATAGTGACAACTGTGGATCTAATCAAGATCTGGTGGTTGCAAAAATAGCAACCCATGTCCATCTATCTTGTGGGCTATATTTTTCACAAATAACATAGTACCAATAAGAAGAGAATTTATCAAATCTTCAAAAACTTAAATTTTAAGTCAATTAATGCTTAGGTAAACGGCATTAGTCAATGAAATAAGACTACACAAGATATAGGAAGAATCATTTTAAAAGAACAAACCCTAATTTATCATGTAGATCACTAGGAAATATAAAACCCTTTTGAAAGATAATCAGGAAAATTTGGAAAATAAAAATGGCAAGGTTTTTTTGTTAAATTGCTTAGGGTTTCTATTGATAGACCCTTTTGAGATTTGAGAATAAGGTTATTAAAAAAAAAAATAAGATGAAGACCACTATGCAAGATCATCTTTGAAAAAATATCTAATGATGGCTCTATCTAGGGATGATGGACATTCAATGTTCATGCAAGGTGTTGGTTATCAAAATCACAGGTTAGAAACCTACAATCATTGCCTACTCAATTTTGGGTATCTAACTGATTTTGGCCAACGTGATAGGATTAAATCCTCTATGTTTTAGGTTCTGCTAGACCAAGGCCTATTTACCCAAATCCAAAACTTGGATGCAAAATGTATTATAGCGGATTGAAAAACAGTTTCCTTCAACTGACAAGCATTAAAGAAAACTTCTAGATTTGTGGTATATATCATCAAATTTGGATTATTTATTAGAATTGTACTTTGTTGAAAGAAAAAAGGTTTAAATTATTGTTCAATAAAACGTCTGTAGAAGATGAAAAAATGCCATCACTTGATTTATGTAACTTTGAACAAATTTATGACCAATGTCAGATTCCAATTGGGTAATAGAGTCAAATGAATATATTTTCTTTACATACAACTTTATGATATTGATAATGTAAGCTTTGCTTAAAAATTTACTAATTATGATGCCACAAGCTATTATATTTTTAATGTATCTCAGACCTGTCTATTTTGCTTTAACCATCAATGGACACAATAGATACAAATAACAAGAAAAACTTATATCCTATGCAATTTTATTTGCTAGATAAATTATACTGAAGACACTCAGCTTCCTGGAGCTCTATTCAACACAATAAGGTCCACCAAACATCTGAATCAATGCTCAAAAGATTACAATCTCTATGCTTGGTTCAGAAATCCAACCTCTCCTCTAAAATAAAATGAATTTCAAACATGTATGCATAATGATGACAAAACTCTCTAGATTTTTTAAGGAAATGAATCTTTTTTCTCTTGTGCCTTTCTTGTGTTTTACATCACATATTTATAAACACCTGAAGGGCATCGGTTATTTAACCAAGCATTGCACCCCTTCAAAACTAATAACTAACCAATGTTGATTATGGTTCGAATTTCAATTGGAAATAATAATTCTCCCTTTAATAATTAATTCTTTAGGCGATATCCTCCAATCTCGTGGGTGCTTTTCCTTGTCTAGACGAATCTGTCTGCACGCAATCCTCCTCTTCATTCACATACATGCAGAATCCTTCATCGCACACCTATGAGTTTGATGTGCTTCTAGATGCGGGAGTGCAAAGCGAGATTTGAATGAACATCCCTGCCGTAGGAAGGTTTTGATGCTCTCAGTCTGATAGCCTTTATCCACCTGATATTATCTCCTTTCTGCCTTCCACATGTATCTCCAAACACAAACCCCACTTAATCCCTCTCTTTCATGTCATATCCTTTATGCAACTCCATATTCGAGGGCTTCCATCTAAGAAAAATTCTGCTCCTTATCTGCATGTATTCTCCCTACCTGACTTCTTCATTCATATGGACCATATCCTTCATCGTGCACCTATCACAAACATTTGAAATACCATAAGTAAACCATATCAATAATAGTCGAATGGAAATGCTTACCGAAAAACCCTGTGAAAAGAATTTGACCATTTGGTATCTATCTCGTCAGAATACTGATGGTTCCTCTATTACCAAAATCTTGTGATTGTGCTTATAACCTAGACATCACACATGACTGCAGGGTCTGCATAATGTAAACAAGGCCAACTCTTGATGCGACTGATTCATTGCTCTAATTATTTATTGTCTAGAAATGTAGAAGATGATAAATGAAATATAAATTGATAGTGCCATCTATTCATGCTAGAGAAGGTTTTACACTCCATCATTTTACATCAAAGGCTTTTCCTGAGGGATAAATATTGGATTTCCAGACTGACCACTGAGTTTTTCATTGATTACGCTTGTAAGTTAGTAGTATTGATTGCAGAATAGGTTATTGCTATCTAATGCAAACTTACAGAGGACCCATTACTGATGCATTATCTCTGTTTCATGAATTCTCCATAGGTCTGTTGGTGCCTCCTTAGGCTACTGTGCATAAGGTTCATCCATCTTATTAACTTAACAATTTGCAAACACCCATTTCATTTTTCAGTCACCTCCAGTGCTTGACTGAATATTTACAAAGACTAGATGTATGGATTGGTCACTAGATATAGCTCCTTCTGGGTGGCAATTCATATACATATAAAGTTATTGGTTGCCATTTCCTTACAAATGTATATACAGGAATCATAAAAACTAGAATCTGTATGTGTAAAATTCATTGCCATTTGGAACAGTATATGACTATTGCTGCTCCATTGAAGGCATGTGCTGGGTGTGCAAGTCCTACTTTAAATTTTACACTGTATGACCTCTGACGACCTCATTGTAAACATCTAGCACTATATCCATCCAATCAATAGCTTGGAACAACTAGCCAATCCTGATATAATATAATCAATATGAAATTCCCCAAACATTTATGGTATATTCATTGAAATGACTTTCTCAAGCATCCTCTAATTCTTTGGACTATTAATTTTTTCCTCATGAATACATTCTCGATCTAATCCTTATTATGAATGCAATGATGTTTGATATCAATAAAGCTTCAGTAGTAATACAACCATTGCTTCCTACATGATCATATAAACCAATAACATCAATCAGATACATTTTAGTGATTATATTCATTTTTTTGATCAAGATTAAATACTCCCTCTTTCTCCAAATTTCATATTCACTCTTTAAGATTAAGAACGGAGACCAAAATTTTGAGCTTTATCACAAGGAATCAAAATTTATGGTTAGAGAAGACCAAAAACTTGACAATGCTAGAGAGAGAATCAACATCACACACAAAAAGGAAACATTACTATTGTTGTAATTACAAATAGGAAAGGTAAACTTTTGGGGGGTTGAATCAGTGCTTTAAACTTTGATCCATTAAAATATTCACCACACATCCATCTCATATATTCAATAAGTAAATTGAAATATAATGTAAAGCATATACATCTAAAGCATTTAAACAAGTAAGCATTCACAAATTCATTACATAAGATATGATTACCCAAAAACCTCCAATGAGAAGATAAAATTGGGGTGGGGATGAAACCCACAAATCTTCATTACTATAGTAATAAAGTGTATCTAATGAAGGTTACAATGTTTGATCATGAACCATGGTCTACCCTATTAAAGGCTTAAAAAGAATATTAGGTCTTACCCTATTAAAGGATTTTAACACCCTATTAAAAGTGTTTCTAATTAAAGGACTTCAATTCATAATTAAGTAAACACCTTGTTAGAGGATTTCAATATAGCCTGTTAGGACTACTCTATTAAGAGATTTAACTAATTCACCTGTTAGAATGTCTTAGCAATGATCATGTAGTTAGAACTCTAATGTTTGATGATATATCACCTATACTCTACTATGTACTTGATTCTTCTTGATCAGATGACTCTTTGATGTTCATTTTTTCCTTCCTCTATTCTCCTTTAACTGATTATGTAATACAATTCAGATCACAATGCCTTGGTCACCATGAATGTCCTAGTTTGCATGTGCAATATTCTTTTTTTTATTCATTCATTCCCTTGCTTTCTCATAATAATTTTATGATTTCTCCTCCTTAAGAAAACCTAGGTGACTTAGGGTTAGGTATGAATCAATGGTTGTCACTCATCCATATTGTCTCTCAAACCTTCCCTTTAACTAATTGGGTTCATGTAATACATAAGGATTCCAACCTAATATTCATCCTTATCACCAAAATATCATAATTTAATCCTTAATTCATGTCAAAAATGGTTTACATAGTAGTTTGTGCCAATACAAACAACTATGACAAAACTATGTTACTCAACATCTAAAGTTTGTGGTGCTTGGCATATATTGTGACTTCAATGCTATCACTTAGCATATGAATGACTTGATATGCAATACTTTCTCAGATCCTAAATCACTCAGCATATACTATATGCTTGGCACTTGTGTGGCTTGGCACTTGAGTGACTTGACACTCACTATTTACTCGACATGCTCTAACTTACATATTGTGCTCAGCATATGTTACTTATTTGGCATGAACTAAGTAAATGACTTAAGTGTATAGACACTCACTTGTCAAAACTAATATGAGATTCTCCCCCTTTGATATAAGTGTCAAAAACACTTGGTCATACATTAATACTCTTATTCTTACGAGCATAACATAAACTCTTATTTAGCTTCTATACAAATTTTCAAATTTTCAAAATTTTGCAACATGACTTATACCACAAAATCTTATAACTCACCCTAAGATATTTGATATGTTATGTACTTTTTTCTATATCAAAATATTTTTCCTATTGAGTATATTTGCCTTAACTGATACTCTTTCATTGTTACACTATTTTCTACTTTTACTCTTCTTCTTTTTTGCTTGAATGCTCTTACTCCCCATATTTTCTCTTACTCTCACATTCTTTCTCTACTCCCACATAGCTCTTACTCTCCTTTTTTGACACTAATATAAATGGGTTATACACTAATAGTGTATTTGTCCAAAAAGGATTTATGGACCTCAAGAATAACCTTAAGAGTTGCATCCCAATTATCACATGCTACCTCCAAAGACTTAATTTGGATGCATAATTCAATAGCAAGGTATACTAAGCCATCTAATGTAGAAAGAATGGGGTCTTTCTTCATAAGTGTTTCTACAAAGCCTAGCTCCTTGTGTATAATATCCATGTGAGGAGTCAATGTAGATTGGATGCTAATTAGTTTAGCCCTTATGTCTTCAACTACATATAATGTAGCTAACTAACTTTAGGTTTGCAAGAGGATCTTGAAATGTTCTCACTTTGAGTTGGAGTCATAGAAAACATGGCTTTGGATGACTACATTTGAATTTTCAAGCTCAGGATGTGATTCCTTGTCTCCTATGTGAAGAGTGTAATATTAGACAATTTGGTTTACAGAGAGAAAATGTTCTCTACTACCTTCTTCATACTTTCTATCTTAGTTGTCAATGCAACTTGTGTTAGTGCTATATCATTAGATATCTTCTCATTTACTTTATGTTGAAACTTCTTCTTAGAACATTCTAATAATTTGGCATTAGTATCCGATTCTATATCAATTACTTTGTCCACTATGTTGGTCAATTATTCAATGATTGGCTTTGTTTCATCTGGAATAGGTAGACTAAATGCACCTAATAAAAGTTATTTTATCTCAATCAAAGCTTGTTTCTACCTATGCTCCCTTCTGAGTAGTTCTTGATATTTCTTTCTTGGTAGGGCCTCTTGAAATATACCCATCTACTCAATTGTTATTGCTGCATAGCCAAATTTAGGAGAAATAATTTCTTCATCTAGGCTAACATCTCCATAAGTGATTACTTCTTCTACCTTTGATGAACTAGGACTCGGCACTAAGAATTACAAAGGTGTTGCACCTTTTCTCAACCTCTAAAGAGTTTGACTTGAAGGAGTTCATGATTTTGGTAATGTGACTAGTGCTTGAATTACTTCTAGCTCCTTTGGCTTAGTTATCACATTTATCTCTTCAAGATTGTCCTTTTCTACCTTATTGATTTTAGTTGCACCTTGAAGTTTTGTTGGAGGTGCAGGTACATCTACTTGACCTTTTTGACTTGGTGTCCCATCATTGACTGGTGTTTCCACCTTATCTTCTCCAACTATCTCAACCTTATTTTTTTTAGGTTCTTGATCATTTTATGTGACTGGAGTGCTTTTCTTGGGTGTACTGATAGTGCATCCTATGTTGGAACAATTGATTAATTGTGTATTATCTTTGATGTTACAAAAAATGTCATATCATTATCAGTCAGTGTATGCCAAGCTCACTCAAGCATCAAAGGCATTTTTTTTGGCTAACTAGTGTTCTTGATTTTGTTCTATTTAAAAGACAGTTTCTACCAGTTCACTCAAGTGCCAAAGGAAAGTTTGCGGAAGATGAGTGTTACCTGAGCTCACTCAATTAATGAAGGAATGTTGGATGGAGCCAGTGCTAGCTGAGTTCATTCAATTACTAAAGGAAATTTTCATGTATACAATGTTGATTGAGCTTCACTCGGTTAACACAAGAAAAATGTTTCTGTGTTAGGGTCTATCGAGCAAGGTCAGCCAATGAAGGGTTTTCTTGTTTTGGCATATTGAGTTAAATTGATTTATTTGTTGGTTCTCTCTAACTAAGAAGATAAATAGTAATTATTATAAGTTGTATTTGAGCTAAATTTACAAAATGAAAGATATAAATAAAAGATCAAGTTGAGGGAGAGAAGAAAGAATGAATGGAAGATAATTAAATATTTTATGATGCTAAGAGGAAGTGAATCATAAAGATAAGAAAAATATCTGTAAGAAGCTAAAAAGATAAATTCAATTAGAAAGGATCAAGTACAAGCTAGAATTGAGATTTGTAATTAGCAATTTAATTGCAACCACATTAGGTCATGTCATTATTACTCTCTAACCATTGTAGCAGTGATCTAAATCTATTGACAGAGTTGGCTTAACACCTATTTATAGATCTTCTAACAATGTGGTAGTTCTATTGAATTGTCTAAAGACCTCTAACAAGGCCACTCCTAATAGGGTCACACCTAACAGTTTGTTTTATAACCTTTAATAGGGTTGGCTCCTAATAAGGCTAACTTTAGAAGAATGAAAATTAGTAACTAGTTGCAATTGGTGGTTTTTCGCAAATTAGGTTTCCATGTTAAATCTTGGTGTCCAATATGTTTATATATTTTTCTTTTATGTGTTTGAAAATAAGATAAAGTAAAGTAATTAGAGATAACATCTTAAGATTTTCATAATAAGTGCTTTCTAGAGTTTTTAGTATTTATTGAGTTACAACATTTCTTTGTTTGTCGAGCATCAACAAAATTAAGCTTTCATAGAATTATTTTGCACTAACATCTAAAGGATCTGGGAAACATTTTTGTAGTAACTAATTCGCCCTATTGTCATGTGGAGCTTAATCAGACTTAGAGGTTCATTCAGCACAATTTCCCTCCAGATTATTTCTATAGAGTCAAGGGGTAGTACAACTATAGGATCCTGTGGTAGCACCCCAAGTGCTCTCCCTATTACAATATAGGGTGGGGTCAAGGGGCAACACCCTTGTGGGGGTTTTTTGGGGATAGTGCCCCTAAAGCCTAAAATGCCCTTATATTATAAAAGGTGTTAGCTACTATTTTTCTATTATTCTAGCCCTAATTTAGTAAGCGAAAAAAGCTTATATAAAAAGGCTTAGGGTTAGGGATTTCATTATGAATGGTGATAGTGTAGCTTCTTGTGGCAATATTGAGTTGTAAGGGATTATGGATTGTAATTAGGTTGTAATTACGATATAATAATAATAATGGACTTCTTGTTGGTGGACATAGCTCAAGGATTGGGTGAACCACATTAAATCTTGGTGTCTTTTATTCTCTTTTATGCAATCTACTATTTTTTGGTATTAGTTATATTTGAATGTAACTATTATTTATGTCTAAGGTTAATCCCAAAAAGTGGTAGCAAAGCAAGATGGTGGTCATTTTTTTAAGCCAAGCCATCCATTTTTTTTAGTGATCATTTGTAGGAAGGTCTCATGGTTGAGCAGGAGTGATAGAAGATGAGGGTAAGGTTAGAGTTGAAAATTTTAATGTGTAGAACTTTGAGTTATGAAAAATGTAAATGGAGGACTATCTTTATCAGAAGGATTTATGGAAGCCATTGGAAAGAAAAACTAAGAATTAGGGATCTATGACAAATGACGACTAGGATCTTTTGAATAGAAAGGAACTTGGAAGCATTTGATTATACCTAGAACCATTGGTGGCATTTAATATTACAAAAGTGAAGACAACAGAAGAGTTGATGCAAACCCTAGAAAAATTGTGTGAAAAGCCCTCCCCTTCAAACAAGGTATTTCTTATTAAGCATTAATTTAATATAAAAATGACAAAAAGTAGATCTATTGTGGATCATTTAAATGAGTTTAATACTATTACTATTTAGTTATCTTCTATGGGTATCAATTTTGATGAATAAATTAGGTCTCTCTTAATTTTGTGTTCTTTTCCTAAAAGTTGGAATGGTTGTGAGTAACTCTATTTCTGGATCTAGTACCCTAAAATATGTTGATGTGATTGGTGTTATTTTGAGTGAGGAAACTCATAGGAAAACCTTAGGTGGATCTACATAAAGTAGTTCTTTTAATGCACAAATAAAAGGTAGAATGATTGAGAGAGGAAATAATTCTAGAAATCATGGAAAATCAAGAGGAAAGTCAAAGAGGAAGAGGTCTCAATCCAGAGGATTGAGAGATTGATGATAAAGTGGAAAATTAGGGCATAATAAGATTGTTGGACTCAAAAGAATAATGAAGGAGATAAAATAGAAGGTAACAAGGAGGAAAATATGGTAAGTAACAAATCCAAATAGGATGCTTTGCTTCTATGTTTAGAAAGAGTTGATGATTCATGGGTTTTTGATTCTAGTGCTTCATTTCATGCTACACCTCATAGAGGTTATTCATTGATTATGTCTAAGGGGATTTTGGACTTGTTTATTTGGTGGATAATGAACCCTATCAAATTGTTGGAAAGGAAAAGGTTAAGATTAACTTGTAGATTGGGAATCATTGGCTACTACATGAGGTAAGACATGTTACAAGGCTAAGTAGGAATTTAATTTTAGTAGGGCAACCTGGTGATGAGGGTTGTGTAGTTACTTTTATTGATAATAATTGGAAGGTTTCAAAAAATTTCCTTGTAGTAGAAAAAGGTGTGAAAGTAGGAACCTTATATCTTTGTACAGGTTATATTATTCCTTCTACTTTGATTGTTTTAGAGAAAAATGAATGTTTAAGAACAATTGTTGCAGTTAAGAAGGGAGAATAAATAGTTGTTGTAGATTATGATACAATATTGTGAAGAAAGTGAGTTTTGTGAAGACTAGGAAGGAAAATAAAAGTGAGAAATTAGAGCATATGCATATAGATGTATGGGAAGTAGCTTAGGTATTCTATTGGTGGCTCTCATTATTATGTTACATTTATTGATGATGTAACTAGAAAAGTATGGGTTTATTTCCTTATAAAAAAATTTGATGTATTTAAAACTTTTAAGAAATGGAAATTCTTGGTTGAAATGAGACTAGAAAGAAATGAAAATGTCTTAGATCTGATAATGATGGTAAGTATTATGATTATTAATTTGAATATTATTGCTCTGCTAATGGTATTCATAGACAAAAAATTATTCCAAGGACTCCACAAGAAAATGAAGTAGCTGAATGCATGAACAAGACTATAATGGAGTGTGCAAGAAGCATGAGGTTGCATGCAAGATTGCCCTTAAACATGTGGGTAAAGGCTATTAATACTATTGTATATTTGATTAATAGAGGTCCCTCTACTCCTTTGGGTTGTGGTATTCTAGAGGAAGCATGGACTAGTAAGTAGGTGAGTTATTCTTTTCTCAGAACCTTTGGTTATGAAGCATTTGTTCATATAGATTTTGAAAATAGAACCAAGTTGGAAGCTAGGTCAAAGAAATGTGTATTTTTTGGATATGGCATAAATGAATTTGGTTATAGGCTTTGAGATTTTAAAAATCATAAAATTATAAGAAGCAAGGATGTCATATTCAGTGAGAAAGTGTTGTACAAAGATTTTTTACAACAACATGAGAAGAAAGAAAATGATTATGTAGTGTTGGATGATTCTCGAAAAGTTGATGTTCTAGCAATTCCTCATGATATGCAATAATTGCAACAAAAAATACCACACACCCCAGTGAATGTTAGATGGTCAACAAGGATGAGTAGACCTCCAAAAAAAAATCTCCTTCCTTGTATTCTATTTTACTTATTGATGTTGGTGAACCTGAATGTTATGATGAAGTTGTGCAAGTGGATACAAAGATTCAATGGGAGTCTATAATGAAAGAAGAAAAGGGCTCTTTGCTGGAAAACAAGACATCGGATTTATACAAATTATCTATAGGTAAAAAGGCTTTATAGAATAAGTGGGTTTATAGGTTGAAAGAAGACATTGGAGGTAAGAAAAGATTTAAAGCTAGGTTAGTTGTAAAAGGATTTGCACAGAAAAAAGGCATCGATTTTGATGAGATATTCTCTCCTATTGTTAAAATGACTTCTATTCACACTATTTTAAATATTGTGGCTACTAAAGATTTTCATTAGGAGAAGCTTGATATTAAAAAAATCTTCCTTCATGGTGATTTGGATGAAGAGATATATATGGCTCAACCATAGGGATCTGAGGTCAAAGGTAAGGAGAACTTAGTGTGTAAATTGAAGAAAAGTTTATATGGCTTGAAGCAAGCACCTCGGTAGCAATATTTTAAATTTGATAGTTTTATGAATGAGCATGGATATAGTACATTTCATTCAAATCATTTTGTTTATTTTAAGAGGTTGGATGATGATAGCTATATTATTTTATGTTTATATGTTGATGATATGCTTGTAGTTGGGTCTAACATGGATCATATTAAGGGGTTGAAATGCCAGTTAACAAATGCATTTTCTATGAAGGATTTTGGGGCACCAAAAAAATCATTGGTATGAATATTTGTAGAGATAGGAAGAACAAGAAATTGAAATTATTTTAGGTTGATTACATTGAGAAGGTGTTGTAACATTTCTCTATGGAGAATCTTAAAGCTGTCAGCACACATTTACCTAGTCATTTGAAGTTAACTGAGGAGATGTGTCCCAAGATACAAAAAGAGGAGGACATGATTTCTAAGGTACCTTATGCTTCAGTTGTAGGAAGTTTTATGTATGCTATGGTATGTACAAGGTCATATATTGTACATGCAATGGGATTTGTTAGCAGGTATATGAGTCATCTAAGAATTGAGCATTGAAATGTGGTTAAATGGATTCTCATATATTTGAGAGAAACATCCAGTAGGTGTTTACACTTTGGGGGCTCTACTACTAATTTACAAGGCTATTTGACTCAGATTTGGTAGGGGATATTGATACCAGGTAGAGTACTATAGGTTATGTATTTACTATTGATGGGGCAGTCGTGAGTTGGGTTTCTAGGTTACAGATGGTTAATACATTATCCACTATATAGGCAAAGTATGTTGCTACTAAAGAGGTAGCTAAGGAGATGATATGGCTTCAATTCTTCTTGAAATGATTTGGACACCCTCAGAAGGATAGTTATTTACTTATAGATAGTTAGAGTGTTAATCATCTTACAAAGGATTCAGCTCTACATTCAAAGACAAAACACATACAATTGCGGTATCATTTCATTCAGTTAATTTTGGATCATGGATAGTTTAAGCTAGAGAAGATGCATAGAAATAATAATCCAATAGATATGTTTACAAAGGTTGTGACAAGGTGGATGTTTAATTTCTCTTTAGATTTGGTTGATCTTCTAAACTAAATAGAATAAAAGAATAGTAGAGTCTAGGATGATTTTATATTCTAGTGGGAGCTACATGTTTCACATTACTATGATCAGTCTCCAAGTGAGAGATTCTTGTGATGTGTAGCCTAATCATAATTAGAGGTTTATTTTGTACAATTTCCATCTAGATTATTTCTACAGGGTCAAGGGGCAGCTCCCCTATGGGGTCCTAGGGTAGTGCCCCAAGTGTGCTCCCTATCACAATATAGGGTGGGGTTGAGGGGCAACACCTCCATGAGGGTTTTCGAGGGAAATTCCCCCGAAGAAAAAATTTTCTTATATTAAAAAAGGTGTTGGCTACTATTTTTCTATTATTCTAGCCCTAATTTTGTAAGCAAAAAAAACTTGTATAAAAAGGCTTAGGGTTAGAGATTTCATTATGAATGGTGATATTGTAGCTTCTTGTGGTGGTATTGAGCTATAAAATATTATGTATTGAAATTAGGTTGTAATCACTTGATAATAATAATATTGGACTTGTTGTTGGTGGATGTAGCCCAGGGATTGGGTGAACCATGCTAAGTCTTGGTGTTTTGTGTTCTCTTTTATGCGATCTACTATTTTTTGGTATTTGTTATATTTACATGTAACTATTATTTCTATCCGAGGTTAATCCTAACACACCCATACCCTCTTAGTTACTCCTCTTATATTTCCAACAATTGGTATCAAAGCTTTTCATGCTTGCAAAAAAGGTTTCAAGGACCTAAGCTAAAGATGAGGATGTCCTACAGAAGAGAGATTCCCAAGTTGAACAAAGAAAATTTTATAGTATTGTAAGGACTTATGAGATTACATTTGGAAACTATTAGTGATTCAAGTTTTAAATATCTTGATCCTAAAACCAAGAGTCCTACTTGAATATTATCAGTTGAAGACATTTTTGAAAAGAAGAATCATAACATCATGATGATTGATATTGCATCTGCTCTTAGTTATGTTAAATTTGATGAAGTAAAAGACTACAAAACATCTCATGTAATGTGGATCAAACTGAAAGACATCTATGTAGGAGATGACAATGTAAGAAGAGCCAAAGTAGAAAGTCTCAGAGGTCAATTTGATTAGATGAAAATGAGAGAAGACGAAATCATTGCAAAATATGTGGAAAGAATCAAAGTAAGTATGAGCAAAATCAAAGCATCTAGAGGAGACATTGATGAAAAAATAGTTGTAAGCAAGGTACCTAGAACTCTTCTTCCTATTTATGAAATTATAGTGTATGTTATTCAAGAGATGATATGTGATCCAAATAGCAATATAACTTTAGATGCTCTAGTTGGAAGATTGATAGTTTTTGAGTTGGATAACTATGATAACTATGTTCCTAGTTCCAAAGGTATTAAGTTTGCATTTTAAGCCAAACTCTCACTCAAGAAAAAGAATAAATCAAAGGTCAATGAATAAAGAAGTGAAGAAGAAACATGAGAAAGCTTTAACAGTGATCTTGAAGTTGTTGTAGTCCTACTTGCAAAGAAATATTCCAAATGCAGAGGAAAGTATAGAGGCAAGATTCCTCTAATCTATTTTTCTTGTGAAGAAATTGGTCAAATTTCTACTAGGTGCCCAAACAAAGATAACAAAGATGAGAAGAAAAGCAATAAGTACAAAGGGAAGAAGAAATTCAAGAACTACAAAGACAATGGTAAGAAATCTTGTTTTATGGCTGAAGATTTTGATAACAGTGAAGATGAAATGGTATATATTGTTGTAAAAGATGAATCTAATGATGAAGGAGATAAGATGGCACTTATCTCTCATGTTATCAAAAATGATAATTGGATTATTACTAGTGGCTACTCACATTATATGACTAGAGACAAAAAAATTTGAGCACATGGAATATTATGATGGTGGTAACGTAAGATTTGGAAACAATGAACCTTGTTACATAAGAGGAAGAGCATATATCTCTTTGACCAATGAACTTATATGTGATAATGCTTATTGGGTTGAAGGACTAAATCATAATCTACTAAATTTGGCATAATTGAATAACATTGGATTCAAGGTACAATTCATGGATGGAAAGGCCAAACTACTGGATGGAAAAGGAAATCTGGTTGGGTTTGGCAAGCAAGAAAAAGGTAATCCATTTTATCTTGATCTCAATGAAAGTTCATGTTTTATTTATCAAGTAGAAGAAATTTGGTTATGACACAAAACATTATGTCATGTAAGCTTTTATAATCTGGTTAAGATAAGAAAAAACAAAAGAGTAAGTAAACTTCGATGATCTGGTTAAGATATGCAAACACAAAAGAGTAAGAGGTATTCCTAGTTTCAGGAAACTTGATATGGGTCTATCCAAAAAAATTCAAATTGGTAAGATAAGAAAGACTAGTTTCAAAAGAAAGAACTATCATTCTGAAGAAGTATTAGAGCTTGTGCACATAGACTTATGTGGACCTATTGGAATAGAGGGTTAGAATGGAGATAAGTTTTTCATTCTTTTCATTGATGACTATTCTAGAATGATGATTGTAATGTAACTAAAAGAAAAATCAAAAGCTTTTCAAAAATTCAACTGGTACTTGGAAAGAGTAGAAAAAGAAACTAGAAAGTAGTTAAAATGTTTGAGATTAGAAAAAGGTGGTGAAATCATCTCCAATGAATTTTGCAAAGAAAAGGGAATTAAAAGACAAGTATCAACTCCTTGTACACCTCAGTAGAATGGTATAGCTGAAAGAAGGAATAGATCCATCATGGATTGTGTAAGAACATTAATGATTGAAAATAATGTTGCAATCAAATACTGGAAAGAATTTATCGGCACAACAACTCATACCTTGAATAGAGTATGGCTAAAGAAAGACACAAAAAAAACTCCTTATGAACTATGGTATGGCTACAAACCTAATGTAAGTTACTTGAAAATATTTGATAGAAAATGTTATATCTTGAAAGAATCTAGGAAAGGAAAATTTTATGTCAAAGGTGATGAAGGCATATTCCTAGGATACTCATGCAGAAGTAAAGCATACAAATGTTTGAATTTTTATACTCATAAAATCATAGAAAGTGCACATGTGAGAATTGATGAGTTTGTAGAAAAGAGAGAAGAAGAAAGCAATGAATAGCTAGAGGATTACCAAAGATTTTTTTACTATAACATGATACCCTCCCAAATCTATATGAGAGAAGAGAGTATTCACCTCCCAAGTCCCCAAAATCTCCAATAGTTACCAAGTTGTAGATAGTGCAACTTGAGTCATAGTCTAAAGGATCCAAGTCAAAAGCTACCGAGCTAGAGCAAACTGAGTTTGGTGGACCTGAGTCATAGATAATGGGACCTGAGCTTGATATTGAAGTTCATGATGAAACCAGTGATACTCATTTCAAATCCAAAGAACCTATGTTAGCAAGATAATGTTAGCATGAATGTTGATGCTATGGGGGAGCATTGTAGAACATTGTTATAACTGTGTTTGTCATTGATGACAACATAGTAATGAGTTTGTAAAAGAAAGATAGAGCAACAAGCTATGTTTTTATGTTAAGGACAATACATTACTTATCTTCTTATGCATAATTACCAACACATACTATACTATGTATTTTTCACTTGTGCAAGTGTGCAAAACTTGAATTAATAGTGTACGAAAGATATGGTTAATATACAAAGAATCACATGGAAACGAAGCATTAGGAAAGTAGTTCCTACTATATGATTGATATAGCTCATTGTAATTGACATAACGGGTTGTATAGTTAATTGGAGGTAGTATACTAACCACTGATGACATCAAAAAGTGCACATGTATGGAAGTCACACGTGTAAAAGTTTTTGTATAACTGAGCCAACAACATTAATTAAATATATATTTCATTTAATAAATGTATGATGATAAAGTGTGAAACTGACTCAAGGATTTAATATTGAGTGTGGTATAAAGGAAAGGTGTTTTCTATGTTTTAGATATCATGATTGAGATCAATGAGTAGAGAAGAGTTGTAAATTGTGAAGCAGTAGATTAGAGTGATTTGCTACTGCATGTAACTGACCTTTAGGGTTATTGTTGATGGTTACAGAGTTCCAGATCTAATATCATGATTTGAAGGTAAATAAGTCCAACATATTGGACAAAGGAAGAAGAAAAATATTGTCACACATCTATTATTCTAAAAGGAATAGTACTAAGATCAATTGGACAATGGGTTCATTGATTTGATCTTGAAGCTATTTAGATAGTAGGTTCAACTGCCTTCAACAACTCCTAACAAGTTTGGAACAACTCCTAACAGGGTTGGAATCTCCTAACAGTGATTCAAAGTCTCTTAATAGGGACTATTTGTACTAAGTGTTGTAATAGACTCCTAACAAGGTCCATCCTCTAACAAGGAATATTCATATTAGTACATCATTTTGTGGGAATCATTCCCATTGGGGTTTTCCCTCTGATCAAGGGTTTCCCTAGTGATGTAACAGTCAAACTAGACTTATTAGACTATTCAAACTCTCAAACTAGATTGCAGGAGATTTAAAGAAACATCTTAATAAGAATTGAACAGACCATTCTTTGATTTGGTAAAACACATTCCAGTTAAAATTCAAAATCATTACATATTAGAATGGCTTTCTGGCTATAGGCCAAAGAATCCATATCTTTCCACTCTCTACTCTATCTCCCATAATCTTTCTACTCTCCCATTTTTACAATTACATTGATATCTCTTTAAGAGATTCGTGGGTAGTTACAAAACTTCCCATCTTTTCATAACTGCCACCATGATTACATAAAGTTGTCTATTAATAGACAATCTTGGATAGTTACAAAAACTATCTATCTGATGACCCATCATAATCTCATTATAGTTTTTGGTTACAAATGCCATGTAATCCATTCTAAATGAAATTTTAATTCATTTAACCATTCCTTAGAAATGGTATCATTTAATTCAAGATGACTAAAACATTACAATATCACAAATCTCATCATAATGTTCAAGGGTTGAGTGCTCCCACATCATACTCCCAAACTGCAAAGATTTCCATATCCCTATGGAAATGTTGAGGAACTTTGTCTATTGCTCAAACTCTTTGCACATGAAATTGGCTCCCATCAATGGATTCCTTGTGGGTTGTTGTCACGGTGTTGCTTCATGTCCACTTCACAATGCTTCTACAACTTTGCCTCACCCAAGAGTCCTTTCACTGCCTCTCTCTCCAAGTTTGTTGGCACACATGGACCTCTCGCACAAGCCCTTGGACCATCTCTATGGCCCCCATGATAGACTACTCTGCCTTATTGCAGTTGTGAACTTCCACCCACAACCAAACATTGCATCAAAAAAACCAAATACTCACATTGCTTTTCCCATGCGGTCCTGGTGTGAGTTGCTTCTCTCACACACTCAAGAGCTTCTACCTCTAATACCATTTTGATGTAATTGACTCACTACACACTCCCAAGACTTAATCACCCTACTCAATTTTGCATATATTTCTATATCAACATTCATTAGAGGCTCTAAAATACTATCACCTTCCCATAAGAGTGTACCCATTTACCCTAAAAATAGAATCTTTACATTAGACTTCATGCTCCTCTTTGAATGAAATCTCATCATTCCATAAAAACATCTTAGTATAATGGTATAAAATATGAGATACAACTAGCTATGAACAATCATTGTATTACATCTCATCAAATATTCATTTACCTTCAAAACATTGCTTCTTGCTATCTCTGGATAGACTCACACTTAGACATGAATAAATTTTGAACCAGATCAAAACTCTTCAATTTCTCTAGTGAATATAGGCATAATTAGGCCTATAAAAACATATCCAAAGCTCACAAAAATCCAACAGTGCATTAGGGAGATATGGCCCCAACACTGAGACTATTTTTGTCTATGCCAATCAAGAACAAAATGTAGATAATTCTCTTATTTTTGAATCAAATGCCATCATTCCCAAAACAAAATGAGCATAAAAGATAAAAAATCAAACTATACTTATTAGACTATTCAAACTCTCAAACTAGATTGCAAGAGATTTAAAGAAACTTCTTAATAAAAACTGAACAGACCATTCTTTGATTTGGTAAAACACATTCCAGTTAAAATTCAAAATCATTACATATTAGAATGGCTCTTTGGCTATAGGCCAGAGAACCCATATCTTTCCACTCTCTACTCTATCTCTCATAATCTTTCTACTCTCCCATTTCTACAATTACATTGATATCTCTTTAAGAGATTCGTGCATAGTTACAAAACTTCCCATATTTTCATAACTGCCACCATGATTTCATAAAGTTCTCTATTAATAGACAATCTTGGATAGTTACAAAAACTATCTATCCGATGACCCATCATAATCTCATTATAGTTTTTGGTTACAAATGCCATGTAATCCATTCTAAATGCAATTTTAATTTATTTAACCATTCCTTAGACATCGTATCATTTCATTCAAGATGACTAAAACATTACAATATCACAAATCTCATCATAATGTTCAAGGGTTGAGATGCTCCTGCATCACCTAGTCAACATATCTAGTGTAATTACATGTGTGCATCTCTTTATGGTTGTCGTTTGCTTTGATTGAATGGTTGAAATTTCTTAAGAGGATAAATATTTTAGATTCTTATATAACTGATTCACCTACCCACCCTCTTAGTTATATTGGTGGACTATTATTTCTATCAATTGGTATTAGAGCATCAAGTCCTTGAAGGAAAAGTTTAACAACTTTGGGAGATCCATGGAAAAAAATTTCAAAAATGAAAGTCCTAGATTTGATGGCACAAATTATGATAGCTGGAAGGATAAAATGAAGACTCATCTCTATTGGAATGTTTAAATGGGAAGAGTACTTCTGAGAGGGGGGGTCAATCAGAAGTAACCAATTGTTATCCTTTCAAACCCTTAATAACATATAACTGAAATTAAAATGCATGCAAGTAAACATGTAAACAAACATAAAATGAGAGCATGCATCAAAACATAACACAAGAGATTGTGGTGACCCAAAAAACCTCCAGGAATAAGAAGGTAAAAATGGGGTGGGAATGACACCCACAAAAATTACTATAGCAATGAGTTCAACCACTTCAGATGGTTTGCCCTATTAAAGGCCTGCCTTGTTAAAGGCTTTACACTATGTCAATAGTGACCTGTTGAAAAGATTTAAAAACACTTTACATGAAGTGTCACCCTATTAAAGGATTTACATGAAGGCTTTTAAACCTAGCTAATACATAGGATTTTCTTGACCTTCTCCAAAGGCTCTCCTACCTAGTTATTAAGCTAACCTATCAGCATAGGATTTCAACCTCTAATATAATTGTGAGAGAGTATTAGAACATTTGACCTAATTGAATGCAATCTTTAATTTCTTGATTTAGGCTCTTGATCTGCTCTTCTTCTCTGATCTCTACTAGATCTAATCTCTAAATACATCCCATGTTCTGTTCTGATTAATTGGATATATAAATGTTGTTCTTTCCACTAAGTCTTTTCCTCTTCACACTAAAATTTCACTATAATCTCCCCTTATGTTTTTTTCTTCCACACATACAATGGTGCATTCATCCTCCTTATAAAGAATGTGAAGACTTATGGTTAGGTATGGATCTAGGATCCAAATTGAATCTCAAATTCTTGCTCGTACTTTGCATTTTTCTTATTGGTTGCATGCCTTCACCATTTTTCTGATGGGTTGCATGTAGATTGCATAGGGAATGTAAATGATTTGTCCTTATCCTTTTTCCCCTTCAAAATTTTTCTAAGTTAGCTCCAAAAATAGTTCACATCTTAGTTTGTGTAAATACAAACTCTTATGCTGATACTGCATTGCTTGGCACATGAAGTATTACTGATGCTCAGCACATACTATTTCTGGATTGCTTTACATCAACTACATTTCCTAGTTTTCTCAGCACCTGTTGTATCCTATATCACTCGGCATATGTTGTTTTGAGTTGCTCGGCATCTGAATGATTCTATTACTTAGCACATGAACAATTCCTATATTGCTCGGCACATAGTATATTGTAATCTGCTCAACACTAACTATGACTCGGCACCTATTGAAATTCTAGCTCGACATCTATTGTGTACTCGGCATTTATAATAAAAATGGTTAAGTGTGTTGACACTCATTTGTTAATACTATTTATTTGACCAACAATCTCCCCCTTTGACATGAGTGTCAAAAACACTTAACTAAGCATTGATGATCCTAACCTTATTGAGTACATTCTTTACTTACTCAACTTACATGCAAAATTTCAAAAAAATTGTGAGTAGCAATATACCTTATGACTCCCCCTGATGTGATTATGCCTTTAAAATTGAAATTTTGTTCCAATATGCCTAATCCTTTTTGTCCTTTGACCTATTTCTACATTCTGAGCTTGTATGTTGTATCTGATCTATGTGATGTCCCTATATTCCATGTAATTACCAAAATTTTACATCTCTCCTTCACTTTGTCTCCTTTATTACAATCATTCCATTGTATTCTCAAAATGAATGAAAGAATGGAGTGAAAGAATATATTTGATAATTACCCATAGTATCTACATATCTCCTCCATTACTTATTACTCCCCCTCTAATATATATCTCCCTCTTTTTTGACACTAATGTCAAAGGGTTCTATGGGGTAGTTCCATGTTTGGCCAAAAATGAGTTATTAACCTCTAGAAGTATCTTCAGAGTTACATCCCAGTTATTCAATGCAATATCCAATGATTTGTGTTGGATTGCAAGCTCTATTGCTAAGTCCACAAGTCCTTCATGTGTAGAAATATTGGGATCTTTCTTCAGGACTATCTCTACATGTAGTTTCTCCTTGTGGAGTACTTACAAGTGAGGGGTGATGGAAGATTGAATTTGCATTAACATAGCTTTCATATTAGCCTCCTCTGCTGATAATACAACTAGTTCCCTTTGAGTGTGAAGTGTCTAAGCAAAATGCTTCTCACTTTGAGCTGGATTGGTTGGGAGTTGTGTACTAGAAATATTCAGATTTTTCTCTAAGCTCATTATTTTCTGGCTAGTCTCATGTGTGAAGTTTGAAAATTCACATAGTTTATTATAAAGGGAGAATATATTCCCTAGTACAATTTTAACTCTATCTATTTTCTTAGCCAGGTCAACTTGTCCCAAAATGATATCATTTGATATCTTCTTATTGACCTTACCTTGGAACTTCTTCTCTGACCATTCCATTAGTTTTTCATTTGTATCATGGTCCTCATTTGTTACCTGATCAACTATATCTGATACTTGCTCTATAATTGGTCTCGATTCATCTAGAGACTATAGGCTAAAAGCATCCATGAATATGTCCTTGATTTCATTCAATGCTTGCCTGTATTTGTAGTCCTTTCCAAGTGCCTCTTGTCTTCTTCTATCCAATGCACTCTAAATTTCATTCATCTTCTCCTCAGTGAGAGTAGTAGATTCATAATAGGGTATCTTTATTTCTTCATTAAGCTCATGAATTCCATAATGAATTGTCTTGGCTAACCTAGTAGAACTCGAGCCTGGTGTTCTAATTTGCAATTCTAGTGTTCCAATGCTCAGCTACTAAAGAGTTTTTTTAGGACTACATGTTTTGGGTAGTTCAACCAAAGTTTCTATTACTAATTCCTCCTTATCTTTTGTCTCTTCTTTCTCTTCAGTTTGTTTCTCTTATGTTGTCATTCTGGTTGAGGGTGTACCTGATGACTATACTAATTTGACGGTATCATCCCTTGCTATTGCATTCAGCTCCTAAAGTGCAATTGTGACTTCTTTTGGTGGAGATGGTGGTGGAAGAAGTAGAAGTCTAGTAGATTGTGTGGTCATAGGTGGTTCTTGTGTTTGCACCTTGACTTCCTTTAATTTCATTACTACCTTCTGGACTTCATCAACACTAACCAATATTGGGCTTGAACATAGCCTATCTCCTTGTGTTGATTGGTCAAGGATCTTTGCTAGATCCTCTACAGTTAATGAATTGATGTTTTGACTAGAACTGTCAATGACATCCTTTATCTTAATTGTCTCTACAAGTGTGATGGTAGAATGAGGAGGGCTAGGAGATGGTAGTTGTGTGTCTACACACTCTATTCTTGTTTCTCACCTATCCTCATTTCCTCTTCTTTACTCATTTCCTCCTCCTTCTCTTCTTTGTCCTTCTTTTCTTCTTCCACTTTCTTCTCTTCTACTTTCTTCTCCTCTACCTTCTTTCTTCTTGCTTCTTTTATTTCTTTTGTTTTTGCACTTGCTTCTGCCTTGTATTCTTCATCAAATACATCATCAATTTTCTTGTAAATAATTTTCCACACTTTTTTTGTTTTTCTCACAACCTCTTCAATTTTGTTTTGTAAAATACTAAATGCCCTATATTTTGGAGTAAATCTACTATTGTTCCTTTTGACTGCATTTTTTATTTGACTTTTACTCAAATCAGGCAACATTCTTGCTAAGGTAGACAGCCTTATTTCTTTCTTAGTTTGCAAAAAAAAATTCCATTTTTCCTCTACAATCTTATATAATTCCTTTGGCAATGAAATTTCCAGTTCAAGAGGTGTATGTTTATATTCTACCATTGTAATTTAGACAGATTTCTCTATTTTATTTTGCTCATCCTTTGTGAGCTTATTAAAATTTACATTCTTCAAATCATTTAATCTCCATTCCTAATCTTAGCACATAATTTATCAATAGAAGACTTTGATGGATGACTTACCACTTTAAATTAATTGTGGTCTTCTAATTCTATCCTTTCTTCATTTGAATTAGGTTAAGCCACAAATTTTCTTCTTTTCTTTAGCTCTTCTTCAGTCTTCTTAGTGGATTTAGTTTTCTTTGCTACTTCTTGTTTTGCCTTCTATGTTGTAGCTCTTGTAGTAGCTCTAGTTATAGTCTTCTTGGGTATAGGCTTTTCCACTTTCTTTGGCTTGGGCTGAGGAGCAGGTGGTACTTTTTCCTTTCTCTTGGTGACCTTGGTTTGGATGGATGTTTCCTCGGCTTCTTCTTTCTCTGCACCTTCTTCTTCATCCTCTCCCAATCCTTGAGTCAATTGTGGAGACTCTTTTTCAGGCTCATCTCCTTCGTTGTAATCTTCTTCTTTATCATCACTTATTTCTTCTGCTTCATCTGTAGTACCTATCTCTCCAATATTTTCCCCAAATTTCTTTTTGATCTTCTTGACCAATTTATCCTTCTTCTTTACTATTGAGGTTGCTTTGAGGTCTGTTACCACCCTTGATTTAACAATTTTATAGGTTCCAAAATATTTTTTAGTTTTATCAATTTTCTCTGCAAGTAGAGCTGTAATAGCTACTGAAGCTAGATCCACATCAAGTTCATAGCCCAGTGGTCTAAGCCATCTGACTCTAGGGATGACTACTTGTATGTAGGTATAGTCAATATCCACTAGAAAACAAATGTCTTTTTCATGTTGCTCCACTAATGATACTAGAATTCTCATTCTCTATTTCATGGATTGTTTGAAATCTTCAAAATAACTAGTCATTTGGACATCAAAGTTTTCACCCATTTGATCAATGAATCCATTTATTTGATCAGCAATAGTCTTATCTAGATCCCATCTTACCTTTCCTATTGAGGGGAATTCTTTCATAATGTAGAAGAACATGCAAATCAATGCTACACCAAATTTGCATTGAGCCCCTTTTGATTTCCTTATGGCTGCCAAGTTTTCATTGATTTGTTGCATCATCAACTCTGCAAGATCATAAGTATGATCCTTTTTCACTAGCTTGTAGGCAACATCCACTACTATGTAGGGTACACTATTTAACTTGCTGGACTGATAAAATTTGTGAGATATAATCTTGAAAGCAAAATCTAGTAGGGGGTTTTTGATGGTGTCAATTGTCATACCCATGTTATTCCACTTGGAACCATTGTTTTTCTCAATTTCCTCCCTCTTATCACTCCTTCAGGTTTTGGAACAGTCTAGGGTTGGGATACCAGTGACCCTATGTATAGGTTTCTTTGTGAACTTTATTGGCCCAATTTCTAGGCAAAAAGCTCCGCCATGGATTCTGCTCAACACAATGTGTATCCATTCTATTTTAAAGACAATAGGGAAAACTAGGGTTTTGGTCAGACCCTTCTTTTTGACTATGGAGAATTCATCCTTAAGTTTCCCATTTTCATAGAGCTTATCAAATGCATTGAAAATCTCCAAATCCCTATGGCTCCTATCTTATAGTTGTAGCATTTGCATACATCCTAAACCATAACTAGTTTATCAAGAATCATGGATAGGGCACCAACAGGGTCCTTTTTGTAAACACTTTTAGGGATGGGTCTAAACTCTGGTTGTCTAACTTCATTGCTAACTAGTTGAATTTCCAACCCTTCCTTTTCCTTTGTAGATTTAGAACTAGATGCCATCTTTAACTGAACTAGGGCTTACTATTTACAAATTTTTCAAACTGCATAACTAGGCACTTGAATGAAATACCTAATAAATCGATGAAATGGAGTTGGGTTGCTATTGAATTGTTGTAAATCACCTTTTGATTGTTGAGAAATTGCTTAATCACTCTGCTCATCTTTGCTCTTTATTTGAATGAATGAAAAAGTAAACAATTTTCACTTTTATGAGGCTTGAAACCTAGCATTTATTGCTTTTGTGCTTACAGTTGTACACTCGGCTTCCAAAGGATTTTCCAACTCGGCATCAATTCTATTTCATTCACTCAGTAGCTACTATCTTGTTTCACTTAGCATCTACTGAACTTGTTAATTACTTGGCAGTCACTATCATCTCTTTACTCAGCATGTACTAGAGTTTTACTTGACAACCAAAGGTAGCTTGGCATCATCTTTCAACTTTTATCCTTGCATCTTAACTTATGTAAATTTCTTCTTTGCAGTGTTCCTATGTTCTTTTGGGCTGATGTATGATACATCTTCATATGTATTAGCCCTTTGTTCCTTTCTAGTGCTTAATTTCATGAGGTGTGATCACTTGACCTCTTGGGTGAAGTCATCTCTCCATATGATGTGTTGCATTCACCTTTTTGCTACCATGTCTTCTTCATATCTTTCCTGATATGTTCCACATTAAATTTTTCTTTTCCCTTATTAACTTAAGTCTTGGGTGCTTTGACCTTTGTTGGACATTTCCTACTAATATGACTAGTCTTCAAGTAACTAAAACAAGTAGTTTGATTCAACCATTTGATGTAACTTCCCTTAAAGTGTGTCCTTATGCAATTTTCAGGAATGTGTCCATACTCTTGGTAATAGTGATAGTTATACCTAGTGTTGTAATCCCAATTGTAGTGATGTACATGATTGATGCCTCTTGCAGGCTGATTAGGTGTCCACATAGGCTTTGATCTGCATTCAAATGCTCTATGTCCATTTTTTTGCAATTGTAGTAGTGACCCTCAAATCTTGGTGTCCTCGTGGTCTTGGTTCTACAGTCTTGTGCTAAATGTCCTTGCTTTTTGCACTCATGATAGAAGTTTTCATTTTTAGGCTTATCATGCTGATGACTATTCTTGCTTCTGCATATATTAGAGGTATGTCCCTTTTTACCATAGAAATGACAAGTAGGTTTAGGGTTCTTACCTTTATCGCTTCTTTGTTCTGCAGTCTTGGATGATTCTCCTTGTTCAGTGTTGATATGTCCAAGTCATGTAGTGTCATTGCTTGCCCTTGGTGATTTCAGCAATTGCTCAAAGTATTTGATGGCCTCATCAGGTTTATTGTATCTTTTTTCTATTTCCTTTTCTCTCTTCAATTCATTCTACAATTTCTCATTCTATATCTTCAAGGTGGAGATCTCATTATCCTTCATGTTTAGCTCATGATGAGCATTCATCATTTGGCTCAAAGTATCTAACTGCATATTTGAAATCTTTTCAAATTCAATTATCTTCTCTTCTAATCTATTGATGAGATTTCTCTTTTCATCTTCTACCATGATCTTGTCTCCAATAGCTCTTTTCTTTTGTTCAGTTACTTCACAAAGCAACACAGCTTGTGTTTCTTTTTCAAGCTTGAGTAATCTGATTTCTTCATCTTGTGCTCTATTTTTCTCTATTAATTATGCTATTGCTACATCAAATTCCTTAGAGTCTCCATTGGAAAAAACTTGTGAGGTGTCAATCTCCTTTTAGTGTATGTCATTTTAAGCTATGTCTATCTCCTTTCTTCTTTACAAAGATTTTTTCAGTTCCTCCCTAGCTTCCTCTACTTTGTGTAGAGCTAGTTGCACATCAATCACCTGATTGTCAATGATCTTCCCAAGTTTGAAAACTTCCATCTTCTAATCTTTTTCTCCAAGTTGTTAGGCTTCTCCTTATGAGAGCCAGAGCTTTGATACCAATTTTTGGAATGTTTAAATTAGAAGAGTACTTCTGAGAGTGGGTGGGGTGGGGGGGTGAATCAGAAGTAACCAATTGTTATCCTTTCAAACCCTTAATAAAATATAACTAAAATTAACATGCATGGAAGTAAACATGTAAACAAATTTAAAATGAGAGCATGCATCAACACATAACACAAGAGATTTTGGTGACCCAGAAACCATCCACGAATAAGAAGGTAAAATTGGGGTGGGGATGACACCCACAAAAATTACTATAGCAATGAGTTCAACCATTTCTGATGGTTTTCCCTGTTAAAGGCTTTACACTGTGTCAATAGTGACCTATTGAAAGGATTTGCAAACACTGTACATGAATTTTTACACTGTTAAAGGATTTACATGAAGGCTATTAATCTCACCTAATACATAGGATTTTCTTGACCTTCTCCAAAGGCTCTCCTACCTAGCTATTAAGCTAACCTATCACCATAGGATTTCAACCTCTAATACAATTGTGAGAGAATATTAGAACATTTGATCTAATTGAATGCAATCTCAAATTGCTTGATTCAAGCTCTTGATCTACTCATCCTCTTCTGATCTCTACTAGATCTAATCTCTAGATAAGTCCCCTATTCTATTTTGATTAATTGGATGTATAAATGTTGTTCTTTCTACTAAGTCTTCTCCTCTTCACACTAAAATTTTGCTATAATCTCACCTTATGCTAGTTTCTTCCACACATATAATGGTGCATTCATCCTCCTTATAAATAATGTGAAGACTTAGGGTTAGGTATGGATCTATGATCCAAACTAAATCTCAAATTCTCGCTCATACTTTGCATTTTTCTTATTGGTTGCATGCCTTCACCATTTTTTTGATTGGTTGCATGCAGATTGCATAGGGAATGTAAATGATTCATTCTTATCCTTTTTCTCCTTCAAAATTTGTCTAAGTCACCTCCAAAAATGGTTCACATCTTAGTTTTTACAAATACAAACTCTTATGTTGATCTTGCATTGCTTGGCACATGAAGTATTATTGATGCTTCACACATACTATTTTTGGATTGCTTAGCATCAACTACATTTCCTAGTTTTCTTAACATCTATTGTATCCTATATCACTTGACATATGTTGTTTTGAGTTTCTCAGCATTTGAATGATTATGTTACTCAGCACATGAACAATTCCTATATTGTGCAGCACATACTAGATTGTAATCTTCTCGGCACTAATGATGACTTGGCACCTATTAAAATTTTGGCTTGGCATCTATTGTGTACTCGGCATGTATAATAAAAATGGTTAAATGTGTTGACAATCATTTTTCAATACTATTTATTTGACTAACAATCTCTTGTGCATGGGTCCAAGATATTGGCTTGTAACCAGGGCATCTAAAAATGTTGTTGAAGAAGACAATATTGAAACCTATACTAAGAAGTAGAGAGAAGTATTTATGTGCAACATAAGGGTAAGAGAAGAAATATTGTCAGCTCTACCTAAAAGTGAGTTCAATTAGGTAAAACAACTCAAAACATCTCATGAAATTTGGAAAACTTTAGAGGCTAATTATGAGGGTGATACAAATGGAAAAAGGGTTAGATTACAAAAATTTTATTGCACATTCTAAGATGCTAGAATGATGGAAGATGAATCTATAAGAAGCTATATTGGAAAAATATCTAAGATTATTGCAAGAATCACATCTCTTGGTGGAAATAAATTTGATGATGAAGTGATATGGAAGATCTTGAAAAGTATGACACCACCTTTCAAGACAATAGCATAGATGATTCAGCTGATGATACCTTGTCCTACTAATTTCACCAAAGAAAAATTGCTTGGTAGATTGGATCCTACATAATTCAATCTTAAACAATTTGGAGAATTAGAAAAAGTTGAGACAACATTTAGTGAATTGAATATCAAACCTAGTCTAGTAAGGAACACAAAAGCATAGAGAGATATTGCTAGTAGCGGCAAGACTATTGAGGATAAGATACAAGGAGTGGCTCTTCTTGTGGAAAGAGAAAATGATGGTAATAATATCTTTAAATGTTGGACATATAATGAATATGCTCATTATACATCTAAGTGTCCTCAAAGAGAAAGAAAGTACAAGGGAAGATTCAAATCTAGAAGACCTAGAAATTGCTTATATGCTAATGAAGAAAAAGAGAAAGAAGAATCTAATCAAAACAAGAGTGAAGATGAATTGGGATTCATAACTATAAAGGAGGATGATCTTGAATAGAGAAATTAGAGAAGAAAGTGTGTTGATCTCACAAGTTGAAAAGAAAGATTAGATTATTGATAGTGGTTGTTTACATCACATGACTGGTGATATGAGCAAGTTTGTCAAATTTAGAAGCCATGATGGAGGAAATGTCAAATTTAGAAGCCATGATGGAGGAATTGTCAAATTAGGGAACAATGCATCCTATCACATTACAAGAATTAGATCTATCACATTTTAAGGTAAAACATATATTGTTGATATTTATTTTGTTGATGGACTAAAACATAACTTGTTAAGTATTGGATAGCTTATGGACAAAGGTTACCAATTGTAGTTTGGTAATAACACGTGCATTATTAAGAACAAGGAAGGAAAACTACTAGGTACTAGCATCAGAACCAAAGGTAATGTAATTCAATTAAAATCCACTGAAACAACATGCTTGGTAGTTAAGATTGACAATAGTTGGTTATAGCACAGAAGATTTTGTCACATAAACTTTGATAACATTGTGAAATCCAATGATGCACTTGCTGTGAGAGATTTACCTAAGATCACTAAGCCCACTAATATTATTTGTAAGGAATGTATTTTGGCTAAGTAGAAGAAAGTCTCATTTCTTAGCAAGCATTTTTGTACTACACAAAAGTTAGAATTAGTTCATATAGATCTGAGTGATCCTGTAAGAACAAGAGGATTCTATGGAGAAAGATATTTTATGACTTTTGTTGATGATTTTACTAGAATAATGTGGGTAGCCTTTCTTAAGGAAAAATTAGAAGCATTTGAGAAATTCAAGATATTTGAGAACAAAGTAGAGAAGGAATCTAGAGATTAAATCAAAAGCCTAAGATCAAATAGAGGAGGAGAATTCACTTCTAGAGAATTCAATATCTTTTGTGAATAGCATGGTATTAGGAGACAACTATCCTCACCCCATACACCTAAGTAGAATGGGATTGGTGAAAGAAGAAACAAATCAATTCCTAAAGCAACAAGAGCTATGTTATTCAAGAATGATGTACCAAAAACCTTTTAGAGAGAAGCAGTCAATACAACAATATACACACTAAATAAAGTGTAGATTAGAAATGGTATGGACAAAACACCCTATAAATTATGGTTTGGTTACTCATCATTGGTCAAATATTTCAAAATATTTGGAAGAAAATGCTATATTAAAATAAATGATGATATTGGTAAGTTTGATCCACGGAGTGATGAAGGTATGTTCCTTGGCTATTCGTTAAAAAGTAAAGCTTACAGATGATTCAACTATAGAAGAAAAGCTATAGTAGAGTGTGCAAATGTTAAAATAGATGAAAATTTTGGTAGTAAGGAAAAGATGATGGATTATAGCTCTGATGGAGATGATTATTCTGGGATGACCAAAAATTGTAATGAACTATTTCTCAAGACTAATAATGACTTATAGAATAATGTGCAAACTGAAGATGTAAGAGAAGAACATAGCACAATGCCTAAAATTAAAATTGAAGCAGCAACTCCTACCCCAAATAGGAATTTGATAAGAAATCATCATGTTGATCAAATAATAGGAAGTAAAGAAAAAAGAGTAATGACAAGAAGTTGAATTAATGAAGAACTATGCCTAATATCTTAAGTAGAACCAAATAGCACAGATGAAACAATCAAAGATGATCATTGGATAAAAGCAATGGAGGAAGAAATTTAGCAGATAATTAAAAATGACACATGGGAATTAGTTCCTGGACCCAAGGACAAAAATGTGATTGGCACAAAATGGGTATTCAAAAATAAAATGAATGAATAGTGAGAAGTAATAAGAAACAAAGCAATACTTGTATGCAAAGATTACTCTCAGCAAGAAGGAATTGATTATGAGGAAATATATACATCTATAGAAAGAATGGAAGTATTCAGAATGTTCCTAGCATATGCAGAAAATACGAATTTTAAGGTATATCAGATGGATGTTAAGTCAGCATTCTTGAATGGAGAACTTGAAGAAGAAGTTTATATTGAGCAACCTAGAGGTTTTCCTTTTACAGAAGAGAAGGATATGGTTTGCACACTAAAGAAAGCCTTGTATGGATTAAATCAAGCAACTAGAACCTGGTATGCAAGGTTGGATAAATACTTATTAAAGCTTGGATTTGCTAAAGGAACAACAGATAGTAACTTGTACTTGAAATAAATACAAGATGGTTTGTTGATAATTATTGTATTTGTTGATGATATCATTTTTGGAGGAAATGATGAAACCAGTAACAAATTCTTAGAAGATATGAAGAATGAGTTTGAGATGAGCATGATAGGAAAAATGAAATTTTTCTTAGGATTACAACTAGTTCAGAACAAAGAAGGTATCTTTATTTCTCAAACCAAGTATTTGAATTTTTTTTTGAAAAGATTTGGTCTAGAAAATTGCAAACCTGTTGGAACTCCAATGGTAACTAGCCACAAGTTATCAAGCAAGGATGAGACACCTACTATTGAACAAAAGAAGTACAAATCTATGATTGGAGGATTGTAGTATTTGACTCATAGTAGACCTGATATAGCTAATGTGGTTGAAATTGTGGCAATATTTCAAGCTGATCCTAAAGAATATCACTACGCAGCAATAAAAATTGTTGGAAATCTAATTGAAAAGATCACTGTGAGAAGAACATTGAAGATCAAAGAGGGAGATTGTTGTTAACAGAATATTTTCAATCATTATTTTATCATTTGATGTCAAACCTACTATGTGTAGGAATGAAATTTTCTTATAGATCCAAGTACTATCACTTATTTGATTGGTGAAGAGGATTTAATCAACAAGATCTAACAAGAGTACCTAAGGGAAAGGTTGAGTTATGATATTGTAATGAAGCGCAAAGATCAGTTAAGACAATGGTTAAATGATGTATTGATAACATACTAAAGATACAGAGGTTGGCCACACTTAGAAACACTAGAGGAATAAGTTGTAACAAGTTTGATTGCAAAGCTTGAACTAAGTTCATTAGTGGGTGCCAAGCAAGCTAGTTGAAGTTGAGCAAATTCTTAGTTGGAGCTGAGCAAACAAAAAATCTAGTGTGTGCTGAGTAAAGATCAGGTGTCAAGTGAAGTTCAAGTGCCAAGAAAAGTAACAGGGGTTGAGCATCAAAAAATCTTAGTAGGTGTCAAGTGAACTTCGAGTGTTGAGCATCAACAAATGTAGTTGATGCTAAGTAACACAGTATGTGCCAAGGATCAGAATTTCAATAGTTTTAAGCTATTGCATTATTGGAAATGTTAATGATTCACCAAATCTGGGCCAACAAAGTTGTTACCTTGAATTTTGTGAACTAGTTGGAGGATAAGGATGACGAGCTAGTGGCACGGAATTTTATGTAAACTATTTTTGTGCGAATTTAAAAGGATTATTCAAGAAGTTTCTAGAGGAAACATAATATGGGTTAGATTCAATGAATTCTATTTAATCCATACAAATTAAAATTAAAGAAGGGAAGAATCAAGTGGGAAAAAAAACTCCAAGACTTTTATTTAAGGATTCATAGACCAAGATGTTAGATTGTGTTGATTGATCAGGAAAGTACTGTACATACTTCATAAATTCTTTGGGATTCGAGGCATCGCCTCAAAAAAAAAAATTGGGCCCTATTTTATCAAGATTTTGGGCTGACATGAAATTATTAATTATAACCCTAAAGCAGTTAAAATACTTGTATAAAAGGCCTTAGGGTTAGGGATTGTTTCAGAAGGTGTGATGCAAAATTGGTTCTTGCAGTGGTATTGAGCTATAAGGGATTATGGATTGTAATCAAGTTGTAATCACTGGATCATAAAATGTTGGGCTTACTATTTGGTGGAGGTAGCCCAGGGATTGGGTGAACCACATTAAATCTTGGTGCCTTGTGTTCTTTTTTGTGTGATCTATTATTTTTTGTTATTGGTTATATTTGCATGTAATTATTGTTTCTATCTGTGGTTTAATCCTAACAAGTGGTATCAAAGCCTAGTTTTATTTCAGTTATCCTGTATAGGAAAGTTTTACGGTTGAGTGGGAGTCTCACAGTTGAGTGGGTGCAATATCAATAGATGAGTGTAAAATGAGGTTTGATAGGTTTAATGGGAAAAACTTGCAGTTATGGAAGATGCAAATGGAAAAATATTTGTATTAGAAGGATTTATGGAAGTTGTTGGAAGGCAAAGCCAAGAATCAAGGATCTATGTCAAATGTGAATGAGATCTTTTAGACAAAAAGGCAATTGGAAGAATTCAATTATGCTTTGCATGATCGATGGCATTTAATATTACAAAAGCAAAGATGATAAAAGAATTGATGAAAACCCTAGTGACACTGTATCAAAAGCCCTTTGCTTCAAACAAGGTATTTCTCACGAAGCATTTATTTAGTATGAAAATGGTAGAAGGTGGATCTATTATAGATCATTTAAATGAGTTAAATACTATTACTAGTTACTTATCTTCTGTGGATATCAATTTTGAAGAAGAAATTAGGGCTCTCTTGATTTTGTGTTCTTTGCCTAAAAGTTGGGATGGCTTGGTAATGGTTGTGAGTAATTATGTTCCCCTAAAATATGATGATGAGATTGGTGTTACTTTGAGTGAGGAAACTCGTAAGAAAACTTCAAGTGGAACTAAATTAGGAAGTGTTTTGAATGCACAAAGCAGTGGTAAAATGACTGAGAGAGGAAGTAATTTTGGAAATCGTGGCAAATCAAGAGGAAAGTCAAAGGGGAGGACGTCTCAATCAAGAGGACTGAACAATTGTTGGTACTGTGGGAAACTAGGACATATAAAGAAATATTTTTGGAATCGAAAGAAAAATGAAGATAAATCAAATGGAAACAAGGAGGAAAATGTGGTAAGTAACAAATCCAAAGAGGATGCTTTGGTTCTACTTTTAGAAAGTGTTGATGATTCATGGGTTTTAGATTCTAGTGCTTCATTTCATGCTACACCTCATAGAGATTATTTCATTGATTATGTCCAAGGGGATTTTGGGCATGTTTATTTAGGGGTTGGAAAGGGAAAAATTAAGATTAAGTTGTAGAATAGGAATTATTGGCTACTACATGAGATAAGACATGTTCCAAGGTTGAGTAGGAATTTAATTTCAGAAGAGCAACTCGGTAATGAGGGTTGTGTAGTTACTATTAATGATAAAAATTGGAACGTTTCAAAAGGTTCCCTTATAGTAGCAAAATGTGTTAGAGTAGGCACCTTATATCTTTGTACAAGTCATATTATTCCTTCTACTTTAATTATTTCAGAGAAAAAAGAATGTTCAGGAACAATTGTTGTAGTTGAGCAGGTAGAACAAATAGCTATTGTAGATTCTAATACAATGTTGTGGAAAAATAGACTTGGGCACTTCAGTGAGAAAGGTATGAAAGTACTTCATTCAAAGAAATTTTTTCTAGGTTCAAAATGTGTTAATATGGATTTTTTTGAAATTTGTATTATGGAAAACAAAAGAGAGTGAGTTTTGCAAAGACTAGGAAGGAAAATAAAAGGGAGAAATTAGAGCTTGTGCATACTGATGTATGGGGACCGGCTCAGGTAGCTTCCCTTGGTGGCTCTCACTACTATGTCACATTTATTGATGACACAACTGGAAAAATATGGGTTTATTTCCTTAGAAATAAATCTTATGTATTTCAAACTTTTAAGAAATGGAAATGCTTGGTTGAAAATGAGACTGGTAAAAAATTAAAATGTCTCAGATCTAATAATGGTGGTGAGTATTATAGTCATGAATTTGAATATTATTACTCCACTAATGGTATTTGTAGATACAAAATTTTTCCAAGGACTCCACAGGAAAATGGATTGGGTGAACTCATGAACAGGACTATAATGGAACATGCAAGGAGCATGAGGTTGCATGTTGGGTTTCCCTTACACGTGTGGGTGGAGGCTATCAATATTGTTGTATATTTGATTAATAGAGGACCCTCTACTCCTTTGGGCTATGGTATTCTAGAGGAGGCATGGACTGGTAAGAAGGTGAGTTATTCTTTTCTCAAAACTTTTAGTTGTGAAGCATTTGCTCACATAGATTCTAAAAATAGAACCAAGCTAGAAGCTAAGTCAAAGAAATATTTATTTTTTGGATATGGCATTAATGATTTTGGTTATAGGCTTTGGGATTTTGAAAATCATAAAATTGTAAGAAGCAGGGATGTCATATTCAATGAGAAAGTGTTGTACAAAGATCTAATGTAGCAATATGCGAAGAAAGAAGATGATTATGTAGTGCTGGATGATACTCCAAAAGCTTATGTTCTAGCCATTCCTCATGATGTGCAACAACAAATACCATACACACTAGTGAATGTTAGATGGTCAACAAGGAAAATTAGACCTCCAGAAAGATTTTCTAGCTCTTTGTATTATATTTTGCTTACTGATGCTAGTGAACCTCAAAGTTATGATGAAGCTATGTAGGTGGATACTAAGATCCAATAGGAGTCTACAATGAAAGATGAAATGGACTCTTTGCTAAAGATTAAGACATGGGATTTGTGCAAGTTGCCTATAGATAAAAAGGCTTTACCGAATAAGTGAGATTATAGGTTAAAAGAAGAGGATGGAGGTAAGAAAATATTTAAAGCTAGGTTAGTTGTAAAAGGATTTGCACAAAAAAAGGGAATTGATTTTGATGAGATATTTTCTCCTGTTGTTAAAATGACTTCTATACATAATGTTTTAAGTCTAGTGGCTATTGAAGATTTGCATTTGGAGTAGCTAGATGTTAAAATAGCCTTCCTTCATGGTGATTTCAATGAAGAGATATATATGGCTCAGCCACAGGGATTTGTAGTCAAAGGTAAGGAGAACTTAGTGTGCAAATTGAAGAAAAGTTTATATGGCTTGAAGCAAGCACCTTGGCAATGGTATCTAAAATTTGACAATTTTATGCATGAGCATGGCTATAGTATGTGTCATTTAGATCATTCTGTCTACTTTAAGAGGTTGGATGATGATAGCTACATTATTTTATGTTTATATGTTGATGATATGCGTGTAGTTGGGTCTAACATGGATCACATTGAGGGGCTAAAAAGCCAATTAACACATGCATTTTCTATGAAGGATTTGGAGGCAGAAAAAAAATCCTTGGTATGAAGATTTGCAGAGATAGGAAAACTAGAACATTGATGCTATCTCAAGCTGATTATGTTGAGAAGGTGTTGTAATGTTTCTCTATGGAGAATGCTAAAGCTATCAGCACACTTTTACTAGCCATTTGAAATTGACTAAGGAGATGTGTCCCAAGACATGAGAAGAGGAGGAGAAGATGTCCAAGGTACCCTATGCTTCAACTGTAGGAATATTATGTATGCTATGGTATGTACTAGGTCAGATATTGCACATGTAGTGGGAGTTGTTAGCAGGTATATGACTCATCTAAGAATTGAGCATTGGAATGCAATCAAATAGATTCTCAGATATTTGAGAGGAACATCCAATAAGTGTTTACACTTTGGGGGATCTATTACTGATTTATAGGACTATGTTGACTTAGACTTGGCAGGGGATATTGATATTAGGTGGAGTACTACAAGTTACGTCTTTACTGTTGGAGGGGCAGTCGTGAGCTGGGTTTCTAGGTTACAAAAGTTTAATGATTTATCCACTATAGAGGCAGAGTATGTAGCCGCTACAGAGGCAACCAAGGATATGATATGGCTTCAGTTCTTCTTGCAAGAATTGGGACATCCTTAGAAGGAAAATTATTTGTTCACAGATAGTCAGTGTTCCATTCATCTTGCAAAGAATTCAGCTCTACATTCAAAGACCAAACACATACAGTTGCAGTACCATTTCATTCAGTCAATTTTGGAGGATGGATAGTTAAAGCTAGAGAAGATACATACCAATGACAATCTAGTAGATATGTTGACAAAGGTAGTAACAAGGGAGAAGCTAAAATTCTCTTAAGCTTTGGTTGGTCTTCTAAACTGAATATAAATAAAAGAATAGTAGAGTCTAGGGTGGTTTGATCCAGTGGGAGCAGTATTGCTATAGGATCAGTCTCCAAGTGGGAGATTGTTATTTAGTGTGGAGCTTGATCAGTCCCCAACTGAGAGATTATTAGATTGTGGTGACTGATCAGGAAAGTATTGTACATAATTCATAAATTTTGTAGCATTGCTATAGGATCAGTCTCCAATTGGGAGATTGTTATTTAGTGTGGAGCCTAATCAGTCTTGAAGTGAGAGATTGTTAGATTGTGGTGACTGATCAAGAAAGTATTGTACATACTTCATAAATTCTTTAGGGTTTAGGGTATTGCCCTAAAAAAAAAATTGGGCCCTATTTTATTGAGCCCTATTTTATCTGGATTTTGGGCCGACATGTAATTATTAATTACAACCCTAAAGTGGTTAAAATACTTATATAAAAGGCCTTAGGGTTAGGGATTGTTTTATAAGGTGTGATGAAAAATTGGTTCTTGCAGAAGTATTGAGCTATAAAGAATTATGGGTTGTAATCAAGTTGTAATCACTAGATCATAAAATATTGGACTTGATGTTTGGTGGACGTAGCCCAGGGATTGGGTGAACCATGTCAAATCTTGGTGCCTTGTGTTCTTTTCTATGTGATCTATTATTTTCTATTATTGGTTATATTTGCATGTAATTGTTATTTCTATCCGTAATTTAATCCACACAAGAAGCAAGAGCTACTAATGTGCAAAATTGTGAAGTGGTTAAAAGGATGTTAAGGAGAAGACATATAGGAGAAGGAAGAATAGAGAATAGAGGCTCTACTTCAAAAAGTGGTTGAAAAGAGATGATTGCACTGGTACACTAGGCATGGAAACTCAAGGAGACAAAGCCTGAAAGGAGGGAAAGTTGTCAGAACTACAAGAGATTGAAAGCTACACAATGTTATGAGCTAAGAAGTGATCTGAGATCTGCAAGTTGAGTTGTATTCTCTAATCAGGTCAAAACCCTTTATTGTCACTCTGTAGCAATTGTATCAGTTAGGGTAAAGGAAAATCCTATAGACTTAAGTTGGTTTAATAGACATTTGTAAATCCTTTAATAGGGTGACATTCCACGTGAATGTTCTAAAGTCCTCTAACCAGGCCCACTTCTAATAGGGTGGTTAAATCCTCTAACAAGGTCACATTTAATAGTGTGTTGTAGCCTTTAACAAGGAAAGTCTTTCATAGGGCATCACTTCAGAAGAGTGAGAATGGAGTAGCATGTTACTAGCCATTTTTCTCAAATTGGGTTTCCACATAAATCATTGTGTTATGTGTTGATTCTTTATGTGTTATGCTTGCATGTTTATTTACAGTAACTTGTTGATTAGGAAAGTTAAAGCTTGGATGAATGAATGGTTGAATGGGCTCACTATACTTAGTGAAAAGTTTGAATTGGATATTTAGACCTTGAATAATTGATTCACACTCCCCCCCCTGCCCCCTGCCCTTAGTTATTCTAAAGAATTTCTAAAAATTGGTATCAGAGCCATCTGTTGATTTAGTTTCAAGGTACTAGAAGCAGGAAGATCAAGATGTCCAAAAGAGAAGTCCCCAAGCTTAACAAAGATAACTTTGTTGCATGGTAGAGTCTGATGAAATTGTACCTTGGATCAATAGGTGATTATGCAAAAACCTCAATTGGAATAGAACATGTAGACCTAGTTGGACCCCTCACTACAGATGATTTGAGCAAAAGGAAGGAGCACAATCAGGCAATATTAGAGATTACCTCTGCACTCAGTTATGGTGAATTTGATGGCATCAAAGGATGTGACATTGTATTAAAGATGTAGAAAGCCTTGTTAGATATTTATGGAGGAGATCAAAATGTTCAGAGAGTAAAGAGAAAAAGCCTCAAAGGAAAGTTTCATGACATGAAAATGGAGGAAGGAGAGAATGTTGCTCAATATGAATCTAGAATGAAAGAAGTGGTAAGTGCAATAAGAATTCTACATGGTTAATTGGAAGAAGAGACTATCAACAACAAATACTTAAGAACCTGTTACCTCCAGTTTTACAGCCAAGGATTTAGATTCAAACGCACGGCTTATTCAATGGTTAGTCTCAGAGTTGGAATTTTAATACTACGACCCGCGAGTTTTTTGGCCGACAGATCTAAGTGGTATCGACGGTTGGCGCCATCGCGCTATAAAGAAAATGCATGATATTTATGATAGCACGATGACACCCTGAGGACACGTTGCAGAGGTGGGTCCGGCATTCCACGGGTCAAAAAAGGTTCTTAATGCCCTTGGCACTATGTCGCTATCGCTAATCGGTCGAAAAACCTCCATAGCAACATAACACCCGGCAAAAATAGTCACGGCGATGAATTTTGATGACCGGTAGAATCAGGTGTTGAGGCGACGAATTAGGAGAAACCACGTGTGCTAGGTCAGAGTTCCTGTCGGCATAGCTAACACAGTCGGGGCTTACGTTCACCACCGTCGGATCAGCTCGGATCAATGGTAAGCGCCATCACACTATGGAGGAGTTGCGCGAGGGTTATGACAGCGACATCGCACCCTGGTGATGCGTGTCAGGTGGGGCTGTGTCTCAAAGCAATTCCAAGTGTATCGACATGGAGGGCGAAAGCATGAGGTACGACGAGTCCTCACGATCATCAAATTTGGTCACATCAATGGATGGCACCATCTCGCTATGGTGAAGATGTGCAGATTTTATAATAGCGACATGGTGACCATCTGCCACGTAGATCGACATGGGCTAGGTCTCACCAAGGATTACCAGGTGTCATTCAGAGTTTGGTAGCAGATCGCAGAGTACAACAGGTCAAAAGTTTTGTGGCAGTGGGTAAACAGGTTTCATGGCCCAAAGGTTTCAAAAAATGGCGAGGCGCTATGGCGCCAATGGAAAACCAATGCTTTTCTGATGGCGACATAGCGCCCAAACAGAAAGTTCACTGTGGCAAGGAAGGATCAGGCAGATGGGTCCCGTCGGTACTCTACAACGCAATTTGTCAGCCCAGTGTCAAGATAGTGAATCAAATGGGGACACATGTAAATCTCAAGGCATGCTGTCAGTGGGCGCTATGGCGCTATGGGAGTTTGGTCTCGATTTTTGCATAGTGACATGGCACCTAGCTGACACATGGTCGCTCTACGGATCAGGTCTTGGGTTGCCAGCTAGTCTTCATCAAACCAAACAGGGAAGTGCCACATGTATGAGTCAGTGCACAGCATACAGCGGGCCTAGTAGTCTCAGCACGAATGGTGAGTCTTCACGATCGTCAGATCCGCAGGGATCTACGACTGGCGCTATCTCGTTATCGAGAACTGCCCAGGAGTTAACATCGGCGACATAGCGCCTTTGCGCCACGTGTCTTGGTGGGGCCACATTTCATGCCACCGGTGCAGTTAGATTTAAGTGACCAACAGACCAACGAGGAGATGCCACATATCAACGGGCCCGATGAATCACGAGAAAAGGAGGGTCACAAGAGGGAGAGTTTTGTGACTGTCAGATTGGAAGGGATCGATGGCAGGCGCCATCTCACCATGGTGAAGCTGCAAGGTTTTTTGCATCACGACTTGGCACCCTTTTGCCACGTGTCGATGGGGTCAAGTCTCGCCAGGATGCGTTGCTAAGGTGGTGCCAAACAGGATGGGCTCAGTCGCGGATTGGAGGGTCCATGGAGAATCAAGAATTGCCACATATGCCAGGTCAGGGCACGGACATGTCGTGGGACCAGTTTCTTGACACAACCAGCACATTGCAGAGGTGGGTTCTACACCGTCAGATCTACAGGGATTAGCGGCAGGCGCTATCTTGCCATGGAGAAACTACGTGAATTTTATGATAGCGAGTTAGCGCCCGTGTGACACGTGTCCTGGTGGAACCATGTTTCATGCAACTGGCACAGTAAGGACTAAGCGATCGATGGACCAATGGGGAAGTGCCACATGTGCCGCGAGCTCAGTGATTTACAAGGGAAGAGGTTGCAAAATGATGAGTCTCCATGATTGTTGGATCAAGGCCAATCGACGGTAGGCGCCATCGCGCTATGGCGGAGATGTGCAAGGGTTATGTTGGCGACACAACGCCTTGTTGACACGCGTCCTGTCGGCGCAGTCTAGGATGGTGGTTGGCGGTTAGTGTAACCATCACCATCATGATAGTATTCAGGGTGGCACAGTTAGTCCAATGAAGGGTGGTCGACCGCGAGAGGACCTCTAGGTGGTGAAATAAAGAAATGCAATTGGCCCACGCGGCCTAGTTGGCGCATAGGGAGCCCGGTTGACCTTTTGACCTTGATGGATTCATGAACCAAGAGGTGAGGATAATCAATTTTGTCGTGCGATCTGATCTCCATGATCAATATTGACCTACCAGAGTAAATGTAAAGCACAGAATGACACTCCACCCACCCGTTGATCCATCTACCAGGTCGGAGCGCAGTTATGGCACCGTTTTCAGTCTTCTCAGGACATTATTGGCGAAGGAGATCAAATTTTTTGGAGATTTTTTCCATGATTTTCTTCCATGGTACTCAATGGCAGGTAGTTGCAGGGTCATTTCAGCCAAAAAGATCTTAGTTATGCCTAAACTATAAAGGCAAGTTTTGTACATTTTGTAAGGGGACTCTTCCTAATTTTCTCGGCTGCTGCTTGCAGACTTGCAGTAAAAATCCCTTAGTCTCTGAGCTAGATAAACATCCTGTATCATCTCTTTCAGCCATCAATGTGTATGTGTATCGTTTTGCCTCTCGTTGATGCATTGTTGAGATCAGTGGTTTGCATATTGTATCTATCTTTGGCCTATTGAATAATATACAAGTGAAATCTTCTGTTTCCTGGTGTTATTTAGTTAGTCTCTTGATCTGCATGTGGCTGCTGGTTGATATAAGTCTGAATGAATGTATGACCTTGAATGTTACCCTAGTTCTATAGTGCATATATGGGTAGGAAAATGAGTCTGAACACTCTATTTTGGTGCATCACCGCCTTAGATTAGACTAGGTAGATTTGCTTTAATGCTCTCTTTCTCCCTTTCCCCTCTGAGAATAGATAGGTGCGCCCTGATAGTAAGAGGAAGCCGGCCTTCTCCGGAGACTCAACCTCATAGTTCAAGTCCCACAGCTTGGAGGTTGTTTCCATATTTCACTAGGTTGTCCTCACGCATAGGCCTTGCACAAGGGTGCAAACCTAAGTGACAACAAAACCCTACTCCCCATCTATGCTATTAGAGTTTTAGTCATCCAAGAGCTAAGGTGTGTACAAGGAAACACACTAACCTTTGAAGGAATAGTAGGAAGACTCACTACATTTGAAATATCCAACTTGGACAACTATAGACCCAAGAACCTTAAATCTACTTTCAAGGCCAAGTGACATTGAAAGACATTAAGGAGGTAACATCAAAAAGGAAGAGTAGAAAAGGAAAACATGCATCTAGTGATAGCAGCATAGATGAAGAAGATGTGGAATAGTTCAAAGCATTATTGGCAAGGAGATTCCATAGAGGCAAAGGTAAATTCAAAGGTAAGATATCCATCATTTGTTTCAATTGCAATGAACTAGGACATATTTCTGCAAGGTGTATGTAGAAGAAGACCTACAAAGAAGGAAACAAGTACAAGAATAAGAGAGAAGATGATAGTAGATATTACAAGGGCAAAGGTAAAAGATGCTACATTGTTGAAGAAGATTCTAATAAGAATGATAATTAATTAGTCTATGTGGCCATGAAGGATAAATCAGGTAAAGATGAAGATGAAGCAACAGTATTGGTAACCTGTGTGAACAAGAATGACAAGTGGATCATAGAAATTAGATGCTAACATTATATGACAGAAGAAAAAAGTAAGTTCACTACCTTTACTCAATATGATGGAAATAGTGTTAGATTTCAAAATGATGCTCCATGTCAAAATAAATAAAAAGGTTCAATTAAACTTATAAAGAAATTTTTGTGTGATAATGCATAGTATGTTGAAGGATTGAACTACAACTTGTTGAGTGTATCACAGTTAGGTAATGTAGGTTGCCAAGTAGAATTTGAAAATGAAACTGTCAAGAGCTATGACACTGATGGAAATCTAATAAGAAAAGGTGAACAAACTAGGAGTAACTTGTTTTACCTAGATATGGAAGATGCAACTTATCTTGTTGTTAGAATTGATGATGTGTGGTTATGGCATAAAAGATTGTTTCATGTTGATTTTGACAATCTAATTAGCATTAGGAAAAAGAAGAAAATTAGAGGTTTTCCCAAACTAAAGAAGCCTAAAAACACAATGTGCAAACAATTTCAACTAGGGAAGATGACCAAGTCTAGTTTCAAAAGCAAAACATACACTTCCAAAGAAGTACTAGAGTTAGTCCATAAAGATTTGTGTGGTTCAATAGAAGTGAAAAGTTACCTAGGAGACAAATACATAATGCTATTTGTGGATGACTATTTAAGGATGATGACTACTATGTTTTTGAAGAAAAAAATTGATGTATTTCAAATGTTTAAGTGGTATTTGGCTAGAGGTTAAAAGGAAATAGGAAAGAGTCTAAAGTGCCTAAGATCAGATAGAGGAGGTGAGTTTACATCAAAGGAATTTGAAATATTCTACAATGACAAAGGCATCAAGAGACAAACATCAGCACCAAGAACTCCACCACATAATGGTATTGTTGAAAGAAGGAATAGATCAATAATAGGCAGTGTTAGAACATTGATGATGGAGAAAAATGTTGCTCTAAAGTATTAGAGAGAAGTTGTAAGCACTGTAGTCTACACATTGAATAGAGTCAAAGTCAAAAAAGATAAAAATTCAACACCTTTTGAATTATGGTATGGTCACTCATCTAATGTAAAACATTTGAAAGTATTTGGTTGCAAATGCTATAATCTTAAAGATACTAGAAATTGAAAGTTTGATGCAAAAAGTGATGAAGAGATATTCCTTGGATACTCCACTAGAAGCAAACAATATAAATGTTTCAATATTGACACTAACAAGATTGTTGAGAGTGCAAATGTAAATTTTGATGAGCATGCAGAAGTTTAGGATGATGGAACTAAATAACTAGAAGATTATAGATCTTTTTTATATTTCTATGAAGGAATGACTGTTGAAGATGATGCTACCAATCAAGTTGGAAATCAGCAACAAATCTCAGTATCAGCCAAGTCACACCCAATGAATGTCGAGTTACATTCAGAAGCCGAGTTGCAGAATAAAGGAAATGCACATTCTGACTCTAAAAATAGTACAGATGAAAGAGGAAATGAAGTACCAAATAGAGAAGAATCAACTGACTCTAAAGTTGAAGAATCAAGCGCTGTCTAATCAGGGTCACCTTCTGCTCCATCTCCTTTACCAACTGGGGCCCAATAGATACTCGATCCTCGATCCTATCCCAACTCAAGGGTGTCCTGCACGGTCTCCCATACAAAGCCTCATATGGCGGCATACCTATGGAAGAATGATGCCCATTTTTATAGGCAAACTTGACAAGATGAAGGTATGCCTCCCATTTGACCTAATGGTCCATCACGTACATACGTAGCATGTCCTCCAAAACCTGATTCACTCGCTCGGTCTGGCCATCGGTCTGAGGATGGTACGCTGTACTAAAATTGAGCCTAGTGCCCAGGGCCAACTGTAACTCTCTCCAAAATGAAGAAGTGAATAAAGAGTCTCTATCAAAGATGATCTTATGGGGAACACCATGAAGTCTAACAATGTCCCGCAAGAACACCTGAGCTATGTCTCGTGCTATAAATGTAGTATGCACGAGTGAGAAATGGGCAACCTTGGTCAATGTGTCAACTATCACCAAAATGATATCATGGCGATGAGATGACATAGGAAGACCAACAATAAAATCCATAGATATAGTGTCCCATTTCCATACTGCAATCTCATGCGGCTGGAGAAGCCCGCCAGGATGACGGTGTTCCGCCTTCACCCTCTAGCACTCGAGGCATCTCGCAACTATGCTAGCAATCTGCACTCTCATGCCTGGCCAATGATACAACTACCTCAAATCTGCATGTAACTTCTTAACACTGCGGTGCGCTGCATAAGGTGCTCTGTGAGCCTCAAGTACAATGAGCTCGCGCAAACCCCCAATGGAAGGTACATACATACGTCCCCTATGCCACAAAAGTCCATTGGACTCCAAGGAATACTCTGCAAACTTCCCTTCCAAGGGTCTCTGAGAATGTACTAACTAACTTACTTCTGCATAAAGCTCATCAGCTGGTAAGTGTTGCAAGATCCGCTCTCTCAAGTCGGCGCAAGTAGTCACAGATGAAAGTTCATGGTGCCTTCTGCTTAAGGCATCTGCAACCACATTCTCCTTTCCCTTGATGTAATGAACATCAAAATCATACTCACACAGGAACTCCATCCACCTTCTTTGCCTAGCATTAAGGTTCAGCTAAGAAAATATGTACTGCAAGCTCTGGTGATCGGAATGAAGCTCGAATCTATGACCCAGAAGGAAATGTCGCCATCTCACCAAGGCATTAACCACTGCCGCTAGTTCTAGGTCATGAGTAGGATAATTGAGTTCATGAGTCTTCAACTTCCTACACTCAAAGGAAATAGGCCACCCTTCCTGCATAAGGACTGCTCCTAAACCATCTAAAGATGCATCGGTGCACACCAAAAAATCTGCAATAGGATCTCGTACTGCGAGAATCGATGCACTTGTGAGGGCTCTCTTGAGCTCTTCAAAAGCTCTACCACACTTCTCTGTCCACTCGTACTTCTTCCCCTTTCTCTCAAGAGAAGTGATGGGGTGTGCCAATCTAGAGAATCCTGAAATGAAGCGTCGATAATAACCTGCTAGCCCCATAAAGCTCCTCACTTTGGTAACACTGGTGGGTGCTGGCCAATCCATGATAGCCCTGATCTTTGATGGGTCTACTGAGACACCATCACCCGATACGACATGACCCAGATAATGTATCTCAGGTTTGAAGAATGCACACTTCGACAAGCTGCCAAACAACTAATTCTCTCTCAGCCTCTGCACTACTTGTCTCAGGTGCTCTTCATGCTCTCTCTCATCATGAGAATAAATCAAAATGTCACCAAGAAACACAACCACAAACTTATCCAAAAAGGTACAAAATAATCCATTCATGAGGCTCATGAATACAGATGGAGCATTTGTAAGGCCGAAAGGTACCACGATGAACTCGTAGTGGCCATACCTAGTACGAAAAGTTGTCTTGGGGATATCACTATCCACAATTCTCAACTGATGGTAACCTGACTTTAGGTCAATCTTTGAAAATACTCGAGCACCCTGCAACTGGTCAAAGAGATCATCAATTTTGGGAAGAGGATATCGATTCTTGATGGTCACCTTGTTCAATTGTCGATAATTGATACACAACCTAAGTGATCCATCCTTCTTCTCGACGAAAATCATCGGTGCACCCCAAGGTGACACACTAGGTCGTATATGCCCCTTCTCCAAGAGTTCTTCCAACTGAGCCTTTAGCTCACTAAGCTCATGAGTAGTCATCCTATAAGGTGCTCTTGAAACTGGCTCAGCTCCTGGCACTAGGTCTATGTGGAAATCCACTGCCCGTGGTGGAGGCATACCAGGAAGCTCTGAAGGAAACACATCTGCAAACTCCTGAAGGATTGGAAAATCATCAAATGATGGCTCCCTTTCTGATTCTTCCTCTGGGTCACTGATAGTGATAGCAAATAACTGACAACCCTTTTGCATGCACCATCTAAGCTGCATAGCGGAAATCATACGAAGGGACACTATCCTCTTCACTCCGAAGATCTCCCTAGAGATACCATCATCATCCACACATTCCACCCTCTTCTGTCGACAATCCACCTTGGCGTTGTGGGCACAAAGCCAATCCATGCCAAGGACAACATCATAAGAACCTAGAGGGGTAATGCATAGGTCAGTCCTAGTGGACATGTCTCCAATCTACATCTGACAACTCCACACCATGGAACTAACTGACACTCTGGCTCTTGAGGCTAACTCTACCTCCCAACTAACATCCTGTCTAACTGCCACTAGCCCGCAACGCTCCACCACAAATGGAGATAGAAAAGAGTCAGTAGCTTCGGAATCAAATAAAACTGCAACCATATGGCCATGTATAATATCTGTGGCCTCGATAACTGTGGCCTAATGCTTAGCCTGGCGATTGTCAACCACTGCAAAAACTCTATGGGATCTACCCATGTCACCAACTGTCGGCTCTAAAAAAGCCCTGCTCTAACCACTGGATGCCTGTCCCTGCGGACACTCCCTAGCTATATGACCCATGCCACCACAAGTGTAGCATGGTCCGCAAGTATAAGATCGTGCACCCTGTGACCCAGACTGCTATGGGCCTCCTGATCAGCTAGATCTGCTGAATCCTCCCCTAGAAGACTGCTGAGTCTTCACTGACTGAGACTGTGGGGCCTGTACTTCCTGCTCCTGCCTAGGACCCTGTGACTGCCACTGCTTGGGTTTAGAGCCCTGATAACCATGAGAAGGTTTCTTCTCTTGCTGTTGCTGGGGTTTTGGTTGCTAAGACTGTTGGCCCATAGAGAACCCTGTTGTATAATTCTGATTCCCTTTCCAAGGGGGTTTCTGCAGGAAGGAGTTTCGGTTTTGAGGCCGATCCCATGACTCCTGCCTCCCTCGAGTGTCCTCAGCAACTAGTTCTATCTCCACTACTTGTCTAAAAGTGGTAGGGAAGGCCATCCTAACTGGGCCCTGAAGAGAGAAATTCAAACCCATGATAAAGTGATGCACCCGTAGTTTCTCGTCCTTCATGTATTCCACATAGGGAAGGAGCTCGAGAAACCTACTCTTGTACTGAGCCACTGTAAGGCCTCTCTGATAAAGAGAATGGAACTCCTCTATCTGCTTCTGCCGAAAATGCTCTGACAAGTACCTCTCGTGAAATCTTTCTAAGAAAGATTCCCATGTGAGGGTGTCCATCCTCACTCCACCAATGATCTCCTCCTGATGCCACCAGTTGGAGGCATCCCCTCTCAACTGATGAACTGCTAGTCGTGCTTTTAGATTACTCCCATAAGGGCATAACCCAAAGCACTGCTGTAAGCTCTGCAACCATGCCTCTGCTACTGAACCCTCAGTGGTACCGGTAAACAATGGTGGTCTGAGTCGTATCAATTCCCTGATGGCATCCCCTACATTCCTAGGAGGTCTTTCAAAAGGGGGTTCTCTCTGGTGTATGGACTCTTCCTCGTGATCATCCTGACCCTCTATCTGTCTCGGTGGGGGACTCCTAGTCCTCTCTCTGACTCTGGGCCCGCCTCCTCCGGGTCCCTCTACTTCCACTACTGGAATCTGCTGGACTGGCTGAACTATAGGTACCACTCTCTGCTGAACTACACAGATCAAACTCTGGAGTGCATCAATTATGTCCTGGTTTGGGTTCGGTGGTGGTGGAGGTGGTGGTGGAGGTGGAGGTGGTCCACCTTCCTATCCCGCTCTACCACCCCCAGCCTTATGACCCCTGCCTCGCCAGTTGCGAGTAACAGGCGGCATCTACACAATTAAAATTTTGAGTTAAGTTTAGGAAGCATAATGGTTTAAGGTTCCTAGTGTTGAAACACGGGCTCTGATACCAAAATCTCATGCCCAAAACTTGAAGGCAAAAACACACACACAATTTTTTTTTTTGAATTAATAATTAAACATGCCCTAGGTTTGAAATGATTGATAATAGTTTTAGTACAGGTTCTTTACTTTTCGTCTTAAGGTTATAAACATGAGGGCGATTACATTATTAAGATTTGAAAACTTTAGTTATAAGATTTATATCGATAAGCTTATTTAACTTTCAACAATAAGAAAACAATTATTTAAATGACAAAGAAATTGTATTCGAGTTTAGATTTATTGAAAATGTATAATCAAAATCAACTATAACTTCTTAGAAAATAATCAATTCACAACCCAATCGATATTGAAAAGTCACTTTAAGGAAAAACAATTTCACTAGAATTCAAACTGAATATATGTGTATCAAATTGATTACTTTAACCTTTCAACTATAAAACCACTTAATCATTTTAACAGTAATCTTCATTAAAAAAAAAAAATTTAAAAAAACTTTAAGTAAAAATAACACTAAACTATCAAATTTAACTATCATAAGTCCTAATTAATCATAATATAATACTAATGCTAAACAATACTAAATAATTTATACACTCAGACTAACTATCAATAACATGATAATGACGAACTAAAGCACAACATATAATTTAAATTAATGATACAACTATTTGATTTAAAGCAAAACTAAAGTAAAATTATTGACATAATAAAAGAAAAATTAACTTAACTAGAATTAACACTAAAATCCAATCTTAAATTATACTATCAAAATTATTACTTAAACTAACATAATTAAAACGAACTAACTACGATTAAGCAAAAAAAAACTAAACTATAATCATAAACTTAAAATAAACAAACTAACCTATACTAACACAACTTATTACTTAACAAATTAAGATTACATTTAACACTAACTATTAGAAGATGCTAATAAGGAAACTTAAATTAAATAAATAACAATTTAAAAATTAACATTATTAATCAAATGACAAAACAAAAATAATCTAACATCTAACCAAATTTATTAACAAATGAACTAATATAAAACTAAACTAAAATAACATATCAACTTAACTACTAAATTACCCACCACATCCAATACTACTTCCTTCAAACCCCATGCGCTGACCTGTCCATCCCATCTATGCACTCTAACTCCAAGCGCTGACAAAGGGTACGAGTCAGGTCTGTCCCCCACTGCGCAAGGCAGAGCCTACCAAGGACTAGACGCAAGGTAAGGTGGGGATATAAGTTTCTTATTTGAAAAACAAACAATCCTTTAAATCAGTCCCATCCCAAAGTAAAGGCCTCCGTCCCAAGGTGGATGTGAGCAAGTCTTCCAAGAGAGCACTTAGGAATGCGAGAAACTACACTTGCCTCCAATGCTGACCTAAGGAGAGGGGGATTCATATCCCACCTAAAGCATTAAACTAAAACAACTTGCCCACCTATCCGTGCACTTCCTAAGCATTTTCTTTCTTTCCAAATTGCACTCTGCCCAAGGGGAGGTCATGAGTTGTCAAGATAAAAAGGTATGAGAAGAATTAAAAAGGTGAATTTTAAATAGTGTCATGCCAAAGGAAATCAATCCATGGACAAGACAACCTGCGAAATTCTCTGGAGGGGAAATAGGGTGATGTCACCCTGAGGAAAATTAATGACTTGATTAATTTAAAACTTTCCCAAGCCCATTTCAAGAGCTGGCGCCAACTAAGGAGGAGTTAAAGCAAAGTTAATTTGGTGAGGGATAGGATACTAAGATATTTATTATATTAGTTTAAAATTATGTTTACACCATTTCTAATATCATTATTATTCTAAATTAATTTTACAAGCCTTAACATATGTTTCAAAAGAGGATATTTAAAAGAATATTCTCTGCTCCAAAACAAGAATGATTACATTCTCTCATACAAACTCCGGCATCCTGTAAGTGGATTATTTGATAATTTGTCTACTCTCTCTCTCTCTCTCTTGAAACTCAATGTATATTTTTCTTTTGCAACTATATTACCACAATAGGTGTTTGCATTCTCTTATAAATTTTGAGTTTATCATCTCCATGAACCTCAAATGGCCATGCATTTCAATGAAACCACATTACATGAAATAACCATCTACGTATTCATTTAACTATCTAATAAAACTGATGGATCAACATAATGACTAAACTAGTCTTAAGGCAATTGAGAAAATAAGAGATCAAAATGATAATGCTCCATTCCTTTTGAAAGGAGTATCAAAATACACAAAGTTATTTCTCTATCATGTTTCAATTTTTAGCTTGGATCTCTTGACATAATTCTTCCTACATGTTCTTGCAAATTTATTTTCAACACAATCAACCATGAACTAAATCATTTCAAACTTGATAAAGACACCATACATTTACATGGATTAGCAACATCTCTCTCTACAGTCCATATGAATAGAGGCATCACCACACATCACAAATTGAATCATGTATAATTGAACATCATTGTTGCATCTTATCTTTGATACACATTCATATGACAACATAGGATACGAAAATTTTAAGAGAAGTAAATTTACTCAATCACTTATTTTATTATCAACCTGATTCAAGGCTCAGCTGGGAAAGAATCAGGAAGGAAACCCAGCTTCGTTGCCATATATAATAAGGTTTAAAAAATACAATTTACAATAGGATCTCAATCCCAATTTTCAATAATTTTATCAAATTTTCTTCATGATCATAATCAAGGAGTTTGTAATGTCTTCTAAATCTCATTTCAAGAACCATGGAGGAAACCAATAACTGATTGGGTGACAACCAAGCAGAACCAAAAGAACATCAAGCATGCATAATCATACATGGTTTACACAATAAGATTCACAGTGAATCAAGACTAGGGAGAGGTGGATTCTTCCAACTGGAGAAGTCAAACACAACACCAAATCAAATGCCCAATCGGGGCCAATAACCAAGAACTTTCGTTCTTCCATTTAAACTTGCCATACTCATACTAGGTTTGTGCTGACGGGTAGGGGCCCATAACACCCTACCCTTTATCCCTCTTCTCATCCTGAGAAGAGACTCTACACAGGTTGGAGTCCAACTAAACAGACCTCTCCCAAAATTGGTCACTTCTGCCCTCTCCTAGGGTGAGTAATACCAAAACACCCATGCAAGGAAACTCAAAAATGCAAACATAAACAAGAAAGGAAAACAACCAAAATAGCAAGGTTTACAAATCTTCCCAACATACCCACAACCATACAACAGTAAAACAACAACAAGGTAACAAGAACATGAAACAAAACATAAAAACTGAATAAGGGAGATGGGAGTTTCCTACCTTCACAAAGAGGTAATGGCAATGAACCAATTTGAGTAGACTATCCCTCCTTCCTTCAAGCTTCAAGAAATATTCTCTAAATGTAGAGATTGGTTAACCCCCACCACTAGACCAAGGAAGGCCTCTAAATAAGCCTCCAACTCAACCACCCAAAAGGAGCAATAACTATCTCCACCCACTTAGCCACTCTAGAAACTCCTAACACAACCTACACCATGGTTAAACCCTAAAAGGAGGTGTGGTAAGAAAACTCATGACAACCACTTGCAATTTTCGCACAAAGGCAAAAAGGGGACTTTTGTGTGACCTCAAAAGTCAAAAAAAGGGGCTTAGGGGTTGGAAAAGACCCCTAACCCATACCCATACCCTTTAGTTAGAATAAAAACATGTTAAAAGCCTTAGGAAAGAGGTTTAGAGACAAAATAAAATCTAGGAATAAAATAGGTCCCTCTAACAACTCTAACTAGCAAATTAAGCACATAAACATTTTACGAGTGTCAACCGACACTGAAAAAGCATAATTACGAACAATAGGGTTTCCAAATTTTAGCACATGGAGATCAATTTTGTTCCTTCGTAGGGTTTCTCAGCTAAATATCTGCACACTCATTGCACACATTAGTAGTCCCATAAAATCACATGTATATAAACGTATATGTATCAAAAAATTTCAAAATTTGAAACATACATTAATAAATTTTCTTCTCCCTTCATAATTCTTAACCATTTGAAATATCGTAAATCAAATCTCAATCCTACATCTACTGATTTCGTCAACATACATATACATGAACATTAAATGACAATCATCAAATATATCTGGAAATCACATCACACAACATGAAATAATAAAATATGTTCTAAGCATCACATAATGTCTCGACATCTTGAGTCGCAGATAACAAAATAAGAGTAATATATCACTATGCTACGATGGGTCGGGGTGAGGCCTCACACTGTTATCATTTATTGTGATAACACAAGTATGGTTAACATGTCTAAGAATCCTATTTTTTATTCTATGACTAAGAACATAGCTATAAAGTATCATGTGTTGAGAGAGAAAGTTGCAGAGAAAGAAATTAGACTAGAGCATACCAACACTAAGGAATAGATTGTAGACATTTTCACAAAGGCCTTACCAAAGGATACATTTGAGTACTTGAGAAGCATGCCTGGGGTTATGCCCCTACCTAGTTTAGAGTACAAGACACAAAAGTGCATCAATCTAGGGTACATACCAACATTGTTAGACTAGACTAAATGTTGATGCTTCCTCAATGGGGCTCATCTGTGATGAATAGAGTCAGCAAAGGACTCTTGGTAATTGGTAATTGGTATGCAAAAGTATCTATAGATGCTTGAGTTTTTTATAGAGTTGTATGAAAAAAATTTAAAGAAAAAAACCGGCTTGTGGTCATGCTAATTAGATGTTCAAGAAAATTGAACCATTTGTGTACTATCTTTGACATTGATATCAATGGGGGAGAAGTATGGCATGAAAAAAATTGTACTATGGGGGAGAAGTGTTACAATAGAGGATTTGCATAAAGCAAGATTTGATTAATGAAGAGATTTTTTGGTATTCTTGGAACTAGATGCTTTTCATCTATGTTTTCATCAATGCCAAAGGGGGATATTGTTAGCATGAATGCTGATGTGATCGAGGAGCATTGCATAATATTGTTATAATTATGTGTGTCATTGATGATAACATAGTAATGAGTTTGTAAAATATTGACAAAGCAGCAGACTATGATTTTTATGTTAAGGACAATACATTACTTATCTACTTATGCATAGTTACCAGCACATACTATGGTATGTACTTATAACTTGGGCAAGTGTGTAGAACCTAAATTGATAGTGTACAGAAGATATGGTTGATATATAGAGAACCACATGGAAATAGGGCACTAGGAAAATAGATCCTACTATATGATTGATACAGCTCATTGTAATTGACATAAAGGGTTGTGTAGTTAGTTGGAGGTAGTATACTAACCACTAATGACATCAGATAGTGTGCATGTATAGAAGTTGAATGTGTAAGAGTTTTTGTATAACTGAGCTGATAGCATTAATTAAATGTATATTTCATTTAATAAACTTAAGATGATAAAGTTTGAAGCTAACTCAAGGATTTAATATTGAATGTGGTATAAAGGAAAGATTTTTTCTGTGTTTTAGATATCATGATTGAGATTGATGAGAAAAGAAGAGTTGTGAATTGTGAAGCAGAAAAGCAAAATGATTTTCTAATGCATGTAAGTGGCCTTAAGGGTTATTGTTGATGGTTACAAAGTTCTAGATCTGATATCATGATCTAAAGGTGAAGAAGTCCAACATATTGGATAGAGGAAGAAGAAAAAGATTTCCACACATCTATTATTCTGAAAATGAATAGTACTAAGATTAATTGGATAGTGGATTCATTGATCTGATCCTGAAGCTATTTGGACAGTGGGTTCAACTATCTTCTACAACTCCTAACAATACCATATCTGGCTTTCCTTTTGAATGACATATTGGCTAGGTTTTATGGTAGGAGTAAAAGAAAATTATTCATACTTCCTTGGATTGATTAGGATATTCTTGGATTATAGTAGCCATTTTGTCATTCATTTCTTCCATAATTTCAGTAAAAAAAAAAAATCATCAATTTATTTATTTTATCATTGATCAATTTTGCATATGCTCATGGATTGTAATCTTTGTTAAAAACATTCACAAATTAAAGTGCCTTGTTGTAGACACTCAAATTTTCCTTCTTAACTTCTTGTTCTTGCAAGGAAAACTCATTTTTCATAATATACTCAAGATAATAAAATTTATGAGCATGGTGTTTAGATTTAGTTCTCCAATTGAACATCTCATAAAATCCTCAGGGTTAGAAAACATAGCATGAAAAGTAGCCATATTATAAGGATTCAAAAAATTATAAAGAAATAACCATGTCCCTTTCGTGATTACAAATTTTATGGGCAATAGTATATGAAGGAAAAATGGTTCCCCTAGATCTTCCTTCCAATTCAGCTTCCTTCATACCACCAATTTGCCACAAAACTTCCACCACACCAACCTTAAGAGGTACTTGATAAGGAAAAACATGAGGGGTGTAATGCCTACCCCTAATTTACTTTTTAGATTGTAGTGTCAAATTCTTGTAGGCTTCTAGGAGTATTCCTAAGTCTAAGGGGAGTGGATGTAATGCCTACCCCAAGTTGAATTTTCATTTATTTTTTGTCATATTCTTTTAAGCCTATTCTATGATAATATTTTATGATTAATGGTACTTGGTTACTAGATTGATTAGATGTTATTTAATACTCAGTTGAGTTATGTGATGAGATACTTGAGTTATTTAGGTATTTCATATGTTCATGATTATTTTGATGATGATATATGTATGTTCAATTAGTGATTTTCAGACATCTCATGATTATAGTTAGATGTGTGATTTATATGCAATTTCTATAGACAATTACCCCATACTTGTATGTGTATGGTGTACCTATATTTTTTACTTTGTGAGTAACATTCCTAATGTGGTTGAGGGAGGAGTTGTAGTCACCTGCTAGTTGGGATCTACATGATGCACCACTTCTTTCCATTTCATGTTTAGTTTAGAATATATGTGTATGCACATGTGTGGATTTTATGTCGATTGCAGGTATCGAGCATCGACTTCCCTGAAGTATCAAGATGGGCGTACTCTATCATAGAATCTCAGTAGTATAAGTGGGGAGATAATTCTTGAGTCCAAACCCTAACCTAAGCCAATTTTCCTATAAAGTAGGACAAGTATCTGAGTTGTTTACCCATCTGAATTCATCAAGTGATGTGAATTCATGATTTTGACCCTAGAGTTTGATTATGCTCTTTGTCTTCAGTTGAGTTGTCATAATTAGTCTTGTGGGTCTATTTTGATTTTTAGTTATAATTAAATCAAACTAAAAGATAATTTAATGATTTAATTTAATAAAAATTTAATATATAAAAATCAATATTTATTATATTTAATTAATTGAAAAATTAATTAAATAAAAGAATTAAATTTTAAGATATAGGTAAGGTTCTAATTTTGGCATAATTATATTTATTTTATTTAATAATAATTATTATATAGGAGTTTTATTTTAATAATAAACTCTAAATAATATTATTAGTTGAATTAATAAATATATTATTAAAATGTCTTGTGATTTAATAAGAGAGAGAAAGCATTAATTTAATAAAGTTTATTTTAATTAAATTGCATAAAGGTGGTGCATGAAAATTAAAATATAATAGAGTAATTAGGAAAAAGGTTTTTCACATAATTGTACAATCAAAGCCCTAAATTGTAGAAAAAATCTTTATTAGGAAATTAGAGTTCATTTCTCAACACTGAGGTTTGGAGGAGTCAATTTTTTGGGAAGAGGGTTTTCGAAAGGAAAATAATTGTTTGTGAATTTTGTACATTCATCGTTTAGCATTAGATCCAGGTAGGATCTCATGAGTTTTGCATAGAGTTCTTGCATTGAAAATATTTATCTTCTTTGTGTCTATTGTGTTTCTATTTTAAGAATTCTTTTGGGTGAAACCCTTGTTTGAAAAATTTTGATTTCCATTATTCAATTGCCTATGATTTATTCTAAAACTCTTGTTGTGATTCTATGGTTTTTCATTTCTAAATCAAATGGAAACAGATGAAGATTGAAACCCTTGTGTATGAATTTGATTGTTCTTCATTTTTTAAAACCTCTATAAATAAATTGAAAATCAAAAACCCTTGTTTGGTAGATTTTATAGAGTTGTGATTTGATTAAATTGGAAAAGAGATCAGAATTTTGATACACAAAATTTGATTGATTATGTGTTTTTTGTCCTATCAGACCTAAGGTGAAATTTATTTATTTTCAAATATATTTATAAAATAATTACCATATTAATTAAATTACTCTGATAATTATAATATAAACAATGCATTGGTTATTGTGTGGGGGGCATTAAATTTATTTAAGGGGCCTTTTCTTCTCGTATTTTCTTGTTGTACATTGGAGAAGGTTTTCTTTATAAAAAAATTAATATAACTTTGGGTGGGCGGGGACCACCACACCCCCACCCCCTTCTCTCCTCCCATTTTTATCATAGGAATGTGATGTCAACCAAGGTTGTCATGCAATCCTTGACTATCACAGCAGTCGAGGCTACCAATGCAGTTTGCCACACGCTGGCCTAGGGCCACGTGGTTGCAACCCCACCTTGGGGTTAAAGTAAGATGAGTTGTTTTTAATTTTATTTATTTTTTTAAATTTTATTTTTAGTAATGATTTTAATATATGTAAAATTCAAAAATAGTTTTTATATATAGTAATTTTAATAATTATTAAATGTTTAGTTATTGAATATTTTATATATATTATAATTATTGTTACTAATAATAATTACTATTTTATTAAAAGAATATAGTTTATTTTATTAATGATTTAGTATAAATTATTAATAATTAAATAATTATGATCTTTAATAAATTTATTGATTATTGTTAAATCATTGAATACATTTTAAATGGAAGATTGTTAATTATCAAAGTAATTTTTGGAGAATAAATTTGTGAATGGTGAGTAGGGATAAATTGGTAAACACAAGTGTTGATTGATAGTTCAATGTCATATTTAATTGACTTTTAATAAGGTTTTTGAATCTATTATTCTTGTGAACATAGAAAGCTTAGTAATTAACATATTTTAAAAAGACAAAAATTGAAACCCTACTTGTATATCAAGTTTTGTGTTTTGAAAATGAATTGAACTATGAAAACTATATTTAAGCAACTTTTTATGATTTGTTGACTATTGAGACTCATGTGGACTTGAGAACATTCACAAATCTATAATACTTGAAAATGAAAAATGAAAACTTGAAACCATAGTGAAAATTGAACTTTTGCGTTCTAAAAACCTAATGAGTTATGAAAGTTATGTTTTTATGTACTTTATGTTACGTGTGGTTTACTGTTGCGGGTTCTAGGTTTTGACTTAGTACTTTTCCTAGTTAGGAAGTTTACTAAAGGCTATGATGTTATGGCTTATTTTGGTTATGATCTTTTATATCAGACCATGGTGATGTGTCATGTGTCTTCTATGATGAGTTTGATCAGATGTTTTGTTGTGCTTTCCAATTTTTGTGTAGATCTGAGGTGAATGGTATGACTTTTCTAGTATAACCTTTGAGTCTTTGATTAGTTATCTTTGGATTGCTTTCTAGTTGCTTGTTTAGGACTGACGTGATTATTGTGATCTTTTTCGGTGATGTCATGTGATGTCATGATTTGGTATACATGTACTTGATTTTGGATTAGTCCTCTTAGGATGATTGTATTGGTGAAATCTATGATTTTTATCAGTGATAATTTAGTATTTTTCAGTTGCTTGTTTAATAAATGATGTGTATTTTATGATCTTATGAGATCTTCTTCTTTTACTAAGCTTAGGGTAGGTTATCTTTATGTCATGTTGGGAAGTGGCTTGTAATGGAGGCTAGAGCCCTAAGTGGCTACCTAGGTAACCCATTGTAGGTTGTTTTAAAATTCATAGAATTTCATTAAATGGGTTTAAAATGAATTAATAAGATTTTGGTACCACATAAAGTCACTAGGGTGTCAGAGTCCTAAGAGACTACCAAGGTAACCTTAGAGTTGACTTGTTAGTATTCCTTGTCTGTACAAAAGGATATTGATGTTGCATAGAGAAACTAGGGGGCCAAAGTCCAGATAGGCTACTAGGGTAACCTTAGAGTTGTCTCATGTGATGACACTTTCTCACTTGAATAGTAGATTTCCTATATTTCTTTGTTACCTCTAGGATTAGATTATACTTGTGTCTTGGTACCCTTTGAGATAGTTTTCTTTCATGTGTTTCCTTGACCTAGATGTTGTTTACGACTTGTGTTTTGATATATGTTTGGGACTTCAATTTATCTCCTTAGCACAGTGGAAGTGAGCCATTTAGGTTCCATGAGGTTAGATGGTAGGGCTTTTTTCTTATACCATTGAGATCTGATAGCCAGATGCAATTGTTGAGGTGCCTATGCAGTCGATCCTTTCTTTCTGATCTTATATTTCTATTGGATGGTTATATCATGTTATACTATATTTTTTTTATTAGAGATCTTATAAGATGATTTATTTTATTTGATAACGTATATTCTTTGAGCTTTTCATACCTTGTATCTTGTATAGTAGATGATCATGCATTTTGTTTATGCCAAGTGGCATCCCATAATTGTATATTATTTAAATGGATTTGTACTTGTGATTATTCTTTGATGTGGATTTGTTATATATTAGATTTAGTATTAATTAAACTTAAAATATGATTCAATTTCATGGAACCCTCAAAAGATGCAATTTGTTTATGATGGTTATATTTATGTATGTTATTTCTTTTGCTATGTTATCTGTTGTTAATTATTATCTTTAAAAATAAAAATAGATATTTGAAAAAATTAGTGAAACTGTAGGTTAATTTATTTTGGGTTCCCTGGTGGGGCATTACAAGGGGTCCCTTCGAAGCCGTAAACTCTAAAAATAGTAGAAATTGGGTAAGGAAAAACATCACCTCAATTATGGGAAACCTTTAACCCTTGAGTAAAATCCTTAGGCCTGATGAATTCTAATAATGCCCTTGGAATCCTTGGGTTATCAAGTGACAACACTTCTCTCAACTTTGATGCAAAATATCTATCAAACCTAACAAAAATGACATCTTCTCTATCCCAAGACATGGCTACACTCCATAATTGGACAAGTGGATTTGCATCCTCTTTCTTCGTATTCAACTACATTTCTACCCCAAAATAGGTGGATCCTTTAAATAGAAACATGTGCATCATCATCAAATACCAGTGAAAAGGTTTCCCAACCTTACCCTTAAAAATTCCAATCAATCCATTATCAATTTCTTCACCCAAGAAAGAAAAAAATTCAAAAATGACATTTACTCCTTAGGCAAGAATCTGAACCATCACATAAATGAAACTAACAGGCATATGGATAGTTGCATCCTCTGCAAAAACCCTACACAAGGACATATATACTTCTAAGGAATGAGAATTGAAGAATTCCTCTAAGAAAGGCTCTAGAGTTTAGGATGTTACCAAATTTTTATTCCCAATAGCTAACAAAATTTCTCTTAAAGGTCCATTTATGATGTAAACTTTCTGAGATTCATAGGTCTTCTCTAACTTCTGAAAGTCGATGGTCTCATGATACTCAAAAAAAAGAAATACATCACAAAGACTTCACGGATCTCCTTAGGTATTATCTTAACCTTAAAATTCCCTCTTACATCTCTAATACATCAGGTAATGGGATGATGTTAGAAATAGATAATACTAAGAGGGGGGTGAATCAGTATTCTACAAACTATTTCCCAAAACTAAATATTGTTAATTTCCTTATGAAATGCATATGAAAGTAAACTGACAATGTTGAATAGTAATTATAACCATACAAAACAAAAACTCTTAACAATAGATTTTGTTAACTAGGGAAACCCTGGCCAATGGAAAACATTGGTGAGGATGGTACCCACAAAATGATGCACTAAACAAAAATATGTTGTTAAGGATGGTGACCCTATTAGGAATCTATTAAGTACATATAGTATCTCTATCCTTGTTAGAGGACTAGCCACAATTAAAATCCTCGAACCTATTAAGAGTTTCTTCAACCCTATTAGGAGTTGGTATATATAATTTAAAAATGTATACAAGATGAACCCACGTCCCAAACATAATATTATACAATACAGTTTCTTTATACAAAAGAGATAGATACAAAAACCACTTACTATTGACATCTTCAATATCTAATCTTTATTTTTCTTCTCTTTGCATACCTCTAATTATATATCAGAATTTGCATCATATAGTTCACATATTACTTCACATATGATATATATCTTGCACACTTCTTTGCATAATACAATATTTCTTTCATACCTTTACATTTTACAAAAATTTTCTAGTTGGCCTTCAAGCTTTCACATGCTTGGCTAAATACAAAATTAACTCTTTCTAACTTAGGGTTAACATCTATGATGTCATCCCTAATTAGTTAAATAATTATCTCATACACAAAAATAATTCTTTAACCTATAATTACCCAGTTACTAATATACTTTATTCTACTATGTATTTATAGCATAACTCATGTACATTTTGTACAGACTTTCACACTTAGTTATGTCATCCTGACATATTGTACTATCTATCCTTAGTCATGCATATGCCAAATATTAATCTATCATCCATGCACATCAAAATGGTCTCTTCTTTACTAGATAACTGATTGACACTTAGACAATTTTTTATGTCTAACTAGATAAACTTTACCTATACATAGTGCCTTCTTCACATAGGATATATGTTTCCATAAATGATAACTTTGTCACTATATTAACTTACCCTAGTTAGTCATATTCCCAAAAAATCATACATTTTATCAACTAGGGTTAAAATATTTGAATCCATAAAAACCCTAGGCACAACCAATTTCCCTAAGTCAAAATTCCAAACATTTATGTGAGAGGTAAAAACTCTAAAAACAACTTCTTAAAAAGTCGCAACCCATTTTTAGTAGTTTTTGCATACCATATCCAACTTCCTCTATCATATAAACCTCACCCATCTTTAGATAAGGTGTAACAAGGACTAATTTTTACCTTGTACAACATCACTAGTTGATCCACCTAATTGTTCTTAAAGGTTGTCACAAACATTCATTTGTTGATAGTCTTTCTTTCCCATGAAATCCCTTCAATGAGGTATCTTCTAACAATTATTATATTTCTATACATGGATAAATCTCTCTACCCCCTTATGCTCAATATAAAATTCAAATTGGGAAAAGATGCTTACTATTTCTTTGATTTTGCAATTTCTCAAAAGTCTTTGGTTCGCCCATCCTTATCCATCAATAGATTTCTTTAGTGTCATTTATCTCTCTTCTTGTCCTATTCCTCTTCTTAGGAGGTGACTCAACCTCTTGTTTCACTTTGGTTAGTATCTCTAATTTTCTTATAACTAATTTTACATCAATTATTTTGAATTCCTCTTCATCCTTCTTCTTTTTAATTGATTGTACAACAATGGGTTATACTTATGCTATTGCACCATATGGTTCACTAGAAATTTGTGCAGAGGGTCTAGCTAGTGTGCGCCCTCTGTTGGTCCTGCCACTACTATAGGTATAGCTACCAAAACTTATGTTTTTCTACTGGCCTTTATTTGCATGAAAATTCCCTTTACCTCTTGAAATTATTCTCTAGTCATCCTAGTCTCCTTAAGAATTGTTTCAATCTTTTTCTTAACTTTTTTCTTGAAGTCCTTGCTATACAGCTTTCCCTATACTTCTCTAACCTTTTCATCATACGTCCCCCATCTAGGATAATTTTTGTCTCAATAAGTCTCAAGTATGATCTTCACATACCCTTCTATGATGTCTTAACTCATTTCATAGCCCATGGGGTCTATGAACTTGACTCTTGACTCAAATGTCTCCATACAAGTCATATCTATTTCAACCATGAAACATATATCATCTTTGTACTTCTCAACTAGTGTAGGAGGAATTTTGAACCTATATTTCATTACTTCTTTAAAACTCTTCATCATTCTAGATATATATGTAGTAATCCTTTCCTCTAACTATGCTCTGAATGCTAAGTTATCAACCTCATAGTACATTTATCTCCTTTCCATTCTCAATCTAGTATACCAGGGAACTATCTAATTACTTTGAAGAATAGGTGTGTTAGTAAGGATTCAAATCTAAACATGGTATTCTTGGTCTTCTTTAGCTTCTCTATATTAACCAACAATTGTTTCCTAACAACCTCACACATATTTACTTTTTCCTTCATCAAAGTCCTTAAGTAGGCTACATGAATGAATCCAATAGCCATTGAATTTACTCTGGTATTGCAATTTATTTTACATCTAATGATCTTTCTTATGACTCTAACATTTGTCTCTACTATTAGATCAATTATCATATTCCTTCCATCAGATTTTTTCTTTAGGTTGGTTTCCACTAGTTTCTTCACATTATTTACATTTACTAAATTGTTTCCTTCGTTGCTCAAACCCATGATCTTATGGGTCATATTATTTTCAATCAACACAAGAATGTCTCCTAACTAGAAGATCCCTTCATGAATTCTACTCAGAATGATTTGGCTTCATTCATGACTGTCTAAGTTTGTATAGAATATATACTTCACAACATTCAAATGTGTTAACTCTTATTTCAATGGAAAATCTCCATTACACACAAGCTCTAAGTCCTTATGAATGTCATTATCACCAATACTCTCAAACTCTAAATGAATTTATGATTTAACATCTTCAACATGCAAAACATTTTGCGAAACCTGTGAAAATGCTCCTAACGAATCATCTACCAAAGATATAAATGGGTGCTTCTTAAACTTGTACCTTGGCCTCTTGTTTGTTGATCATGTTTTAACTTTGTGCCTATCTAAATATATCTCAAAGTGAATGTTTCAATTTCCTTTGCAGAAATTAGAGTTTGGTATTTCTTATTTTCTTAACCGTCAAAAAATGCTAATTTTATTTCATCAGAAATATGTCTCCCTAGAAAAAAATTTACTTAGGTGCCCCATCTTATTTCATAAGGGAGAAATATTTTAAAATATTACTTTATGTTTCTATGAACCTTTTATATGGTTATTCACATAGTCTCCTAAAGTTCTTGAAATGATCTCTAACATTTAGATCACCCTAAAATCAACAGTGGTCATTGTGTCAGCATAAGAAATAGCTCACCTTTTACCACTAGTAACATGGTGACCAAAGAATGAATAGTTACATGTGGGACCCAATTTGTAAGCCAACATGGTTTTAAGATGAGTTACCCACACCATCAAATCTCCCCAATATCAATAGTGGTCATGTTATTGCTACAGTAAGTTGCATAACTTCACTGATAGTGACATAGCGACTGTCTGTAAAAAGAAAGTGGGGGGGGCCCAAACTCAAAGTTGGTGCCAAAAAAATACCTATCATTAATAGCCTCACCAACATGTCATCTTGTCAAAAGTTTTAGATGCCACTAAGGATGTGCACTAATAGAAAGGTATTGTTGATGTGCATCATTAGATATCTCCAAGATCAATGGTGGTCACATTGTCACTATGAAAACTTGCTCAAACTTTACTGTTCATGATATGGCAACCAAAGGGAAGTTATGCAGGCCCACCATAGTTACAATGGAATAATCATAAATTTTTAACCATTTTATTGAGGCATCATCAATGATGATCATTATGTCACCATGAGAAGTTTCTTGATGTTTACCATTAGCAACATAGCAAGAGTGTGACACATGTCTAGAAGCACAAGTGGGTCTAGTGCAACTCTCTAGCAGTGAAAGGAAATGTGTATGTGAATGGATTCAATTAGTTTGACTCCCAACTTGGAAGGTTAAAGTTGATTCATTAAAGATTTAATTCCTCCATCATTGAATTTTTCAAAAATCAATAGCTTATTTTTAAATTTGGAAGGTGGTACCACTCTATTTTTCTCTACGGTACATTTATGAGAGCTAAGGCTAACCATGTGAAGTAAAAACAAGGGATATATTGCAAAACTCAAATATTTTCTTTGTGCAAACACATTTCTAATCTTCAAAGAGCAAGAATCATCTGAAGAAGTATTTCTCACCTGGAAAAATTATGAAATAAATTTCTATATTAGTCACTTACTACAAGTTCCAAAGAAGAAATAGAAGAAGCAAGTATGTATCTTAGCCCATATAACACTTAGAAAATTCTAGTTTTAGTATTATTATCAAATATGCCTCCAAAGAACGGTTTTTTGGGGAAGGTATAATATGCTAGTAGGAATATACATGATGAACTTTTCAAACAATTAACTGAGTCCACTAATGAATCAGCATAGATAAAAAAGCTAATTCCTATGAACCCTAGACTCAAGATTGTAGATGGTTTATATGATAAAGGGAATTAGATTAGGGATACCATTACTTCAAAAAAAAAGGGCTACATCTTTTTAAGAAATGGTTCTCAAATAGGAATTTTTTTGCCTCCAATGGAAATATTTGGAATTTTGATTTGAGTAAATTAGTAGTCCCTGGGGTTTTCATGGATTAAGACCTTCTTACAACCATAGCCCAAAATTATGACCTAGTAGTTAGGATAGCAAGAACAGTAGATGGGAATGTCTGGTGAGAATTAATGTTAAAGAAATTAGAGAGGTTTTTGGGTTGGATCCAGTTACTGATTACTATGAACTCATTATTTTTAGGGTTTTGAGAAAGAATATTTTTCTAAAAAGGATCAGGTTAGGCAAGGTACATTAAGAGAACACTTGGCCATAATTGGAAATTTGACCTTTTTTACAACATCAATTAAAAATCCATTTAAAAAGGAATTTTTGACTACTAGGGTCGTAGATGTTTGCATGACATTATGTAGGGTTTTTGGTGAGAATGAACAAAATTTTATGCCCATAAAGTTCATGTATATGATGACATGGATCTCCTCTTTTGGTGTGGATATCTTTTTTGAGTTTGCATCTTACCTAGTAGAGGAGATTCATATAGGAATGGTTGGAATTGCAAAGAGAAAAGTTGAGAAAACATTTGGCCATTATTCATTATTGATGCACATGTTCTTATTTAAAGGGGTTACTTACTTTGAAAAAGAGATGGTTTTAAATAGAGAATATGAGGGAGAAGCTTTGACAGTCCAATTGGGGAGTGTAGATATGACCTAGGATGCAAAGGAGGCTAGCTTTATTAGATTTGATAGATACTTCACATCCAAGTTGAGAAACCTCATATTAAGGGACAATCCAAGAATCCCCAAGGCACTGTTGGATTTTATGAGGCCTATGGACAACCCTTCTAGTCTGAAGGTATCCCATAATTGGGAAGATATTATACCCTACCTTGTATCTACAATTTTTAGTGTATATGGTTTCCAAGGGACTCCCCATGTACTTCCTTACCAAATGCCTTTGAAGCTAGGGATAGCTGAAATGCTATGGCAGATAGGTGGATTGGAGGAAGCACAATTGACTAGTAGGTCTAGGGGCTCAATTTTCCCATCTTGTATTGTTTCTCACCAGTTCATAGTCAGCAAGGGTAGTTGGTTGTCCCTGTATAAATTTTTGGACCAATATAAAATAGTTGTATCTCATGCTCATTTTAATGACAATGAGGGATTTTTTGATATATTCAAACAAAGAGCTAAGATTGGTGCTAAGGACCATCAACCCTACTTCCCTAAGGACTAATAAGGAATGAATTCTCTCTTCAAGAGCAAGAGATCAAAAAGAAGTGGAGAGTTTACTCTAGGGTTTTAAAATTTATTAATTTTTTTGATAAGAATTATAAGCCTCTAGAAGATGCCAAGACAGAGGTAGATAAGTTAAATAAATTGATGACTACTTTTCTAGAGATCATGGAGGCTATGAATGAGAAGAAATTACTTTTTATTAATTCTTATCCTGATAAGGCCCGAGAGGTCATGAGAAGGTTGTCTTGCACCCCCGTAGTAGGAACAGGGTAATTAGTTATTCAAAGAAGACCTAGATACAATGTAATTTAGAATTAAAAAGCTATAGTGGATAAAGGAAAATAAATAATTGGGTCAACCAGTACTATTCTAGAGGAGAGGCCTAATTATCCTATGCCCAAGAGGTAGAAGTTAGAAGAAAAAAAAGTGCCTCAAATAGAGGAGTATTCACCCACTCAATCCCCATTACACATAGGAGATGAATAGCTCACTAAAGAGTAGATAGAATAGTCGACGTCCCAAGGGGGAATTTTCATTACTACATTAGGGTTGGAAAAGGGAAATCCTCAGGAACCTCTTATGCCAAGCCTTGAGTTGACTGTTGCTGATTATAGAGGAAGAGAGTTGGAAGCTATTGTAGAATAGGTCAACCATGAATTTATTTCTAATGACAATTTTGTAAAGTCTAGATCTTTTCATCAATTTTCCTAGAGGACAAACATTGGACTTTTTCAAGAGAGATGTAATAAAATGAAAATAGAGCATCCTGAGATGGAGGAGTGAGATCTACAAAACTAAATAAAGGAGAAAATGATACAAGAGTTTAAAAGTTTGATCCCTAAAGAAGGAAGGAAAATGACAAAATCATCTAGGGTTCTGCTGCAATGGTTCTTAATTTTGTTACCAAGAAATTAAATGTAGATGAGAAGGCAAAGAAAGAAATGAAATGTGCCAAGTTCAGTGAGGATCATGCTACATTGGTATTTTGGTCAATGAGAAAAGGATCTAGAGCTAGCTCTTCCCAGCCTGATGATACTAGCCTAATAGGAAATTTAATTGTAAAGAGAGTTGAAGAAACTACAAGTGAAGAGGCCATAGAACTAGGTGTTGGATCAGCCAACTTCACCTTAGTCACAACTCTAAGGGATTAAAAAGAAAGGTTAGAGTTATAGGATAAGTATGAGAAAGTATTAGTTGTTTATCATAAAGAGGTTCAAAAGAGAATTAAACTTGAAAATAAATTGATGGGACACAAAGGGCAATCTAGTAGGCCTCGAATCAGTTATCCTTATCCACTAGTGGAGCCTTTTAAATCCAGTCCTCTTATTGAAATTCTAGACACACCACAGAGACCTTAGTACTACACTGCAAAGGATTTTCAAGAAGAAAAGAGTAAATTGTAGACATTGCATATAGAGTTAGATATTCAATATGATGATAGGTTAAGAAAAGACATCATATATTTAGTTAATAATATTTATTGGCCATCATTTTATGAAAAATTAGCAAAGGTAATAAATTTATTGGAGGAGTTGAAAGAAAGTGATGATGCCCTAAAGCCAATTATCAATAAGTAGAGAAAGAGGAACAAGGATGTTACTCTTCTATGTTTTTCAATTATTACTCTATCTTGTGAACATATAGAAGAAACTTATGAATTGAATAATGATCTCTCTGAGTTTGAAGATGAGAGAACTATATTGTAGAGGAGAATAATTAATTATCTTTTAAAATATAAGAGTAAAAGTTTTAGACTTTCCCCCATGCCCTGCATAAAAATAATAATTTGAAGAATAAAGAGGAATGGGCCCAAGAATTAAATGACCTATTATGTATTCAAATGAATAAAATCATAAATGAAAAAGGAAATGCATGGTGGGCAGATACAACTAAAGAAGCTGTAGAAGTGCAATTATTTTATGTTTCTTTAAGGGAAGATTTTGTTGAAATTGAAAAAATTGGAGAATATGTAATCAAAAAACACATGATATTCTAAATTTAAATTTTCCAGATGACACACTTTTTGATAAGTGAATGGCAGATTTTGTTCATGCAAAACAATTGGAATACGGTGAAACTGATGATGAAGAGATGGAATAGGATGAAATGCAAAAAATTAACACATCACTAAAAGTAGAGGAAGACAGAAGTAAGCAACAAATTATAGTTATAGGCATAGAGGCCCGAATAGAGTACTTGGCAATGGGACAACCAACAATGATTGTCAATCTATTAGTGTGAGATGACATGGATGGAGAACCTTAGGCTTAACTCAGTTTTCAAGTACCAAGACAAGGCCCATCACATGTAGAATCAATGATCACACACTCTAAGGAAGAACAACAACAAAGCTAATCATAAACTGCTTAACAATAAAAAGTGTAGTAGAAGTGGTCCCACAAGAGAATATTCATGATGAAAGATATTCTATTGCACCAAAAAAAAAATTATAATAGTAACATTTTAAATATCTTTTTGCCTTTAGGATAGTTGTTAGTATTCTCTATGTCTAAAGCTTGTTGCATCTCACATTATATAAGTGAGATTCCAAGGCTAGAGAAAGGGTCTAATTTATTGTATAACTTCTAATTCCACTAGTCTATTCCATTCAAATGTCCTTGATGTCAACTCTTTGATGTATTCTCTCTAAAAAATTTGATAATACATTAATTGTACATGATCATGGTGTCTTATTTTGAGTTGTTTTGAATATTATTCAATGTCACATAATTTTCTAAGATAATTACTACAAAGATGAACTGACCCATATCTTTTCTCTCTAAATCGTGTCTCCATTGTTATTGGCTAGTTATTTTGAGATTGTATGAGCAAAGCTTGTTTAGTTTAATTCAACTAGGATAAGTTGTATGTCAATTCATTATTTCTTTTGATTCAATGAATTGAGTAAATTCTTCAATGAATGTGATAAGAACTCCAAGAAATAAGAATTAATTTCTATAAGAATGAGTTTTAGGGAGAATTGTTGATGATATTGATTGTAATGCAATCAATTAGGTCAAGAAATTAGATAGACTCTGAATCCCAATGGATGTGGCACTGATCAAATATTCCAATTAGCATGTGAAAAGATCATAGATAGATGTTAAACAAACATCTAAAAATCAATATCAATTTTTCTTTAAATATATGAAGAATATCATAGCTAGTCAATACTTGTTTACATTTAACCTCAAAGTCTTAGTTAGCTACTATTGCCTAGAATTATTTGTAGACCTAAAAAGAATTATGCCCAATTTGCTATAGGGGATGAATATTGTTATAAAATTTCATGGAATGAATGAAATCTAAATTTAGTAACAAGTTGTGAATCTTTCGATCCTTCAAGTCCACCTACCTTGGTTTTGCAGAGCCAAAACAGTAGAAAATGTTTCATGATTTTCTTGAAGTTGGGTCCAAATCTGAAGAACATATAGTTGTTTATAGGAATTAGCTAATTCTTAGGTTATTGTAATCTTCACCATCTTAGTATTAATTGTTTTTTTTCTTAGTAGTGTAAAAACACCAACATCATTGAGATCACATATATTAGGTTTTTGAATTTCTTTGATTCAAACATTTTGAAAACTCAACTGTAGATTCATAAAATACCTAGTTTACACACAACTAAGGCTTCCTTTACTTTGCACTTGAAATGACTTCAATTTGCCTTTAACTTACTGACAAATCACTCTTAAATGCTCCTTAACTTCTTCAAATGGTTGAATGGTTTATACAATCTTGTTTACATTCCTTAAGTGTTTTCAAATTGAACTTCATATTGATTTTACAACTACTTAGTCCATAAAAAGATGCTCTTCATTACCAATTAACTTGATATCTTTCATTTGACTTTTTGTGATCTTCAAATGGTTTGTGCACTTAACCATAGCTTCAAAATTATCTATTCTACCTTCTTCTAACTTTGCAACTCTTAACTCTATCTTTGATTCATGTTCCATCTCTCTAGTACTTGATCTTCAATAGATAATTCTTAATTTAAGTAGAATGGATCATATATAATAGTTGACTTCAATCTTTCACTAGGTGCATCAAAATATTTTTTGTGAACTTGATGGATCCTTTGCCTTTACAAATCCTTCTTTGAATTCTTCATCATATTCTCTAAGTTCATCTTTTTGACTACTGTTTTTGTTATCATTCCTTCTGCAATTTATGTTATTGTTCCACCTAAAATTTGGATTTCTATTCAAGTTCCTCATATCCATTCTACAAAAAAACTCCATATGACCAAAGTTGTTGCATAACTGACATATTCGTATATTCCTTCTCTAATTAGGTCCATTATGATTAAATGGTGCTCTACAATTGCTAACAATGTGTGCAAAATTGTTACACTTGTAACATACAATGTTTCTCCTTATTCCATTAGATCTTTCTTCTTTATTAAATCTACTTGAGGATCTCCTTCTTTCATTGCCTATGGGGTTAGTATCTCTAAAAATCCTACTATTTCTATTATTACTATCAAATTTAGATTTCCTACAATCAACTCCTCTATGACCAAAACCATGAAAATTATAATAATAAGAAATTATAATAGGTTCATTACACAGAAAGCATCTACCTTTGAATTTATACCTTTCCTCTTTAGGTTCTTTAACTTTCTCTATTTACTTAAGTTCGTACAGTTTCTCAGGTTGACTCACTTGCTCAAATTCTTTAGGTATATCTTTAGATTGACTTGGTTCAATCTCATTGTGATCATTCTTCTTAGGCTCAAGGGTTGCAACAACTGGATCTAGTTCATTTCTTGCTTCATATTTCTTTGCTGATTTTTCTCCAATGAAATATCCAATACTAGTCTTATCATAGGAAGGTCTTTGATAATATAGTTTCTAAATCAATTTTCTCAGTACTAGAGTATAACTTTTCTCTCTACTTCTTAGCCTTGGTTAACTCTCCTTTCATAATAGTAGTGTACTTCTCAAGTTCTACATGCTCTATCTTGATGGAATTAAGTTTAGATGTTACTTTTCTAAGGTGCGATCTTAGATCTGCATTTTCAAATTTTAGATCTGACTCAACCTTGCTATCATATTTCTTCACATTTATCTTTAGTTTGACAATATTCAATTCATTTTTTCATAATCTCATTTTCTTTCTTTAAATTTTTGACCTCATCAATATCTTTTGTCTACTCTCTAGGTTCCTATTTGGATTTAAGATTATCAATCTTGTCTTTCAATTTCCTAATGTAGTCTTTTGAATCTTCATACCTTTGTTTTAGGTTATCTCTTTCTTCAATAAGAAGATCAATCTTCTCAAGGGATTCTTCAAAATTTCTCTAAAATTGTTTCATATCCATAGGGATATTACTCAAGATGTTATGACTCTTTAGAGTAATTAGGCTCTGATACCAATTGTTATAAATAGATAATACTGAGAGGGAGCTGAATCAGTTTTCTACAAACTTTTTCTCAAAAATAAATATTTTTAATTAATTTATAACATGCATATAAAAGTAAATTAACAATGTTGAATAGTAATAATAACCATATAAAAAGAGATCTCATAACACATATTTTGTTAACTAGGGAAATTCTAGCCAAGGGGAAACCCCGATGGGGATGGTACCCACAAAATGATCCACTAAACAAAGGTATCATGTTATGGATGTTGACCCTATTAGGAGTCTTGTAAGTATATATAGTGTCTATGTCCTTATTATAGGACTATGCCTTGTTAAAATCCTCATCCCTATTAGTAGTTGTCTCAATCCTATTAGGAAATGGTATATACAAATATAGAATGTATGGAAGATGAGCCCACTACCCAAACATGCAATTATACAATATAGTTCCTTTATACAAAAGAGATAGATACAAAAACCTCTTACTACTAATATCTTCAATATCTGATCTTTCTTTCACTTCTCTTCACATACCTCTAATCATACATGAAAATTTTCATCATATAGTTCAATTACTTCACATATCATATATATCTTGCACACTTCTTCACATAATACAATCTTTCATTTATACCTTTATATTTTACAAAACTTGCCTAGTCAGCGTTCAAGCTTTCACATGCTTGGCTAAACACAAAATTAAGTCTTGCTAACTTAGGCTTAACATCTAGGATTTCATCACTAAATAGTTAAATAATTATTTCATAAATAAAATTATTCTTCAACCTGTAATTACCCAATTACCACTATGCTTTGGTCTTCTTTGTTCACTACCTTTACTAGTGTTTATTGCATAACTCCTTATGTGCTATTTTTATAGACTTGCACACTTAGTTACTGTTGGGTGTTCATTTTGCATGAAGTCAATGGTAGGAATCCATTGTGCAATTCCTCTCTTGAAAAGCTAATCTTTTGGGGATCAACTCCAAGTTTTAGTATTTGTCTTGTGACATACCAAAATCTGTTCACTTGAAGATAAATATGATTATTCACAAGGAGGCCTTTGCTAGTTCTATTATGATCTTGGAATGAAGTAAATCTATTTGTTATCTCAAAATAATACACAAAAGAACAATGTTTTTTGTATTTTCTAGTTTTTTCAATGAATGCAATTCTAGCAGCACAACTAAAATGAGCTCCTATTCTAATGAGGGCTTAGCAAAGAAAATAACAAAACTGAAAGAAAATTACATGAAATTGAAATAACTTGAAATTGAAATCCTAAATAGACATAAGCTACAAAAAACAACACACTATGAGTTAAACTTTTCAATAAATTGGTAGGAAACCAATGAAAATAGGAGCAGGGCTTCCTAGAATCCATTGATGCAATCGTCGGTGAGAAAATTTAACAATCATATGATATTTCACCTTTCATCAGATCGCAAGGCCATAGAAAGTGTGCTCATGCTAGACAAAAGGCTATGTATGCACAATTTGATGATTTCTTCTCAAGCTGGATACGTTATGAAATTTGTAAATCTGTAGCAAACACCAAAACTAAAAGATCGCACAACTAGAAACAATGCAATAAACCTTTGGTTCAATCACAATTCCATGAACAAAATTCACAAAACAACGATACATTTAGGAAAGAATAACTACACTCCAAATGTGAGCACCAAAAGCATAATTTTATTGCATAATGATGGTGGCCCTTTTTACATTTTACAATGGGGTATTTATAAGAAATCATCTCCTCAATTTGTATTGAGAGTGAGAGATATATTCATGGAATAAAATGCTTTTAAAACATTAAAACAAGCTAAATATATACAAACTAACTATTAATCTGGTGCTTAGAGGGACTCCATCCATATTTTATTTGTTAAGTGGATGCATGAGCCCTTTACATGTCAAAAATGGAGAAAGCATGAGAGAGAAAGTAGGAGGAAGCCTTCAATCAAAGTAGAAGCATCTAAAGGTGCCAAAAATAGAAGTTGGTTCTTCGCTAGGCATGTGTCAAAGCTAGACTATCGTTAGAATGCATTCTTGATGCATGCAAGATGTTATTTTTAGAACTAGAAATTAACTATTGGTGCACCTCTAAATTGTAGAGCTAAAAACTTGTGCACCTGCAGACCTGTAGAGTTGTAGAGTTGTAGAGCTACGCACTTCAACTAGGTAAAAATCTCAAAATTTTACTATGTCAAAATTGAAATTCTAGCATCTGGTTTTTCTTCTCCTTCATCCAAAAGCTATGTTTGGATGTTTGCCCTTGAATTTCTCTATTATCTTAGTAATCTTAGCCCCGTCCAAAAGATCTAAACCCTCATACTTGTCTTTTACCTTCTATCTATAATTATCTACCTCAATCTGTGTGTCAGCAAAAACCCTGAGTTTGGTATCCAATTCTAACAATGCTTCTTCTCTCCTAAAGGATTTTCAGATGTCCTCATCATAAGAAACCTCCACAAAAATCTTCTTGAAATTATCCACTACTGTCTCTATAGGTAATAACTTCTCTCATTCCTCATCTTAAAAAATATCCAAGCATGCATCACTGTAGTGTCTCTCTGCTTCCAAAATTCACTCTCGAGCTTGGTCCTTGAGCTGATGGATCTCCTTGTGTAATGTCTCCATTACTTTATTGCTATCTGCTATTTTCTCTATCCAATCATCAATCATGTCTAATTCTTCCCCAATATATACATCAATCAAAACCTGGTATCTTTGGCCCTTTATGGCTTGTATAGTCTAGAAATCCTTACTCTTGACATGTACCTCATCCATGATACTAAATTCCTAGTTCAAATTTGCTACAATCTTATTCACATTCTCCTGTGTAGCACGCAATAACTTCAAATTCCTTGTGATTAGACCAAAGGCACTGAACTTATCAAAAATGATGGTGGAAAAAGCATTTTGGGGGGTTTTAAAACCCCACGCTGGCATGGGTGCATGGCATGCCTCGGCCCACACTCTGCCTACATGTGCATGCTTGCATGTCACGGAATTTTTTTGAATTTTCTTATTTTTTTATATTTTTGTATTTTTCAAATTTTTTCTAATGTTTTTGTGTTTTTTCAAAAAAATTGACAACTCTAAGACTTTAACTCTAACAATTTTATCATGACTCTCGAACATTGAGTCCAGGAGTTTTTGAAAAAAAAAGTAGGGGGTACCCATTCCTAGTGAGGAACATATGTTATGGACACCACAACAAGTAGCCCCAAAAAAAGGAAGAAATGACCAAGGCATTTCTTCAACAAAAAATACTTCCTCCAATGTGTGTCAAACACCAACCAAACTTCAGGCACCTTGAACATCTTTCAGGTGACTTAGCAACCAAAATCTCAAAATTTGAAACCTTCAAACTCAGTGTGTGCATTGTGTATTCATTCCCTTTGACACCTCAAGATGTTGTCTATTAGAGTTCTCTAACAACTCGACAAAATCTTCCACTCCTCTGGCTCATTCATTTGAAATCTCCATGAAGGCTTTTCATCAATCAATTGGTTGACCAGATGAGAGAATCAATTTGAGGGTTCTTGGTGGGATGCCATGTTCTTTTAATTTTCTTGGTCACTTGAATAATTGCTCCTTGTCATTCAAAATGTTACTTTTGATGAAACAATACTTGGAATACAAGATACTTCAATTTGAGAACATATCTTTTTGCCATTTTAGATCTTTAGAATCCTTCAATCTTAACACTACACTTTCTCTTTTTTTTTCTTTTTCTTTTTTTCTATATCTTGACTATGCTTAGACTATGTATTCAAGACATTGATGTCATTTCTTAGATTTGATCTCTTGTATACATCCCTTGCATTCCTCTTTTAGAACTTTTAGAAACTCTCACACCAAACAATGACCTTAACAACCTCTCAAGGAGACCCCTCCTATTTGAACCAGTTGAAATTTGGATCATCTCTTGTCATTTTTGACTTTAATTCAACAACACCTAAAATAGTCAATTTTTAAAATTTACAAAGTGTTGAGAACTTGTTGGTCTAGGCTTCTGATTTCCAGACTAACAATCCCTTATTTCCACAAGAAATGTTCATTGCTCAGTTGGTATAAGACACACAATTGTCCAAAATATTTTGACAAAGAAATACCTCTTCCTAAAATTGAAACCAATAAGTGGTTAGTGAAATCTTAAGAGAAAATCTCAAGTACACCTTACCACCCCCCCCCCCCCCCCAACAACCCCAAGACTAACACAACTTTGAAAAGAAACACATGACTAAAAGCAAACACGCAACATGAAAGAAAACACACTTGTAGGAATAAAAATCTAAGCTAAATGTAGAAATAAAATCTAACTATTTTTTTTTTTTGTCTTTTAAGCTTCAAAATAATGCTTCAAAAACTACCCATTTATGGGCAAGGGAAGAAATTCCCCCTGTAAGGAACTGAGCCTAAAAGTGTTTTCTCCTAGAATTTTTACGATTTGATAAGGGCCCATCCACAAGCATCGAAACTTGGTATGGCTGCCTCACTTTTCTTTCGCCTTATCCTAGAGTAGAAAAAGGTTAGAAATCCTAAATGATTTAATCATGGCTCTCTTGTTGAACCATCTTTTCACAACAGCCTACTGTTTAACCATGTGCTCCAATGCAGCTATTCATTTTTCATCCATGTCTAAAAGATTCATCAATCTAATTTGTACTTTTTCAGCATCTTCAATGTACCCACTCATGAATTTCAAAATAGGAATTCTGAGGTTGAGTGGAAATATTGGTTCTTATCCGTAGACAAGAAAATATGGAGAAGTTCCAAAAGAATTTTTGACTCTCACTCGATCTATCCATAAGGCATATTTGAGTTGCATATGCCAATCCCTAGGATTCTCTTTCAACAATCATCTTATTACTGTGATAAAGTTCTTGTTTGTAGATTTCGCTAACCCATTTCCTTGTGGGTAGTAATTTGAAGAGAACTTCATAATGACTTGATTTTCAAATCCCCACTGGGTTAGGAATGTGGATGTGAAATCAGACCCATTATCACACACAAGGGAAAATGGCATTCCAAACCTAGTAATAATATGTTCTTCCAAAAAGTCTATCACCACCTTAGCAATGCAATTTCTGAATGTTTTTGCTTCTGTCCATCGTGTGTAGTAATTCATAGCTATGAGAATAAATGCATTTCTAGTTGATGATGGTGGGTTGATTGGACAAATGAAATTTAGCCCCCACTTTGTAAAGAGGCATATCTCGTACATAGGCTATAAGGGCATTGTTGGATTCCTTTCTCTATTGGCACTAGTTTGACAAATATGACAAGAGTGTACATGCTCAAAAGCGTCTTTGAATATCGAAGGCCAAAATTAACCCGATCTTAGAATCATGTGGGTTGTTTCTTTAGTTGAATCATGTCCTATACCATACTTATCATGAAAGTGTTCCAGGACTTCTTTTGCTTCCTCATGGCCTAAACACTTCAGATATATCCCTTCATAGTTTCTTTTATACAACTTGTTATTATGTAAGATGTAAGATTCACACTTCATTTTAAGTCCCATACATTGTGAACTATTCATCCATTTTGGGCATTGGTCTTGTAGGATATAATAAACAATGTCTTGATACCAAACATCCATCACCACTCCCTAATTAATGTCAACTTGTGACACAACCATCTTCTTCTAATCATTGTTATCTGTTTCATTGTCAAACTTGAATTCCTTTTCATTTCCATCCTAGTTATCAGCTATCAGTTTTGACAACCCTTGACCTCTAACTAATCTCATAGATTGAATTTTGAGATCAAATTCCTAAAGTATGGCCATCCACTTTCCTCTCCTTTCATCGAGTTCATTCTGCATCAAAAGCATTTTTACTGCTAGATCAAGTACAATTGCATACACCTTACTTCTCAATATGTAATGATGGAACTTCTTTACTACCTTGATTAATGCAAAGGATTGTTTATCAAGGTTTGAATAATTCAACATTTCATTCTTCAAAGGAAAACTCATAAAATTAATTGGTCTTTCATCTTCCTTTTCCCTTTTCTGTGTCAGGATCCCTGCACAAGAGTGTTCAGAAGCAAAGTAATATATCTTAAAAGGCAACTTGTAATCAGGACTCACCAAAATTAGAGCCATTAAAATAGAAACCTTGATATCTTCAAATGACTTTTTTTTATCTTTGGAACCCATTCTATTTTAGCCCCTTTTTTGAGTAAAACATTAAGGGGATGAACTATCTCTACAAATCCACTTATGATTTTTTGCACAAAGTTTATCTTTTCAAAGAAATACTTCAATTCCTTCTAACTATGTGGAGGTGCTAATTTCATAATAGATTCAACTCTATCCAGATCAATGGAGATTCTAGCTTCAGAAATAACATGTCCTAGGAGCTTTCCTTTAGTAATGCCAAATGAACATTTTTTGGGATTGAGAGATATGTCGTATTTATGACATCTATTGAATACCTATCTCACATCAACAATGTGAGTACTTCGATCTTTTGAAAAGATAGTTAAGTCATCCGTGTAGATGACTATACATATGTTGATCAATCCTTTGAAAGCCCCATCCATTGCTCATTGAAATGTAGCTCCTGCATTAATTAGTCCAAAGGGCATTCTTCTATAAGCAATAGTTCCCCACTTGGTTGTGAAAGTCATCTTCAGCCTATCTTCTTCATTAACCATTGATTATATCATGAATATCTATCTAGGAAAGACATCATTTTTAAACCATTTACAATTTGTAGGACATCATCAAGTGAGGGTAGAGGATAATTATCTTTCTAAGATGCTAGATTCAAGTCACAAAAGTCAACACAAAGATGAATCTCTCCAGTCTTCTTCCATACCACCCATGTGGAATGGTGGATAGGAAATATGATCTTAGCATCCAGTAATTTCTTTACTACCTTCATGATTAGTGGTTCAATGAGAGGATTTATGGGTCTTTGTCTTTGTCAGAATGGTTTGGCAGTGGGTTTCAACAAGATGTCATGTGTGATAATCTTAGGATCATAAGTCTTTAGCTCTTCATAGATCCAAGCAATGACATCCTTATACTTGGTGAGTAATTTGAGCATGTCCTCCCTTTCTTGTGAGTTAAACACTTTTCCTATATATACCATTCTTGGTTCTTCATCAGTACCCAAATTATATGAGTCACATTCTTCAATTCCCTTTTCTTGGGTTACCCTTCTATTGAGTGCTAATTCATCACAATCAAAGATGCATTCTAGTTCAACCGGTCCTTTTGGAATAGTGTTAGTTTTTAAATTCAAAATCCCATCCTCATCCTCAAGCTCATCATCTTTAGGTTTGTCATCTGGTGTATCATCAATCTCTTGTCCCTCAAAATGGTAATTGCACATGATAAACTCAACTATATGTTGATCATCTTGAAAGAACTAAAAATTTGTGATATTATTAGGAATGGATGGAATAGAAACTAATTCCACTAAAAATATTTTCAACTTGGTTATTTTGACTGGTTGCAAAGCAGATGTTGAGATGGAAAGAGCATTTGCTACCATATTCTTTCTTCTTGGAATGGATTTGATGTTTAAGGCTTTAAAGTAATCCAATAAATCCCATACCCTTTTTTTGTAAGCAAGTAATCTTTTATCATTCCAAGAGTATATGGACTTTACTTGTTGTATAACCAATTGAGAGTCTCCTTCAATTTTGAGAGTTGTGACTCCTTTCTCCAATGGAAAGAGAAGTCTTTAAATTAATGCCTCATATTCTACAACATTGCTAGTATATCTAAACTGTAACCAATATGTGGCACAGAAAGACCTACCTTTTGGGTTGACAAATTTGATACATACACTGACTCCCATCTTGCACCTAGAACCATCAAAGCGGAGTGCCCAAATTGCATTTTCCTTGGGTTTTTTGACTTTATGCTTATTCATCCTTAACCTCTCTTTCAATTGAGCCTTGAAAGGTTGTTTCTTAGGAACCCATTCTAACTTTCCTTGTGTAGGACTTGATGAGTCCCTTCATAATCTGTAGATAGAGGAAGTGTGTGTTTTTCTTGTTTATCTTGAATTTCCCCTATCAATTCCTTGATTTTTTCAACTCTGGGTTCAAAATGAATGATGACTGAAGTCCATCCTTTACCTTTCACATATCATCTTCTTCTTTGGACTTTAATCATCCCTAGAGGAGGAGAAGACAAACCTCCCCCATCTGATGAGGTATAGCTATATGACACATTTAAATCTTCAATTTCTTCCTCGATCTTTTCAACAAGGTTGGATGAGTTCACCAAATTTTGGCTTTCTATGAATTCATCTATTGAGGTGTTTTTATCCTCGATTTCCATTATGTGTCTAGTACCTTTGCTACTACTTCTTGGCATGATGAGCATTCAAATTCTAAGTGACTAACTTTATGTAACCATCAAAATCCTGGAAGAAGGAGGATGCTAGGATCAGCTTCCTCTCCTAAACATTTTAAATTAGTCACCGCATTGTCTATGAACAATGTCACGATTTCACTTTTGGGTACTGGCACCTTAGGTTCTTCATTGTGATCTTGAGATGAATTGGCTAGAACCATGTCCAATACCATTGCTTTGTATGAACCAAAATCTGATTGTAAGAATTATATCTCATTTGAGGCATTGTAATCTATGATCATTGTTTTCAATTTGTGGATCTGTAAACCTACATAGCTATGGACCTATGGACCTGCGTACCTATGGAGCTATAGAGCTATGGACCTAAATTTATTAAAAACTTAGGAAATTTTATGAACTTTTGTGAAGTGCAAATGATTGTAGAAGTGCAAATGATTGTAGAAGTGCAAAAATTTTGAAACTTTGACAAATTTTCTTCCTTTCCAGGAGTCAAAAGGGTCCCTCCTTCTAGCACCATTTTGTTGGGCAGTCATTTTGCACGAGGTCAATGGCAAGAATCCATTGCACAATTCCTCTCTTGTAAAGATAATCTTTTGGTGATCAAATCCAAGGTTCAGTATTTGTCTTGCGATGTACCAAAATTTGCTTAGTTAAAGATAAATGTGATTGTTCATAAGGAGGCCTTTTCTGGTTCTATTATGATCTCAGAATGAAGTAAATCTATTTGCTATCTCAAAATAATACACAAAAAACAATGTTTTTTGCATTTTCTAGTTTTTTCAATAAATGCAATTCTAACAACGCAACTAAAATGAGTTCCTATCCTAACAAGGGGTTAGCAAAGAAAATAACGAAACTAAAATCAAATAACATGAAATTGAAATAACTTGAAATTGAAATCCTAAATAGACATAAGCTATAGAAAACAACAAACTGCAAGTTAAACTTTCAAAGAAATTGGTAGGAAACCAATGAAAATAGGAGCAACGCTTCCTAGAATTCACTAAGGCAAATGTCGGTGAGAAACTTTAACAATCATATGATATTTCACCTTTCATCAAATCACAAGGCCATAAAAAATGCACTCATGCAAGACAAAAGGCTATGCAGGAACAATTTGATGATTTCTTCTCAAGCTAGATATGTTAGCAAAATTCATATATTTGTAGCAAACACCAGAACTAAAAGATTGCACAACCAGAAATAATGCAATAAACCTTTGGCTCAATCATAATTCCATAACAAAATTCACAAAAAAATGACACATTCAAGCAAGAATAACTACACTCCAAATGCGAGCACCAAAAGCATAATTTTATTGCATAATAATGGCAACCCTTTTTACATTTTACAATGGGGTATTTATAAGAAATTGTCTCCTCAATTTGTGTTGAGAGTGAGAGATATCTTCATGCAATAAAATACTTTTAAAACATTAAAACAAACTAAATATATGAAAACTAGGTTTTGTTCTTCTTCATCCCAAAGCTATATTTGGATGTTTTCCCTTGAATTTTTCTATTATCTCAGTAATCTTAGCTACATCTAGAAGATCTAAAGCCTCATACTTGTCTTTCACCTTCTATCTATAATCGTCTACCTCAATCTGGGTGTCAGCAAAATCCTTGAGTTTGGTATCCAATTCAAACAAGGCTTCTTCTATCCTAAAGGCTTGTCAAATGTCCTCATCATCAGCAATCTCCACAAAAATCTTCCTTAAATTCTCCACTATTGTCTCTACAAGTAACAACTTCTCTTGTTCCTCATCTTCAAAAATATCCAAGCATGCATTATTGTAGTGTCTCTCTGCTTCCAAAATTTTCTCTTGGGCTTGGTCCTTGAGCCGATGGATATCCTCATGTAACGTCTCCATTACTTTATTATTATTCTCTATTTTCTCTATCTAATCATCAATCATGTCTAATTCTTCCCCAATATATACATCAATCAAAACTCGGTATCTTTGGCCCTTTATGGCTTATAGAGACTACAAATCCTTACTCCAAGCACATACCTCATCCATGATACTAAAGTCCTACTTCAAAATTGCTATGATCTTACTCACATTCTCATGTGTAGCATGTAGTAACTTCAAATTCCCTATGATTATAGTAATACCTTTCTCCTCAAAACTCTCTCACCACTCTTGATAAGCTCTCAAAAATGGGTCTAATTGTACACCTCCCCCTTCTCTAAGTACAGTGTTCAAAGTATGCTTAGGGTGTTCAGGATCAAGAGGACCAACGACCTCGGCTAGATATCCCTTTAGGATCTCAACTTGCCTTTGAAATGTTTGGATTTTAATCTCCTCTTGTTCTAGGTACTTGAGGACCTTTTTGACTCCCATAGTCATCATTTGTCAAGTTGAATCCCATGTAGGTCTTCCCAACATAACATCCTTTAACTCATAATCTTTGAGACTAAGGCCTTCTACATCTATTCCTTCAACAGGGAGAGCCACTTGTGTAGATAAGTCCTAGTTTCATATGGTGGTGACAAATGCCAATGGTGCTACCTCATTTGATAGAGACTCGGGTTTGTTCAAGATCTTTGCAATGTCGCAAATGTCTTCCTTTGAAATGCAGAATTGAGGCTTAATACTCCTCATAATTTTCCTTTCAAATCCATCTAGGGATGCATCTTGTTGAGGACCTGGCTCTTGATGATGAAGGGTATGTTCTACTACTTCCTTCCCTTTTTTGCTCTTGTTGGGAGTTGTATCTTGTTGGGAGGGTTACCCTTCTGTAGCTTCAGTCTTGGTAGACCTTGTAGCTTGAACCTGAGTGTCATGGAAAAGTAGTTGAGAATATTTCACCATTTTTCCTTCTAACACTTCATTGGTCACCATTTGTTCCAGTCTCTCCTATGCTCTTCCTTTGAACTTTGAGGTGGAGTCACTGAGCCTTGTTCTACCACTGTAGCTCATGGTGGAGATGGAGGAGTAAGATCAAGACCCAATGTATTTGGTGACATTTGCATCTAGTCTTCTTGTTGAGGTTCACCTATAGGGGTGCCCCTAATCTTATCCCTGATCAACTCTATACCTACAGGCATGAAATCAAAATCTAACATTGAGAAAACATCATCACTTTCTTCACTCTTCTCATCCACTCACTACTATACTTCATCTTCTAAAGAAGAGAGAACTAATGGTTCTACTTGAGTGGATGGCAAGGTACCCATGGCACTCTTTCTTCTTTATAATTCTATGGCTCTTGCTAGCCAAGTTCTTCCTTGTAGGGGCACTTGTTCTTCCTCTTCCTCCTCTAATTTTATTTCTTCTTCTTCATCATCTCCCTCTAGAATTGTTTCATGGATAGATGGATTAGGCACTAATCTTCTACTGATCCTTTGTCTTTTCTTCATCCAAATCTTAATTCTTTTCTTCTATTTCTTGCAAATAGAAGGAGAAGTTGGCTCATCTTGTACAAGAGGGATGGAGACTTGTGGAATCTCTCCCTCTTCTAGTGGGCTAGATACAACAAGAGGCAATTGTAGTTCATCCTAGACTTGGGTAGCTCCAATATCTTTGGACCCTTGTGCACTTTGCTCCTGCTACTAGGGAGGCACCTATTTTGTTCTTTCCCTTCCTTTTAGGAGGGTGATAATATCCAACTGGGTGATGAAGTTGGTATACTATTTCTGGCCTAATAGGAGACTGAGTTGCAAAGGTAGGAATTGTTACTTTCCTTCCTCTACCTCTTTCTAGGTGAGCATGTGCATGGAAGATTATAGTATCAGGAATTGGATCAAGTGGAAAAGGTTTCTTGGTCCAATTCTTTGTAATTCTAATAACATGGCTCACTTTATGATTAATATCATCGAGCTCCTCCCTATCAACCTTAGCATTCATAATGGTTCTTTCACCAATTTTTTCTATTTTGAATAGGGGGTCTAGTAATTCCTTAGAATATTGTTGCCTTATCTCATTAGGGATGTTCAACTAGAGAGCCTTTTCTACTAGATGCAAAGTCATCCTACAATAGTCCCTAATGCAAACATCATAGTCATTTGTGGCATTCATCTATTGATTTTCAATAGTATCCTCATGATGGAAGTCTCTTCCTCCCAAACTCTCCACTTTCCCAACATTATCAAAATATGGTCGGTAAGAATTGTATTCTTCAAGAGGATAGTTCTCCCAGTCCCACTTGAATGATGGAATATCTTGTTTCCTCTTCACATGATAAGGTCCAATGACCAATGGCCATGCCCAACAAGGTCTCTATTGCCTCTTTATCTTCTCATAAGCTGACTTAATTTGATGGGAGATCTCCAACAGTATTAGTTTGTCACTTAGGTATCTCAGGAGCTTCTTAGGATTGATAGATGCACCGGCTACCTACAGATATGTGAACATTTTGAACTGGATGAAGTAGGCTCTAAGAGTTGTGACTTATACTTTGGCTTCATCAAATAACCTCTTCCCATAGTCTCCCTCAATGAATAGAATGATCACAAATATGAACACATCATTCACAATTTTTATTCCTTACTCTGCGTTGAGAGTTTCTTCTTCACCAATTGAGGGTAGACTATGTATGGCCAGGCATTGGGATCCTGCATACTACCTCTCCTGTACAGATTGTTATAGTTTATCGCCCTTGCTACAAGTAGGTACACCATGTAAGAAGTCATGTAAAAAAATTTCTTTCCCTTCACCATCCTTAATTGCTCACACAAGTTTTCACTTAGTGTGATGGCCCAATCCAGTGGTATCTTTGCCTGTCTGATGTTCTCAATGAAGTTGACCATAAATGTACTAAGGTGACCTGTTGCAGGTAAGCCCATGACTCTACTCAAGAGAATGATAGAGTATCCAATGTCTTCCTTCATGTATCCCTAAATCATATCCACTTTGCCTATTATCCTTACCTAAGGAGGCTTCTCAATGAGGTATGAGGATTGTATTATGTCAATGGCCTCTTGTCGATGCTCCCTGTACCATCTTTCAGCTATTTCATAGGAGAGTCAAATGAACTAGTCTACTCTAGGAAGATGAAAAACCCTCTTAATGTTATTAGGTTGTAGATCCAACATCACTTCTCCAGTGATGCTCTTGACTACTCTTTCATCAAGGAAAAAACACTATGACAAGGCTATGATTAGTTTAGTTGATTGTACTAACACAGGATCTGACACTGCATTCACCAATCCAAAACGGATCAATGTAGACATCGTGGCTGATCTCTCTATTGGCTTGTTGCAAATCCTTAAGAATTCTCCTAAGTTTGTGTGTCCTAGGTTGGCATCTTTGGTTTCTTCATGGTCATCATGGAATCTTGACTTTGAGGGTACACCTTATAATTTAAACATGACAGGTTTGGGTGCTACTCTGGACATAGATGCCATTTAATCACCTGCACATTGCAAGAAAAAATATTATTAGTCCAAAGATAACATAAAAGTTAAAGAATTAAAATGAGCAAAAAAACATACCCTTTGGGCATTTTATTTTTATTTACTTTATATATATACATACATACATATATATATATATATATATATATATATATATTTGTTATTATTATTATTTTTTATTTTATTTTTTTTGAAATTTTATTATTTTTATCTGTTTTTGCAATATTATATTTATTTTTCTCAAATTTTTACATTTAACAAAAAAAATGGGTTCATGAGTGCATGGTGGGTGCAATTAGGGTTTGTAAGTGAGCGCTAACAACTAGTGGCAAGTGGGTGTGAAGGTGCAATGCACTGTGTGCAACAAAGATGCAGGTATCAAAGGCACTGTGGCAGCAGGTGCAATATAACATGGGCACTACCACCTTAGCATGGGCGTAATATAACCTCGGCACCACTGCCTTAGTGCGGGTGCAATATATAAGATGAACATTTCCACGCTTGGTGCAAGTGTAGTATAACATGAGTGTCACCGCCTTGACATAGGTATAGTATATAAGATGGGCACCACGTGCTTGGTGCGGGTGTAGTATATAAAATGGGCATCATCACACTTGGTGTGGGTGCAATATAACATGGGCACCACAACACTTATTGCCTCACTTTAATGCGAGGGGAAATACCAAAGGCACTAAACTTGTCAAAAATAATGGTAAAAAAAGCATTTTTGGGGGTTTTATAACCCCACAATGGCCCGGGTGTGTGGTGCACCTTGGCACGCATATCAGTGCACGACACACTCTCTGCCTGCGTGCACGCATGCTTGTGCATGATGGATTTTTTTTAATAATTAAATTTTTTTTGAATTTTTGATTTTTTGTATTTTTCAAATTTTTTCTAATATTTTTGTGTTTTTTCAATTTTTTGATGACTCTAAGACTTTAACAATTTTATCTCAACTCTCGAATGGTGAGTCTAGGATTTTTTGAAAAAAAAGTAGGGGGTCCCCATTCCTAGTGAGGAATGGGGCGTGTGTTGTGGAGACCATGATAGTTACATCATCTTAACATACTATACTATATTTCCTTAACTGCACATGTAAAAAATATTACTTTGACATCCATACACATCAAGATCTTCTCTACTATATTGGATAATTGTCTGACACTTAGATAAGTCTCTATGTCTAACTGAATAAACTTTATCTATACACAGTGCCTTCTTCACGTAGAATATATGTTACCATAAATGACAACTCCATCACTATATCAGCTTATCTCACCATATTGCCAATAATATCCCCCTTTAGAATTGATGGGTATGAATGGGAAAATTGGCTAAGTCCCAAAATGTTGATCAAAAACTTTCTTCAAAATTGACCTTTACAAAATCTTCAAGAACCTCAAAATTCAAAATTTGTGGATCATCAAATTTGCAACCATCTTTCCTTATTTCTCTTATTACAATAGTTTTTTCTCCCCCTTTATATATACATCATATAATTGTATTCCTATACTTCTCCCTTTCATTATATTCTATACAATTTTCCTTATACTTCTCCCCCTTTGACATCAAGGAAAAAAGTGTCAAAATTTACATACAAAACAAAATTTATTACCTCTCTTAATTTGAGATTCTCGAAACATAATCTACAAAATTTGTCTTCATCAACTCAAATTCTTTTTTCCATATGTCCCTTGTTGCCTATGTTGTACTAAGAATGTGCATAAGCCATAAGAGGCTACTTCTATTGCATTTAAACCTATGTAGGAAAATTTCTCATAAGATGCCTTTGCTACAAGGCACTCATCCAACTTATTTTCTACAATACTTACCTTTGTTGTTAGGTTTTATTTGAGTATAGATAACCTTTTGATCACTCTTTCTTTTTGAAGTTCAATGATTTTGGTATCATAATGAACTTTTTAATATGGCCTCAATATTTTAATCAATCTACAGAGTTGTTGCAATGTTGATGTTAAAGTTTAAGTTTCATTTACCTTTGAACTTATCTCATAATTCATATCTTTCAAATAATTGTATAACATAGTGCTCTATCTATACAATTTCTTTCCTTCTTCTAAACATCTCCTTAATTCCTTGATGCTGGTATCAAGGTTTTGCAAATCATTCTTCACATTGTTACAAATGGTACTAGACAACTATGCATCACGATTTATCTGGGCTTGAACTGATGCAATATATGATAAGGAAATGAATTTCTTATCAAAATGTCTCACTAACGCTTCTACTCTTAGTTGTAAATCTTGCTCTGTCACCTTACTGTGACTGTCTTTTGTGAATTCTCTACAACTTTACCCAAGGTCTTTTCAAGATTTCTGACCTTATTAATCTTCTCTTACAGTTTACGTAAAGATGATAAAAGTTCCTTTTGATCATCTTCATCATCATATGCAATAGATAACTCTGTTGTAACAGAATATTTTCATTTCATAGGTGTTGATAACATGATGTCTTCCTTATGATGAAATTCAACTTTATCAAACTCTATTACAACATGATTCAATTGGGGTTTGAATGTTGAGTATAGAGAACTTTTGATCTCTAGTATAGAGAACCTTTTGATCACTCTTTCTTTTTGAAGTTCTTTGATCAATTTTTCTCTTTTTTCTTTCCTTTCTTCTCTTTTTTCTTTCCTTTCTTCTCTTTTCTTTTTCTTCTTTCTTCTTCTTTTCTTCTTGCTTTCTTCTCTCCTCTTCTTCTTCTTTCTTCTTTTTTTATTCTTCTTCCTTTTTATTTCTCTCTTCTTCTTCTTTCTCATTCTTCTCATAGTATTCTCTTATCTTTTTCTTCATTCTTTATTTTTCTTTCTTCCTCTTCCTTTCTTTTCTCTTCTTATTTTCTCTTTTTCTCTTCTTCCTCATTCTAAATTCTATCATCTTCTTCATTTTCTTCTTCATCTATGCTGAAGTGACCATTGATATTGAAAAAAATGTTGGTTCCATGATCCTTAAAAGGATCTTCCTAATAATTAACTATTATTTTTGTACCATCCACTTGCATCGTATTAGTACTAATTGTTATTTGTAGTGATGATTTGGGAATCATAGTGTCTTTGGCTTCTACTATTGTTGGTGTACATACATTATTTTCAACTATCATAGGGGTAGCTCCCCTAACTCCTTGCTCTATTCAGCAATAGTATGTACAGAGGTCATGTATTTGACAATGTCTTTCTTTGCCTATTTATTTACTTCCTCATAATTACCTCCCATCAATAAAAATATTCTTCTCTTATTTCTCAACAAGGGTTTAATATGTAATGCCCCGCCCGGAGATCCTTGGAAACAAGGATTCAAATCAAGCCAAGATATATATATATATTTTTTTTTTTTACAAGTATGAATGCACAAGACAACATCATATAGGGATCACAAAGATCGCAACGGAAGACTTCAACACAATCCCGACAACCAATGAATCTCTGAACGCCACTACCCAACTGAGACACACAAACAAAGCCAACAACAACAATGCACATGATGAGGGCACAAGAAACAACCACTCATCAACAAAACACCAAACTGGGGTAAAATGCAGAATCTCAAAATTTGGCTAAGCCTGAAATCCTAAAGCCCTGAAAATTGGCTAAGTCTGGATTTTTGAAGCCCTGAAATTTCCTAGAATCCATAACTTATCTCCGAGAGGTCTAAAACCTATCTCAAACGATTTGTCGCATATATTAAAATATATCTTATTATACTTAAACGATATATTTTAAACCCTAAGAGACAAAAACAGAAACATGAAAACTCAATTTCAAGAGAAATTGACATAATTCAAAATGCAACAGCATAGGATCAAAGAACGCCCAAAATGGTATCCAAAACCACTCTCAAAAAGATTGAATCACGAAGAAAAGTGCCCGCTGATGGCACGCACAAGCTTTTCACAAAAATTGTGCAACACTTTTTACTAAGGGAGGGCAACACTTCTCCCTTACTACGTGCGACACTTCTCAAGAAGGCGTACGATACTGGAAAAGTATCGCGCAACATTTCTCATAAAGCCATGCGACACTCTTCCAGTGTCGTACGACACTTCTCCAGTAATGCGTGTGACACTTTATAGTATTGTACGAAATTCTTTCTATGGGCGTGCGATACTTTATTAGTGTCGCACAATGCTGAACAAATGTCGCCCATAGAAAGTAAAATCACTTCCAGAACTCAAAAACGAGGAAAAACTGACAAAAGAACCTCCACACCAGGGAACACCGGATCCACAAAGGCTTGAGGAATGAACACTCGAGTGCAAGAACAACACAGAAAGAAGAACATCAAACCATCTAAGCTATAGCAGCAAAGAACACACTGAATTTAAACATCGCAAAGAACAAAAGCATCATCGCAATGTACATAAATACATCTCAGGAACAAAACAACCAAACTAAGTATACGGTTCCTCCCAACCGTCAATAGCATCATAAGACCATCGTGGGTCCTAGCCATCCCCCGTGCATAACATCCCAAGCCACCGACCAAATCATCAGTACTATCGTAATAGGGACGTCACGACTAAAACATGCAACAATATAAGCGCAAGGAAATCTAACATGCTAGTGATAACACATAAGATAATCCTACAGTAGATAACATCACCTATCACATGCTAAACAGCAGTAAGCAACAGATATACTACTAAATCAAATAACATCATCTAATCATATGTTAAACATCATGATAAGGGAATGTGTCAAGTAAACTAACATCATCTAAACATGATATACAAGCATCCCAATGAAAGCATAAATCACAAGAAAGCATACTCTAGAACCCGAAGTACCAAGTGAAGACATCCAGCAATGGTTGCACTAAGACAAAAGATCGTCTCTGTACACCGATCCCTAGCAGTGGTGAAGGTAGCTACGCCTCCCAACCACGTGGCACCCATAGGTCCACACCCGTCGTGCTGATGGAGATAATGATCCAACCAAAAACATACAAAGAACATGCATGGCTAACACTCACGCCAGAAAGTATGATGGTTGAACCAAGAACCTAAGGCAATGCAAGGAGTAAAGGTCCTAGTCAAACACTCAATAGGCTACTATGTAGGGGCTGACATTCTAGAGAGTCGCTTGGCATCAAAAAGCCCAAGCTTGGATCGTGTGTCCTCAAACTTAAACGGGTGCTCACACATTGTGTCCTCGAACTTAATCGGGTGCTCACACATTTTACTTATCTTAAATTTTATTAACAATCACACATTTATTTAATTATCACTTATATAAATCTTCCTCTGCCAACCCATGACGCCATGATCGTCGGGCTGCGAGATAGAAGCCCCCTCCAGATGCTACCCTACCCTACCCATGCTCATCCTACGACAAGTGACCGTGGGCATGCATACTCCCATCCCAACCCCAATGATCATAACTTCTGGCAAATTCATGAAAGATCAGGCCTCGCAAGTCACCCAAAAAATGTACGCACACGTACTCGTGTGTGGCGCACCACCATCACGAAGATCATAACACAAGGACAGGAATGAGAACACAATGCAAAGAAAACACCCAACTGAAAGCAAAATGGGAAGGATAGATTCTACACAAATCCCAAAGCCAATAAAATCATACATCATGAAATCACTCAACTGGCCTCAATCCGAGAGTATGGATTCTACACGAATCCTGGCATTCACGAAACAAAAGCAAAGGTCCAACAAAAACATAACAAATATAAAATCACTCAACCGAACACAACGTCGGGAGTACGGATGCAACACGCATCCCAATGCAACATAAAAGTGCAAAAGTGGTCTGACTAATATCCAAACGGATCATCAAGGTCCAAAACCCACATTATGCCAAGAAAACTCGAGAAAACAGGGTGGCACGCAAAATGAGGTAAAAACCCCAAAAATTTGGAAAACTACAAAATTAAAACCCATTTGGCCTTTGGGTTCAAAAACCCCAAAAATCCAAAAATAAATGAAATCAAACACCGTATGCAAAAACGGCCAGCATAACGGTGCAAAACTCCAAACCCTCATCCCAAAAAATAAGGAAATGTTCATACCCGCCCAACCGGGTAGAACTAACATACAAAAATGGAGGGGAACACTAGTTCTCAGCCTCCAAACAAACGGCTACAAAAAATAGAAGCAAAAACGGTGCTAAAACAATAAAACAGGAAAGCCCTACCTCACAGCCGAAAGGGCAAAACGGGAATCTGAACCATAAAATAAATATCTCGCAGAAGTAGTTGAAAATCGCGGCAATCCAAGGTTTCTCCAAGCTGGATCCAACGAGCCCAACCTCGCGGTGATCCTACGCCTGTAGCTCCCACAACGAACAAAACAGTAAATCCTCGTGAAGAGGATTTTGGGTTTTACTCTCCAACTTTCCAATTTGAAAGTGAGAAGTGAGGAATTAAATTCCTCTTTGGATACTTATTCACTTTTTGGGTGAATAATCGATTAGGGCATTTAACCAGCCAATCTAGTTAAACCCCGAATCGACCCAAACGAAAACAGGCTATTCCTATAAATAGGAATTCATCTATGGCAAAGCTGCCAGAAATATAAAATAAATCAATTAAAAGCCTGAAAACCCAAAAACACAAAAATCACCTTAACAACTTTCGTGACAATGCGAACCTCTAAATGCACAGACACGCTTACAGGTCTAATCACATAATGCAAATGAGTTCATATTTAATAATCACTGAAAGGTTTAAATTAAACATTTAATTAAGGATACATCGACCATATAAGGACAAAATTGGTAAAATATGAAAGGTTGAATCACTAACTCCATGTGCCACTGCCAGGGATATAAATCCTACACACTAAACAACATGATCAAGTGCAATTGCATATAATAACATAGCCGAAGCAATAAATGCATTAAATCACCTAATTTAAGCATTTATTTAATTATATTAAAATAATCTATTTACATCACTCACATTCGCATAAAGCATAACAACGCAAGAATGAAGTAAATAACCATAGCATTAAATCCATCACATAACATAATCAGAGGTATGTCCAAATACCAGATAACCAGATAACATTATAAAACACACTGTCATCTCAAAATGGCATCATTAGTGAAATATGATTAACTGAATAGCATAGTAGTCTAAAATCCATGATACTGAAATCACAGTGAACATCTGACCCTCAGGTCCTCTCAAATGTGAACATAACATGAGTAACAAATATCTCTCTAATCAAAAATATAACAAGGTAAATGTCCGCAGCACATAACCAAATAATCCAACAAGAACAATCCATTTAATTACTTAAGCATTTAATAATGATTGATTACTCTGCATTAAAAAGGCATTTAAAACACATAAGCAAACACAGTCAAAAACATGACTAACCACTACTACAGGAACCTAGTCCAGTGCAGCATGGTAAAAGGAACATAGTGTAATCTTTGCACACATCTTAGGGTAATCACGGAACAACCTCATAATACCACATCGATCCTAGTAACCACTGGCACAAACCTCAGTGAACCAAAAAACACATCATAATCTCAAAGATCAGTCAAAAGCATAAACAAAGCAACTGATACAGAAACATAAATCCAAACACCTCAATGGTGTAGACCACTCAGGGTCACAATCATGATCCATCACAACAAAAGATCATCAAGGTCGCATCCATTAGGACGACTTACAAAAGTCAAATGGGAGAGGCACTACATAATACCCTTCATTATTCTCCTTATATCCTCATTAGTATTAAATTTGCAAAGTTTCTTAATTTGATTTTCCCTTATTCCTATGTCTTCTTCAATAGCTCTCCTTTTTCTATTAATAAATCTATTGTACAAGTCTTGATGAATGTTTTTCTAAAAAATTTCAAACCTCTTATTTGTCAAAATCATATTCCTTACTATAACATTCTCTAATTACAATCTATCTATGTTACTATACAAATTGTAAAAGTTGTTTAACTAAATAAAACTATTATTGTCAATAATTTGAATATTGAGATTTTCTACCTTTTGCTTCCATGGTTTCTTCTTGGAGGGTTTCTTTGCTTCTATCACAACCTTTTCAATTGGTCTTTCCTTTACCTTTTCTTCTTCTTCAAATTCATTTGACTCAATCATTGGTAGATTTTTCCTTCTTTTTCCTATTCCACTTGATAATTCCTTTGTCCTCTTCCTAGAAGTTGACTTGACCTCTTGTTTCACTTTGGTTAGTCTCTCTAATTTTATTATAACTAATTTAAAATCAATTATTTTGAATTCCTCCTCATCCTTCTTTTTCTAAACTAATTATACAATAGTGGGTTGTAGTTGTGCTACTACAGCATATGGTGCACTAGGAATCCATGTAGAGGTTCCAACTAGTGTGACTCTCTCTGTGGTCCTACCATTACTATAGGTGTAGTTGCCAACACTTACATTTTTTTGATGGCCTTCACTTGCATGAAATCCCCTTTTCCTCTTGAAATTATTCTTTGGTCATCCCAGTCTCCTTGAGAATTGTTGCAATCTTTTTCTCAACTTTCTTCTTGAAGTCCTTTTTGTACTTCTCTAACCTTTTCATCATATGTCCCCCATCTAGGACAATCTATTTCTATGTCAGACTCAAGTATGATCTTTTCATAACCTTCTATGAAGTCTTAACTCATTTCATATCCCATGGGGTCTATGAACTTGATTCTTTACTCAACTGCCCCCATACAAGTCACGTATGTTTCAACCATGAAACATATATTTATGTTTGTACTTCTCAACTAGTGTAGGAGGAATTATGAACCTCTATTTCATTGTTTCTTGAAAACTCTATAATAGTCTAGATATATCTATTGTAATCATTTCCTCTAACTATGCTCTCTAACACTAATTTATCAACCTCACACTACACTAATCTCAATTTCATTATTGGTCTAGTATACTAAGGAGCTATCTAATTACTTGGAAAAATAGGTGTATCGGTAAGGATTCAAATTTGAACACCTCATTTGTGGCCTTCTTCAAATTCTCTATATTATCCAATAATTTTTGCCTAACAACCTCACATATATTTACTTTTTCTATTATCACAATCATTAAGTAGGCTACATGAATGAATTCAAAAGATATTGAATTTACTCTGGAACTATGGTTCACCTCTTTATTTCTAATGATCGTTCTTATGATTCTAACATCTATCTCTACTATCAGATCAATTCTCATATGCCTTCCATCAAATTTTTACTTTAGTTTGGTTTGCACCGATTTCTTCACATTCTTTACATGTACTATATTTTTTCCTTCATTGCTCAAACTAGTGAGTTTATGGATATCGCTTCATGAATTCTTCTTAGGATGATTTGGCTTCATCCATGATTCACAAACTGTATATAGGACATATACTTCACAACATTCAAATCATTCAAATGTATGAACCCTTATTTCAATGATATATATTCATTGCACACAATCTCAAGGTCCTTATGACTTTCATTATCACCAATACTCTCAAACTTGCAGTGAATGTATGATCTAACATCTTCAACATGCAACATATTTTGCAGAACTTGCAAAAATGTTCCTAGAGGATCATCTATCAAAGATACAAATGGGTGCCTCTTAAACTTGTATATTTTCCTCTCACTAATAGTGCATATAGTAGGGTTCTCCATTTCTTTGATTCAAAAGTTTCAAAAACTCAATTGTAGAATCATAAAATATCTAGTTAACACATAACTAGGGCTTCCTTTACTTTGCACTTGAAATCACTTTAATTTGCCTTCAACTTTCTGTCAAGTCACTCTCAAATGTTCCTTCTTTAGATGATCAAAAGGTACATACAATCTTGTTTACATTCCTTAAATATTTTCAAATTAAACTTTATATTGATTTTTGATGTAGGGCCACACTACCCTTACCAACTCACAAACAAAAACACAACAATATGGAGACAAAGAGAAGATAAAAATGCTTCACAAAGAATAATTTTATTACACTTGAAAATCCTTACAAAGTCTCTAAATGAGAGAACTCCAACTTCTTACAATATAAGAGAGAGATTCCAAAAATAAAGTTTCCAAATGAAGAGCTTCCAACTAGCTTGCACACCAAGAGCTTCTACAAGAAGAGCTTACAACCAGAGAACTTGAATCCAAAGGGATTCACCCAGAAGAACTTTCCAACTAAGATCTTAACATTAAGATCGTTCACCTCCAAAGCTTCTACACAAGAAGAGATCACACCTTGAGAGCTTCGTTACAAATGCTCATATGTCTTGCTTAAATAGGCACTTATCATCCAAGATATTACAAACACAACCAATGTGGGATAAAAGGTAAATGCAACTACCTTACAAAAAATATTTAATTACCACCCAAATACAACTAAGTACCACCAATTAGCTAATTAGGAAATTACATTTTCTTTGTGGATCACAACAAATATTAAATGCATGATTTAAGGAACTTTCCAAAAACTTCTAAAATGCCACCTACACATCTTGATAAATGAAATGACAGCCATTTTTCTTATTTTTCTTTTTATGCCACCTATGCACCTTGGTAATGAAAAAGCCTTTTTACCTCTCTTTTTTTCCCTTTTTTCAAAATTATTTTTCCTTTAATTTTCATCACTTTCTCTCTCCTCTAGTTTTTTTTCTTTTAATTTTTAATTTTGATCATACCCCCTTTTTTCATGATGCAAGATGCTCCTACATTAATTGCACAACTACTTAGTATGTAAAAAGATATTCTTCATTGCTAGTAAACTTGATTTCTTTCATCTGACTTCCTGTGATTTTCAAATTGATTGCACACTTAACCATATCTTCCACCTAACCTATTCTACCCTTTGCTAACTTCACATCTCTTAACTCGATCTATGATTCTTGTTCCCTCTCTAGTACTTGATCTTCAATAGATAATTCTTAATTTAAGTAGGATGAATCACATATAATAGTTGACTTCAATCTTTCATCAAGTGCATCAAAATATTTCTCTTCCAATATTGTTTGTGAGCTTGATGGATCTTTTGTCATCACAAATACTTGTTTTAATTCTTCAACATTTTCTCCTAGTTCATCTTTCTAACTATTGTTTTTACTATCATTTTTTCTAGCATTTGTGTTATTGTTCCTTTTGAAATTTGGATTTTAGTTGAAGTTCCCCATATCCATTCCGAAAAATCTTTCTATGTTACCAAAGTTATTGCATAACTAGAATATTGGTGTATTCCTTCTCTAATTAGGTCCATTCTGATTAACTGGTGCTTTGCAATTCCTAGAAATGTGTCCAAATTTGTTACACTTGTAATATACAATGTTCCTCCTTGTTCCATTATATATTTCTCCTTACTTAGATCTACTTGAGGATTTGTTTATTTTATTACCTGTAGGGTTAATATCTCAAAAAATTCTACTATTTCTATTCTTACTATCAAATTTAGGTTTCTTGCAATCAACTACTTTATGACAAAAATCATGACAATTATAACAATAGAAATTAGTAATAGTTTTAAATGAATTACATGTACAATCTCTCTTCATATGACCAACTTCATTACCTAGAAATCGTCTACCTTTGAATTCATACCTTACCACTTTAGATGGTTCAACTTGTTGTGTTTTCTTAAGTTCATCAAGTTTCTTAGGTTCACTCACTTCCTCAACTTCTTTAGGTACACATTTAGATTGACTTGGTTCAATTTCATTATGATCATTCTTCTTAGGTTCAAGGATTTCAACAACTAGATCTAGTTTCTTCTTTGCTTCATATTTCTTTATTGATTTTTTTCCAATGAAATATCCAAGACTAGTCTTAACATAGGAAGGTCTTTGATAATTAGTTGGTCATCAATTTTCTCTCTGCTAGAGTATAAATTTTCTAACAATTTTTTATCTTGGGTTAACTCTCCTTTTAAAATAGTACTCTACTTCTCAAGTTCTACATGCTCTATCTTGATGGAATCAAGTTTATATGTTACTTTTTTAAGGTGGGATCTTAGATCTGCATTATGAAATTTCAGTTCTGACTCAACCTTGCTATCATATTTCTGCACACTTAGATTTAGTTCAGAAATCTTCAATTCATGTTTCATAATCTCATTTTATTTCTATAAATTTGCTACCTTATCTGTATCTTTTGTCTACTCTTTAGGTTCATTTCTAGGTTTAAGATAATTAATATTGTATTTCAATTTCCCAATGTAGTCTTTTGCATCTTCATACCTTTCTTTTAGGTTATCTCTTTCTTCAGTAAGAAGATCAATCTGCTAAAGGGATTCTTCAAGATTCCTCTGTAAATTGTCCATATTCATAGGGACCTTACTCAATTTTTTAACCCTCTTCAGAGTAACTAGGCTTTGATACCAATTGTTAGAAATAGATAATATTGAGAGCGGGGGGTGAATTAGTATTCTACAAACTTTTTCTCAAAACTGAATATTATTAATTACTTTATAACATGTGTATGAAAGTAAACTAACAATGCTAAATAGTAATAATAACCATACACAAAGAGAACTCATAAAACCATATTTTGTTAACTAGGAAAGCCCTAGCCAAGGTAAAACCCTAGTGGAGATGGTACCCACAAAATGATCCACTAAACAAAAGTATCATGGTAAGGATGTTGGCCCTATTAGGAATCTATTAAGTACATATAGTGTCTATGTCCTTGTTAGAGGAATAGGCCCTATTAAAAGCCTCAACTCTTTTAGAAGTTTCATCAACCATGTTAGGAGTTGGTATATACAATTACAGAATATATGCAAGATGAGCCCACTACCCAAATATGCTATTATAAAATACATTTCCTTTATACAAAAGAGATAGATACAAAAACTTCTTACTATTGATATCTTCAATATCTAATCTACTCTTCTCATAGAGGTGATCATACATATATTTTGTATCATATAGTTTTTATATGACTTGACATATCATATATATCTTGCACACTTCTTCACATAATAAAATCTTTAATTCATACCTTTACATTTTACAAAACTTGTGCAGTCGGCCTTTAAGCTTTCACACACTTGCATAAATACTAAATTAAGTTTTTCTAACTTAGGGTTAACATATAGGATGTCATCCCTAATTAGTTAAATAATTATTTTGTACACAAAATAAGTCTTTAACCTATAATTACCTAATTACTAATATGCTTTGCTGTGCATTGTCCACTACCTTTACTAGTGTTTATTGTATAACTCCTTACATACTTTTTGTAGAGAATTACGCATAGTTATGTCATCCTAACATACTACACTGTCTATCCTTAACTGTACACATGCCAAAAATTACTCTGTCATCTATGCACATCAAACTATCATTGTTACACGAGATAACTATCTGACACATAGATAATTTTCTATGTCTAACTAGATAAAATTTATCTATACATAGTACCTTCTTCACATATGATATATGTTGCCATAAATTCAATTCCATCCCTCTATCAACTTATCCTAATTAGTCATATTACCAATAGATCATTTGAATCCTTAAAAACCCCAAGCACAACCAATTTCCCTAAGTCAAAATTCCAAACATTTATGTGTGGGGCAAAAAGGTTTCTCCTTGAAAACTACTTCTTAAAAAGATGCAACCCATTCTTAGTCATTTGTGCATCCCATATCCAAATCCCTCTATCATATAAACCCTCACCAATCTTTATATAAGGTGTAACAAGGACTAATTTTTACCTTGCATAACATCATTATTTGACCCACCTAATTGTTCTAAAAGGTCATCACAGACATTTATTTATTGATAGTCTATCTTTCCTATGAAATCCCTTCTAGAAGGCATCTTCTAAAAACTATTAGATTTATAGACATTGTTGGTCTCAGAATGGTTTTGACAATTGAATGTCAACACACTTAAACTATTTGCTAAGTTCATGCTAAGCTAGCTATATATGCCAAGTATAATATATGTACAAGTGTCAAGTTGCAATAGGTGCCAAGTTAGAAAGTCAGTAAGTGTCATGTCATTTAGGTGCTGAGAAAATAGACAGTGTCAAGAAAGTGTATGTGCTAAGTGAACTATAGGTGTTGAGCAAGACAGAATTTCTATATATGCCAAGCATCAGTAAACATCAAGTGGCAAGTAACACAAAATTAGCATATGAGTTTGTGCCTTCATAGACTCATTTGCAAATCATGTTGCATGATAGCTAATGGATAGATTTTACATCTTAGTGATAAGATCAAATCTATTAGATTTCCTATGTAATTTGCATGCAACCAATCAAATAATTAGAATACTAAAGAGGCAAAAAGGATAAATCTCAGCCATAGATTCATACCTAACACTAAGTCACAAAAAAAACTGAGGATGAAGCTCAATAATTAAAGAGTTGAATAGAGAGATGACAGAAGAAAAAAAAGAGAGTGAAGTACAAAAAGTTGAAGAAGACATTCAAGGTGACTTAGCATAACAGAGGAGTTGCAAGATTAGTTAAGCAGAACAAAGTATTAGTGCTACATGCAACTTCACATAAGATCAGAAAGGATTAGATAAGTATGGATTGAATAGCAATCTAAAATCAGCAATTGAGGATTGTAAGTGATCGGGTCAACACATTCTACTATACTTTCTAACAATTGTATTAGGAGAATGGAAATCCTATGAAGATAGATTGGTTTAACAACTATTTTGTAAATCATTTAACAAGGTGACATTCCAAGTGAATGTTTTGTAAATCCTTTAGAAAGGTACACTTTTAATAGGATCTTAGAGCCTTTAATAGGGTAGGCCTCTCATAAGGTAGACCATTATTGATGGTCAAACTTTGTAACTTTGACAAGTTACATATTGTTGCAGTGATAAGTTGTGGGTGTCATCCCCACCCCAAATTTACCTTCTCATTTTGGAGGGTTTCTGGGTGATCAAATATTGTGTCATCTATTTTCATGCATGCCTTTACTTTCATGTTATTTAGATATTTTGCATGCATGTATTGATTTCAGTTAAAAAAATTATAGCTTAAAGTTTGGTACTTCTGATACACCCCCCACCTCAGAAGTATACTTCCCACTTGAGAATTCCAACAATTGGTATCAGAGCTAAGTTCTCACAAGAAGAAGCTTTATAGCTTTGAGAAAAGATCTGGAGATGGAGGTCTACAAGCTTGGGAAGATTATAGAGAATCGGGAGATTAAAATACATCTCATTCTACATTCTCTAGAAGAAACTAGGGAGGAATTGAGGAAATCCCTAAAGACAAGAAAGGACATCACCATAGCTAAGAATGATACATAGTAAAAGGAGATTGACAGCACAAAAGTGTTTGCCAATGGAGATTCAAAGGAGCTTGATGCAACAATTATAGATCTAATGGAGAAGAACAGAGCTCAAGCAGAAGAGATTAGAACTCTCAAGATTGAGCAATAATCACAAGCCATGATGCTATGTAAAGTGACTAAACAAAGAAAGAGAACCATTGAAGATAAGGCCATGATGGAAGATGACAAGAGAAACCTAGCCAACAGATTGGAGGGGAAGTCAAGTGAGCTTGCAAGAGTTTCCAACATGTAGCTAGACACCCTTAGCCAAATGATGAATGCTCATCATGAGTTGAATGTCAAAGACATTGAGATTACCACACTAAGGATGTCAAATGAACAACTGAAAAATGATTTGAGAAGACAAAAAAATATTTTAGAGAGCTTCAACAAGCCTAATGAAGCCATCAATTACTTTGAGCAACTACTAAAATTTCCAAGATCTAGCAATGACACATTAGGATTAGGCTATACCAGCACTAAAGAAGGGGAATCATCCAAGACTACTGAAGAAAGAAGTGACAAAGGTAAGAACACAAAACCCACTTGCCATTTTTGTGGTAAGAAAGGACATATTGCTAATGTGTGTAGGAGAAAAAATGTCAATTAGCATGACAAACCTAAAAACATGGGTCACTATCATAAGTGCAATAAGCAAGGACACCGAGCATATGAATGTAGGACTAAAACCATCAGGACACCAAGATTTGAAGGTCACTACTACAACTGTTAGAATTATGGACATAGAGCATTTGAACATAGATCCAAGCCTATGTGGTCACCAAACCAACCAAAAAAGACAAAAATCCATGGACATCACTACAATTGGGACTACAACACTAGCTAGAGTTATCACTACTGTCAAGACTATGGACACATTCTTGAGAAATGCATAAGAACACACTTTAGTGGCAATTACAATAGATGGTTAAGTCAAACCACTTGTTTCAACTGCCTAAAGATAGGACACATCAGCAAGTATTGCCCAACAAGGTCAAAGGCTCCTAACTCTGAGTTCAATAAAGGAAAAGGGAAAGTCAATGTTGAACACATCAGAGGAGATATGAATATGACATGGCAGAAAAGAAATGGAAGCAGCACATCCAATGGAGGGATCACTTCACCTAAAAGGTCAGGTGGTCACACTTCATCCAACTAAGAAAAAGAAGGTACGAGGAACTAATATACAATACTTTATCATACATCAATTTCAAGACAAGTCAGTATTGCAAAGGATATAAATAACATGAATAAACATGCAAGTTTATCTCCAAAAGCTTTCATATTGTTGTCAAGTATGAAAAGTTATCTTCAGTTGTTGAGTGAAATCATAGTGTGTGTCAAGTTGTTGGACAAAACTAGTGGAAGCCGAGTGATTCATTGATGCCAAGTAAAACTATGCTAGTTGATGTTGAGTAAGGGTAAATCCTTCAGCTACCAAGTAAAGGGAAAATTGCATTGATGTTGAGTAATGCAAGAAAATGCATATCAGTTGAGTTAATAGTTGTATGAGCACTAAGCATTTAATGCTAGGTATTGAAGGGTGTATGTTTGTTTTTCGATCATTTTTGTCATTTGAACATAGAGCAAGAGCAAGTAGAGTGAAGAAGTGATTTCAAGTGAAGGCAAAGCATTCAAACAAATTTGAGAAGAGATTCTAAGAAATTTCATCGATTCTAAGAAATTTCATCGATTCAAATGTATTTATTTGAGTGTTGAGCTATGTAGTCTTTGAATTTGATAAACCCTAGTATCTAAAAATGGCATCTAGCTCTAGAAACCCCAAGGATAAGGAGCCATTTTAAGTTCAACTGGTTGGTAGGGAGGTAAAATAGCTGAATTTCAAGCCCATCCCTGAGGTAGCTTACAAGAATGACCCAACCAGTGCCCTATCCATCATTCCCCCTAAAGTAGTCATGGTTCAAGACATTCGCAAATTCTATAATTGCAAAGTAGGAGGAATAGGAGATGTGGAGATTAGGGAAGCATACAATAAACTATGTGACAATGGAGTGTTGAAGGAAGAATATAGCATAATTGAGAAAAAGGGACCTACCCATGCCCTAGACTTCCCTATAGTTTTTAAAACTGAATGGATCATACTTGTTCTAAGAAAAATCCATGATGCCTATTTATGGTTAGAAGGAGGCCCAGTAAAGATAACTAAAAGGATTATCCACTGAGTCATAGGGTATCCAACTCTAGATCAACCTAAAACCTTAAGAAGTGACTCCAAAGAGGTTATTGAAAAGAACATTGGTGCTCAATGGAATACGAAGGGTATGAAAATAGAAACAATCAAGGACCCTCTCATATAATTTGTTGTTAGAGTTATCTCTCACAAATTCTATCAATCAAGTAGATTGAACAGTGTGCCCTGCATTGCAGTTGATGTGGGATATAAGATTGTGAAGAAGGATCATACGTATGATCTAGCTGAGCTACAACTACAAAAAATCATGGAGTATTTGGAAGCCATAAGAAGGTCCAAGAGTGCCCAATATAAATTTAGATAAATTCTTATATGCATATTCATTTATGTTCAGAATGACTTTCCTTCCTTTGGCAAGATAGGTTGGAAAAAAAATAGATCAGCTATCATACAGGTCAATGAATACATAGAGAAAATGGGGGCAAATTTTAAAATCATTTTAACAAGATATTTTGAAGACTTTAAGAAGTCTATGAGATAGAGGCTTAGGATACATATTTCTTTAGTTGAGTAGCACATCAATGATATTTGTTTCTTGGTTGATATAGATTATACATATATTCAAGCTGATGTACCAAGAGTTAGATGGCTTAGGCCACTTGGTTATGAGATCAATATTGATGAGACATCTGCCGCAATAATAGCTTTACTTATAGAGGAAGTAGATAAAAGTGCTAAACCCTTTTACTACATATGATTTCGTCGGATCCAAGGTGGAGATAGAATTGAAGATAGCTATTGTTTTAAAAAAGATAGATAGATTAGTGAAGAAGCTAAAGGCCAGATTTGGTGAAGGCACAGTAGAAGGTGACGAGGAGAATGAAGAAGAAGATGACGAAGAAGGAGAGTAGGATCAAGGTCCACTTTCCTTTACATAAGGCATGGGAGAAGAAATATAAGAAGGTTTTGAGGAAGAGGAATCCAAGGAAGCACCTACTAAACCACAGCCAAAGAAGAGGAAGGCAAGCACAAAGCCAGCTACAAAGCAAAAGAAGATAGCCAATCTGAGCCTTGCCAAGCCCATAGCAAGAGCAAGCACAAGGAAAACCACTCAACAAGTTGAAGAATAGTCTAAGGAGAGGAAGAAGACAACTGAGAAACAAGGGCTAGAAAAGAAAAAAGTTGAGAAGAAAATATGTAGCTCAACCTAACTCTGATGAAGAGAAGATCGAGTTAGAGGACATAAGTCAATACAGAGTGGTAAGTCATGCATCTAAATCTGATTTGGAAAATATTTGTGACAATATTAAGGATAATTCTGACTTGACTGGCTTGAAAAGTATTGATTTTGGTAAGTTGAGTAGAGAAGAGAAAAACATGGTGGAAGAGTCTGTCTACACTGTGATGTCCAAGTTCAAGACAACTCCACTTAAACTTGATAATTCTATACCAAAAGATTTGTATTCAATTATTGAAAATAAATGGCATTATTGCCTTAACATGGAGAAGGAAATAAGAGAATCTACCTTAGCTAGGGTAATGCCTAAGCTAATGAAAGGTCAAATCACAAAGGCAAGTAAAAAGCATGGAAGCAAATTCTCTCCCAAATATAGAGCCTTCAACATTCTTCAAAATAACATTGAAGATGTTGTAAATAAATCAACAAAAATATGGAATTTGATATATGGTTTGACCACAACAAAACTAGGAGAAGAGTATCCCATTGAAGATAAAGATAATGAAGAAGAAGAGAATGAAAAGGAGGGGGAAGCAAAGAAAGAGTCAAGGGAAAACACAGTGGAGGAGACACAACAAAGGATAGATAAAGTGTCAACTATTGAGGAGAAGCAATAAGAACAAAGTGTGCAAGACACACACCTACCACCCTTGAGCCCTCCACACAATACTACTACACCTACAGATACCATAACCATGCAAGATGTTCTTGACAACTCTGGTCAAAACATCAATCCACTAACTGCAAAAAATCTCAAAAAGATTCTTGACCAAACTACATTGCAAGCACAATTGTGTACAAATCCAGTCTTGGTCAGTGTGGAAGAGTTACAAAAGGTTGTAGTAGATATAACAAGGGAAAAAGTGAATCCACAAGAACCACCTTCTCACATCCTTACAACTACAAGTGGAAAACCAATAGTGCAAATAGTAGTAGACACATCTACAAAGGTTGACTCCATAGTTCAAGTCTTGATGATTGAACAAAAGACATAGAATGAAGAGGAGAAAGAGCCTACAAAGGAGCAAATAGGATAGATAGATACATCTATTTCTATAACATAGGACAAGGAGCACCCTCATAGTTCATAGTAATTGATAAGGAAATATTTGAAGAGGACAAGGAAAGTGCTAAGGAGAAGGAGCAAGAAGCAATACAAACATTGGTAAATTTGCCTACACTAGGGACTCCAAAAATGCTTCAGAAGCTTAGCACTAATGCCATACCATTGCAAATATCTACACTAGGCTCAAGCTCAACAAGAGTAGCAAGGGTACTTCACTATGGAGGCCCTACATTAGATGACAACATAGTCATCCCCAAGTATGACTACAATAATATTACTCTTGAGAAAATCAATCTAATGCAAGAGGCATTAAAGAGGAAAAAGAAGTAGGATTTTTTGCTCTAAGGATAGTAATGGAGGTAAACAAATCCTTTTTGGCCAAATACTTAGTTAGAGTATAAACCCTTTGATATAAGTGTCAAAAAGGAGGAGATACACTTTAAGGGACAAAGTAAACAAAGGGGGAGACAATGCAAATGAAAATGAACTGGAAGAAACTAAAGGGCCAAAAGGAAACTACAAATGCAAGGGAAGATATGTGAAAGGGTGAGTTAAAATAGAGTAGATAAAGAGAATTAGCATGAGACAAATCTAGCATGAGAAGTTTTTGGATACAGGAAAGGCACATCAACTCAGGGGGAGTTACAAATTTTGAGGTATATAGCTCCTTATAGAATTTTGAACAAACTTTTGATTTTTTGTATATATACCAAACAATAGTTGTATTATACTTGAGGGAGTCAAATACATTGTGTATAGTTAAGTTTTTTTGACACTCATGTCAAAGGGGGAGATTGTTCATCTTAGAATGATTTTGACAATTGAGTGTCAACACACTTAAACTATTTGCTAATTTCATGTTGAGCTAGCTATATATGCTAAGTATAATAAATGTACAAGTGTCAAGTTGCAATAGGTGTTAAGTCAAAAAGTCAATAAATGTTGAGTCATTCAGGTGCTATCAAAATAGACAGTGTTGAGAAAGTGTATGTGCTAAGTGAACTATAGGTGCCAAGTGAGATAGAATTTCTATATATGTCGAGCATCGGTAAACATCAAGTGTCGAGTAACATAGAATCAACATATGAGTTTTTTCCTTCATAGACTTAGTTGTAAATCATGTTGCATGACAACTAATGGATAGATTTCAAGTTTTAGAGATAAGATTGAATCTATTAGATTTCCTATGTAATTTGCATGTAACCAATCAAATAATTAGAATGCTAAAGAGGAAAAAAGGGTGAATCTCAATCATAGATTCATACCTAACCCTGAGTCACAAAAACCTTTTAAGGAAGACAAAGCTCAATAGTTAAAGAGTTGAATAAAGAGATGACAGAGTAAAAAAAAAAGAGAGAAAATTTTAGAAGGTTGAAGAGGACATTCAATGTGACTTAGCAGAATAGAGGAATTGCAAGATCAGTTAAGAAGAATAGAGTATTAGTGCTACATGCAACTTCACATCAGATCAAAAAGGATTAGATAAGTATGGATTGAATAGCAATCTGAAATTAACAATTGAGGATTGTAAGTGATCAAGTCAACACATTCTACTATACTTTCTAACAATTGTATTAGGAGAATGGAAATCCTATGAAGATAGATTTGTTTAACAACCATTTTATAAATCCTTTAACAGGGTGACATTCCAAGTGAATTTTTTGTAAATCCTTTAGAAAGGTACACTTTTAACAAGGTGTTAGAGCCTTTAATAGGGTAGGCCTCTCATAGGGTAGACTATTGCTAATGGTCAAAATTTGTAACCTTGACAAGTTACATATTGTTGTAGTGATAAGTTGTGAGTGTCATCCCCACCCTAGTTTTACCTTCTCATTTTGAAGGGTTTCTAGGTGATCAAATATTGTGTCATCTATTTTCATGCATGCCTTTACTTTCATGTTATTTAGATATGTTACATGATTGTATTTATTTTAGTTAAAAGTTTTATAGCTTAAAGTTTGATACTTCTGATTCACCAAAGTATACTTCCCACTTGAGAATTCCAATAGACATGGATAATTCTCTCTGCCTCCTTCTACTCACTATAAAATTCAAAGTGGGAAAAGATACTCTCTATTTCCTTGAATTTTCAATTTCTCAAATGTCTTTGATTCACTCTCCCTTATCCATCTATAAATTTCTTTAGCATCGTGTATCTCTCTTCTCATCCTTATCTTGGAAATGATCACCTTTACATAGTAGAATATGATGTATGCACAAAATTTTCAAAAATCACAATCTACATGAAACTAAATTCACTCTCCATTAACTTCTTTTAGACAATGAGCTTACACATCCCATGGACAACTTCAAAAATAGATCATTGATTGAAAAACAATCTAGCAATTCTGATTTAATCTTGCATCTTAATCACCTCTTTCCATACTAACAGAGTAGTCAAAACAATTACACTATGCCAACTATAAGTCATCTTTTCTTTGCAGGACCTCATTTCTCCACTGAAGACTCTAGGACTCACGGTGCATTGTCACTTTATTTCTAGGAATAAACATCATGCATCTTCCTATAATGAAAAAGTGACAAATGTTGATTTTCTTTAGATATTATGGCAAAGAATAAACACATTTCCAATGATTTTGTTGCATGAATAGTTCCAGTGTGGACACATGCCAAAATTTTTTTTTTTTTTAATGGATAAAATAGTTGCAAATTTCTATGGCAACACAATGAAAACCATAGATCTCTGAGAGATCTAATTATTATGAATGATCCATAACTCATTGGTTCAAAACAAAACCTTTTCAATATTAACCCATGTCAAAAAATTGGAATGAGGACAAGGGAAAACCACATCATACTTACACTTTGGTCCCACTTGGTACATGTGTCACAATGTTGTGTTGTCACAATGGACAAAATACTCACAAATTTGCACAATGACAAAATGATCGCCATTAATCCTCCTTAGATCTAATGATTCCCAATCTATTATGGTCACTCTACATTAGGCCCACCACTTCACATTTCATGTAGTCATATTGTCACAATATTTTAAAATATTTTATCTCCCCTTAGCAACACAATGACAACCCTTGATCTACCTAAATCTGGTAGTCTTAAAAGTATTCCTTTTGTTTGTTGTGAATGGCCCGCACAAGAAATGTGTTGTGCAATTGCATTGTCACGATGGTTAAGGTTTTTCAACATCTATTTAGTGATGTAGTGACAACCATGCATTTAATCAAGATTTGACAGTCATAAAAATAGCAACTTGATTCCGCCTTCCTTGTGGGGTATATTTTTCACAAATAACATAGTACCAATAAGAAGAGAATTTATCAGACTTTAGAAACTTAATTTTTAAGTTAATTAATGCTTAGGTAAATGGCATCAGTCAATAAAATAAGATTACATAAGATATAGAAAGAAACATTTTAAAATAAGGAACCCTAATTTACCAAGTAGATGACTAGGAAATACAAAACACATTTTTTATGCCAGGATAACCCTTTTAAAAGATAAGCAAAAAATATTTAAAAATAACAAGGGCAAGGTTGTTTTGTTAAATTTCTTAGGGTTTCTATTGACACACCCTTTTGAGAAATTTGAGAATGAGGTTATTGAAAAAATAAAAGATCAAGACCACCATGCAAGATCATCTCTGAAAAAAGGTCTAACACATCCTTAATCTATACAAGAACTCAAGACATGGGCAAGACAATATCTCTAACTTATCTTTTTAATGTAAATCTAAACATTTTTAATTAGTATGTTATCACTTATTACACGACTTATAATGAGTTACCCTAGTAGCCAATTTGGGCCTTGGCCCTCTTTGTAAAACACTTTCATAGAGGATGCACCTAGACTACCTTCCCAAAACTCACAAACCAAAATTGTGTCCCAAAAAAAAAAAAGCAATGATAATCAAATTTGGTTCCATGACAAGCAATTTAAAATGCATTGGTTCTCAAGACTCAAGTCATTATAAATTCTTAACAAAATAAATCTCATAAACATAAATCTTAATTCAAATCATAAAACATATCATGACATCTAGTCAAATAATCATATAAAAAAATCACAAAAGCCTCTAGTGCATAGCCTAGTTGGTCAACTACAAACTCGCATACAACCATCACGATATCACAAGGCTTTAAAAAAACATTAAAAAAACATATAGTTTTCATCCATATGGTTTTTTTTCATCATTTTCTAAGTTTAGATTGATCCATAGGAATGTGTTTAACAATAAAGTAAGAATATACATGTTTACATAAATTGTTAGGCTAATATATGTATTTAAATGGACAAGTATTTAAATGTCAAATTTCTTTGGAGATATAAAATATCATGCAATATTACCATGTTATTAATTTAAATAATCTTAAAACATAAATGACTTGATTAATAACATAAATGTATATTATTAGATTAAATATTAATGTTAATTTTATTTCTAAAATATTAATTTGACTTCTATTTAATTTCAATATTAATATTTTCTTTTTTTAATTCATAATGCAACTAGAGATAACTCAAACTTAAAATTTTAATCTTAATTAAATTATTTATAATTTCTCATAATATTAAATATTGATAACTAGATTATATAGTGAACTCCACTATAACTTATCTTGAAATATAACTAAATCACAAATATATATTTATTAACTTATAACTCCACTTGCATTAATAAATATATTAAGTTATATACAACTAAGCATTTTGAAAAGCATTATATTTATTACCTTTTTTGGAGATCTTCATGAAACCCTTCCTAGTAATATCTCTAGTCTCTATAAACTACTACAGATAACTCCATGTAATCTTCACTAGAAAAGACTGATTGTTCTTTTTACTCCCCTGGTATTTTTTAAGGATATGGAAAGCCAAAGCATTCATGTTCGTCGTGTCAAGAAAATCGGGGTTGAGTAACATGTAAACTAGATGCATCGAGTGAAGTTGTTTATTTGTTGCAATTATATATGTCTATGTGGTTGTGTGTGTTATCAGTCTTATAAAATAGAAGGTTTTCTAGATTTAATTTGTATGCCTAGATTAAATTCAGTTATAAACTATGAGATCATATTTAAATCATATAGAAATATAAATTTTGAGATCATAAACATATCATACACTAACATAAACTCTGAGATCATATACAAATGATATAGAGACATAAACTTTGAGCTCATACACAAACATTAAACTTGCATAAGCATCAAATTTGAGATCATACTAGTGATTAATCAACTCATAGCCCCAAAATTATTGACAGTCACATAAGACTTGGCGAGTTGCCAGAGAGCTTCTTATGCTTCTTCCTCTACAAGATAAAATACTTTGTTAAGGCTTCAAGATTGACTAAGTTGTATTGCAACTAGTTTCAATGTGTCATCTTCCTTGAGGAATAGAATTCTTTGCAAATATGGCATCAATAAATCATGATAATCCAGAATGAAGAATTTATTTCCTCCAGAGCCTAAAGAAAATGAAGATGGGTCATGATTTCCTTTCAATTAATATTGATGATTTTTTTTGAATTATGAGATTGGTTACTTGGTACTTAAAATAACCTTAGTCAAAATTAAACCCTCAAGATGAGTCTCAATATTGTAGCACTAATATAAATTTTCTAGTCATCATACTCTTTATTTATGGGGTCTCATTTTCTTTTGGGAGGAAACCTCTATTATATAGTTTAGATCATAGAATAAGAATGAGCCCATGAAGTTCTTATAAAATTACCATAATTATGAGTTATTTTGTCAAGTATAAACTTTAGGTGTCTACAAATATAAAGTTTGAGGTCATATATAAATCATACACTAACGTAAATAGTGAGATCATATACAAATGATAAAGACATGAACTTTGAGATCATACATAAACATTAAATTTCAGATCATATGCAAGCATCAAATTTGAGATCATATCAGTGAGTAATCAACTCATAGCCCCAAAATTATTGATGGCCACATAAGATTTGGCAAGTTTCCAAAGAGCTCCCTATGCTCCTTCCTCTACAAGAGTGAATACTTTGCTAACGCTTTGAGGGAGACTAAGTTGTATTGTAACTAGTTTCAATGTGTCATCTTCCTTGAGGAATAGAATTTTATGAGTGGAAAATGTCTTGATTGTTTCTTGCACATTTATTCTATACAAATATTGCATCAATAAATCTTGTCAATCTAGAATGAAAAGTTCATTTTCCTCCAAAGCCTTGCAAAAAATGAAGATGGGTCATGATTTCCCTTCAATCAATAGTGCCATTTTTTTTGGAATTATGAGATTAATCACTTGGTACTTAAATTTACCTAATTCATGGTTAGACCCTCAAGCTCAGTCTCAATATTGTTGTAGTGATTGAACTTTGTTGGTCACCATACTCTGTGGGGTCTCACTTGCTTTTGGGAGGAAATCTCTTTTATATAGTTTAGATCATGGAATAAGAAGGAGCCCATGAAGTTTTTTATAAAATTACCCTAAATATAAGTTATTGTGTCAAGTTTAAACTTTAGGTATATCAATTCTTTGTTGAAAATAGATTGATACAAGTATGATAATGTGTTTCAGTCATTATTTTGTCATCGATGTCACAGTTGCTACTTTCTGGTAAGACAATTGCTTAGATTATTTGAGTACTATCATTTTTTTTATTGATGAAGGGGATTTGACCGAATGAGGTAACAATAGCACTTGGTGGAAAGGTTGAGTTATAATATGGAAAATGAGTACAAGGATCAGTTAAGACAGTGATATTATAGTGCATTGATAATCTACTTAAGCTTGTAAAGGATGGGTATACTGATTAAGTTTAGAAGAACAAGTTAAATGAAGTATGTATGCCAAGATCAACAATCTGTATAGTAGGTGCCGAGAAAATTTAGTGTAAGCCAAGTAGAAAATCAATTGAAGCTAAGCAATGATACAGTGCAATTTGAGTAAAGTTTAGTTGATATAGAGCACTAGTAAAATTTAGTTCTTGTCGAGTATTCTAATAGTGGATGCCGATAAATGTAGTACATGTTGAGCACTAGAAGCAAGTTAATGTTGAGTGTCATCATTATGACAAAGATCATGAATTTGATGAATCTAGCTGAAAAGTTTGATTCTTTAGATTGTGTGAACTGTGTGGAAGATAAATCTAATAAGTTGGTGGCATAGAATTCAAGATGAACCATTTTGGGAAAATTCAAAGAGAATTAAAGGAGAAGTTTGTAGAAGGGAATAAAATAAAATCATGGTTAGATTCATTGAATCCTACCTAATCCAACCTAACCCTAAAATAGATAAAAGAGGATGAACAAAAAAAGATCTTAATTTTCTATTTGTAGAAATGGTTGGTCAAAAGCAAAGGTTGTCATGTGCAAGAACCTAGGAAGACAAGGAATCTAGGGTATTTCTTAATTCAATGACCTAAGAGAAGAGACTGCATTGGTAAAAAAAGAAAGAAGGCTTAAGGGTATGAATGCTTAAAGGTTGAACAAGTTGTCAGAGTTGAAGTGTGTGAAAGCCAAGTAGAATGGAGGACTAAAACAAAGATCTATAATTTGCAAGTGTGTTGTAATTTGTTATCAAATCAAGCCTTACTTTTATTTTTTAATCATTGTACTAGTCTAGGGTAAATCCTTTGGATTAAGGTTGACCTAACAATCATTTGTAAATCCTTTAATGGGGTGACATTCCAAGTGAACGATCTAAAGTCCTCTAACAAGGCTCACTCCTAACAGGGTGATTGAAGTCCTCTAACCAAGTCACAATTAACAATGTGCATTGTAACCTTTAATAGGGTTGGCCTTTCACAGGGTATCACTTCAAAAGAGTGTGAATGAGTAGCATGTTACTGATGGTTTTTCTCAAATTGGGTTTCTAAGTTAAATCATTTTGTCAATGTGTTATTGAATTTGTTATGTTTCATGCTTGTATTTTTGCAAAGTTGATTTAACAATAACCTACAAGTTTAAGTAATTGTATGACCTAATGGATGCATGCATGATGAAAATGATTTATGGATATGGGTTCACTAAGTTGTGAAAAGTTGTAATTGTACATTTGGACCTTAGATAACTAATTCATCCCCCCCCCCAATTATTGTAAAGAATTCCAACAATTGGTATCAAAGCCATCTTCTTAAGAGAACTAGTTTAAATTTGCTAGAAGAAAAAAGATCAAGATGTCAAAAAGAGAGGTAACCAATCTTAATAGAGATAACTTTCTTGTATGGCAAAGTATGATGAAACTACACCTAGGAGGTCTTCGAGATTGTGCACAATCTATCATTATAAATGAGCATGTTGATCCTACTAAAGCCCTAACTATTGAAGATCTGAAAAAGAAGAAAGAACACAACCAAGCAATGTTGGAGATTGCAATTTCCCTAAGTTATGTTGAGTTTGATGATATCAAGGGTTATGACAATGCAAAGAAAATGTGGGATGCTCTTCACACTATCTATGGAAAAGACACAAATGTTGTAAGAGCCAAATCTAAAAGTCTTTGAGGTAAGTTTGATGATATGAGAATGCAAGAAGGTGAGAATATTGCTCAATATTGCTTTAGGATAAAAGATTTTGTTAATGCAATAAGAGGAGCTACTAGTAAAATAGAATATTAGACTGTACTAAGAAAAGTTTTGAGAACACTGCTGCCCATTTATGCTAATACAGTTTCTACAATACAAGAACTGAGATGTATAACAGGTTCTAATCTGACTCTTGAAGGTCTGGTAGGTAGGTTCACTACTTTTGATCTATCTAATTTTGATAATTTCAAACCTGACAATGTTGAATCTATTTTCAAAGACAATCTATCATTGAAGGAACCTAATGAGAAGAAGAAGAAGAAAAAGGTAAAAAACAATCTATTTTCAAAGCCAATCTATCATTGTTGAAATATGTGTCTAGTGACAGTGATACAAATGAGGAGGATGTAAAAAAACTTGAAGCACTACTAGCAAGGAGATTTCATAGAGGTAAAGGAAAATTCAAAAGCAAATTACCTATCATGTGTTTCAATTGCCATGAGATTGGTCATATTGCTGCGAAATGTCTAGAGAAGAAAAATTACAGAGGTGGAGACAAGTACAAAAGTAGAAGAAATGAAGAAAACAAAGATTACAAAGACAAAGGCAAGAAGTATTGCTACATTGTTGAAGAGGAAACAAAAGATGGGTCTGATGATCATGATGATGAAGTAGTGTATGTTGCAATAAAGGATGAATTTGATGAGGATGAGGAAACTACACTAGTGTATTCTGTGAACAAAAATGGAAAATGGATCATTAATAGTGAGTCTCCACATCACATGACTAGAGATAAAAGTAAGTTCATTAACTTGAATTATTATGATGGAAATAGTATAAGCTTTGGTAATCATGCACCATGTTTGATAAAAGGAAAAGGTTCTATAGAACTCAAAAAAATAATTTTAAGTGATAATGCTTATTATGTTGAAGGAATTAACTATAATTTGTTGAGTGTGTCACAACTGAATAACTTAGGTTGTAATGTTGATTTTGAGAACAAGATTGCTAAGATAAATGATATTGATGGAAAATAAATTGGAAAAGGTGATCAAACTAGAGGTAATATGTTCTACCTTGATATAAAGGATGCTAACTTTTTAGTTGTAGAATTTGATGATGTGTGGCTATGGAACAAGAGGTTATGTCATGTTAATTTTGATAACTTGATTAGTATCAGTAACATTAGAAGAGTGAGAGGTTTTCCTAAGTTGAAGAAACCTAACAATATAATTTGCAAACAATGTCAATTAGGCAAAATGACAAAGTCAAGTTTTAAGAGTAAGACTGATACCTCTAAAGGAATATTAGAGATTGTTCGTATAGACTTGTAAGGACCAATTGATGTGCAAAGATGCAAAGGATATAAGTACATTATGTTATTTGTTGATGATATTCTAGAATGATGATACTTATGTTTCTAAAATAGAAATCTAATGCTTTCCAAATTTTTAAGTGGTACTTAGCAAGAGTTGAGAAGGAAACAAGTAAAAGTCTAAAATGTTTGAGATCTAATAGAGGAGGATAATTTACATCAAATAATTTTGAGATGTTTTATAATGAAAGAGGAATCAAAAGATAGACATCTGCTCCTAGGACCCCTCCACAAAATGGAATTGTTGAAAGGAGGAACCTATTTATAATGGACTATGCTAGGACACTCATGATGGAGAAAAAGGTTTCCTTGAAATACTAGAGAGAAGATGTAAGTATAGCTTTCTATACCTTGAACTATGTACAAGTCATGAAAGGTACTCATTCTACATCTTTTGAACTATGGCATAGATACTCACCCAATGTAAAATATTTTAAGGTATTTGGAAGCAAGTTTTATATTCTCAAAGATTTCAGAAATGGTAAATTAGATGCAAAAGTGAAGAAGGCATATTCCTTGGCTATTCCACAAGAAGTAAATCTTATAAGTGTTTAAATAGTAACACGAAGTACATGAGGTTGAACCTATGAAGGAACCAAAAGAATACAAATCATTTGTATACTTTTATGAAGGTATGCATGTTGATGAAGATGTTGTAAATCAAGTTGCAAATCAATAGAAAGTATCAGTGACTACAAAATCACATACTATGAATGTTGAGTTGCATTCAAGAACCAAGCTACATTCAGGTGTTGTGTTATAGAATGAAATTGAGGCAAATTCTAACTCTGAGGTTAATGTACATGAAAGAGATGTTGAATTGCTTGATAGAGATGTACATAGTGATTCATAAGTTGGGAGACCAAATGATGAAAACAAAGTAGAACCAAGATTGTCTAAGTATGTCAATATACATCACCCTGCTGCACAAATAATTGGAGATAAAGATGCTAGACTAATGACAAGTAACAAGTTGAGAAATGATACATGTTTTCTAAGCATGCAAGAACCTAAAATAGTGAAAAATTCCTTAGAAGATATAAACTAGAGTAAATCCATGAAAGAATAGATTGAATAAATTGAGAAAAATAAGACATAGACACTAGTTCTTAGACTAGAAGATAAAAATGTGATTGACACCAAGTGGGTGTATAGAAACAAGTTAGATGAAAATGGTGAAGTCACAAGGAACAAGGAAAGATTAGTTTATAAAGGATATGCACAAGAAGAAGGGATAGACTATGGAGAAATTTTCACTCATGTTGCAAGATTGGAAGAAATAAGAACTTTGCTTACTTACTCTACATACAAAGGTTTCATAGTTTACCAAAAATGGATGTTAAGTCTGCATTTCTAAATAGCATATTGGAGGAAGAGGTTTATATTGAATAGCCAGAAGGATTTTTTGATGCTAACAACAAAAACATGGTATATAGACTACACAAATATTTATATGGTTTGAAGCAAGCATCAAGAGCATGGTATGAAAGGCTTCACAATTATCTTTTGAAGATTAGACTTGAGAGGATTGATGATAATAACAATCTGTACTTAAAGACAAAGAAAGGAAAATAAATTTTAATAGCTAAAGTTTTTGTTAATGATATCATATTTAGAGGTCAAGATATTTTATGTAAATCTTTTGCAAATGAAATGAAGAAAGAATTTGAAATGTCTATGTTTGAAGAGATCAAGTTCTTTATGGGTTTGCAAGTACATCAGATGAAATATGGTATATACATCACTTAGTCAAAGTATGTAAAGGAGATATTGAAAACTTTTAGATTGGAAGATTTTAAGCTAGTAAGCACACTTATGGTGACAGGCCATAAAATTTCAAAGATTGATGATTTAGCTGAGTGAATCAAATATTATACATGTCTATGATTTGCAAATTACAATATGTACTACATAGCACATCTGATATTGCATTATCTATTGGGATAGTTGCAAGATTCTCTGCTAATCCCAAGGAGAATCATTTAATGGCTATTAAGAGAATAATGAGATATCTAAAAGGAATAGAAGACTATGGTCTATAATACAAGAAAAATGAGAAATTTGAATTGAGAGCCTACACTGGTGTTGATTAGGTTGGAAACATTGATGATAGAAAGAGCACTAGTGGAGGAGCATTTTTATTAGGCAAAAGGTTGGTTACATGGAGTAGTAAGAAACAAAATTGTATTTCTCAATCTATTGTTGAAGTTGAATATGTTGTTGTTACAGTAAATTATACAAACATTGTATGGATCAAATAGCTACTCGAAGGTATAAAGGAAGAAATCATTGGACCTATGATACTTTATTGTGATAATACAAGTGCTATAAATATACCAAAGAATCATGTGATGCATATAAAGACTAAGTACATTGCAAACAAGTATCATTACTTGAGAGAATTAGTTCAAGATAAAGAGGTGACGATGGAATATGTTAACAAAAAAGAGCAAATACACAAAAGCATTACCTAAGGAGATGAAATTAAACATAGAAGAAACATGAATACCTAGTAAGCAAGAGTTAATGTCAAAGAAGATATAAGAAGTGATCTTGAAGGAGTCATAAGGATGAGTTGATTGATTATTTATTGATCATAATAGAATTTTGTAACCTATTTAGAAGATGAAAAGTTGTTGATAGAAGGAGAGATTTCAATACAAATAATTATTTTCTTTTTGGTATTTTTTTGGTTATACTAATTAATTTTGGTCAGTTTGGTTTGCCATCAATGCCAAAGAGGGAGATTGTTGAAAAAATATTGATACAAGTATGATAATGTATTTCAGTCATTATTTTTTCATTGATGTCAAACCTACTACTTGTAATTAAGACAATTGCTTAGATGATTTGAGTACTATCATTTGTTTGATTGATGAAGAAGATTTGATCAAATGAGCTAACAATAGAATCTAGAGAAAAGGTTGAGTTATGATATGGAAAAGGAGTACAAGGATCAATTAAGATAGTGATATTATAGTGCATTGATAATCTACTTAGGGTTATAAAGGATGGGTACCCTAATTATGTTCAGAAGAATAAGTTAAACAAAATATAAATGTCAAGCTTAACAATTTGCATAGTAGGTGCCAAGAAAAGTTAGTGTAAGCCAAGAAAAAAAAAGAGTTGGAGCCGAGCAAAGTCAATTTCAGTGTAAGTCGAGTGATAAAGTATAAGCCAAGTAAATTTTAGTTGATGTTGAGCACCAGTAAATTTTAGTTTGTGTCAAGTGTTTTGATAGTAGATGTCAAGCAACATAGTATGTGTCGAGCATCAAAAGCAAGTTAATGCTAAGTATTAGCATTATGATAAAGATCATGGATTTGGTGAATCTGAGTCAACAAGTTTGATTTCTTGGATTGTGTAAACCATGCAGAAGATAAGCTTGATAATTTGGTGACACAAAATTTAAGATGAACTATTCTGAGGCAAATTCAAAGCAGATTGAAGGAGAAATTTGTAGAAGGGAATAAAATGAAATGATAAGTAGATTCATTGAATCCTATCTAACCCTAAAATAGATGAAGGAGGATGAACAGAAAAAAAAAAATCTTAACTTTCTATTTATAAAGATGGTTGGCCAAAAGAAAAGGTTGTCATGTGTGAGAACCTAAGGAAGACAAGGAGTCTAGGGTATTGCTTTATTCAATAACCTAAGAGAAGAGACTGCATTGGAAAGAAAAGAAAAAAGGCTTAAGGGTATGGATGCTTAAAGGGTGAAAAACTTCTCAGAGCTAAAGTGTGTGAAAGCCAAGTAGAATGGAGGACTGAAACTGAGATCTCTAATCTGCAAGTGTGATTTAAGTGTTATCAGATCAAGCCTTACTATTACTTTCTAATCATTGTACTAGTCTAGGGTCAATCCTTTGGATTAAGGTTGACCTAACATTCATTTGTCAATCATTTAACTGGGTGATATTCCAAGTGAATGATCTAAAGTCCTTTAACAAGGCTCACTCCTAATAGGGTGATTGAAATTCTCTAACAAGGTCACATTTAACAGTGTGCATTGTAACCTTTAATAGGGTTAGCCTTTCATAGGGCATCACTTCAGAAGAGTGAGAATGAGTATCATGTTACTAGTGGTTTCTCCCAAATTGGGTTTCCTTATTAAATCATTGTGTCAAATGTGTTATTGAATCTATTATGTTTCATGCTTACATTTCTACAAAGTTGATTTAATAGTAACCTACAAGTTTAAGTAATTATATGATCTAATGGATGCAGGCATGATGAAAATGATTTACAGATAGTGGTCAACTAAGTTGTTAAAAGTTTTAGTTGTACATCTGGACCTTCGATAACTAATTCAGCCTCCCCCCAATTATTCTAAAGATTTCCAACATTTTTTACATCATATTCTATGATTTATTATCAGGATGAAAGAGTTGTACACAAAAAAATCAATTATATACTTCCATTTTTGTTCCACATTTCTCTCATTATTATGAAGAAATATAGAATATGATTGGAGAACACAATAATCATTATAGACTATACAAATCTAGTATCTGAAACTAAAAATGTTGTTGCATGGAGCATATATCCATACTTTCAAAAGTTATATGCACTCAGGATTCACACCAAATATCATCTCATGAGAAAACTCCTCATCTTTTCTCCAAGCATGTTGGTCAACTTCATTCAAGCTTCCTTATGTCAAAATATTATTTCAAACTAGAAGAATCTAGCATAGCATAAGATATTATTTGAAATTGCAATTTTGAAAGAATATTAACTATTTTTTAACCAAGTTGACTACAGCTATTTATTAGAAAATATCTAAAAATAAACCATAATTAGAAAGCTCGTGATAGAGATGAGGATGGACAAAATGAAACACATGGATAGTCACCAGCATTAAGTCACAAAAAAATTTTAATAAAGTATATGAATAAAATCACAAGCATAATAACTAAAAGGAAATGAAATAATATCTTCGTCATACATCACTTTTAGAAATTAGGATAATAGATAAATAGGAATAGTATTGGGATGGGTGACCTCTCAAGAAATTCGGATGTTTCTATTGGCAATATGGCTAGTTAGATGTCTTGATAATAGTTGTCATTTGTGGCAAAATACATTCCAATTTCATTTATGCATTTAGAGATAGAAAATTGTCTAACTATTAGACAGTTTGCAGTAGTACAAAGTAGAGATCTTAAGAGTACAGATGATGTGCAGAGAGTTAGCTTATGTTTAGTTGAAGAAAGGTTTGTGACATCATTATGATGATGTGTACTAGCGTGCATGTGTATACAAATAGTACAACACAAGTTAGTCTAAGATTAACAGTGTGGGAATTTAACAATACACAATAGAGCATGGTAGTAAATAGAGTTGTACAATTTTAGGAATTATTTTGGTTACAAAAAAATTACTAAGTGAGCCGACTATGTGGATATTATTCCATAAGTATTTTTTTATTATATCAAGTGTGTGAAGACATGAAGGCTAACAGTGTATAGTTTTATGATTGTGCAAGGTATAAGTAAAGATCTTATCTTGCACAGATAATGGGGAAGTTGCATGATTAGGTGTGACATGAACACTATTGTGAGAACTATTTGTGAGCCTTGTGTGGTTTGAAAACTCATGTAAGATCACAACAAGTGTGATTTCTAGCAGCAAAGAAAGTATTGTATGTATACCTATCTTGTAAAGGAACTTAATTTTATAATTACATGTTAGGGTAGTAGGCTCTTCTTGCATACATTGTAATTGTTCTACCAACTCCTAACAAGGTTGTAGAAACTCCTAACAGGTTTGAGGCTTCTAACAAGGACTCAAGACACTATATGTACTTCATAGGCTCCTAACAGGGTCAATATCCTTAATAGGATCCTATTTTTTAGTGAATCATCTAGTGGGTATCATCCCCACTAGGGTTTTCCCTTGGTTAGGGTTTTCCTAGTTAACAAATAATGGTGTTATGAGTTCTCTTTATTCATGGTTATATTTACTATTCAAAACATTGTTAGTTTACTTTCAAATTCAATTTATAAAATAATTAACAATATTCAATTGTGGGCAAAAGTTTACTGATTCAGCCCCCCCCCCACCCCCGCCGCCGCCGCCCCCCACTATTTTATATTTCTAACAATTGGTCTTAGAGCATAGTTACATTGAAGAGGCTTAATATCTTAAGTAATATCCCAGTGAATATGGAATAGTTGAAGAATAATCTTGAAGAATCCCTTGAACAGATTGATCTTCTTACTAAATAGAGAGATAGCTTGAAGGATAGATACAAAGATGCAAAAGTTTACATTGGCAAACTAAAAGATGAAATTGATGTTCTTAAATCTAACAAAGAACCTTTCATGTAGATTAGTGTTCATTATGATATAAAAAATCTCAAGAGAGAGAATGAGATCTTGAAACATGAGTTGAAAATTATTGAACTAAAGTTGAGTCTTAAGATTAATGGCAATAAGAGTGAACCTAATCTAAAATATGAGAATGTAGACCTTAGATCCCAATTGATTCAAGTGACATATAAATTAGATTCTATTAAGATAGAGCATGCAAAGTTGGAAAAATAAAAAATCATTTTGAAAGGAGAATTAACATAAGAAAAATAGAAGTTAGAGAAACTTTACACAAGTTATGAGAAAATTGATGAACAGATATTTCATGAAAGAGCTTCTTATGACAAGGCAGGCCTTGGATATCTTCTTGGAGAGAAGTTTGCAAAGAAAGATGAGATTATGATAGAACCAAATTCTATAAAAAAATTCCCTAAAGAAAAGTTCAAGTGGTCTGATGAAGTTGAGAGAATTAAATTGATAGAGAAATTTGATGAACCTGGAACTATAGAGCAAGTTGAAGAGCCTGAGCAAGATGATTTCTCTAAAGATGTAAGACATGAATTTAGAGGTAGATGCAAAATTTGTAATAAAGTTGAACATATGAAGAAATATCTCACAGATAATTTTTTTAAATCTATTACTAATTTCTATTGTTATAATCGTCATGGTTATGGACATAAGGCAATAGAATGTAAGAAACCTAAGTTTATTGATGATAATAAGAATAGTGGAATGTTTAGGAATATTAATCCTATAGGTAATGGAAGAAGTAGATCTTATAGAAGATCTAATGATGGAGAGAAACCTAATGGTGAGAAAAAGTAATTTGTTTGTTACAAATGTAACAATCCTAGACAAATTGCAAGAAATTGTAGAGCACCCAAAAATCAGAATGGAAACAATCAGAGGAAAAATGCACCTGTGTGTCATTCATGCAATAACTTTGGACACACAACAAGATTCTATAGAATTGACATAGGAAAATTTAACAAGAACCCTAATCAAAAAAGGAACAACAATAGGAATGATAGAAGGAATAAAAATGGAGGTAACAATAGTCAGAAAGATGCAATAAAAGAACATGTTGAGGAATTCAAAGAAGCATTTATGAAGGCTTGTGATCCAAAGAGTTCACATATTGTATTAGAAGTTCAATTCTTTGATGCACATGATGAAAATTTAAATTCATAGATTGTTTGTGCCTCAACCTATTTGAATTAAGCTATTGCAGAAGCAGCAGAGCATTAATGGTCAAAACTGATGTTAGAGAGTAAGATAGAGATTGCATAATTAACATAAGGTAGAAGACATAGAGAGAAAGCTATGGTTTAGTGTGCAAGTCTTGATATGATCTTAGTAAGTGGTAATTGTAAGAACAAGGTCACTAGTAGATAGAGGTAGTTTGAGTTTGGGGTAGATATGCATTTAATGCATAGTGTGATATGAAATGATTTAAGGATCACAAGAAAGATTTAGTGTACCATTTTTTTATGTGAAATGTCTTGAGTGAATTGAAGAGTGATTTGATATCAATTGAAGTGTGTAATAAATTTTGTGAAGCTGAAAGTTGCAAAAGCCCTAAAATTGTGAATTTGAGGTATTTTACAGAATATTGAATCTAGTTTATTATAATAGTTATAGTTATTGAAAAATGGCTAGTCAAAGAGTGTGTGATGTTAGTGATAGACCAAGGTATGAGTACAAGAAACACCCATCTTTTTCTTTATTAGATCATCCCGTAGGCACATTTTTGCAAGTTCCAAAAAATGTGTTCGATATAGAGGATATAAAGAGTTATATACATTGCAAAATTGAGAGCATAGAAGATGAGGAGATTCACAAAGGTTTTGGAAAGATGTGCAACAATGACTTATCCTTGAAGTCTAAGTATGCGCACATTGAAGATTTGAATTTGGTGAAATATATGTTCTAAACAGAATTTGATAGTCATGAGTGGACCCAAATTATTTTGAGAAGAATACACAATGATATGTTCTAGTTGGGTGATGCACAAATTGTCATTGACAATGACCTAATCCACAAGGTCATGGGATTAAGAAATGAAGGTTGTAATCCTATCAATGAGAGAAATGTTAGGAAAATGGTGGAGACTAACCTAAAAACCAAGTTTGATAGAAGAAATGTGAGATTTGATCATATTCAAGATAAAGGAGTCAAATTCTTAACTAAGATATTAGGGTACAAGTTCAACCATGGATCAAAGGTTAAATCTAAACCATTTTGATTTCTTCATGCAGCATATGTGATGGCTATTGAAAGGAGGAAAAATATTTTTTGTGACATTATCAAATTGTAACTATTGGATAATATTACAAAGATAAATAAAATAGAGAATGCAATATTTAGATTTGAGTCTATGTTGACTTATTTGTTCTTCTATGTTACAAGAGAGTTTCCAGGAGTAATCAATTGGGATAGCGGTGAATGTGCAATGAAGATGAAAACTCAATGCTATTGATCCAAACCTAAGAATATCAAAGATATTGATATTGATAGATTGATGAAGAACTTTTAGCTTGAGATGAAATTGAGGTATAGGATACCTCCCTCTATGGTGGAAAAATATGAGGATTATTTGTGCTTCATGGTGGAAACTAATAACACCTGCATGGAAGCAGTAATACTTAGAGTAAATTTCATTGAGCCTATGGACTATGAGATGAGTGAAGAATTAATAGAAGGGTATGCATAGATCATACTCAAATCTGAGTAGGACACAGAATGTCCTAGATGATGAACATATGATGAAAGGTTAACGATAGTAGAAGCTAAGATCCATAGCAAAGAGAGAAAGAAGAAAGTAGAGAAAGAGACGGATTCCATTCTCAAGGAATCTAGCATGTCAAAGAAATAATTCAACGAGCTAAAGGGAATTACACTAGAAATAAATAGTAGCAATACCTATTGCAGTAGTAGGACCCTTAGAAAAAGTAACAGTGGCATAGCCATGTGTGAAAGCTCATATTGCAGCATATGTAGTAGTTGCACAAATGCAACTAGTTAGAACTAGCTATGGACAACCAAGGAGGAAGCTAGAGGTGGAAGTACCTTCTGCACAGAGGAAGTCAGGAAGAGTGGTAAAGGTTAAACATACTACTAGCAAACTAGGAAAGAGATGAAAAACCATGCAAGTGAGTAGTTCTAAAAGCTCAAAAAATGATACTGAAGATACACCTATTGAACAAGATGTGCAAGAACCTAAGACAGCTATAGAAAAAATGGCATAGAAACCAAAGGTAGAGAATATGAACATGCAGATTGTAAATGATGACAATTTTGTACAATTAAATAAATTTTATAGCATGTATAGCAGTATGGATAGGAGTCAATTAGAGAATGTCATAATAAGAAACATGATTTTGAGGAATAAAAGATTTGATAGCATTCAAAATAAAATTCCTAAAAACTTATACAATAGATTAATTAATAGGAAGAGAAGAGTATTAGAAAAATATTTGAGCATGAAGATCACGTCCATAAACAAGTTATGTGATGTTGGATCAAAAGAAGAATCTGAAAAAAATTTGAAGGGCATTGAGCCCTTGCTAAGGAACAAAATAAGAGTGATTATACTTATGGGAGGCAATTATGATGAGGTTAGGTAGAAAAAGTAGAGGTAATAGTAAAATACATGTCCTTAGTGTTTAAGGAGAGTGTGCAAGCTAAAGATGTTATTCCAGTGTATGTGGAAGTCCATACACCTTCCAGGGAAGAGGAAGAAATAGACGAGACACAAAAAGCTCTATCACCACCTCATATTGTTATGGTTACTAAATCCATGCAAGTGGATAGTATGCACATAATTGTGGATGCAAAGGAGAACCCTTTTGCATGGTATGGAGAAAACATTGTTGGCAATATCAACAATATCATTGATTATTCCAGATCTAGTGATGAGTAAGAAGAGAGAGAAAAGAAGGTAGAACAAGAAAAGAGGGAATAGGAATTAGAAGAGAAGAAGAGAAAAGAAGAAGAGGAAAAGAGGAAGAAAGAAGAAGAAGTGAGGAAGAAGAAAGAAGAAGATGTGAAGAAAGAGGTTGAAGAAAAGAAGAGAGCAAAGGAATAGAAGGTAAAGGCTACTATACTTTAAGAAGTGTTAGTAGTTGGAACATCAACAGTAGCATCTATTCCATTTGATGATGAAGATTAGAAAGAATTAATGGGTTCCTTGAGCAAGTTATTCAAGAAGAATCAAATTGTTAATTCTTTGGAAAAGACTCTTGCTAAAGTCTTGGAGCGCATTCAAAAGATAGTTTCCACAACTATAGAAAATCCAGACTTACAAGCCAAGGAAAAAGAGTTGGTGAAGACCTTTGATGACGAATTCACAAATTTGGTTGAATTAGTAGTAGTGCAAGCATAGAAAAATCATGAAGGGGCCCAATTTATCATAGTGTGCACCAATGTGAGCAATGATTTGAAGGAACTTGATGGAAACATCAAGGAACTGAGAAAATGTATTTTTGAAGGTAAGAAGTTATATGGGTAGTGTGCAATGTCTTACACTTACCTATCAGATTTTTATGCAAAGATCAAAGTCCATATGAGTGAGCTTCAGAAACTCACTACAATATTGTAGCAACCTGAGGTCAAAATTGAAGATTCTAAAAATGACATTGAGAAGATCCACAATGTTGTTAAACCATTGAATGTGACAAGGAGAAGTTATTAAGAAGATTCTCTATTCTTAGAGAATATTTGGCACCTAAAGTTGTAATTTTTCATAGGCAATTGGAGGAATGTCTTTTCGCAAAGAATTCTTACGAAAAATTTGCCTATACTGACCTGAGCGTAGTTGAAATGGCATCTTATGAACTTTGTGCAGTCATCAGTATATCAGATACATGTTGAAATCTGATTGAAAAGATCATTGTCAAAGTAGAGAGATTGTTGATAAAGAATGTTTTCAATCATTGTTTTGTCACTAATGTCAAACTTACTATTTGCTAGAATGACAATTGCTTATAAGATCCAAGTACTATCACTTAGTTGATTAATGAAGAGGATTTAATCAACAAGATGTAACAAAAGCACCTAAGGAAAAGGTTGAGTTATGATGTTGTAATGAAGTACAAGGATCAATTAAGACAATGGTAAAATGATGTATTGATAATACAGTTGAAGATACAAAGGTTGGATACACTTAGAAACATTAGAAGTATAAGTTATTACAAGGTTTTTTGCAAAGCTTGACTAAATTCATTAGTGGGTGCCAAGCAAGTTAGTTCATGTCGAGAAGATTATTAGTAAGTACAAATAAAATGCAAAATCTAGTGTGTGCCAAGTGAAACAATAGGTGCCGAGAAAAGTTTAGGTGCTAAGAAAAGTTCAAGTACTGAGCAAGATAAAATGTAATAGGTTTCAAGCATTAGTAAAACTTAGTTGATGTTGAGTGAATCCACAATAGGTGCCAAGTAACATAGTATGTGCCGAGCATCAAGAAGTCAATAGTGTTGAGCTATTGCATTATTTGAAAAGTCAAAGATTCACTAGATCGAAGTCGATAAGGTTGTTACCTTGAATTTTGTGAACCAGATGGAAGATAAGGATGTTGAGTTGGTGGTAAAAATTTTAAGGTTAACTATTTTTAGGCAAATAAAGGTGGATTCCACTTGATGTTTCTAGAAGAAACAAGATGGAGGAAAGATACATCATATCTTCCTAATCAATTCAAACCCAAAGTATGAGTGGGAAATAAGAGCAAGAAATGCATTCCAAACTTCTACTTAAGGAGCTATACGTCAAGAATCCAAGAGAGAGAGAGTGGTTGGCTAGAGTGTGTGGTGTCAAGGAGAAGTCATTAAGAAAGAAGAATAGAGCATAGAGACTCTACTTCAATAAGTGACCACAGAGGTGATTGCATTGGCTCAACAAGCATGGAGACTCAAGGAGACAAAGCTTGAAAGAAGGACAAGCTATCAGAGCTACAGAGACTGAAGGCCAAGAAAATTTATGACCTAGATTGAGATCTAAAATTTGCAAGTTATATTGTGAGTTGTATCAGATCAAAATCCCTTATTGTTACTCTCTTGCAATTGTATCAGTTATGGAAAAATCCTATGAATTTAGGTTGGTTTAACAGCCATTGAGAAATATTTTAACAAGGTGACATTCCAAGTGAATGTTCTAAAGTCCTTTAACCAAGCACACTCCTAATAGGGTGTTTGAAATTCCTTAACTGGGTCACATCTAAAAGTGTGGTGTAGCCTTTAACATGGCAGGCCTTTCATAGGGCATCACTTCAAAAGAGTGAGAAACAAGGTAGCATGTTACTGGTGATTTTTCCCAAATTTAGTTTCCACGTAAATCATTGTGTTATGTTGGTCTTTTTTGTTTCATTCCTCCATGTTGATTCATCAATAACTTGCTAAGAAGAATTTTTAGCTTGGATGCATGGTTAGTTTGAATGGGCTCACTATACTTAGTGAAAAAGTTTCATTAGGACATTTGGACCTTGAATAACTGATTCACCCCCCTCTCAATTATTCTAGAGCATCTCCAACAATACATTCAAAGGAAACTAGAAGAAGTACTTTGATAGAGTGAAGATTTATTTTGCATATTACATATCCAGAATGACGAGCTCAATCAATAGCAGGCAACAAGTTTTTGTGATACAGTTTTGGAACCATTGCCATTGATGTCAAAAAGGGATTATTATGTAGTGGAAATTTTGTATAGATGTAAATATATATGTAAGGGGGAGCTTATGTATGTATCAAAGTGAAGGAGTGATAAGGAATGTAATGATCCATCAAAACATGAGTAAAATTGTTATGTTTTGAAAGTAATTTTTGTGTAGTTACTTTTATTTTGTTTTTGTTATGTATGACATCATTTTGGGACTTAGCCAATTTTCCCAAATGTTTCCATCAATTCCAAAGGGGGATATTTTTGGTAATATGGTCAATTATATCTCTCAATAGTTATAGTTTATGGCAACATACATTCAGCATTTCATTTATCCATTTAGAGATAGAAAATTGTCTAAGTATTATACAATTTGCAGCAGCATAGAGTACAGACAATGCATAGAGAGTTATCTTATGTGTAGTTGACGAAAGGTTTGAGACATCTTCATGATGATGTGTACTAGTGCACATGTGTGTACAAGCAATACAACACAAGTTATACTACGATTAACAGTGCAGGCATTTAATAGTACAAAACAAAGCATTCTAATAAAGAGAGTTGTATAGCTTTAGAAATTATTTTGGTTACAAAATAATTAATAAGTTATGTTGATTTGACTATGTGGATATTATTCCATAAGTTATTTTAGATTATTTTAATCATGTGAATACATGAAGGCCAATAATGCAGAGTCTTATGATTGTGCAAGGTATAAGTAAAGATCTTATCTTGCGCAGATAATGGGCAGGTTGCGTGATTAGATGTGACATGTGAACTATTGTGAGAACTATCTATGAGCCTTATGTGATGTGAAACTAATGTAAGATCAGAGCAAGTGCGAGTTACAGTAACAAAGAAAGTATTATATGTATACCTATCTTGTGAAGGAACTAAATTGTATAATTGCATGTTAGGGTAATGGGCTCTTCATGCATACATTGTAATTATTCTACCAACTCCTAACAAGTTTGTAGAAACTCCTAAAAAAATTGTCTTCTAACAAGGACTCAAGACACTATATGTACTATTAGAGTTATTAGATATTTCCTAAATTAACTCTAGTTGCTTAAGCTAAACTTTAGGCATCTAATAATTAATTTATTTTATTAATTATTTTGATGCAACCTAGGTTAGACCTTTTTTTAGGGTTTCGATCTCCTTTATAAGGATGATCTCTCATTGTAAATATTAACTTGAGAATTCATTCACTATTGATTTTTGCAATCTTTCTTTTTTCTCATCAAGAATGTCTCATCTATGGATTTGGAAATTCCTACCTCCATAGCTTTTTGCCTCTCTCTTCTATAACAAGTGTTTGCATGCAAGTGATTCTTGGGAGCTGTGGGGTTGATCGTTCATCAACTTCAACATGGTATCAGAGCCAGATCTGTTGTAGCTTGTTCGGTGTTTCAAGAAAAAGGGAGAACAAGGGTTTGGCAAATCAGATCTGGTGTTTTTTTTAGCTTTTTCTAAGAAAATAGGGGGGTCACTAATTTTTAGAGCAGTTTGAGGCCAAGCAGACCTCACAGATGGATTCAGAAGATGTCAAAACTCCTGTTTTGATATAAAATTTGTTTGATTTGGACAACGTTGATCTGGGAGGAAAATTTTTTTGTCGTATAGGGTCGTACGTCCTCTGCACACAATCCGAGACCCAGAAAATAAAAAAATCACAAAAAAAATTTGTCTGTGGCTTGTTTTTGCCGTCGCAATTATCTAACCACTAGCAGCTCCGCTGCGGTTACCGCAGCAGTCACCACTGGTGGTCACCGCTGGCAGCCCGCTTAGCGGCCACCGCTAGAGGCTCCGCCGGTGGCTCCACCTGCGGTTCCACAGCGGCTCTGCCAAAGCGGACCTCCACCCACCCGCCACCGTGGCCACGGCTCTGCCGCCCAACACCGCTCCGCCACCACCCCTATGGTGGCGCATTTCTTAAAATGTTTTTTTTATTATTCTTTTTGTTTAAAAATAATAATTTTTCATGCATTTTGGAGGCCCTGGTGGTTTTTCTCCGTAACTTGAGCATATGGACGTATTTTTTTGATCCAAAAAATGCGTCAGAGAGCTAGTTCTGAGACGAAGATGCTAGTATAGGTTTTTTGGGTTTTGATGTAGTTTGGTTGCCTATTTTGGCAGTCAAAGCCAAATGTTTTATTTTGCACTCTGGGAGGCATATCTTGAGCTTCCGATCTCCAATTTTGGACTTCTTTATATCACTGGAAAGCTCTTTCTATGCTCTTTCCAGCGATGCTGGTTGTTATTCCAAATTCTATTCTAGGCACATCCTATTTAGTCTTTTGCATTTTAGCATTCTGGTGGATATCCTGATTGTTTCAGGTCTGGAGATCGATTTTGTTTCTTCAGTCACTTCGTTTTGGGCTCTACATTCTATTGTTTCAGCCTTATGTTTTTTTTTATCATTTTTTATATTCATTGTAAGCATCTTTATGCAACGCACTGAGATAAAGTGCCACTCTTGCATTTCGGGATCCTTTTCATCATTGTGATTCATTGTACTCACACTATTTTATAAAGTGCCATGGGGGGATAGTTGTTTGCCGCATATAGGCCCTCTTTCTCTTTTTTCTCATGCAGTGTCGATGACACATGCCTTTATTGGTGTCTATACCTCACTCTCGATGTGTCTGGTTCCTGTGTTGTAGGAGATTTTTTTGGCCCACCTTTTCAGCTGCCTGTTACCTCACCTGCCTTAAGGGGAGGTTATATTATTGTTCTATGCTTCTTTGGTTGATGGTTCATTGGTGTAACCTATGTATTTAGTACCTAATCCTACATACTAGGTGATTGCAGTGGCTGGCTACCTATGCATTTCGGTGAGATGGATCATCTACCATATAGACACACTCGATTCGTGCCTTCTATTTCCATGGAGGTTCTATAGATCAGCATTTTGACAGAGTTTTGCGGTTCTTCATGCTTCAATGATTCTCTTCTGATCTCTTTGTTCCTTCTTCTGGAACATTCTTTGCTATCTCTTTTTGGAGTAGGGTTTTTCCCATGTGGTTTTCTCTATTTCTCCTCTTTATAGAAATTTTGTTGTGATTGGGTACCTAATCAGGCCTTGTTGTCGGGACCCAATTCTACTTTCATAACTATGCGAGGTTAGCTTATCTCCTGAGCTTCGCTTAAGGGGGGGTGTTAGAGTAATTATTTGTTTGCACTTATTAATAAATCACTTTGATTTAATTAATTAAGATGCCTATTACTCTAGTTTGCTTAAGCTATCTTGTAGGTGCATATAATTAATATTTTATTAATTATATTGTGCAACCTAGCTTTTTTAGGCTTTAGGTTACCCTTTTCGGGTTTCGATCTCCTTTATAAGGATTGATCTCTTTGTATTTTTCATTATGAAGATCCATTGAATAATATTTTCTTCTTCTGAGTTTTTTTCAGATCAAACCCTTGCCTCTTCTTGTCTTTTTCTTCTCCATGACAGGTTTTCTGCATGCAGGTTTTCTTGGGCTTTGTGGATTTGTTGTGCGCTTTTGCTCAAATCCTACATGGTATTAGAGCGTATTAAAAAGGTCCAATTAGAACACTCTTGAAATTTGAGGCATTTTTTTTGTACCGAGACCGTATTTCCCCGAGCACATCATTCTTCTTAGGTGTGTGAAGACCGTTATTAGACTCAATTTTTTGTTAGCGGATTTTATTGGCAATTTCAGCCAATCTACCTTGGGACTGTGGTGTGATATTTTTTGGGCATGCATTCTACAATCTTCGGTTGTTTTCATGCCATACATGATTTTATTGCATGGTGAAGCAATTTTTTTTTTGAGCCCCTCGACTCTGTCTTCTCTCCATGCCCTTTGTTTTTTGGGTGTTGACCTCTATTTGTGGGTTCTATGTGTATTGGAGGCATCAATTTATTTTCAAACCAATGTTTTAATGGACACACAGGCCGCTGCTCATGAATTTTCTGTTCAGTGCCTGACACCGTACTCAAACAATGGTATTTTTTCATACCTGGTCATCGATAGATTTGGATCTCGGGAGGCACATTTTTTTTTTATTGGACAGCGTGTGTCCCTCCAAAATCTACACCCGTCCTCCTATTTGGATGGCGTGATTCTTGAATCATTGTCCTTGTTTTATTTGATACTTGATGTTTTGGCGTGATTGGTGGATATGCCATTGCTCTGGGAGTCTCAACGCTAATTTTTTTGGCTCATCATCAGCAAATTTATGTTGGTTTATTAGCTTTTGGCAGATTTTGAGGAGTGACGTTGCATTTTGAATAGCATATTTTTTGGTGGGCGGTCATCTTCATGCCTGTTCACCTCCTCCAAGCCAATTTCATGGATCTAGATCAGTAGATTTGGAGCATGTCGATGGGTGGGTTATGCTTCTTTGTTGGCACGTTGGGTATGCAGAAGGTATCTTTGTATTGGAGCACTCAGTCTGGAGTAAGCGATTGCATGCATATGATTCTATTGTATCACATTGGACATGTTCCCCCTTGTTCTCGCCATTGTGGAGTCGCACCTTTTTGGCCCCTGCATGCTATTTTTCCTTGGAGGCACCGCTAGTTTGACTGGTGATTGTGTGATTGATGTGGCAATTTAAACTGAGAAACATCTTTTATCTGATTGGGGGAGTCAAAGGAGTGAAGGAGTCATTTCTTGGCAAGTTTATTGCATTTTTTTTGCACCCCCACATCATGCACTTTTTTGAGATTTTGGCGATTTGTGTTCACCCTTGCAGATTTCATGAGGGACTACTAATGGAGTTTGTGCCGCCTCCGTGGACATTCTCTCTATGGTTTCGTTTGGCTTTTTGAAGCCCACTGTGGAGAGGAAATGGGCAGAGTTAAAGCTCGATCTTGGCACTTTCTTTTTAGTGCCAACATTGGAGTTTGCACTAGTTGTTTGGGGCATTTATTTCAATAATTCCATGCGAGCATGTTGGCCACTAGTTTTTAATCTGGCACCGGCCTTTTGTTCAGCTTTTATTTTCGGCGATTGAATTTTTTTGTTTTGACAGGGCTCATTTTATGGCATTTTTTTGCCTTGACGGCCATTTGACCGTCAACTTTGAGCTCATCACCTACTGACATCAGCACTGCATCACTACTCTTGTCACCTCCTCGAACTCTATTTGGACCTACTTTCACTTTTTTGCTCATATCTTGGGCAGGCAGACTCCATTTTTTGCAAACAAGAGATTGTCGGAAAGCTGGTTCCAAGCCCGTCATAGTGGTATAGTTAGTTTTCATTTTTGATGCTATTTTGATAGCTTTTTTTGCTGTCAAAGTTAGGGGTATAGTTTTGCACTCCGGGAGGCATTTTGTGAGCATCTGATCTCCGATTTGGGAATTCTTATATCGTTGGAAAGGTTTGATAACTTTCGTATTCTAATGGATAACTTGGTTGTTTCAAGTTTGAGGATAAATTTCTTTGCTTTAGATGATTCTTCATGACTTGTACTATCTACTGTATTAGTCTTATGTCTCTTTTGGTCTATTTAGCCATCATTTGTATGCATTATTGCAAACGCACTAAGATAAAGTGCCATACTGCATTTGTATTTTCATTTCAGTTGTTTGCCTTTGTTTGCTTTTTGATTCGAGTAGTGTCATTTGAGGACACTCATACAGATTACTGTATTCTTGGAATTCATTATATCTTTTCCTTATTATACATGCACTACTTTGATAAAGTTCCATGGGGGGTTGATGATTTTGCCTTTGTTTTCCATCTTCCTTTCTCTAATGAGTGTCCCTTTCGTGACATTAGCCTCATGATGTGTCTGAGATTGATCACCTCAGTATACACACATGTACTATTTTGTGCATCTTGATCGTGGTTCCTTGACATGCAGTTCTTTTGGCCCACTTTTTCAGGTGCCTGTCACCTCACCCTTGTCTACATTAGGGGGGGTTCTTCTGTTGTTTCTCATGCTTCCTTGGTTTGATTGATCAGCTCTTCAAGCTTTGGTGTTTCATGCCATCTGTATCTTTGAGTTCAGTTGTTTGCCTTTTGTGGCCTCCTGATTCGATGTAGATTATAGTCTTCTCTACCTGGTTAGGTTCTATTTTAGTGGAGGTCTTTCAGATTAGCAATTACTTTTGACAGAGCTTTGCAGCTTCTACATGCTTCAATGGTGTTCTACATGATCATCTTTGTTCCTATCTTCTAGGACATTCCCTAGTTTGGAGGCTTCTTCAGTCCTTCACTAGTTTCTTTCAGCATGTTTTCCATCTCTTTTTGGAGTAGAGTTTTTCCCATGTGGTTTTCTCTATTTCTCCTCTTTTCAAAGATTTGGTTGTGCTTGGGTACCTCATCAGGCTTTTTCTGCTGGGACCCATTTCTACTTTCAGCAGTAGTTTCTAGGTTTTTAGCTACTCCCTAAGTTTATCTTAAGGGGGGGTGTTAGAGTTATTAGATATTTCCTAAATTAACTCTAGTTGCTTAAGGTAAACTTTAGGCATCTAATAATTAATTTCTTTTATTAATTATTTTGATGCAACCTAGGTTAGACCTTTTTTTAGGGTTTTGATCTCCTTTATAAGGATGATCTCTCATTGTAAATATTAACTTGAGAATTCATTCACTATTGATTTTTGCAATCTTCCTTTTTGCTCATCAAGAATGTCTCATCTATGGATTTGGCAATTCCTGCCTCCATAGCTTTTTGCCTCTCTCTTCTGTAACAGGTGTTTGCATGCAAGTGATTCTTGGGAGTTGTGGGGTTGATCGTTCATCAACTTCAACATGTACTTCATAGACTTCTAACAAGGTCAATATCCTTAACAGGGTCCTATTGTTTAGTGAACCATCTAGTGGGGATCATCTCCATTAGGGTTTTCCCTTGACCAGGGTTTTCCTATTAACAAATAATGGTGTTATGAGTTCTCTTTATGCATGGTTATATTTACTATTTAGCATTTTTGGTTTAATTTCATAAGCAGGTTATAAAGTAATTAACAATATTCAGTTCTGGGAAAAAGTTTGTAATATACTAATTCACTCCTCCTCGCCCCCAACCCCCCCACAAATATTATCTATTTCTAACAGTTTCACCGCTATAACCATCACCTATATGGAATGAATGCTAAGTTTTCCATTCATTCTCATGAGAGATGGGTTCATGTGAGCCAATATTCATTTAAAATGTGGGTCAATGAGTTTGACTAAAAAACTACATTGAATCCTGATAGGAGGTTCACATTTAAGATAATTCCATAAATACCAAAATAGTCACATTTAGGATAATAGAACCTATTGGATTAGTGAAGTCAGTTGTTCCATTACCATAGTTGATGAGAACGATGCACTTTGAAAAATTGTTGATGTTTCCTAGATGTTGATGTTGTTGCATATCCATTCAAACCATGATTTGGATTTCCTCCTTGTGAAGTTATGAAAGTGGGTCGGTGATGCTCAAATGCTGATACTACTCCATATCCATTGACATTTCAAATCAGGATTTCCTCCTTGTGAATTTTGAAAAGAGGGTTGTTGTTGCTCAAATGATGATGTTGATGCATATCCATTCAGACCATGATTTGGATTTCCTCCATGTGAAGTCAAAATAATGGATTGATGTTGCCCAAATGTTGATGCTTCTACATATCCATTCAAACCATGATTTGGACTTCCTCCTTGTGAATTTGAAAAATTTAGTTGTCAATGCTCAAATGTTGATACTACTCCATATCCATTAACATGAAGATCAGGATTTCCTCCTTGTGATGTTTGGAAAGAGGGTTGTTGTTTCTCAAATGTTGATGTTGATGGATATCCATTTAGACCATGATACAGAATTCATGCTCGTACAGTTAGAAAAGTGGATTCATGTTGCCTAGATAATGATCCTTTTGCATATCCATTCACAATAAGATTAAGATTTCTTCCTTGTGGAGTTTGAAAAAAGGGCCTTCTCATTTTGTAAGTGCATCTACATGTCTAGAGGTTGTCCTCTCTATGTTGTCACTTGTACCTATAATAGTAATATGTTGCTTGTAATAGTTTTTACTATGACTTCTTCATGAAAGATTGTGAATCTTTGGTCAAGGTATAATGACGCAATGTGTGGGTTCTAAACAATATTTTCTATCAAGTTTTTTCATGACATTTGCATTGTTGGGTTTATCTTTTTTGGGAACAAAGTATGCAAGTTTGTCCACTTTGTTTCTGTTGAGCTCAAGGTGAAACAAAGTGTAGGTTTTCCTAGTTGGTGTATCATAGTTTTTAAGTTTAGTTGACTTTTATTCCAATAATCTTCTGAAGTTCTAAAGTGCATCAACTGACTAGCCAATTGATTGACTGGGATTTGTGTACGTTGTGGTGTACTATTTCAATTATTTTTGGCACTCTTTCTAGAATGTTTGATTTGAGGAAAATAGTTGATATTTGTTGGCTATGATGTATCATAATTAAATTGTAAATGAAATATCGAAGTCACACATGCTTCCAAACCTTTTGTTGCAGTACTTTACTAGGTGCAACACATATTCATGCATGTGAATTTTTTTGGTTCTTGGTTGAAGTGGGAGTGCACATCAAGTTGGAAATAGTGTGGGGAAATCCATGTTGAATAGGCCCTCAGTGTTGCATTCATTTATTGGTGAGACATATATTGTGGGCCATGGTACAATTTTTGGTACATTGGTGTTCAAACCTAGGAATTACTTAATGGTTTGTAGCTCACATTTTCCATTAGGTAATTGTAGAATGAATGATGATGAATGTTGCAATTCAATGTCAATGTTTAATGTTGTTTCAGTTCTATTGTTTGTTTCAGTGGCTTCAAGATCCATCTGATAGAACTTGTCGAATATATTAGTGGTTGTTTCAGGCAATAAGTTAAGTGCATCAATATCAATTTCTACGTCTTTTTAATATGGGTCATTTTTTATTTTGTAGTGTAATTCATTTAAAACATTGTTTTTATTGTCATGGAAATCATACTTGTTTCCCAATAGATTTGTTCAGTGTATTATTACTAGTTCAAGGTTATCTAACCTTCTTGGTAGAAAATGTGAAATGTTTGAAATATCTTGGGGGAAACTTATAGTATGTCCACCATATATATATTATCCTCCTCTTGCATGTGTGACTTGTAATATAGGGTTTACTCTAGAAATTAGCATTTCTTCTACTTGGGTAAGGTTTTTTAGGACATTTTGTTGCTTTCTAGGGTGCAAGTTATTTGCTAGAGAGGAACGATGTATATCTTTTTCTAAGAAGCATCTTGAGCATATGTTGTCTAAAATATTCCTTTTTGTTGTCATACTTGTGTACCTTTCATTACAATTGCTACATGTTTTAACTTTTGATAATCCATCAATGCATTCTCGAAATTGTCTCATTGATTTGTAAAATTCTCCTATGAATTTTTGATTTGGCATAACAATAGGTGTTGTTGATTGCTGTGGATTGATGAATTTTTCAGTGTTGTCTAAATGTGATGAGAATGGTAGTACTTCATTTTTTTTGTCTTTTGAGTTCATTTAATATGTGTTGGTTTATTGTAGAGGCACTATAATGTCCAAAGGTAGTGGTTTCACATTGTGTGAAGTCTATATCATTATTTTATGTTATTGTGGTTTGTGAAATGTGTGTAGGAGTTGATGAAATCCAACTCCATAGCTTTCCAAGATCACCTGCATACAAATAACATGTCGAAGGGAAACCAAAGAAGGAAGAGGTGGAGCTTGGAAAAACACTAAACAGACTTGAGAGAGAAGATATTGCAAACAAGAAAAATGTATTTATAGAATGAGTTCAGTTGTGAAAATACAATAAGAGACTCGAATATAAAGGTCTCAAGGAATCTTATAGAACAAGCTAGAAAGTGGTAGAAGATAAGGTTGACAACTAAGCATACATCCACAAAAAGGTGGAACATGCTAGAAGGGAACAAACTCTCGTGTTGTCAACAACTCATCACTACAACTATTAAATAAATGCATTAACTTAAGTAAGATTAAGTAATAGAATAAATAATTAATTATTAATTATTTACTCTAACATCCCCCCTTAAGTGCAACTTAGGGGAATGCCTTAAGCTCACAAAACTAAGAGAAAATGTAGAATGGGTCTCAGCAACAAGGCCATGTTAGGTACCCATGTACAATGCAAAAAAATGCAACCTCTAAAAATGGGGAAAGAGAGAAAACCACATGGTAAAAATCCTCCCCCAAAAAGTGGCAAGAAACCCTAGTGAAGGACTAAAGAAGCCTCCAACTAGTGGAACATCCCATAAAACAGGAACAAAGAGTGATCATGAAGAGCATCATTGAAGAATGAAGAAGCCGCAAATTTTTTCATCAAAAAGAAATGGTTGATCTAAAGAACCTCCATGGAAGAAGAAGGTACAAATAGAGCATGTATATATGGTAGATGATCCATCTCACCGAAATGAATAGATAGCCAGCCACTGCAATCACCTAGTATATAGGATTAGGTATTGAATACATTGTTCACACTATCGAACCTTCTAACCAAGGAAGCATTAGAACAACAAAATAACTCCCCCTTAATGTAGATGGGGTGAGATGATAGGCAACTAAGAAAGTGAGCCAATATCTTCTACAGAAAGAACCAAGAATGATGAGAGAGTTGAAGAGGTACAAACACCTATAAAGGCACAATCACACCGACACTACATGGGGCTAATGTCATGGAAGGGACACTCACTTGACAAAGGAAGAGGGCACAAAAATGGCAACAACTATCCCCCCATGGTGCTTTATAAAATAGTGCAAGTACAACTATCTCAAAACAACGTTCATGAACCCAAAATGTAAGAGTGGCACTTTATCTTAGTGCATATACATAAAGATGCTTACAAATGATAGCTACAATGATTAGAAAAGGAAAAAAGTTGATTCAAAAAATAGTACAGCCCAAAACAAAAGAACCCATGCCATGAAAACGATCCTAGGACCTGGAACACCCAAGATATCCACCATAGACCAAAAATGCCAGAAACATCATAGAAAGAGCATGGGGTAGAATCTGAAGGAAATGACAGTATTTTTGAAAAGATGACAAAACAATCTTTCTAAAAATATAACATTTTCAAAAAATTGATATGGGTAGCAAAAGATGAGCTTGTCGGAGTGAAAAATAAAACTTCTAACTTTGACTGCAAAATAGAGCAACAAAACTACATCAAAACCTAAAAATACCTACACCAATGTCTCCATCTTGGAACCAACTTTCCAATGCTTCCTTTGAATCAAAAAAATACCTCCATATCCTCAAGTTATTGCCAAAAATTCACAAGTAGGTCAAAAAGGACCCTAGAGAGCCTACAGGAGCGCTGATGCAAGATGACATCAGCAAACTACTACAAAAAAATGAAGGTTTATGGGTCATCGTAGCAAAAAAAAGATGCCACGTGGTGTACCATATGGCAGAGTGCTAACTAGGTAGTTGACATGGCAGGGGCCACCTAGAAAGTGCCAACATGGCACCCCTATCCACGTGGCAGCTATAAAAATAAACACATGTGCTAAAAACTGTCCAAGCAGAATGGAGCAAGCGGGGATGTAGACAGGTAGAGTGCGAGAGGTGGAAGTAGGCGGAGGCAAACAAAACAAGGAAGTTTCATCGAGGAGGGTGGCAGTCCGGTTGGGCAGTAGTGGCCACGAAGCAGCGGTCGCGTAGTGGTTTCCCCGTGGTTGTGCTACTGGAAGTGGTAGCACGCAGGCTACCCACTGGTGGCATAGCGGTGGCCCAATGGTGGTGCAGCGACAGCCCACCTATTTTAAATTTTTTTATTTTTTGCCAAAATTTGTTTGTATAGGTTCATATGGCTCTTGGATTAAAAAAAATTTCCTCCCATAGAGACTCTCCATAATCAAAAAAAATTATATGGATTTTGACTGTAACGGGCCTTCTAAATTCAATGGCAGCGTCTGTTTAGGCCCAAAGTGCTCTGAAAAAATGCTCTTCCCCTAGATTGAAGAAAAATGCACAAACAAACTAGGGTTTGTGTCTCTAAATCGCGGCTTCAAAAATGCTTTAGCCAAGAAGCAGTAGGGAGGCTTTGATACCATGTAGGAGTTGATGAAATCTAACTCCACAGCTCGCCAAGATCACCTATGTGCAAAGAACTTGTCAAAGGGAAACCAAAGAAGGAAGAGGTGGAGCTTGGAAAAACACTAAATGGACTTGAGAGAGAAGATATTGCAAACAAGAAAAATGTATTTACAAAATGAGTTGAGTTGTGAAAATATAATGAGAGACCCGAATATAAAGGCCTCAAGGAAGCTTGTAGAACAAGCTAGAAAGTGGTAGAAGATAAGGTTGACAACTAAACATATGTCCACAAAAAGGTGGAACATGCTAGAAGGGAACAAACTCTCGTGTTGTCAACAACTCATCACTACAACTATTAACTAAATGCATTAACCTAAGTAAGCTTAAGTAAAAGAATTAATAATTAATAATTAATTATTTACTCTAACAATGTGAAGTGTTGTTTCTTTGTCTGTAGTTGACTTTTGATGTATTCTTTTATGGATATATCTTGTAGAAATTTCTTTTTTTTTTAATAGTAATAATTATGATTATTCTCTATCCTCTTCTATTTGATAATTTTAGAATCTACAAGTTGTTACTGCATTGTTGAAAGTTTTGGAAAATAATAAAATATTAGTATTTCATCACAAGTATATAAAAATTGTAAAGCTTTCAATAATGAAAACCTTAATTTAATAAAGTATCTATGATAATGTTCAAGATTAAACACAATGGTTGTAAAAGATAGCAAAGTAGATTTTAAAATGTGGAACATTGTGAAGAATAAAATAATCAAACTATTTATTAAGATAATAAGTAACATGGGAGTACATAAGGGATTTTTGGTCATAGAAGCCATAATCATCGATTCTAGGATAGCCTACTTAACCTTCTCCGAACCTTTTGTTTATACTTCATGCCCTTCCTATCTTGATGGTTTTCAGAGAATCATATCTCTCTCACATATTTGTCATCATATGTAGAATAGACATTAGCATTAATTTTAATATATGACAATCAATGTATATGATATAGGCTATATGTTACTATATATTTAAGCAACATAAGATTATGTAATAATCACGATGGACAAACATGTTAAAATTATAGATATATTGGTGGAGTAAGAATTTGATGATAGGGTTTGAGATGTTTGTAGAATTTCCTCTTAGATTGATGCTCAGTACTATTGGAATAAATATATTTTTGCTATGCGGCCTAATTTTTTCTTTTGTGATATTCAATTCAATTTTTTCTTCTTCTTTTTTAAAGAGGGGTAAATGCTTTGACTTGGAGCTATGAACCAATGAGGTCACAAATAGGGGACCTCATCCCCATTAGATTTGAACCTTGATGGCAAGGATAACAACTCAACAACTTAACCATCACAACATGCCACTATTGGCAATGATATTCAATTCAATTATACCTTATAAAGTATTTTGATTGATACTTTATCATTCCTTTTTTGAGTGTACATATTTTTATTCTATTATTTAATTTGATATATTTCTCTTGAGTTGTTTGATTCTATGCTTTAGGTAATGGAGTTCTTATTTTTGTCTTCGTTCATGCCTATATATTATTAGTGTGTAGTAATCTGATTGTATATTTATATTGATGTTTATTATTTGTCGAAATCACTACTAGTTTTTCTCTGCTCACTCCTTCCTTTTTACATCTTATATATACACACCAAATCTAATAGAAAATGTATTCATGGATTGTGCTTGCAACGATTACAAAAAATCTCTTTGATAAGTACATTACCTTAATTGAGACTTAATGAGATTCCTTATTTGTTATATTTTCATTAGTTTACATGGAGTTTATTACATTGCTTGTATATTGATGTTCCCAAGAGGCCTAATCATGAACATTACAAGTAGGGAAGCAGTACATTCCATGATGTCATGAACATCCTTTGTTAGGATTTTCTCTAATATTTACAAGCTAGCCACCCTCTCGTTTTAACCTTAAATCCATTTCCTCATTTGGGTCTGTCTGTTGGATTGAGGCCCTTTTATACTTTTAGTGTCATATATTTTCATTATAAAGGGTTTTCATTTGCAGTTTTAGAAGTGTGAGAAAGGTGACATGGGTTTGAGAAAGGAAGGGTAGAAAGTTGGTTTGGTCTTTAGATGTATTATGTTGCATAAAAATATATCACTATTTATTTTTTAATTCTAGGTTTTAAAAAATTTAGATTGGTGTTTTCATAGTGATTTGTAATATGTTTTAACTTTCAAGCTTCCATGAATGAGCCATATTTTCACCATATTTTGGGACCGAATGTGAAAAATTGATATTGACTCATTGTCCTTCATTTGGAGAGTTAAAATCTCTTCTTCTTCTACATCATGTCCTCTACCAATTTGTTCATTTTTTTCATGAGACTAATACTATTTCTTGGGGTTTTCTCTTCGCCCTCAACATCTATAAAGCATGATCTGTGTCCAAAGGATATCCAATAGAAATTAGATTGTCAAGCTAGGTTATATTAAGTCTCTACTCACAAATCATCATTAGGTATTACCTGAGTTTATATTGTACCTTAAGTTATTTTGAGTGTACCTTGCATACTATACAAATGTATGGGAGGTGAAGTATAAGTTTTGACAGTTTTTGTAATGGTTGTTCCTATTTGGTTGGATTATATTTGATTATAATGGATAAATTATATTTAGAAGCAAATCCAAATGAAAGTAAAAGGTATTTAATTTGAGCTCCAATGATTATGGAGAGTACTTTTGCTAGTGTATTAATTACTTATCAGGGAAAATTTACCAAAAGGTTTGAAATAATAAATAAAACAAACATAAAGAGCAAGTATTTTAGATGAATAGATGTGACTCATTAAATTGAAGATACAAAATGGAAGGATAATTCATTTGTAGAGGGCATTAAGGAAGAAAGAGTAGATTGCCAATTAAGGAAGGATTCATGAAGGGATGAAATTGGAAGTAAATAATTATCTTCAAAATATAAATATTAAGCATGAATAGTTATGACTCTTACAAATGGTAGTAATCATAAAAGGTTGTGACGCTTCAAAGTTTAAGATATAAAAGGAATATCATCAAGCAAGGAATGCATGAGTAATTTTGGAAAGAAAATATTTTTCTCATAAGATAGTAATGAAGGGTGGTGGCTCAAATTTTGTGAAAAATGGTGACTCTTTCACCAATGAAAAAAAAAGGAGAGAGATCATTACAAGGTTTATGATTACTCTATCAATTTAGCATTCATTTGATCATCACCTATCCACTATTAAATCCACAATCATGTATCACCAATACATCAAATCATCAATCTGTAAACCATCACTCATGAAGCCATAAAAGGAAGGTATTCAATTATTAATCAATCTACAATTGAATAAAGAAAACAATCAAATAAACCAGTAATCAATTATTCAAATATTAATAATTCAGATAACAATCACTCGAACATCAACCCCTTGAAGCATAATGTATGTATATACCATCAATTCTCTAAGAAATGATAATAAAAATAGAACAAGTAATAAATTAAAATGTCAACTCATATGCTCTATGTATAGAATTATTAAAGAAATGATACCTTAAAAAATTTAAGTTCATAATATTAAATTTAGTTTAAGATAATAAAAAAATGGATTGCATTATTCTCGGAATATAGGTCATAAAAGCAATGAGTACCAGCTTTCTTAAGTAGTTATTTGTATGAATAGTTCTAGCCTAAGATCAAGGATAGTTCATAATATACTTTACTTCAAAGTAGCAATATTTGAGATTTTAGAAAGCAAACATTCAATTTCACTTTTGAAGTCCAATTTTGAAGCCTTTTTTATCATAGTTTTAAATCTTGATTAGAAAATTGTAAACTTCATTTATTATTGAAAGGGTGAATATGAACTTGTTAAAAAACAAAGGTTTGATGATGGCTTCAGCACTTCTGTCAACTTCGGTGTCATTCTGTAGCATACACAACTTCGTGGCAAGCATATGTAGTAAGGTTTCTGCTACTTCATCAAAAGAAATGACCCAAATATCAGTTGTGTGATCTTGTAGTTTTACCTACAAGAGGTGTATATTCTTGCAATCTAGAATTTTCTTCTCACATTTACAACAGAACCATGTCTTGTCTAGATTTTCAATGTTTTTCTTTCATTCTTTTCCATTCACAACTATTGCGAAAGATGGATGACAAAATGTATCTTACCTGATGAATTTGACAATTGCTTTTATCATACACTTGCAATTATGAGTGAACTTGTTATATAATTAGTTGTCAATAATATTGGCAATGATGGCATTGCAAATTCTACTCCTTCCATCTTGGACTGTAGGGCTTTAGCTTATGGTATGGATGGATCTATTGTTAATATGGTTGCTGCTATAGTATTGATGACCTTTCCCTTCAATTCAGAAATACACCCATTCCTTATAGAAAGGACAACAATCTTAACAAAAGTTTTCAAACTTCTTATCTATTCACCGTCATTTAGACAAATGGATCCCCATAAATTCACATTAATGCTAGTGACATGTCCTTAATGTGACACTTCTACATTGAACCTTACTTACATCCTTTTGTTGAATTGTTGAGATATCTCCAACACTGACTACAACCCCAATAATATCAACCACTATATTATTTTTATGTTTGGAATGTCATTAATTGCCCTAAAACTATATTCAATGGTCCCAAGAGCCAACTCATCATCACAGCATTTCAATATCGATGAATGGTCAAGAGTGATTTCCATGTGGCTATTTAGTTTGTTGTATTGCTTGTTTTCCTATTTAACTAGACCTTTTGAAACTATATAGTTGTCACCTATTTGCACTCTTTCATAGTGCAATTGTACAATGTCATTAAAGCAAACTAGTCTAGTTTTTGTGCCTTCGTTGTCCAATATGTCAAAGCTAAAAATCTGGCCACTGCCTCAGTTGTTACTAAATTATCTAAGTTTTTTTTTTGTTGTAACCCTCCCTTTGATTTTCCATTTGGTTTGATATGGATTTAAACCCTTTATAGGGATGATACACTCGTGAATTAGTAGTTCCCTACAAGGTGTATGGATGCCAAATTTTGTTCTTTTGTTGGGTGAGACAATTTTTTTCTCTTCCACCATTTTTTCCTCTTGAGAATTATATAGATACCTTAGTTTCTAATGATTTTATTGACTCGTTGAATGATTTTTAGGTTGAAGATGATTATATTCTTGTTTGAAGAGGTTGCAATAATATAGGATTAGTTATATATATTATATCTAAATAAATGAAAATGTGTATATTAGTGAAGTTTGAGAATTGGTATGTCTACCTATAATCTCTTCTTGCTCGACAAACATTATTTGTCAATGATACTATAGATTGTCTTTTCAGAATGTCTGAGAATAACAGGTCATTGGATTTCTATGGAAAAATTACAAATTACATGTGTTTGCTATCAGATAAGACAATCGTGTATCAATCACTTTGATCTTCAAGGATGGCAATCCTTTTGAATGATAATATTTGCAGGATTGGATTTGTAACAAGATCTCCTACATTGATCAAAAAAATCGCATCGGTAGTCAATAGTGATTCTAGTATAGGTTCCTAAAACTAAAATTTTGAGTTATATATTTTTTGTTAAGGTGAGAAATTGTTATAATATTACCGTTATAGATGTTTAAAAATAATCATTGCTACATATAGTTTCATATCATTATATTTTTTTATAGTTTCATGTTATTATATGCATGTACAAACATATGCATATAGTGAAGAATATTGATAACATAAAGTAATCGTGAAATACAGACTTATACATCATTTATTGCGATATACTAAAACTTTTGGGTGCACAAAGTATATTTGTTGAAGGCTTATAAATGAAATTTTGAAAATGTAACAAATGATAACTTACTCCATTAGTGCTCCCTCCAGGGTTCGAACATGTCAACCTCATTTCCTTTCTTATAGTATCCTACAAATTTTTGGAAACATAATTGGGTAGACTAAGTGTTAGTTACATAGGTAGTTTATGTTTCTCACATTAAAAAAATGTGTATGTGTCTGTATCTGTGTGTGTGTGTGTGTGCCATATAAAGACATTAAAGCCAACATTTAAATAGTAGTAAAATAATTTTTCAAGTAATTGGACGATAATTTGTAGGAAGAATGAGTGAAAACTCACAATAGTTTCGATCCCTTCATCATTGGAAATTGTGGTCTGTCCATGGTTGAAATTTTTGGATCTATTTTCTATCAACATAATATCATGTGTAAATGTATATTAGTAACAAACCAGTAGAAGTCAATGAATTGAAGTAATAATTTTTTGGGGAATTAACTTTTCTTGTAATTCAACAATTTTTAGATTCAATAAAAAATCAATCAATAAAAAAGAACATCTTTAAAATAATCATATCAATAGGGCATCTATCTAGAAAAAGTATCATATTTATTTTTTGCGTGCTAATGACCTCCAAGTAGAGATCTTTGATGTTGTTGCACTAAGATGCTTGAGATGTTTTAGATATTCCATGTGAAGATGATATGGGGTTAACTTCTAGGACCTTGAGCTCAAGGAAACCATGTTGAACTTGATATCATAATATCAAAGTATCAAGTGCTATTACCATCAATGGCTACCATTGTTGATGATGTCTTTGGTCAGTTCAACATTGCAAGGACAGTGGGGAACGTCATTGGAAGGGCATCAATATGAGTAGAAATTGAACATGTTGAACGTGCAGAATAATAATAAAAATACTAAATCTTATGAGAAGACAATGTGTCTTAATAAAACGTCAATCAAAAAGACAATGCTAGACTAAATTCAAGTAGGTACAGATCAACGAGTTTCCTAAAAACTACATCATTGTATATTTGTTCAATAGTATTCAACGTAATTTTGTATTGATGGTGTTATGAGGCCTTGTATGTATGTCTTATGTTGTTCTGATACTTGCAAACAACGCAGAGCCCATTATTGATCAACCAATACCTTTATTCATCAAGTGTAAGTCCAGTAGGTGTCCAAACTCCAAAAGTCATCTAACAAAAATATATCTTAAATGTGTAGTTCAAATTGCAATTTTTCTTTATTGCTTCAAGAAATATCCATACAGTAGGTTCTTGTTTGATATTTCTATTGGTCTTCCATTTCCTTGATGTGTAGAGAAATAATAAAATTATTGTGTTAACATTTATGTGGGGCTAAAATTGAATCTATTATCATAACCTTAGGCCATAGTTAATATCCATGTTAGTCATCTCATTAGGTCTGGTGCAATATAACTATAGTTTGTTAAATTAAAATATCTAAGCGTCTAAACCTGTAAACATTTTCAAATTATTTCCATCTATGATATTCACTATTTTTATATTATTGATATTATATTGTAGTCCAAAAATGGGTCTCAAAGGAGACATGAAACATCAACATCAAAAGCATTACTGTATACATCGAGAAGAAAGTTTTAAGAAGACAAAGATGTGCTACCCAAGAAGAAAAAATAGTTGACCTTTGAAGCTTGCATTGTTGAACCAAAATGGATAATCTTATGGGATTCTTCAAAATGGAGACTCTAAGGTGGGTGTGTATGCCAAACCCATTGGCTTGTCCAGCACAAATAGTTATAAGAGAATTTGAATCAGTAACATGCCCACAATAATGCAAATAAGGAGAGAAACACAAAAAGTGTCTGCTTGCAATGGTACCAACTTTTACCGTATGGGGTAAATAGTTTAATGCATACAGAAAATAGATAAGAACATGTAGCATAGCAGTACTCATTTTATTATTCACATATATGCCGAAGAGATTACATAGTGCTTTCAATGATGATTACAACTTTCATCCAAAGTCCATTTCAGATGGTGTACATATACCATTTGGAAGGGGTGACTCAACCATCACGCCCATTCGAAAATAATTAATTCTACTCATGGGCTACATAATAATTACCAATTGCATGCAAATCTACTTGTCGCCTATTTTATAACTTTACCGACAACATCATCCCCCCCCCCCCCCCCCCCACACAAAAAAAAAAAAAAGTTGTCTCCGGACGACAATTAAAAATATCCACCCGTGTCACTTTCTCTGCTTCCAACTCCTAGGTACATTGAGCCAAGTGTCATTGTATTGTCTTCAACTAGATGATCAGCTCCTCTTGAGCCCTCTATGCATCCACCAAGATAACCTCATGTCCAACGCCTACTCTGAGTGCCTCAAAGCATATCACCCCTCTCAAAAGGCTTGCTCTTTTGTTCTCTCCACCTCTGGTACATAGACACTCCATGTCTGCAGCAACTCCAAGTCTCATCAATTGGTCATACTTCCCATGACTGATATCTAAAGCAACTGGCGGTCTAGGGGGCAACGCCCGCAGCGGGGTTGAGGGGCAGCGCCTCCGCCGCCAAGACCAAATTAGAACTCTCAAACCCATACAAAACTCCATGGAACACACCTTTTTTGTCATTTTCTTCTGATCCTATACTCTTTCAGCCAATTGCTTATGTTTTACTATCTTTTATGTCTTTCCCTTCACTTCGGTATCGTACGTTACTCATTCTAAACTATTTCGATCTGTCATCATTATGTTTTTTTTTTTTTTTTCAGAACCTCTCTTATCACCCTTCTTCTGTGTCATATGGCAGTCCTTCTTATACTGCAATCCTTCAAACTAGTTTGTACGATATACTTATGATGCACAAATAATACTTGCACTACTTGGTCATAAGGTAGATATGTCCCTAGGTCGTATGGTCTTACTATTGCTAGTAGCCACCTACTTAGCCGTACAAGTTATGCTTGCAATGTCTGTTTGTACTTAGTATCTGCTTGACGGTACGGGTCTTCTGTTCTGGTCGTACATTGTCTTATGTTCTAGCCGTGGTAATAGCTCTATGTCTGTATGTTATTTGGTTGGTCATACGTTTACCTTAAGCCGTATGGTGACTTCCTGCATCCGTACGGTGTTCTCACTAGCTCCCCATGTCGTACTATGTCCTTATGTAGTCGTACGGTTATGGTGGGGGGCACTTAAAAGGTCGCATGGTGGTCATTGGCTTGATGTCGTATTGTGTCTAGCAACTGGCCAAAGTTTTCATACGGTGTCTAGTAGCTAGCCGAAGTTGTTGTACGATGATCGTATGGTGATCTTATAACCTTTTTTTAAATTTAAAAAAAAAATTGTCTTTGCTTCTTCTTCTTTTTTTGCTCTTTACTACTGCTCCTCATTATTCGTCGATGGGGGAATAGTTCTTGTATGATACATTTTTAACTTGGAACCATTCACCATGTCTAGAATTTCCTACCCGTCCAATGTCCATAGCTTTATTGTTATGTTATCACCTACTTCTTAGATTTGGTATGGCCCGACCCATTTGACTTTAAACTTCCTTAGTTTAATTTCATTATGTCTGCCATAATTCAACACCAGCTGGCCCAGTTGAAACTTATTTAATTTTAAGTGTTTATCATGCCATGCTTTATGCCTATTATGTATCACCTCTATGGCCCATTGTGCATGCAATTATTGCTCATCAAGTTTATTTGAATTACACAATCTCTCCCTCAATTTTTCCATATCACCCAGTTTGTTCTCAAAACTCAGTACCATGAATTATGTCGGTTGCCACTCCTTGCTGTTAATAATTGTATTCTTGATTTTAGAGCCTTCACTCCATACTGCTGAAGTTTCTATTAAGCCCTTCCTCTTTGTTTCATATTTGTTGCCAGCACCTTTCTACTAATTTCGTGGTGTGGTGTATCCTTTTTTTTTCTGTGTGGTCCATTCATCGTGTACTGTACGGTAGAATCTTCCCTTTTGTTGCCTTTAGATTCAGTCATAATTGTCTTTCCTTCTTCCCCTTCTTTGTATTCCTTTGGACATTCATTTTCCTCTTCCTTTTCGTCGACCCTTAACATATTACAGCTCAGAAAGAGCTCATAATCCTCCATCTGTCAGTGGAAAAGGTCATTCAATGAGTCTAGGTCATCCTAATTTGACCCTTCTTCCAGTCTCAATACTCCATCTTCACTAGGTTTCATTCTCTTCTTCCCCTCGTCATCCCCTTCACCTTCGCCTTAGGAATCCGACGACACTATCTCCTCACCTACCATTTGTGTGTGCAAGTCAATTATGAATCTTCTACCTTCATGCTCCATTGATAGGGTATTTCATTTCCAGTCATGTTTTATGTTTGATTGTACTGACCAACTCTATCCAAGAATAGAATCATATCCTCTTCTTTTTAAAAGAATGACCATGAAATCCAATAAAAATGGTTGTGTTCCAATAGTACCGGTTGTGCCATCAGGAGCCCAAGAGGTTTAATGTCATGTTGGTCTATTGTTAATAATTGGAACGTAGGTGGCCACAACATCGGTTGTCTCAACTTCTTCTAGGTATCTTCTGGTAGGACGTTTACCCTAAAACCTTCATCCACAATTCTATCTGAAAGGACCATTCCTAATATACCCATCTCTACAACCGTCAAATGTCATCCAGATGTGAGGGCTAGTAGCATTGGGTCTACTACACTTGCTTCGCTTTCCTTTTCCCTTCCATGTTCTCTTGGTAGTTTAGTAGTCGGGGCTATGTTCATGAGTGTTGTCCGTAGTTAAGGCATTCTGAGGATCAGATCATTTAACTTGACTAGTATTTCAGTTTGTAATATCTGCCTTATGATGTTTGTTCTGTGCAGTTCCTTGTTGAGGTACTAGTAGTGTCCTTCAATTGTGGTTTCTCTGCCTGTGTTGCTTTCTCAATTTTTGCCCTCACTTCTTCCAATCTCTTCCTTTCTTCCACTGGGTCAAGGTATAGTTTTTCTTGTTTATGGTTTATTGCCAAGACTTCTTCTTCGTCCGCGCTGATGCTGATCAAATTCACTCCTGATTTTGGGCACTTGGCATCTTCATGATCTCCAGGATCGCACCATCTGTACAACAACTTTGGTGCATTTGTTGATGTATAATTCCATGCAAAGTGGCCCCACAAATTGCATGCTCAACATTGAACCATTGGGTGCTCGTTCGCATTATACTGAATTTGACTATGGCCCCCATTATTATTGTTGGTATTGTTGTTGGTATTGTTGCTAGTATTGTTGTTTTGCCCTCTTCTATTATGTATGTACCCACCCGAAGTGGCACTATCATTGCCAGTGTTTCTACTCCCTGCTGATGTGGAAGCCTCCTATGTCAGGAGAACTTGTTGATGCCCTCTTGTTTTCATATTGAAGGGGCATTCTTTTATGGAATGTCCCATAATTTGACAGATATCATAGAATTGGTTTTTTGGGCAAGATTCCTTCGTGTGACCTTATGTCTTGCATTATGTGCACCATAGCTCATTTCCTTTCATCTATTTCTGCATATTCTTAAATTCTTTCATCATTCCAATCATATCCTTCTGGAGAGCTCAAAACTTCTTACTTTCATTTTCATCACCACTACTATCTCCTTCCGAAGATGAGTCATCTGAATCGGATGAGCTATTTTTCTTCTTCTTTTTCATTTTTTGTTCACTCTCTAAGTCCATCGCCTGATTGTACACTTCGGTGTATGATGATGACGGCACAATCTTCATTTTCTTCTTTAACTCTGGGCATAGTCCTTCAATGAACCATCACTTTTTCAACCCATCTGTTAGCTTACTTTCCATTTTATTTATTAATTCTTTTAATTTTTTGGCATAGACCTAGCCTGTTTCATTTTTCCCTTGCTTTGTGGTGTAGATTTCTGCTACAATCTCATTGTCGTCTTGCAGCAATTGAAATTTGGTGATAAACTCCTTTTCAACTATTGCCTAGGAAGTTAATTTTTTGGGAATCCACGTCGGAAAACCAATCAATTGCTACACCCCTTAGGATTGCTGGAAATTGTCAGACCCATTCATTTGTGTCGATTACGCCATTCACCATCCAAATTGTTTTGTATGTCTTATAGTGTCTAATTGGATCAGTTGTTCCATCACCATCAAACTTTGGCAATTTTTTCTTTGGTCCAGCCATTACTATTTGAGTTTTAGGTACTTGTGTACCTGCACTGTTCTGCACACCCACACTATTTTGCACACTCGCGTTGTTTCAGACAGGTGTTTTATTTCCCACATCTGTGTTATTTGGTGAAGAAGGGTCTTCATTAAGTGAAGTTTTTCATTCTGAAAGTGTATCACAGACGAAGAGTTCACTCCATGCTCATGCTCCCTCAGCACTCCAAGCCATGTGAGTTAATTCCCTTCCATCTGGATTCTCTTCCCTCAACATATACAGGTTAAGAAATTCCTCCCTTGCTTCTTCCACTAAATCCAACTATTATCGAGTCTCTTCCAACAATTCCTTGATGCTTCGGTGTCCATCGACAATTTGTTGAAACCTCTGTCTGCATTCAGCCTATTGTGCCAAAATTAAATCCCCTTACACGGTGTGTATTTCATCTTTTTCCTTTAGCTTATTCTTATTTTTGTTAAGCTGATTTGGAATTAGTCTTCATTTCTCTACCTTCGTTCCAGGTCCATGGGGCAACAACGCCAAATGTTTACTATATGAGGTAAATAGTTTAATGCATATAGACAATAGACAAGAACATGTAACATAGCAGTACTCATTTTATTATTCGCATATATGCTGAAGAGATTACATAGTGCTTCCAATGATGATTACAACCTTCATCCAAAGTCCATTTTGGATGGTGTACATATACCATTTCGAAGGGGTGACTCAACCATCATGCCCATTCAGAAATAATAATTCTACTCATCGGCTACATAATAATTACTGACTACATGCTAATCTACCCATCGGCTATTTTATAACTTTACTGACAACAAGTCTTTTTCGAAAACCCATCATACTTATTTTAAGGGCAAAGTGACAATCTTACAACAAGGAAGAATTCCCTATGCTTGGCTCTTTTACATGCTCTATAGGGAAAAAAAAATCATCAATGTCCAAAGGAAACCTTATCCTTGTGCCTATGCTACAAATGTCCAACTCTTTGGCCACCTTGGCTAGCTATGTTTTGGGCACCGAAAGACCCTTTTGGAGGGGAACTGTTGATACAAAGAGTTTTCTTTTTATCCTTTTTGTCTAGATCTTTGCCAGCTTGTACCCTCTTGCAGTATTGCCTTTGTGACTATCCCCAATACAAACTAAACCTACCCAAAAGATATGTGGAAATAATCAACCTAGATTTAACAATTCATAAAAAATTGCCATTAAAACTTAGTGACAACAAGTATTCAAGATAACTATAAGACACAAGAAAATAGGGAAAACTCAAATTCTATATTCATAAAGATCTCAATTGTTACAGTGTGTTACCCAATCTCACAAGTCAACTACACCAATAATGCTTGTGATCTTCATGATTACATTCAACCCAAACTAGACACAATGCCAAGATCCATAAATGAACCCTGCAAGTCACCTACCCAATTTTCCTTGCATAAACCCAAATTACATCAATGCAAAATAGACATTCTACAAGACAAGCTATCCTAGCAACAAGATCTATCTTCATTCCTTTGACTCTCTCTATTTGAATCACCAAACATCTGAGACTGAGTAGGTGAGCCGAGCTGCCATGGAAGATCTTCCCAAAGATCTGATACGTTGGTTGACAACTGTCAACAAGGCTTGGTGATCTGTGGTTACATGACTTCACCAATGATCACTTTGCTTGGTCATCAATCATGTTGCACATCTCTGGTTAACTGGTTGTGTTTCCTCCAAGAGAACTCACACCCTCTGATTTTAATTTGTGCCCATCGATCTGATTCGCAACCTCAGGATATCGTTTAATTAATTTGATTTGTGTGTGTTTTCTTATGGAGCATTACACCTCCAAAGAAACACACCTAGTCATCAAGCTCAATAGTATTAGAAGATGTAGTGTCATTTGCTTCCATATTCGCATTGCAAGATACCCGACTTCCAAATCATACCTCGACTCCAATTCAAGAACACTACACTCTCCCCCAACCAATCTAGGCAACGTCTCAATGTCGGTGCACCTTCGCTTTACAGACTACGTGGGAGACTTCTATGTCCTTATTATTGTTGAGCAAAGCTCCTCTCAGTGAGAAACTCCATGACTTTTTCCTTGTCACGCCACAAGACTTCTTATCTTTCCCATATTGGTTGTCCATGCTCCGCATCCTCCCAGATCACAAGAAATTCCCTTACTACCTTTTTGTCAACCCCTTGCACCCCTGTGCCAACAACTTCCTTGACTCGAGGAGTGGAGTTGTCTATTAAGCATGCAATTAGTATTTTCACATGCCTTTGATCTTCTAAAAACATGCAAGCATAATATTCTTCATTCTTTATCTTGAATGTATTTATTTTTCTCAAATTTCTATTGTTGAAATTCTTATATTAAAAAAAGTTTTGAGATGAATATAAAAATCATAGTTTTCCAATTTCTCTAAATTCCAATGTGAATTTCTTAATGGTTGCTCATATTTAGATTTTCTAATACAAATTTTAGCACCATGATTCTACTATTTAGTTCTCACATAGTTTCCCAAACAATACATGAACCAAATTATATTTTTAAATGCAAACCATAATTATTCCAGAGTTATCTTCTTATAAATTTTAACAAATAAATTCCACCAATGTAGCAAACACAATGCAAACAGATTTTTCAAAATAATTCTTATAGAGGGATTCTCAAAAGCTACCTTAATCTGACAGCTAACATTATGGACAATCTAGTGAACACATGCAATTCAAATATTCCTAATCCTTCAATAATTCCTTTATTTCAATTCCCAAATTGCTCTCCCAAAACATGTTTGTCAGAAAATGAACTACAAACCCTTTAAAGACTCATAACCCCACTTAGGGTTTCTAACATCAAATCTTAATAAAAGTCATTAACTTTATTAAATAATAAATACTTTAATTGTTTAATCTTCTCATGCACACTTAATGCATTTTTATTAAAATATTTTCTTTTCTTTTCTCCATTTAATTATTTGTCCAAAGCACTTCTAAAGTGTAATTTATTGTTTCAATCAATAATAATAATTGAAGTCCATCATTTAAATGCAACTCTAATTTATTCATTATCAATTAAATAATTACCATAAAATAATATTAATTCTTTAACCTTTTAATTATTTAAATTCTCTTTATCCAATTTTCCAAATTAAATCTTTAAAATTGAAACACATTTAATTAATTTTTAATATTTTTAGTTTTAATCACATAATATTTAATAATCTAATATCATAATATTAATCCAAAAGTCATTGTAAATTATTTATCAAGTAAATTAAATAGCCAAATTCACATAAAGGCAACATAAACCCCACCAACCAAAATTAAAATCAAATAACACATGCAAAGATAAACTCACAAATTTAAAAGGGTAAGTAGTCAAATACATTTCCTTCTCAAGACAAGTAATTAGGTTATGGTTGAGATTGGACTTGAACATTATTTCTTCATTCTTACCTTTGAGTTATTGTGGTAGGGCATGCTCATCTTGACAATTCAGGAAAGTCAATGTTTGGTACCTACAAACCTGTATAAAAGACGAACATGCACATGTACATATATATCTAATCTAAACAAGTAATGACGGGAAGTGATTCATCATGTAGATTCCAACTAACAGGTGACTACGACTCCCTCCCTCAACCATATCAAACACGTCAAATAGAAATGTAAAACAGACATGCACATCACATGCAAGTATGGGGTAAGCTTAATATTAAATCCAGGATATAAATACCATCATGTTCTAGCATGAACATCTTATCATCATGAGGACATAATAAAAATATTTTGAAACACATCATATGACATCATCATGAAAGTAATTTCATTAACTAAGAGCAATTAAAGCATCATTGCAAGTAGACAATCATTACAACCTAACATAATCAATTACTCAACATATTGAAGTATTGTATTTCAAATATCAATTCGGGGCTAACACATTTCACAAAAAAGTCATGTAGAACTTTAGCCATGAATTTAACAATGATAGAAAGTGATGGGTATTACACATTTTTCATCTATTTGAGATGTAAAATTTTCTAATTCTACACAATTTTGAAAACAATGAATTAAAAATCAATATGTAGAATTCTAAATTTGAATAATAAAATAATGCTTCTTCAAAATATCAAATGGAAACATCCCTCAACATAGATTTCATACTCAAGATATCGATAAATGTGTATGTTAAGTGTGCCTTTGAATACAATTGAAAGTCCATGAATTAGGACTTCTACAGACATTGTCAATGAGTTTTAAGGGCTTGTCCCACCATTGCGCCTTTTATTTTGACAAAAAACTAGCAAACTACTAATTCCTATTATTTGAATCCACTAGAGACAAATTAATAAAATCAAATGACACTATTATTTTAAAATACTTCTAAGATTTATTTATTTAATTGAATAAAGTCGAAACAAAGAAAGAAAAAAAAATAGTGCATTAAGGACAACTAATTTGTTGTCAATGAACCCATGATGGTTCAAAGGAGAAAAACATTACAAATACAGAATACATCATAAAACTAAATACAAAATAACTTTCTCATAGGAGAGAGACCATTACAATCTAAATTTTTGCATTCATTGCAGTTGCTTAAAACAAAAAGCATCATTTTGGTGAAGTTGAAATAACTATGTTATTTTTAATCCTATCAAACTGATTATTAATCTTCCAATGCACTTAGAAAACACTCTACAATTAAGAGCATAAAAGCAGTGTAAAATATGATCTAGAGTAAAAGCTTGTAAGATTAATTGAGGTATCACCTTAAGAAAGCTATTTCTTTCTTCAAATGCAACTCCTAGCTATCATAGACAAGCTACCAAAGATTCTAATATCATCTTTTTTTATTAGTCAATAAAGGTTTAACAACCCTTTAGTTGACAAAAGACAACTGCCAATTGGAGTAAAATGTGCTCTAATAGGGTTTGTACCGCTTTTTTCTAAGCCCTCATTGGTTTGCCTCCTGACATACCGCATTTACTGCACGAATAAATTTTCATTTATAATGACCTTGACCTTCTTTGGCTCACTAGTTGATGCTAGAGTTGGAGTTGCTATTGTGGGAGAGAATGGCATCATCGAACAAACGTCTATGCAAGTTCGTTCCCAAGGTGTTCCACCAGGTAATTCCTCTCTTGATATTATTTTGAATGTCAAGGATTTTGATAGTCCATGCAACTAGTTAGAGCAACAAACCCTTATTGGGTATTTTGTGTGTCTCACTCCTAAAAGCATGTTGCGAGATTGGGTTTCCAAGGTCTGGACACCTCAAGGTGTCTACCTTGAAGGCGTGCAAAGCTTTACCATAGGCTTTTTCGCTTTGGCAGTTCAGGCCAAGCTGAACATGTGTTTGTTCGAGGTCCCTAGACTGTTAGGCCCTCCCTCTTGGTTTTTCAACACTGGTCATGCGATTTTGTTGTTTCTAATGATAGCAAGCTTAAGGTGTCTGTTTGGGTCGAGTTCCCTAGCTTGCATATCTCATGCTGGTCCTTTTTGTCAGTCATTGCGCAAACCATCGACAAGGTTATATGCCTTGAACCTGACAATTTTTTCAATGCTCAGCCCCAGCGTAGGGTTTGTGTTGAGGTCAACCTCTCTTAGGACCTCAAGGATTCTGTGGATATTCAGATTGGTGGTACCGCCTTCACTCAGAAGGTGCTTTACCTTAACCTTCTGAATACTTGTTATCAGTGTCAGTTCGTTGAGCACAAGATTAGGGACTGCCCTTTGTTGGATTGCAATCGCTCACCCGTCTTGGAAGCCAAGACAGTTGTGGTTGCCAAAAAAGATGAATGGACGATGGTGGTGAAAAAAGGAAAGGTCTCAGCTGCAGCTAAGGCAAGCCCTTTCTCTATGGATAGGGGTAAACCTAGCTCAAGCCTAGTTCAACCAGAGCCTTTAGTTCCTCTGCCTCCTGTTTCAAACCCTAATGTACAGAGGATAGCGGAAGGTTGCACTCCTAAGCCTCAACCCTCATGGATTTGAGCGTCGCAAGTGGCATCAATGATCTCACAACAAACTCTTTGTAGGTCTTGCATCCTAGACGGTCGTGATGAGTATTTTGATAATGGGGAGAATATTCGAAGTCATTTCTATTGATGACTCTTAGTTCAATGCTCCAACATTTTTGCATAGCATTTTCTCCTCTCTTGGAGACGAGGATGACATGCAAGCTAGTTTACAATGAATTGTCTCTCATGGAATGTGCAGGGGCTGACAAACCTCCCTAGAAAATATTATATTTGTGACACCAAGCGTAAGCTTGGTAATATTGATGTTCTTTGTCTTCAAGAAGTTGAAGTTATTGGGTTTCTACTCACCTCAGCTTGTAATGTTATATGGTCGGATAGCGTTGTATTTGCTTCCTAGCATGAGGTTGGCCGAGGTGGAGTTGTTACTCTTCTCTCCTCGTTTACTTTCTTCTGTTATTTCGCATGGTTTTGACCCACTGCATAGGGTGGTTTGGATTTTTTTGTCTTTTCATAATCATTCTTTTGGTATTGTTAATGTTTATGCTCCTAATGATGCTATGGAGTGATCACACCTGTGGCACTGGTTGGCAGATAATTTTCCACCTGCGACTTGGGTTTTTTGTGGGGATTTCAACATGGTAGAGTTGGCCACTGACAAAGAGGGACTTTTGTCTTTTCGATGGGTAGCTGGCGAACATGAGGCCTAGTTTTACATACAGAACAAGCTAAGTCTTTTTTATCCCAATGCTAGCCACCGTTGCCAAGATGGGGTTTGGCATACATGGTCCAATTTTTGAGTTGGGTCCGACAAAGTTTTTGAGACTTTATAGGGCTATGATTTATGTGCAATCTTTTTTCTCTTTTTCCCACAAGTATGCCCTACCTGTCACCCCTTTGCCAGATGTGACACTGTCAGATCACTCCCCCATTATTTTTTCTATCACTTGGCAAACAGCTCAGCTTCATCCATGTAAAACCCAATTTTACCTTAACACCTCATTGTTGTCCCATCCTCCCACTATTGCCCACATTCTTCGATTATGGGATCTTGAGCCTCGACCCCACACCCATGTTGGGTGGATTCAATGGTGGAATGACACCATTCTCCATACTGTGTGGTTTCATCGCATTTATGGTAGACAGTCAGAAGTACCGCAAAAGATCTTAGGAAGCCACTACCAAAGATCTGTGTATAGCTTCAAAAGCTCTTGCCATGAATCCGTTTGATGTGGATCTCCAAATTAGGCTTGCCAATCTTCAGCACCAAAAGCAAGTTGTAGACAACTGTGTTGCTAAAGGAGCTCAGATCAAGGCCCGTCTCCATTAGTTGGAGGTTGGCAATCAGGCTTCCAAGGAATTTTTAAATATTTTGTGGCCTCGCCATTCTGCAATTGGCATCAAGTGCATCCATGAAGACCACCAAGTCTTTACTGATCTGTCAAATATTCTTCAGGCTTTTGTGCACCATTATGAGCAAGTTTTCATGGCTCAAGGGTCTTCTATTGCATGCCATCAAGCTCTTCAAGAATGCCTTGCAATTACTCCCAATCGGCTTGCTCCTAAGCAATATTCCTTTTCTGAGCAAAACTTAGTGCTTGTAAACTTGAAGGAAGCTGTCATTTCCATGGTTGCTGACAAGGCCCTTGGTTGTGATGGCTTTCCTTGTGAATGCGATAAAATCTTGTGGGATGATATTGGTCTTGATTTGCTTCAAGTTTATCGTGAAGCTTACAATTCTAATTCCCTAGGCAGCATTATCAATAAGGGCAATATTAAATTCATACCTAAAGCTGGTGATCTCGAGGAAATTTGCAATTAGAAACCCATCACCTTGTTGAATGTCTCCTACAAGATCATTGTCAAAGCCCTCTCTCAAAATTTGGCATTTTCTTCCTCAGATTGTTTAGCCTAAACAAACTGGTTTCATCAAATCCCACTATATTTTGGACATCATTGTTGTTTGGCAAGGCATGGAATGGGCTAGGCAATCTAAATAACATGCCTTATTTCTCAAAATTGACTTTGCCAAAGCCTATGACCAGATTGAGTGGCCCTTTATTCTAGCTATGTTGCAAGCTCTGGGGTTTGGGCCAGGTTTTCTACAGTCTGTGCAAATGCTTTTTGGGGATGCCTTTGCTTGCATCACCATTAATGGGAGGCAATCTGAAGCTTTTGGGTTTTACAGATCTATCCGTCAAAGTTGCCCTCTTGCACCTTCGTTCTATGTGTTGGCGGCTAAAGGCTTTGGCTATCTTCTTGCCAATGCCATTTCTCAAGGTATCATTCATGTTATTTCTCATCCAAAGTCCTCTACACAGCTTGTGAATGATCATTTTGTTGATGACTCATTCCTAACTTTGATTCAAGAGGAAGACAATATAGCTAACGCCTTGCAGTGCCTAGATATTTTTTGCCTTGCTTCTGGGTTTGCTATTCAATGGCACGAAACCCTTTGTAGTCCTTCTTGCCAAGCCCTCCGTGGCTTCAACAATATGGGTGGAAATGGGTCCAGCATGGAGAAATCTTAAAATTCTTGGGCATTCCTTTCACTTTTCAAGCCTGCCTTGTGGAGTTGTGGAATGTTGTTCTTGCTAAGATTGAGAAGAAGCTGGAATATCGGATCACTAAACCACATTAACTTGCAAGAAAGTTTCAAATTTGTTCTAAAGTGCTTGTTACCACTCGTGTACTATTCTTCCTGTTGGGCTCCTTCCAAAGCTTCTTATCTCAAGCTGGAGTGTCTCCTCCGGAACTTCCTTTGGGCCACTAATGCTATGCATCATGTCTTTTACAAAGTTGTCTGGGATTCTTGTTTTCCCAAAGCCTCAGGAGGGGCTTGGGTTGCTCTCCACTCGAAAATAGGGGATTGCCCTCTGTGCCAAGTGGGTCATTCATGCTCTCACTTCAAATGAGGCCTAGAATTTTTTATCAAGACATTGTATTTCTTCAAGCTAACCGGCCTGCTTCGAAGGGGATTGATTTTTAGACCCTTCTTGCGACTCTAAACCTATTTAGATTCAAGGTACTTTTGTTGCGAAGAGTATTTCGAAAGCCTGGGAAGCCCTCAAACCTTACCTTCATTGGGCTGGTAATGGGTTCAGAGATGGGCTCTCAATGAACCAGCAAAACCTTTGGTGGTCTACTTTGTTTGCCACTCAAAGGTGTTCCTTTAGCTAAGATTCAAAGAGCCAGCACTCTGCATTTATTCTGCAAGGGTATTAAAACTCCCAAGGACTTATTTTCTAGAGTTACTATGAGCCTTCGCTCTTGGGAGGATCTGCAGGTTTAGTTCAAGCTCATCCGTGCAGATCAACAGACAATTGATTTTCTAGTTTTTGTGGTGTCTCTCAATCTGTTACACAAACTTGGTATTTACTCATCTCACCCTTGGTGAAAGGATTGGAAGTGGTATCCTGCCACTCCTATGGCTAGCTACAAGCCCAAACTGGGGTATGAGTGGCTGGTCCCCCATCTTCTAATGGTTGATACCCTCAATCACCGTTGGCATTTGTGTTCTTCTCATAAGACTTGGAGTCTTAGATTTACTACTGTTTGGAATGTCATCACGAAGCCAAAGATTGCTCACTTTGCCTAGTGTCTCCTCTTACAGGGCTTGCCTTTGGGCCCTCGACTCCGTCATTTGGGAGTTCCGGATCCTAGATGCCCCTTTTGTGGTCAGCCCAAAAGCTTCTTGCACATTTTTTGGTTCTACAGGCAAGCCTTGAGATATTGGCTCTGGATTCATGACTTTTTCAAGTCTTTCCATCCAGAGGAGTTCACCTGGCATATGGTGGTGTTGGGATATCTACCCAGACTTCCTTTTAGATATGCCCAAATTTGGCATGCTTTCAAAATGGAAATTTTGTTTTCTATTTGGAGGGACCAAAATGCTATTTTATTCTCTCATAGCTTTCTTGATATTCATGTTTCTATAAACTCTAAAGCATGTATTTGTAATAATGTCATGATCCAGATTCAAGTACAGACTAACAAAGTCATGCTCGAGGTGGCTCACCTGTAGGAGATACTTGCTCATTGGGGAAATGCGCCATTTACGTTTGCCCGTGTGCCTTCGGATGTAATTTCTAGTGACCGCACTCCTCGTGGTCACCATCAAGGCTGGAGCAGATCTACACACCGCTCGCACACTCCCCGATCGCAGCCACATAGTCGCTCTCCCAATGGTCGTTTTGTTGGCCGTCGTCGCTCGGCCTCGCCTCCACGGAGGTTGGGCTCAAGCTGGTCCCCAGTGGCTCCCCCTGCTGCCCCTATTGCAGGTTGGTCGTCTATGTAACATGATCCCAAGTGGACATTTCCTCAGTTCGACTTAGCTATCTCCCCATCCATGCCTGAGGGGGATAAAGATGTTGATGCTGATGTTGTTGCTGCTAACGGTTGGACTCCCCTTGAGCCAAGCAGTAACCCCAAGGACTTCTAAAGTTCATAATGATAAAGACCCTCCTTCGGCTAGCACTGCTCTTGCCCCCTAAGGCTTTATGCTCTTATTTAAACAATTTTTTTGATGAATAGTTGTTAATCCGAGTTAGTGTCGTTTGAACTCGCAGGGTGATCTTGTATCCTCGGCCCCTTTTTTTGTGAATATGTATCTTTAAATTATAAATTAATGGAAAAGGTCTATTCATCAAAAAAAAAAGACAACCGTCAAATAAATGAACATTCATAGTTTGTTCTTTTACACCTGCAACATTAATCTTTTAGGAGCAAGCCCAGTAACTATTAAGAAAGTATATCTATGCTTTTATTGTGGATCATACATGTGGCAATCAATAACCACTTAAAAAGGATTTGACAATACAGAAGCTAAGCTTTTACTGTAGATCATACATGCAGTGAATAATTGCTCAGAAAGGATATGACAGTGTCTGCATATATAGTATTACACAAAATCAAATAGCATAGCGGCATACAAACAGATTCTAGTAACTCTTTTAACATCAGACTAAAAGGGTCATAACATCCACCAGATCAAAATTGTATATGGGACCCTGGAGTTTGAAGTCCCTTTAACATCAGACTAAAAGGGTCATAACATTCACCAGATCAAAATTGTATATGGGACCCTGGAGTTTGAAGTCCAGGGAAGTGAGACATTGATGAAAGATACCAATCCGCGGAATACCCAGAGCAAACTGAGGAGATACCCAACATTTATTTGTAAATACGTATTAATGTATGACATGATGGAGAACAATTATTTCTCAGTGCATCTTTTAGTTTGCTCGTTTTCTGAAGCTGCTTGCTCCCTTTGATTAACTTCTGGAACTTACAAAATCAAGGAAACATTCATATTAGAAATTAATGCAAAGGATGCTCTCTGTCAACTAGCAAAATGGTTCCTTGATAAGCTGAGAAGGGGGTTATGTACAGGTGGTCTTATCCCCAAAGCACTCCTGGCCACTTTTGTTGCAATGTGCTTGTTCCTATAGCCAGAATTCTTTCCTGAAAGTTTGAAACACACCAACATGGATATTAGAACTATAGATTACAAAATCATTGTCAATGAAAATTTGCTAACAACATTCAAAATGAGTAAATAACAAATGAAAGGAAAAACCCATAATTGGTTTCTTGAGCCATATACTGTAGAGAACTGCCCTTACTAAGGTAAAGTTCATTTGTTTACAGATCCGATTCCAAACTGTCCGGGGAACATACCAAATGTGTAATTTACATATAATTACAATGGTACCAAACAAATTTATTATTTCGATATAATCCTTCCAGGATGAAATATACAGATGAGATCATAAATAAAAGGCTCTTTCTAGGCATGCATGCATACAGAAAAAGAATCCCAAATTCTAAGTAATTTAAGGAAATAGCAGTTGCAATAGCATTGATGCTTATTGATAAGAATAATTTAATAAAGAATCAGAAGCACATACTGTGAAATTTCCCAACCTCAATGTATTACATGTACAGCTGCAACTTCTTTCTCCATCCAGCACTGTTTATAAATCCAGTTTTGTCCTCTTTCCAATAATACAACTCAAATTTGGATCCAATTTATGAAATAAAAGCTCTCCAGATGTATATGCGACCTCGTCATCCCGTGCATGTTTTCTATCTTTTGTGTGCAATAGTCACTGTGTTCAGAGTCTCAGATAAATGATTTTTCCAGGCGGGTTTATTTTGTTTGTCCTGCTTTCAAAAAGTTGCCTGCCATTTTCAATACAACATATTAAATATTATCAATTCCCTTCTCTAAATATATTCAGAACAGATAAGAAATATTTTCCAGATATCTTAATGGAGATGACACTACATCACAATTACTGAAATAGAAAATGATGAGTGACATAAAAGCAAGTACTCAGATTTTACAAGTGCTCCCTTTAATGAAAACAGTTAATAAGCCCACAAAGGCACAAAAGTGTAGTCAAATATGTCTAGTTAGCTATAGTTTCTACATTGAACCAACGCCTATTTTGAAAGATTATAAGTTGGTGCAGCTAATTTCAGGATAGAGCGGACAACCCTAAATTTTCTAAGTCATTCGGGGGATACTGACATTGTTGTTCCATTTCCTAATTTTTCCAAGGGGTGTCTCAAGGCATAAGTGTGATGTAAAATTTACTTGACATGATACTGAGGCTCTAAAATCTACTAGGATAAATTTCTATTGTTTTGACGATGTAAGCATTCCAAACTTATGCCCAGACTTGAGCTATTATTTCACATGCATGCATTCCGAACTGTTTCAGATATTTACAGCACCTTAATGATGTTTTGATTAATTTACAAATCCCATTTCATGCTGTGGCCTTTGTGTTCCAGAAACTTATGACCAGTATAGCCTGCTAGAAGTATGATATACATTTAAGGTGGGATTTCTGTTAATGCTCCACTTTGCCAGTTTGTTTAATTGCTCTCTGGGTCGTGATCTTTATTTTGACAAACTTACAAGGTTTGCAGGAATACATGAATAGTATCCCAAGTACTGTTCTTTATATGGGCTTGTACATTTGTGCCATTATATAAAATAACTATCTCACTAGTGTAGACTTTTGAATAACTCTCAGTTTTGCTTGCTACTTCTAGAGGTGTGTAAGGCACACAAGAAAAGACACTGCTTACCACGTGTAAAGCAGGTCCATGACACTCCTACTGTATCCTGAATTTGTAGTGGAATAAAATTAACTCAAGAATACAAATTAATAATTTCACAATATAAATAATAATCTCTGGCTCAATTCGTTTCTTCACAAATTGTGCTCACTCTGGACTTTTAAGCTAGACAGTTTACGGCACCTGTTGCTATAGTATGACTTTCTGTAGATGATGCAACCACCAAATACTTTGGCAAGTTCAAGTTATCTTACCTATTCATGGTGGAGTATTGTTAAGCAGGATTTACTTTTTATTTGTCTATTCATTTATATTTTGTAAAAGGGCTAAAATATTTTTGTGAAGAAATTAAGAAACACCAAATCAAAAATTCTTCTTAGGACTCATTTTGTGATATTTAAGCTTTCCTCTTTCAGGTTACCCACAAATCTCTTAAAATTATGGAAAAATAAGATCTGCTAACAATGAAGACAAGCCAAAGTACATATCCAATGTGGTCTCCAAGTAATTCCCACTTACTTGACTCTCCATATAGAATCAGCCACAAAAGTGGACAATTTATAAGAAAACTGCACAGGAGAGGATTTAATAAGCCTACTGCAGTAGAAGACCAGAAAAAGATTGGTTTGGAATGTTGGAAAACTTAAAGAGTTTAAACTAAAAGTTGCCAACCAAAAGCTCATATATTTAATAAAAAGTCAAAAGAAACTACTGTTATTATTAAGAGAACATGCATTAAAAGACAAAATTGAGCTAAATTGGGCTAAAAAATAACTGCAACTCCTTTGAGTCTATTGAAACTTTCAACATGATAATTGATATTACTGTTTCAAGTTCAACTGATCTACATGGACGAAACTCTGGTGGATATGAAATCTATCGGTTAAAATTTGCTGGCAGTCATTAAAAATTTGGATTTATGATCCCAAAAAATTGCAAAAAATAGATTATCAGAGACTAATATTCCAAATGAGAGAGGGATATCCATAAAATGGATGGGTAAAAGTAGAACAAAATAGGCAAAAGCATTGACATGATAAACATTTTAATGAAGTGAGCTTACAGGTTGGTACCACCAATTGTCCCTATTGTCTCATGGATCTGGATTTACAATTGCCATTCAATAATCATCACATATCTAATATATCTTCACTGCTTCGTGCAATGTCTGAAGAAGAATGGAAACAATCCGCCAATGTGAGTTTTGAATATTAAACAATAATAAATTAAGACAAAATATACATGACCTCAAATAAAACGATAATTCAAAGTATCAAAGGATTTGTCAGATATGATATATGACATAGGTTTATATTAACTATTGGAGAAAACCATCAGTGTCGCGGTTTAACTTAGGAAATGTGATATATTTTAATGTGTTTAGTTTTACCTTTTACATGACCGCATTAGGTTTGGAATGGGATTTGGGGAGGCAGAGGATGAATAGGTGGCAAGTTGGATATTATTTAGCTAGTAGTTCAGTTAGAATTAGTTAGGTGTTTCTTTTTTATTGTGTTTATTTAGTTTTTTTGTTATGACTACTTTTTGATGATCATTCACCTGGGACGTACAAGGGCAAGATCCAATACTTTAGGTGAACAGTGGATGATCCTAACCATTGAAGATTATGGCAGTGATAGAGATCTCTGTTCATGTGATGTTGTGCTGTACAATCTCATATCTGTTGTTCCTTCATATTCTGGTTATTGCATCATCGCATTCATTTCTGTGTGCTGCTGCTACTCTTCAACTGCCGATTGTGTAATACTCCTTTACTTGTATCTTGGCTTGTTAACATCTATTGAGATGCTCAACGTATTATGATTCATTTGCTGAGTCATCTTTGTCATCCTACATGTTGAGTGTTGGAGATATTATGATCTCCAGGGAAATTCAAGATCATGCATATAGTTCTTATATGCGGCAGTCACAATTATATCTTATTGCATCAACAGGATCTGTGTTAATGAAAGCAGTTATCAATTTGAAGGCTTCATACTCCTTCATGCTACTGTGTGTGCAATGCAATTGTCGTTTATTGTTATCCTTAATGGCAATCTCTTTGGCTTCGCCCTTCCAGCATAGGCGGTGGAGAGTATCATTCTTGGTTTTATTAATATATCATGTTCACGTTTTTGAAGGGTGGTCAGAAACATCTCATATTCTATATACGACGTGGTATCAATAGATTGATACCATCTGCATAAGAAAGGTCACAGAAGTTTCATCTGGGTCTCCTGCCAGCATCGGGTCAGTGTACCTCCTCTTTGGGATATTGAGCTGCCATATATTATTCTGCAGATGCTTCCATTACAAGTCTTATCAGAAATCTGGTTATTATTGCTTTGTGAGACTGTCATCTTCAAGTTGGCTCTTGCAATGGATGGTATCATTTTATATAGACATTTTGGGATTGTAATTATTGGATGATAAAAAAGGTGATCATAGTAATGGTGTTCAGGCATGATCATTAGACAGTGATAGTCTGATAATATTTTTGTCTGTGTATTTATTGCGTGATCAGTACGGTGCAATGATCAATGATTCAAAAAGAGATGTTTGTATTCTAGTTTATGTTGTGTGTAAGAGTCTTGAAGAAGTCTATCTGCAATCTAAGCTTGTGAAGCTTTGTATTAAAACTCTTGATTATCCATAAAGACAGTCTTTTCTGGGTGGGACTGGGTTTTTCCCTCGAGTAGGAGGGTTTTTCCCAGGGTAAATCTTTGTGTTTATTCGTTCTTGTATTGTGGTTAAGATATCCGCTCCCTGATTTGCTATTCTGGTTCTTGAAAATTTAACATGGTGTCAGAGAAGGTCATGGTAAAGATCCAGAACCAAGATAGGGTGGTTGGATTCTTTAAGTTTCGTGATGAATGTGTCTCATTATTGTTGGCATGTGTTGTCAGATCGTGTTGTTGCTGAGATTGAGGACATATGATTTGAGTCACAGAAATTTAATAGATTAAGATGGGAACATTGGAAGACATGAGAAATTCATATGAGTATATGTAGCAAAAGAGCCAAGAAGAGTAGAAACTTAGAAGAAACTTCTCACTTGGAAGGATATTTGTCTGTTAAATGATCTATAGTCAAGTGTTCTCCGAGGATTTTACAATCTCAGTTTTGTGGCTTCTCATGCAACCTTGTCCAAAGTTTTTCTTTTGACTTCAACATGATGTTTTCCTGTCATTCTCATCTATGCCTTCATTTTTGACATTCTAGTCTACCACAAGGCTGGCATTTGACGTTTTACAATCATTCCTTTGAAGCCTGAGTTTGTATTAGTTGGGTTTGAGGTTGTCCTTTGTAGTGAAGCAGAATTTAGTCGTCTTGACAAAGAATAAGATATATTTCCTTCAGTACAGTGTGATCAGGAGATGTAGCAGATGGGATACATGTTTGAAGATGAATGGTGTTAGTGTGCTCTGTTATTCTCTTATGGGGCAAGCTCAACTGACAAGTCACAAGAGTTTTCAGATAAAAGCTTGTCCGAAAAATTGCTGCTGGTTGTGTAACTGATAGAATGTAGAGGACTGTTCAAGGAGATTCTACGATAACAATATAGATTTCCCTGAGTGGGTGTTGATGTGGAATCAAGATGTTTGTTGTTTCTATTCTGAACATATGTGAAGACTGAAATCTGTAGTACTGCTAAACTAATCAATTAGCAAGAGATGAGTATTTTGTGATTGTACTTTTGATTATTCATTATTGATAATGAATCTTATGTAGTTAATAATTCATGTTATTACACTAGGAATAGTGAATCAGGTATTTGTTTAGCATTAGTCTGTATTTTTCTCTTCAGATCATAGGTTGAAATCTGTTACTTTTAAATGCTTTTAGAATGAATCAAGAAACGAATATGGGGATCCTACTTGCAGCCATGGGTCTGATATGTTGTCATAAAAGGCTGTTGATTTAAGTTGAGACTGTTTTGGTCAAGTATTGAAGATGTTGTTTAAAGCCTAGATATCTGGTTGCTCTGATTGGGTTACTCAGGATTGTTTCAGCAGACATATTTATAATGTTTCAGAATTTTTAGAAACTGATTTACCTGATCTGAGTAACTACGAAGGCCATTTCTGAGGTAGCGTCACTTTCATCATGGTTGGCAGGTTGCTTCCTAGATCATATGAAGACACGAAAATCGTTTCTAAGAAATATTTTTCATTATTGCAGCAAGGGTGCACTGAGCCTATTACTTACTGAGAGATTGCACAGAAGGAAGAACTTGACACAACCTGTGAGTAAGTTAAGTAGGATGGAAAATGAGGACTCAAAACTGTTTTTTATCAGTTTCTTTTAAGGGGGCGAGATGACTGTCAGAGGGAGTTAAATTCCAGAGAACTTCTGTGCAATCTTTGAGGCAACAGGGATCAAGAGAGAGGTCTGTGAAGAGCGTATATGTCAGTTAAGAGAGCTGCAATGTTACAAGGCCAAGTGCTATAATCCGTGGTAAAACTCTTTGATTGTAAAGAACATTCTTCCACAGTCAATTTGGATTTAACATTTGATAGCTTTGCAAAACTTCCAGTATAGTGTGATCTGGGATGTTGTCAAGGAGGACAATCCTGGACTTTAGCATATCTGAAGTTTCAAAGATGTGTGTAAGTTCTCTTCTAAGGCAAGCATTGCAGGCAACCTTGAAAAAGGAAGTCAGAAATTTGATGCAAGTGCTTAGAGATTCAGAGGGAGCTTGAACTGCAGAGGGAGAGTGCCAAATCCTTTGCAGAATATCAACAAGCTTGTGTAGCAGTGTGACTGATAAAGCTCTTTGTTTGGTCGTAATTGGAAACGGCTCTACTCTTATGCTAATCAAAGTTGCGAGTATGCTGTCCCTGTTGAGAGGGAGTCTCAACTTTTTGATGATCTTTGTGCTTTAATGAGTTCTTCACTGTGAGAGAAGTTCATGGTGAAATACTGGATCCACCCTCTGCAAGTAGGCATGGTGGATCCACCCTCTGTGAGTAGGCATGTTGGAAATGCATTCTTCTCTGGGATAAGACTGAGGTGAAAGCCCTCATTCCACCCTCCACGAGTAGGCATGGTGGAAGTCATGTGTGACTCGATGACTTTAATCTTATGCTTTTATGGTTCACCCTTTAAGAGTAGCAGTGGTGAATGTCATACTGAGAAGACAATTTTATATTAAGAAAATCTGTGATGAGATTTTATTTTTGACATTTTTTGTTGCAGCTAAATGTGTCTGTTATTCTGAAGATTTCTCTCTTGCTAAGAGGGACAGTTGAAGATTATAGCAGTGATAGAGATCTCTGTTCATGTGATGGTGTGCTAAACTATCTCATACCTGTTGTTCCTTCATATTCTGGTTATTGCATCAACTCTTTCATTTATGTGTGCTTCTGCTTCTGTTAATGTAATACTCATTTAATTGTATCTTGGCTCGTTAACATCTCTATTGAGATGCTCGACGTATTATGACTCATTACCGGAGTCATCCTAGTCACCTATGTATTTAGTGTTGGGGTTATTATGATAATTGGGGAAATTAAAGATCATGCATATGGTTCTTCCATGCAGCAGTTAACAATTATATGTTATGGCATCAACAGGTTCTGTACTAATGAAAGCAGTTATCAATTTGAAGACTTTGTACTCCTTCATGCTACGGTGTGTGCAATGTAACAGTCATCTATTGGTATCCTTAATGGCATTTGGCTTTGCCGCTCCAGCTTAGGCAGTGGAGAGAATCATTCTTGGTTTTATTAATATATCATGTTCATGTTTTTAAAGGGTGGTCAGCGACATCTCATGTTCTACATACAGCATGATAATCTATCTCTTAGAAAGGTCACAGAAGTTTCATCTGGGTCTCCTGCCAGCATCAGGTCGGTGTATCTCCTCTTTGGGATATTGAACTGCCATATATTATTCTGCAGATGCTTCCATTACAAGTCTTATCGGAAATCATCCAGCTATTATTGTTGTGAGACTGCCATCTTCAAGTTGGCTTTTGCAATGGATGGTATAATAGCATTTTATATAGACATTTTGGGATTGTAATTATTGGATGATAAAAGTATTAATTGTAGTAATGGTGTTCAGGCATGCTCATTGGACAGTGACAGTCTGAATAGCATTTTAGTGCTGAATCTTTCTGTGTATTTATTATGTGATCAGTTTGGTGCATGTGATCGTTGATTCCAAAAGAGATGTTTATATTCTAGTTTCTGTTATGTGATAACAGTCTTGATGAAGAAGTCACCTGCAATCTAAGCTTGTGAAGCTTTGTATTAAGACTCTTGATTATCAATAAAGAGAGTCTTTTCTAGGAGTGCCTGGGGTTTTCCCTCGAGTACCAGGGTTTTCCGAGGGTAAATCTCTGTACTTATTTGTTCTTGAATTATGGTTAAGATATTGGCTCTCTGATTTGCTATTCAGATTCTGGTTCTCAAAAATTTAACTCTAACAACTTTTTGTTGGCAGTATCGTAATCTCCAAGAAAGAACCCAGAAGTGTAATATTGTATGAAATTGGCATGTTAGTGCTTATCACAAAGCAAATCACCATTATCAAAATGATATCCTTCAAACAAATGATTGAGAATTGTGGCAGTTGTTTCATGTCAGACCACATTGAAGATTACTGACTAATTGCTAAGGTATTTGGCTCATCTAACAATCGCAACATTGTGAAATTTACTCCACCGCAAAAAGGTGAGCAACAAGAAATTTTTATAAAGTAATTGCATTGGGAAAGAGAGAAATTATGAATGGGTGTATACAGTACCCATTTGAAGAATGGATTCTTTCTGGCTACAGTGAACTTTTCCTGTAGAGACAGGTCGCTGAAGCACTTCTCATTTATTGTGATCTATGACAGCTAAAGGCTCCTCAGCACCCCAGCTCTCATTCAAATGTTGTGGCTCTATCTCTTCTCAGTGTTGGGGCCTTGTAAAAAACCCTCTCACATAGCACAGATATCTAAGGCAAGCTAGCAATACCAATTTCTACCCTAGCACCAGCAAATCTATGGCATTGAGCATTCGAAGAAACTCTCAGCAGAACCAGCTGCCTCCTTGGGCTGTATGTGCCCTGCTTTGCCTTGGAATTTCCACAATAAGCATTCTCAGACTATGCATATCTACTACTACAGAGATTGATAATAGTATCATTGGTTCACCCAATTCCTCCCAGAAAAGTAACACCTGATGATTTTGGTCTCTCACCGAGTTGGCCTTCATCTACTTCCGCTGCTTTCCGTGGTTTTCCCATTGCACTTCTATTTATGTCGGTACTAGTTTGAGGATTAATCTTTTCAGGTTATTCTTCTTGGTTCTATTTCTTTGGTTTCCCTCATTTTCTTACTGTATTGTAATTGCATTGAATCTACGGCTCCTCTCTGTCCTACCTTGCTACTTTACTCGAACGTATGTTATATTCCCTTTGACCTATTTTTGGTCATTCCTGGACATAATAAAAAAATTATTTTTCTTGTTCTACAGCTGATATGAATACTGAGATACCACTGTCATTTACTCAAAATATATTGCGAGGATATAAAATGGTGAAACATAGTATTGGGTCGATTTTTTATATCTGGAAAATGATGGCTCATGATATGAGCAATTCCAACAAAGATAGAGATGACGAAACCGCGTGTCCTGAAGACTCATATGCATCACACGGATATAAATTGCATGACATAATAAAGTTCACAAGGAAAAATCTTTCAAGAGGACATGAATCTACATAGGGACACATGCAACATCTAAGAAATAAGAATAAAAAATAGGCCTAAGTCCCATATGACTAAAATGCTTGTTAAAGTACATAGAATGGCCCAGGTGACTATGTGAAACATTTAATGAAGTGCACCAGCCAATATGTTTATGTAAAATGCATTGCCCCAGCTATACACGTAAGGCCTTGTCATCATTACTTCTCTTTATATACAAAAATTTTACTAACTACAGATTTTGACCTCAGAAGTATAGGAACGGGAAAAGCAGCAATATTTATATCTGCCCAGCTCACTTCAAACCTGAGGAGTTGACAATATTTATTATACAAGGAAGGATTCTTATTGAATTGTGTTCTACACTATCATCTTCACACTTACATTTAGAATATTAGTAGCAAAGGTGTTTGTAGTTCCAAAGGTTCCTGTTGTCACTGAAGTCTGCAACCTTGTCCAAAGTTGTTACCTAAGGACGACCTCGTGAAACATGGAAACAACCTCCAAGCTGTGGGACTTGAACTATGAGGTTGAGTCTCCGGAGAAGGCCGGCTTCCTCTTACTATTAGGATGCACCTAACTACTCTTGGAGAGGAAAAGGGAGAAGGAGAGCATGAAAGAAAATCTACCTAATCTAATCTAAAGAGGTGATGCACCAAAATAGAGTGTTCGGATCAAACTCTGCCTATAAATGCACTATTGAACCAAAATGAAACTAAGGATATACACATTCAGACTTGCTTTAATCTAATAATCACATGCAGATCAGAGGACCAAGATGAATGACACAAGGAAAGAGAGATTTACTTATATTATCATTCATAGGCCAAAGAGATACAGTCATGCAGATCATAGATCTCTACAAAACACCAGTAAGAGGCAAAGGGTTCTTGCACTTTCATACCAATGGCTGAAAGAGATAAGGCAGAAAATCATGTAGTTCAGAGGCACAGGGGAATTTACACTGAGAATTTGCAGAGCAATAACAGAGAAAACAGAGAAAGGTTGACCCCTACAAAATTCATAAAACTTTGCCTTTATAGTTCAGGCATAACTGAGATGTCTTCTCCCTGCAATTACTCCACAACTACTACATTAAGTCCTACAAAGAACAATCATGGAGAAAATCTGATCTGGATACGAATCCAGATGCAATGATATATGATCCTCTGTATCAAATAATGCCTTGAGAAGACAGAAACGGCGCCATTAAGCCACTCTGACCAGGTAGACAGATCAAAAAATAGGTAGTGGAGTGTCCCTCTCGTTCTGTACTCATTCGAAGGTGGTTGGGATCAATCATAAATATCAAATCGTGCGGGAGACCCGACCTCTTATCATTTTTGGTGCATGAATCAGCAGAGTCAGTGAGTCAGCCGAATCTCACAATGAAAATGCACCACGTGGACCAATAGTCTCATTTCCTTATGCCACCTTGCGAGTCTCCCCAAATTTGACTAGATATTCAAACTGACCGCGCCACCTTGCAAACGCTGACCACAACAATCACATTAACTGCCGACTGCTAACCGTCAATGACTTAACTGCTCATACCCTGGCCAGACCCCGTGATCCTAACTAGCACCAACCAACGGTCTCAAAATACTCAACCCCACCCTGCCACGTGTCGCCGAGGCGCTATGTCACTATGCGTATCCTCCGAGCAATTTTCCATAGCGAGATAGCGCCCACCGTGGATCCAGACTGATCTGACGATCGTGAAGACTCGCTGTATTACTGCGCTATCTCCTTAAAACTTTTGGGCCCACGAAACACTTGGCAACCACCAGGCACACCCTGGCATCCTCATCTTGGCGAGACCTGGCCCCACTGATCCACATGGCACAATGGCGCTATGTCGCTATGGGTAATATCCTCGCAGCTTTCCATAGCAAGATAGCGCCTACCGTCGATTTTCCTTAGATCTATGGTGATCAACAAAATTGTACAACTGCACACGGAGTTGGCTGAGTGGACCAATGAAATATCACCACTGTACTATGACCCACCTGACAACTGCCACCGAGGACGAGCCATAATATTACTTTGGAGAAGGGCAGGCCCATGATGTCATTTGTGCCACGCATCGCCAAGGCACTATGTCGCTATGGGTAATATCCTCGCAGCTTTCCATAGCGAGATAGCGCCCACCGTCAATCCAGACTGATACGAGGGTGAGGAAACCTTCATGCGTTCGAAAGGGGCGTGGGTCCAGGTAACTGCTGACATCAACGAACTGCCTAGCTGGCGACAAATCAAAGCCTCGTTTCAAGCACAGTCACCCTTCCACGTTGCCTAGGGTCCCACTGTGTTTTCCAAATTTCATCACCGATATCCAACGGGGCATACTTAGGACCCACCTTCCTTCTGATGTCGCCGCAGTAACACTTTCCGTCTGGGCGCTATGTCGCTAATGGCAAGGAACACAGATTTTCCAATAGCGCCATAGCGCCCTCCGGGGATCTATCAAAACTCGGCGCCAGAGAAACAAGGAAAGGGAGGACCCACCTGACACGCGGCCAAAAGGCGCTATGTCGCTATGGCAAAACAACATGCAACTTCCCATAGCAAGATAGCACCAACCATTGATCTTTCTCGATCTGACGATGGGAACTTGTGGGCCCGCAGAAACATTAAAATGCGCAAGGAAAGAAATATATGAGGTTAAGCGTAAAGTATTTGTGCCCTTTTGAACATTTGAATATTTAAAACTTGTGAACATTACTACGTTGAATTCAAATGTGGTGATTCTGGCGAGAAGGCAAAAATGACCAACAATTCCTACTCCTGAGATTCAGAGGGAGTACCCTGAAGAGACTTCAAATGAAACTGAGATCCCTCCTGAGACTGAAGAAGAGAGTTTTGATCATTCTAAAAGACCACTTTGGGCAAGGAAAATTATACAGGAAGGAGATGGATTTGCAGCACCTTCAGGGACTTTCTGTGAAAGCAAAAGACCTAGAAAATTGACATACAATGCATTCATGTGTGAGAGTCCAAACCCTGAACCTTCAAGTGTTTTAGAAGAACTTAAACATCAACCTTGGAAAGATGCAATGGTGGAAAAATATCAGTCAATACTAAAAAATGATGTTTGGGATATAGTTCCTATACCTAAAGGAAAATCTGTTGTTTTTTCAAAATGGCTCTTCAAAGTTAAGTATGTTGTAGATGGTAGCATTGAAAAACATAAAGCTCATTTTGTGGCTAGAGGGTTTTCTCAAAAAAAAAAGAATCGACTTTGAAGAAATTTTTGCACCAGTTGCCAAGTATACCTCAATTAGAGCTATAATAGCCATTGCAGCAGCCAAAGGTTGGAAAATCCATCAAATGGATGTAAAAACTGCTTTTCTAAATGGAACAATTGAGGAAGAAGTATACTTGGAACAACCAGAAGGATTTGTGACTCATGATGTTGCCTCTTATGTATGCAAATTGAAGAGGGCTCAATATGGACTCAAACAGGCTCCCTCAGCCTAGTATGAAAGGATTGATAAATACCTTCTAAGTCTTGGATTCACCAAGAATGTGGCTGATCTAAATCTTTACTTTAAGGTAACTAAAGGTGATATGCTAATTCTAATTCTTTATGTTGATGATCTTCTAATTACAAGGGATTAGTGTAAGAAAGATTTGGCTTCTGAATTTGAAATGGACTTAGGAATTCTTCATTAATTTCTTGGTTTGGAAGTGCATCAGAAGTCTGGGAATATCTTTCTACATCAAAAGAAGTGTGTTGTAGATATTTTGAAAAGATTTGGAATGTGGGACTGTCAAACTATGTCAACACCTATGGAAACCAACTTACACAAGCTAAAGGAAGCAAAAGCTAAATCCAAACTAGTTGATCCCACTTTATACAGAGAGATAATAGGGTCCCTGATGTATCTTGTAAATACTTGACTTTATATCTGCTATGTTGTGAATGCATTAAATCAATTCATGTGTGAAATTCATCTATCAACCTCGTGAGATTCATCTTGTTGCTTTGAAGCATATATTAAGTTATCTCCAAAGTACTATTGGGTATGAGCTTAAATATGAGAATACCAGCTTGGAGTTACATGGATATACTGATTCTGATTGGGCCAGAAGTGTAAAAGACCGAAAAAGCACATCAAGATGTTGTTTCGGCTTAGGATCAGTTATGATCTCTTGGATCTACAGAAAGCAAGCTTCAGTTGCTCTGAGTTCTACTAAGGCAGAGTATATTGCAGCAGCAATGGGAGCTAAAGAAGTAGTGTGGCTTCGGAGGTTGTTTTCTAAGTTGTTTTGTGAGCCTATGAAACCTACCACTATTCATTGTGATAACTAAAATTGTATCAAGTTATTTGTGAATCTAGAATTTCATGATAGATCCAAGCATATAGAAATTCCTAACCACTACGCGAGAGACGTGGTGGAAGGAAGAGCTATTCAGTTGGAATATATTAATACAGGTGATAAAATAGCTGACATTCTCACCAAGGCTCTTCCTAAAGTGAAGGTTGATCATTTCAGAAAGAAACTTGGTATGGCTGAAATGTAAGTTTATGAGATTGAGTCTCTACTTTGTAAATTTGTATTATTTTAATAAAGATGTTTAAAGTGTAAACTCTTTTGTCATATGTGTGACTCTATGACTTATGGGCCTACCCTATGTACATTATTAAAAGGTGACAATTTTTTATAATGAAATGTTGATTCTAATAATATAAGGTGACGACTTTATAATTATTAGATTACTATCATGATGAATATCATGTGACTTGATATTCATGGAAAAATCATGATGGTTAAAAGAGCATGTTGATAGATATCATGTGACTTGATATCTACTAAAGATCAATATGTTCAAATTCATGGTGGATATTATGTGACATAATATCTATGGATATACCATTAACTTCTATGGTGGATATCATGAAACTTGATATCTGTGTACATACCATAACTAGAAAGAATATCATGAGACTTGATTTTCTTAAATATATCTAGATGATATTACTTTTCAAATAAGGAGAACTCATATATATGCACTTTGTCTTCCCTAGCTAAGAGGGAGTGTTAATGCATGTAGCTTCGGTCTGACATTATTGTGATCAACATATATATATATATGTACAACAGTATGATGCACATATTGTTATACATATATGCATATGCATTTGTTTTGTGGGAACAATGCACAATTAAAACCGATGATATATATATTTTCTGAGATCATTTAAGGCATGATCAAGACTAATTCCAATTCCTTTGATATTTAGATCACTTTCGATCTATCCTTTATATCGGGCCGCAAATATTAATGTTTGGTAATACATTGTTATACTTTGGTTAAGTTCGTAACAAATCATGAATGATTAGTTACCTCGGAACAGATGTGAGGATGAATGTTCATGTCTCCATTCGGAGACATGACCATTCATCCCCACACCCTTCCACATGATATATATACCAATCTACCCGAGTAAACAAGGCATAGAAATCTATTAATGCATGCACATCAAAGGGTTGAAGAACATTCTAAGTTCAAGAATATTATATTATCTCGGCACTAACTTCTACAAATTTTGAAGCAAATCCATCCTTTGTCAACAGTGATTATACCTGCACTAAAATTGTGCATCAGTCTGCCATTGAATTGAAATCTGGTAAGAAACTTGTTAGTCTAAATAATTAATTATTATTACACTTTACTTAAGTTTACTTAGGAATATGCATAGTCATATGAGTTGTCTTGTTGACAACACAAGAGTTAGCAACTTATTTGAGCATCATTCGATCAGGATACTCTTCTCTAATCTTCGATATAATAAGCATCCCCATTCCAGATCCCCTGCCTCCTCCAAGCGAATGGTAATTTTTTTTTATAATCATATTTGCTTGATCCACATTTTTGGTGATTTAGTTTGACTCCCGTCTCACAATCAAAGGAGAGCTTTTTTATTTTGCCTTGACGGGACCCAAACCGTTAAATTTAGGCTCATCCATTTTCCTGATGTCAGAAAGCATTTGAAAATTGGACCCCTCAACATACTAATTTTCAGTTTGGTAGTCTGACTTCGCAGGACCATAAGTCACTCCTCCAGACTCCAAATTAGGAGCAATTTTTTTTGTTTTGGGGTAGAATTTCGTGATCTACACATTGGTGCAAGTGGTTTGTGATCTCTATTTCTGATTTTTTCTCAAAATCGCAAATTCCAATTTTTGCAACTTCAAAGGCTTAGTTCAGGCTCATTTGGACACATTCAGGTGCTATTTTTTTTGAGAGTGCATGATTTTTTGTCTACTTTCCAAATCCAAATCAGTTTGGAGTAATTTTGAGTAGACATAGTACTTTCAAATTTTGGTCTCATTTTGGCCTATTGGCACTTGTACTTAATTAGATCCTTGAGAGGTCTTGTGTCTTATCTTGTTGAGTCCGATATAGCTTCATATTTGTTGTTGTAACCATCAAAAATAGAAGTCCACTTACGCCCTAAATTGGCAAGTGGCCATTGTAATCGCACTAAATATAAAGTGTCAAATCATGCATTTGGGGGGGATTCATTGATTTTTTTTGCATTTTGGGGGTGCATACATTATTTGATCTCATGGAGTCATGTCAAAAGTTTCATTTTGGTGTAAGATTCAAATTGACAAAAAGAAACTATCAGAAATGGAGTGCTTTGATGATTGATCATCTAAGAGAACATAAGTGTGTGTTTCCTTATCTATATTCGAAAATATTTCCACTTAATGCTAATTGGGGACATCTTTCTCTTCTTCTTCACTTTATGTATAATAGTATGAGTAAGGAATCTTTTGCTCCTCTTAGTAAGGCAAGTAGTTCTCATGACGTTTGGATGTGTCTTTGGGAAGCATATGGAGATCCATGAGTCCCTCCATTACCAGAGGACATTCTACCTCCAGTCACTCCAGTTGAGATCATGCCTCCCGATGCTCTTGTTGCTTCTACTGATCTAGTTCTAGCCACAAATGCTCCTAATTCAGTGCAGTGGGAAACACCATGTCTTCCTATTTCAGCTTCATGGGATGACTTCCTTCTAGACATTGCAGTGTTGTTTGTGGAGTCTTACATTGAAGATGTGTGAGACATTATTGATGACATCCATCTTCTCTTTGTTGAGGAGAATTCTTCTTTACTTGTTGCGAGGGAACATTCTGACCCTCAACCACTTGATCTTTCTTTTGAGATTCAAGACTGACATAATTGTGGACACTTCTTTTCAGCAATTGGAGGAGGACTCTTTTACTTCAAAGGAGACATATCAGTCTTTGGAGATTGTAATCCAGTTTCCTCAGACATCATATCTTTTGAGGATTCTTCCTACTAATTGGGGAGCATTCTCTACTACACCTATGACACCACTTCTTCCTACAAGGAGGAACATCATTCAGTTTTCATGGTGCAACTTCTTCAGTCATCAAGGAGCTTCTTTCATGGTGTGCATTCATCATTGTGGGGAGGCTAAATTACTTCTCTTCTCATATCTTCCTATAAGGATGATTCCTTGTCTTTAGAGTTTGATTCACTTTCATACATGGACATGTTACCTTGTTTGCCACCTTCTTTTGGGCATCCATTAAACTGGCTTGTGGCATCTACATTCATCAAGGGCTTGTCAACATATGAGCAGACTTCAAAGGCAGCATCCATAGCATACTACATATGGATTCCTCATCCATCCTTCTATCCACAATGGGAAGTATACTTGCACCTATACTTGGTGTATCTTCTTCCTAAAGGGAGAAATGTCATTTGTAGGCATTGGATACTTTTTCGTCTTCATGACATCCTTGTAGGAGATTATTCAATATGAGGGGATACCATCATGTATTTTTTCTTATGGAGGATATATGCTTGTACATGCATGATGTATGTCATACTAGGGGGTCTTGACTACTTCATCCTTGCATGCATCTTGTATTTCTTTATCTCTCTTTTTGGAAGAGGTTTTTCACATGAGGGTTTCCCTCTTTCTCTGTTTTCAGAGAGATTGCATTGCATCACATTGCATTGTATGTATTTCATTGCATTTGTACATGGGTACCTAACATGGCCTAATAGTCGGGACCCACATTGCATCTTGCATTTAGCTTTGTGAGCTTAAGTGCATTCCCCTAAGTTGCACTTCTGGGGGGTTTGTTAGCGTAAATAATTAATTATTATTACACTTTACTTACACTTACTTAGGAATATGCATAGTCATATGAGTTGTCTTGTTGACAACACAGGAGTTAGCAACTTATTTGAGCACATGGTGTCCACAATATCTCTTTATGAGATACACCTATGAAAAATTATCCTCTCATCACACAAACTCCTATGCTCAATGGAGGATAATCCACCTTCGGTGGACATGCGCTGAGTTGTAATCCTTATCTCTTGTGTGACTTCTAGACATATTGGTTGCTTTTATGTACAGGCACCTTCTATGATGTACTCATCAAATTATCCAATCATCCGATATCCATTATTTTTTTGATCATTATTGAGATTCTCATTTGATCATCATTAGTCTCTCTTGTGCTATATATTGAGCTTCTTGCTCTTGGGGTTGAATTATTGCCTTAGGCAAATTCTTACAAAACTTTAAACTTGATTCCCTCTGTTGAAGCATCACATCCTACTATAAAAAGTTGTTAGAAATCTACAATAGAAAGCACAAGGAATGAATTCGTTATCTCCTTGAGCTTGTCAAAGGGCTCTTGGGTTGTGTCTCCCCACAAGAAAACTCCCTTTTAATCATATTAGTTAGGGGTTCTACCAGCAGCGAAATATCCCCTAACAAACCTCCTACAGTAATTGCAAAGACCGAGAAGTACTATTTAACTTCTATATATTTGAAAACTAATAAGATGTTGATGTTCTACAAAAGTTAGTGTATGAATATAAGAACATTTTTAAAAATTATATATTTTCAAATGTTCCACAGAAGTGTCGATTTATTGTCAATTTTTCGGCCACGTTTTTGGCAAGTCCAAGTTTTCCAAAAAAATTCAAGCGGTCAAGTTATTGTCGAGTTCAAGTTTTCAACTATGAATTTGACGATGAAGTACAAAGTGAAATGCTAAAAACGATATTTCTGATGTGCAACCTAGGGGGGTTGCTTACTAGCAAAACTATGATTACAAAATAGGGAGAATCTTGCACCTTTGGGACTACAATAGTGCGAAACTCCAACTGACCATGCCAAACACAACCTTCTAAAGGGCTCTAGGAAGTTACCGAAAGGGTTAATGCAGGTTGACATCATTTTAATTATTATTTTATTATTTGGCCTTTTTACTTAATAATTAGATTAATAAACTAAATAAGTCCTTATGAAATGATTCAATTTGTTTTTTGGACCACTTAATTAAGTTACTTTATTAAATAGGGGACATTATAGTCCTCTCGGCCCAATCTTGGAGTTTGCGGTTTGTCCTCAAGCAATTTGTAAACTCCAGGATCCCAAGGCATGCAAGGACATTAGTAGCCATATCCATTAAATCTCCATGTTGCATCATGATCATAAACACACACTTGGATCTAGGCAAGAAGAGTAAATATCATTCATACTTCCACTGCTCCACTCTGATATACACGTTGCCATGCCTACAATCATCAGGATCTCACTAAAGGCAATTTAAAACACGTCAATGCTCATATTCAAAGCCTCCATGCTATTATGCCCATCAATCTCTTCTGGAATCGCATAGCTTAGGTACAACTTGTTTCCATGAGGAATCCCCTCATATGGAGAGATGGCAATCATGTATGCTTCATGCCTAGCCAAAGGGTAAACTCCATATTTGACCAACTGTAGAGATTGCTCTTACAAGGGACCATTGGTAGAGTTTCCATCTCCATGAAGCTTGTCAACCACTAGCAGAGCCTATACATTCGAAGGATCAATAATAGAGCTCGCATTTCCATCAAGTTAATCGACAAGTGTTGGTTCAATAAAATTTGTGTAAGCATTTTGTTCACCTTTTTTGTTGCCTTAATATTTGGATGTTCTACATTTGAAGGGACAACTGTTTATTCTTGTTTGTCCATATCCTCCTGTGGCATGCAATGGAGTTTTAGGCATGACTTCATCCTTCGTAGGGCTCATGGTTTTAAGCATCTCATTGTTGATCTCTTGTCTGAGATTATTGTTGCAGGTTCTATTACCTTCAGAGGATGGATACGTCATCCTCTGATCTATGTGGTCCTTGAGAGAGATGGCCATTTGTCATCAACCTAATCATTATCAAATTTCTTCAGCAAATGAGGCAAAGTAGGTGTTTGCATTTCTTGTTAATCGATCTTGGGAAGGAAGGTTGGCATCATCGGTCATGTGTTGCAATGTTGTGAATCTCCCTTCATCCTTGCTTTTATCAAGTGATTGAGAGTATCCTCCATATGTTGGTACCTTCTTACAAAGATCTCACTAAGTTGTTGACCTTTTATTAACTCCCCCAACATGGCTAGCATATGGGCATTGTTCATCCTATCACTTGGTGCCATGATTCTCCCCATAGATTGGCAGGATCACCAACTCTAACACCATTGTAATGTACTCAATTGGTTAACTGTACCCAACTACAAATGATAATGAACCCGATGAAAAATCAATGTACCCAACGACAACCCAGTAACACAGGGGATGTGCACGAGGATAACACAAGTGATGTGTTGGATGGCAATGCGAGTGATGTGCTCAACAGCAACACAGTGAGGTGTCCAACGACAATGCATGTGAGGTGTTGAACAGTAACATGGGTGATGTTCAGATTATATATTCAAATTACATAGACTTGCCTTTGAGCGAAGACTTCACAAAGTTGAACAATATGCACCAATGAATATCTAAAACAACATCTCTGGTGGCAGACTAGAGTGGTTGCTAACCATTAAAACTGCAATTACAAGCCAAGGAGGGTCTTACACCTCTGTACACCTCTGAAACTACAATCGATTCGCAAATACACAAGTAAAGATAACTCCACAATGACTTCCTACAATGCCAACAATGACCTTATAAAGAGCTCCAGGAAGTTTCTCAAAGGGCTACAAATAGGCTGACATGCTTCATATATTATTTTATTACTTGGACCCCTTTTATTTATTAATTTATTAGATAGATCCTTATTATGTTATTTAAATTCTAGAACTACCTAATTAATTATTTCCCTTCATTAATTTAAGGTCATTGCAAAAATCTCACCACCTAGACATTGCTTGCTCTCAAGCAATCCTTCGTCAAACGGTTTTCCCAGTGCAAAGCTCCAAGATCCCAAACCAAATGCAAGTGTTGATGGTTGTATCCGCTAAAAGATTGATACCACGCCATGACTGTAAGCACCACCTACAAAACCCCAATAAAATTTTGCTTATCCACTCTAATATATACAATGCCTTGCACACAATTGCCAAGAAGGTTGACATGATCCCTTGAACTTTCCTTGTCAGCTTCAACAAGCATTGGTCCCTGATGCTAAGATTCATATACTACTACACTATTATTGATAATTGTAGATCTTGCTCATTCAGGTTGTTATTGGTAGAGTTTGTACCTTCATATAGTTGATCAACCACTATTGGCTTGACCAAATTTATGCAAACATTCGCTTCATCCTTGCGTCTCTTTGAAAGTTTAGGTGTTCTCCTTTTGAAGGGACAATTGTTGATTCTTGTTTATCAATATTCTTTTGTTGCTGAAGTGGGTCTATGAGCATGTCTTTATCCTCTTTAGAATTTAAGGTGTGGTGTAGCTTGTTGCCAATCTCCCACTTCAGATCATTATTGTAGACCATATTAGCCTCAACAGATGGATATTTCATTCGAAGGCATATGCAGTCCTTAAGAGATATATCCATCTATCATCCACCATCAACCCAATCTTGCTTAAGTTTTTTAGTGACTCAACCAAAGTGAACAAAAGCATTTCCAACCACTCGATCCTTGGAGGGAAAATTGACATCGTCGATCTTGTATTGGTCAATCCATTTGCCAAGCACTTGAGTGTCTCGCCAATCTAATTCAATCCTCTTGATAGGCTCTAGCAAAGTTGTTGTTGACCCCTTTTTAGCTCCCTCAACAATATTATCCACATGAATATTCCATTCCATCACTGGGTGCCATGATTCAATCTGAATTTCCCAAGAAACTAACAAGACCACCATCTTTGCTACCACTGTAATATATCGAATAATACACCTCAACAAATGGACACTTTTGTCGTACTCGACACACTTCCACCATATCAGTTAGCACTTCTACCGCACCATACACACTCGGATGTCACACACCGCACTCGACACATCGCCCACACGTACTCCACATGCCACCTATATGCACTCCACACACCACTTGCACATACACCTACCATTGTAATGTTTTGATTCAAATTTTTCACTTCACAAGTGCGACTTCCACTGTACGATACCTTCAACCCACAACACTTTGATCATGCATCCCTTCACTACCACTACATGATACTACACCGGCACGGTCAGTAGTACAACTCCACCCATACAAAACTACCACTACATAGTCAGCTTCTACCCATACGACTCCACTCCACACATACAGCTCACACCATACATCACTTAACACTCGGCGCTGGGTACTTGGCACTCGGCACTTGACACTATTTGGCATACTCAAATGTAACAGACTTCACAGTACAACAGTTTGATCTCTGACAAAGTAGTAGCAAAAAATAGTGTAGCCAATAATATTATATGGAGTAATGGATTAACACAAGAATAAATGAGTTGTCACCACTAGAATAATTATTTCAAATCATATGTTTGATTTCATTAATCAAATAATAAAGTACAAAGTCAAATATCAAAAATGATATCTCCAATGAAACTATAATTACAAAATAGGAAGGATCTTGCACCTCCAAAACTACAACAGTACAGAACTCCAATTGGAATTCACGAATTTTAAAAAAACATCAAATTCACCATGCCAAACACAGCCTCATAAAGGGCTCCTAGAAATTTCCCGAAGAGTTAAAGGAAGTCGACATTATTTATTTATTATTTTATTATTTGGCCCCTTTATTTAATAATTTAATTAATTTAATAAGTTCTCATGATATGATTTAAATTTTAAAACAACTTAATTAAGTTACTATATCAAAATTGGGGACATTGCAAAATTCCTCTCCACCCTCCTAGTTGCGAACATTTATGGTGATCCATCAAAAATGCCTCTAAGTGCCATGTTTTTTCCTTCTAATTTGAACAACTTTAATTCCGTGCTTTGGTATCTCTGAAAAATTCTCCAAAAGAATGCAACCATTGTACTCCTAAAAGTAAAACCATTATAGTCTCTCCTAATCCCGCAACATAAAAATCATCAAATACCTTGTGATTACCAAGGGATGCTTCGAGTTGTCAGTGTAATGACATTTAGTTATATAATTTAACAAAAAATTGCATAATCACTAAAAATATTTGTAAATAGGGGGGAACTTAATATCATTACTCACATATCCAAAATATTTCAAACAAACAACATACAATTGCTTGAATGAGTAACATAACCTTCAGTACCTATTGAATGACCTTTAGTAGCTATTGCAACCTTTAAATGAGACTGCCTTCAAAAATTCAGATTTCAATCCTCCAAACTGCCATACCGTAGGATTTTCATCCTTGGACTTATAGTTGGGTGCGTGGCTAAAGCTATAGCAGAAATTATAAAGAAATTGGCAGTGTCTTCAAAAGCAAACAAGCTCTTCACTGTATATCACAACTTGGGTGCCCAAAACTTAATGCCACATAACTCATAACATATTTTTTATTGGTTTTATCTCATCAAATAGCTCCAATGTTGTCTTCAGAATCAGCTTGTAACACCAAACAAATGATCATTCGTTTATGGAAACCCATGCTGCCCCCTTAAGCAGAGATCAAATATTGTTTTATTGTAGTTCTTATTAAATTTTGCACCTGACATCCCAACTCATGGCCCCAATTACTAAATTTATTTATTTGCTTCATATCCTTATTCAGGAAAATAAGTGTTGGCCCCACGCAAGGCTGATTTAACTAAAAAGGGACATTACATGCCTGTGGAGGATATAACGATGGTGTCACACCTAGAAAAGAGGTTTGGGAAGAGTCACCACCCCACCCCCTCCCAAGGAAAAAAAATTCTGAGACTTTAGAAGGCTTCAAGTTTAAAAACAGAATCCAGCAAAGGTCAGGTTGGTGCCGCCGAGTCTCTGCTAAGCATTCACAATGGACTCACAGAACAGTAGCCGCAAGAGCAGCACACTTTCCACAAGGTAAACAAGCTGCTTCCAATTAATGTTGGCCAAAGCTATCACTTCTTTCAGAACAAGGCTCAGTAAGATGCACCCCATCAATCCTGAAACCTTGGAAAACAACAAGCTTAAAACAGCATCTAGTAAAGAAAGGAAAGGCTAGGACTGCCAAATCTTTTACAGCATTCATTATTAACACAACAGTAGCAGCACAAGCTGCAAGCCACCCACATCTTTCATTCAACAGAAGAAGGGTTCAACTTTCCTAGCAGAAAATAAGTTACTCAATAGCCTGGTTATTGCTATTTAGATATTGTTGCACTTTGTATGCATGAGCACCAAACAATACAATATGTTTTGTATTTAAGTCAATTATATTTCGGTTATAGATTTAGTATGATGATAATTATCAAGTTCTGTAGTTTGAATAAACAAAAGAAACATAATAGAACTAGATACACTGCCAAAGTAATATCATAAAAATATGTATCTATATACTATTATAAAGATCTGAAAAATAAAAGATAAGATCGCGCTTCATTATTAAAATAGCTATTCTTTGACAGTTCACACATCTCTCTTACTAAAACACTTAGCTAAAATACAATGCCAAAATGAATTACATTACAAGACGTGAAGAGGACAAAACACTTACCTGCCAAAAAATGGTTTCACTTCAATTAATAACTTCAAAGGCTTTGGTTATTGCATCTCATGCTAGAAGAAACTATATCAACCATAGTTGGAAAACTTGCCAAGGCCTGGAAAATAAATTTGGGGAAAACTCGCCCAGTTTTCAGCAAAAACTCGGTAACTTAAAAAATTTGCTTAGCTTTAATTAGAAATGCATTTTTTAGCAAAATTCAACGAGAAGAAACATCCAATGAGTCAATAAATGAGAACACAAAGCAAGCAAGCTTAGTCAAGATATAATTAAACACAAAGTGGGTACAGAATTGCATTGCCCTGAAGAAGACTTATGGCTGGAAGCAAAATAGTAAATACTTTATGAAAAACTAAAAGTAAATACATCATTCCAATTACATCTTCCTCTTCTCAGTTCTAGTAAAAACTAAGGGAGAGTAGAACTAGAGTATCTAATCTTAGAAGTTTGCACTGGCCATGATTGCCTTCTTGCTCGGTATGTCTAACTCAGTTTGTGGCTTGTCCTCAATGCTAGATATAGCTCTGCCTCTAGCTTCTCCCGGCACTAGCAGTGGCTACTCATTCAACTCAATGTCATCCAACATAAAACCAAATCCCCCCTCCTTCATAACCTACCTCTTCAAAGCATTGATGTCATCCTCTGCAAAAACTCAGTTCCAAACCCACTGCAAACGTCCTAAAACCCCGCCTCAAGTCCGCTTCAAATCAATCCAAATCAGTTTGCAAGTTTTGGAAGACTTTCCCCTCTCAGCAAAATACAAGTGAAGAAATGAGAAATGAAACTGATATGGGCCATTTTTTGCCTTTAACTGCTGTTATAAAACTACAACCAAGTTTTTAACAAAAACTCAACAAGTTCTTGCCAAAAATTCTGCAAGTTTTTGGCGCCAGTAAAAGTCTGAATAACTCGCCAAGCCAGAAAACTTGGCCAATTTTTGCAACTCGGAGAGTACTCTGCCAATAGTCCATCTGTGGTATCAACTATACCAGGATGGCCACAATGAAAAGTCTAAATCTGTATGAAAGTGGAAATAAGTTACCAACAAAATATTAAAAAACACATTCATGAAATCTCATCTACCATGCAGTTGTCTAGAATCTAATCTGTGACAGAATAAAGGCATCTGATGTTATGATCAAATGCAGGGGTCCACACTTTCCAAGACATTGAACCAAGTGATATGCAGACACTAACGGAAGCATATTAGATCCTACATCATAAGCATGAAAAATCATCCGAAATGTAGATTTGTTGACAAGGCTTCTAGCTCCCAAGTTGAAAAACTTAATAGCATTAAAAGATCTCACTGTGGAATGCTCAGTGCAAAATTGAAGTTTGTGTTGTTGAGTTAAGATTTTTCAATGTAAACTTTATTGGTTCATTGGACATCCAATTTGTAGAGTCACAAAAAGTCTGAGCATAAACAAAGAAACAATTTATAAATTAACCATTTGGAATGCTTTTTATAAGATAATTATCTTACTGCTACAGAGGATCACATGATTTTAGCTTCCTGACCTGAACTAGTTTGTTCTATCTGAATATGAAGGCATGCATGCATAATACATATTTTGCTCACAAGTTTTATGGAAAAAGTAAGGTATCTAACTTGTCCAACATACAAAAGACAGCTCAGCCACTGCCCCTTGGTGCCTAAACATCTAAGCTGGAATTTACAGGAATGGATATAAAGACAGAAATTCTATCCCATAAAGAACAAGCATCTGCTTCAGATATTATGGCAGTCATTGCCTTTTGGAAGACTCGATAATCATCAATCATTTTCCAACATTTATATTGTTGCTCGTGTTGCCCTGACATAAATTGAAAATATTAGTCTCCAAGAGGCATTGAATTCATATGCATCACAACAAAAAGTTAAAAAGAAAAATACTTCAAATTTACCTCCAACTTACTGATCCTAGTACATGTGGATACAGGTACATGTATTGTGTACAGCAGTATGCCAATTTTTTCTGCCTTGGGCTCGGGTATGGATTCAAAGATATATATATATATATATATATATATATATATATATATATATATATAGTGTATGCATACACAATACGTATATATAGATGTCTATGTAAGTGTGCATATATATACATAAATAACTGTGTGTTAACAATTTAAATTATATAATAATAAATAGTAGGGTCTGGGAGAAGAGACCTTAATCGGGTTGAGGAGGAATTCCCTCCTACAGGATCAAGGGCCAATTCTCGTCATGGGAGTTTGGGGGCAATACCCTAAATGAGGTTGAGGGGCAGCACCCCTAGTACATTCCCTATCACAATATATGGCGGGGTTGATGGGCAAAGCCCCACCACCAAGCCTAAATTAAGGCCTTTGAAACCACACAAACCTTTGTGGCACATGATTTTCACAATTTTATGTGAAATTAGTCATGCAAGCACATTTTGTTTATAAAACTGTTTTAAAAATGTGTTTTTTCACTTTTTGCAACTTGATGACCATAGATCCCCTTGGGTTCACTTTGGTTCATTATGGGTTCACTCAAGGTGCCACCCAAGCACACTGTTGTGAGGTTTTCACACCATCGCCCCAAAATTTTGGGGACCCCCCTTTTTCTTTAATCGCCTTGGCAAATTTTGAGTTGTCCAAAAAAAATTGATTCTTTTGAAAATTTTGAGTCTTGGACACCTTCAGGCCAATGGGGAGAGGGTTAGATTTATTTTTCACCCAGTTTCAACTTGATTTTCTAGAACTACCAATTTCATCCTTGGGCCGAACAAATTTTAAAGAGCAACATTTGGCAGGATAAAATTGTAAATTTGTACTTAGATGTTTTCATTTGAAAATTTGGATATAACTGTGTAAATTTGGATAATTTTCAAAAGGGGTATTTTGTTAGATTTGAGTTTTAGAAAATCTTAAATTTTCTTTGGTAAAAAATTAATTTTGTGGAGAGGAAGTCAAATTGCGAAATTGATTTTAGGTTCTAGAAATGACTTTATTTTTGTCAAAAAAAATTAAAGGGCATAGCAAAATCGATTTGGATAAAAAACTGCAAAAATTGCCTCTAATGGATTAAAATTGCCTTAAAAACTTTTTAGCCTTTAATGAAATTGGTAATCTAATATTGAGAAATGGCTTTTGGCTAGCCAAAATCCGATTTTAATTATACATTAATTATTAAATCCTCATTAAATGGAAGTATTTAACATCTCTAAGACATTATTTAATTTCTTTTTGCAATTTGGATCTAATCGGCAAATTTAAAAGGCAATTTTCATTTTGGCAAAGTTAATATTTAGCTAAGCAATTAATTGGGGCCATAATTATGCATTAATTATTATTTTTCTTGCTCCTACGGTCCCAGTCGGCCAGCTTGGAGGAGTGGAGGGAAGATGGTATAAGAAGGCTCCTCCCTCTCCCGTTTTCTTCATTCCTCACAGCCTTCTCTTGCTTGGCGATTTTTTTTTTGGAGCATGCTTTCTTCTCTCGCTTGGCAAATTTTCTAAAGGAGCAAATTTTCAGACCTTGGGCAATTTTTTTCTTGCAAGGGCAGTTTTTCTTCCTCCTTGGGCGATTTTTGAGAAGGCAGATTGGCATTATTTTTGGCGATTTTTCCATGTTTGGCAAATTTTCTAAGGGGCAGATCTGATTCATATGCCCTAGGCAATTTATGATGGAGGTCTGATTTTCTCCATTTGGGGACTGTATTTTTCACATCAGACATGGGCGACTTTATTTGGGAGGAGATACATGAGGAAATTTTGATTTTTGTAGACAAATGGTGGACAGTTTCAAGTCTTTAAATTTCTGATTTGCAAGAAGATTTGAATTCTCAAGGTCTGATCCTAAATTCCAAAAGAGTCAAGATCCGGCTATTGGTAGAAGTGACTTTTAATTATTTAGAGTTGAAAGGGGTCCTTAAGCTGACTTCCTTCTTTTGTTCTAGTCTAAGGATTGCCTCCCTTGGTTTTGCTTGTCTAATTGTCCACCAATCTACCATCCTGTAATAGGGCGACAAGATGGAGGATGTTAGTACAAGGAAGAATCCTAAGGGGACAAACACTAAGAAAGACAAAGAGGATATGATGCCCAAAACAACTTTCTTCTCGAAAATGAGGTGAATAACCGATACCAATGTCAGTACAGTAGACATGATGCAGCTATAGGTAACTTCAAATCATTTAGAGTTGAAAGGAGTCCTTAAGTTGACTTCCTTCTTTCATTCTTGTTTAAAGATTGTCTCCCTTGGTTCTTCTTGCATTCATTGTCCACCACTTTACCATCCCGTAATAGGGCAACGAGTTGGTAGATGTTAGTGCAAGCAAGAACTCTAAGGGAACAAATACTAAAAAAGACAAAGAGGATATGATGCCCAAAACAACTTTCTTCTCGAAAATGAGGTGAATAACCGATACCAATGTCGATACAATAAATATGCTATAGATAAAGGACAAACTAAAGGAAGGACAATCCCCCTTGGCAAAGAAGATACAGAAGGCGGTTGCACATCACAGCCCAAGCATCAACACTTCCATTTCAACCATGATGAGCGACATCAGGATGGCACTTGATTTTGAAGACATTAAAAGAAGAGGATATCAATGAGACAGGACTTGGATCGAGAGTGGATGAGTTAAGAAAAGTTGCTTTCAAGGAAAAAAGAAACATTTGGGTACCCTTTCCTTTCTCAATGCCTTTATCGGATTTGCAAAAGGATATGAGAAGGATCATGAGAAGACACTACAAGCAGCAAGCAGCATGATGAAATCGGCTCAATGCAAGATAAAGCACACACTTTGTCCTCCTATAGAGGAAGTCAACGAAAGGCTAGCTAGGTTCATTGCCTTAGCTAAAAGAACGAAAGAAAAGGGAGACTCGTATTAGAAGATCATTTAATGTAAGCCCAAGTGGCAATTTCTCTTTCTTCTAGAATAGGACAAGTGTCTATTTCTGATTGGCCGTCATTTTGGTGCCTTCTCATTGGTTGCCACTTTTACACTTTTTTCATTGGTCGATGGGGTGGCAACCCTAATTAAGGTTTCTAGGATTCAATCTGGATTGTCAGTTTTGTCTTTGATCTCTACCGTTGGTTGTAATTTTGGCATCTATAAAAGGCCATTTGCTCTCATTTGTAATGGTCGGAGAAAATTGTTACATAAGATAATACCAAAATTCGCTATTTCTTTCTCATTGTTGTGACTTGCATGGTGATTAAGGGCCTTTGGTATTATTGCATGGTTTCTACTTCCAAAAAGTTAGAGTAGATTTATTTTCATGTTGTTGAAGCAAATTTCATTTCAAGTTGCTAAGTAAGAGTAAAGTAGATGGATAGTTGTATGGTAGCATATGTTTGATAGGGATCAATACTAGACCACTAGCATCCTAGCGGCTTGTTGGGAAGCCTTGTGTGGCAAACTAATTTACTTTTCCTTCGAATCATTGCACCTGTGGAAATGAGGCCGCTAGTTAACTTTCATTAGGTTCAATCCCAGTCCATTTGCTAGTCTTCCATCCATATGAGTAGGAGTAGGATAGCAAGTAATTTAAGACTTAGAACTTAGGAAGAGAGAGTTAGAAAACACCAATCATAAGAACCATTCACCCTCCTCCACCATCACTGTCACCATCAACAACATCTAGCATTCACACCGACCCACCATCTCCATCATCCCACCAAAACCCAAGTCATCCTTGAATGAATAGCGTAAGGCCCCCTACGTGATTACCAGCGAATCACATCGATAAAACTGAGTGAGTATCCACAAGAGTAAGGAACATTGGAGTTATTCTCATATCGCATGAGCAATAACTTTTCAAGAGAGGAATTGTTTGTTTGATACTCCGTATTAGATATTCAATTACTAATATGTTATGTAAGTGATACAAAACTCGCATCAACACACACAAGGTCCCCTGTAAGTTCCAAATCTATGAAGGACCCAAGATGAACCTAGGATGCCCATTTGCTTGGGCAGTACCTTTGACAAACCCAAACCCATACTGAGATCAGCCCCATATTAATATGTGCAAGGTTCCCAGCAGACCCAATAACATAGGTTTACTCTACAGAACCAAGTGTTAGATGTTTTGTACTCTCTAGTTGCAAGCAAATTTGGAATTTGTGATTACAGAGCAGTCTGAGAGAAAAAGGAGTCTGAACTTCTAATCATCTGTAGCACATAGATCGTTGATCCCTACTTCAAATCAGTAATTCAAAAATTGGCATTTTAAAAAAATTTAAGGAATGCTTCTCTCAATCCTTTAGAGACATTTGTTCACAATTAAGTTGATTAATTTTTCAAATTTTAGTCTTACATCAACATAAGGTTCTTATGATACATAAATGACATTTAGATAGCAAAAGATTGATTATATGCATGCCCTAAAAGATGACAGATGTGTACTTATTTGACCAGAACTTAAATTATTTGCGAAAAAACTTCCAAATACAACTGCATACCCCAGATCATGTAGTTCTAGACATAGAGCCCAAACCTGCAAAAGGGAAAGCACTCCATTGAATATCTACTATGAAAGTCATCTGTGAAATTCATACTCCACTTTGAACTAAGGTGATGCCCATGCTGACTCATTCCACTCTTGGAATCCACTTTGAACAATCCAATCCACAATGCCAGAAAAAGTAAAGGAGCATCCAAAGCTTCAATTAAGATTCTGCTTAGGACAGTTCCAAGCAAATTCCCGACCAATTCATCATCATCATCCAGCTACATTTCAGTCCCCATTGATCAATGAACTATATCTTTATACATTTGATAAAATGTTTGCTCTTGAACAATGTAGTCATTTCAGCTTGTCATCAAATTTATCAAACACCTGCTCAATATCAAAGATCATTGTCTACTCCTGAGGCATTTTGCATAAAGCACTACCACAGCAGATACAACTGAATGAATCAGCATTTTCAATTTTCACAAAAGGCACTTTATCGATATACTATAACACCAACACAACCACCCAATATGGCAATGAAGGAAAGAAAAAAATATTATATCAATGATGAATAACCCATTTGGACCAAGAGGGCTCAGGAAGGAGCAGCTCTCAAAAAAAATTCAACAAACAAAATCATTTATTTAAAATTAAAGCATTAATGCACTAAAATCAAACAAAAAGGAATATAAACCCAGATGCCACATTGTGTAGGTGCAATACAAGTCAATGGAAGTTGATTTTCTAATTGAAATCTACCAAAAATTTACAAACTTGCAGCTAAACAACAAGGTCCCCAGATTGACTGCCTTAAAAGAAGATTGGTGAAGAATTAATGCCATTCAATGGTCTAGCTAAGATGAAACACTGAAGCGCTGTTAGATATGCCAACCTAAACAATACCCTTTATCAAGTAAGTGTTCAATATTTTGCATTTGGCCAAGCATGTTCCATATTCTCGTTGAAGGTAGTATAAAAAAAAAAGAAAGAAAATCAAAAAATTAGTATAATATCCTCAATGTGCTAACCTGTTTCTTTATAAGTGACTGCTAATGATAACAGCCACCAGTATTTGCCAATGTTTCAGCACAAAAAAAATGAAAAACGTGTACACCATATAAGACAGTTTGCCCATCATATGAGAAACTGTGAAGTATCTATGTAACAAACATGCCAATATGATATTTGTTAATTTAATTGCATGAAATTATATTTTCTTTGCAATTGAATTGAAAAGGTGGCTGCTCTGCTCATCCTAAAATATTTGGAAGTGCCCATAATAACTGAATGTACACAAGAAATAGATTCGTCTGATTCAACAATTCATGGTTGTCATGCAGAACACAAAATCCCTATACAATTCCTCTTATAGGTAGTTCTCGTCAACATTATTTTTTAATTGGTTGAAACAAGTGGTGAACGTGTCACTTTTTTTCATTGTGAATGGGGAAATAATAAATATTACAAGATAAGAAGAAGGTAAATGATATCTCTCAAAAATTCAAGGATGAAGGAGTTTATGTGAGCGCCATATCTCCTTTTTGATCAATTTGTAAATTTGTAATGCTTCTATTCAGTTGGTGCTTTGTTTTCGTTACAGTAAATGCCGAATTTAATAAAGTAATAACTTGCACTTTCATTATCTCAGTATTTAGATTATATGCAAGAGATGATTAGTCGAAGTTTAAGTTTCCCATTACAATCCACCAAATAGGACATTTATTAATAAAGGAAACAAGTGCTATGATAAGATTCTTTAGAAAATGAATATATAATATGAAAAGAGAAACAAAATCAACAGTCAATGAGCATAATAATGTATAGAAACCAGCTGTATGCAATAACTAATACAGGAAAACAGGAACAGGCTAACATAAGCTAATATTTGCATAATACAAAAAAACATGAGCAGGCTAAAAAAAGAAAATCACATCCCATATTAAAAATATGGAACACCATACTTCACGATAGTAACATCTAAATATTTTCTCTATTCTTTACAACTGAGGAAGATTCAATAGACTAAATAGGTATAACAGTGCCTATCCAAGCCTCATTCTGTCAAGTGTGCAGAGATTTATAGAGAAGACACACATATTCATTGCCAATCACATTCCAAACACAGCTGAACATTATGTGAAGGGAACATTATCAATGGTTGATGTTTTCAAGGACAAATTATTGATTAAAAAATGGGAATCCGTGGTAAAAAAAAAATCATAGGTTCATTAATTAGCTGCTTATGGCAATTTGCAAAAAGCTGCATAATGCTTAGCTATAATTTTGACCTGGGATTTCATTCATAATTGAGAATATATGTTACAAACAGTTCATAAGCACATTGATTGACTGCATATACCTATCATTTTTCTCAAATATTCACAACAGGGAGCTTAAGACAACTTTTTTTCCTATTCAAAATTAGCCTTTTCTGCAAGCAGGGGCAATAAGAACATGGAAAATTGTAGTGATAGGAGGGAATCAACTATTCAGAGCATAAGGTGATCCCAGAACTTGAAGTACATACAACTGAATGAATCTTAATGAATAGTGAGTTTACAGAGCTTTTGTTGAGCACAAGCGTGTCAACTCAGAAAAATGTTCATCATCAGAAATGTGCAATTCAAATCGGAGATTTGACAATAAGGCTTCTCGCTCCCAAGTTAAACACCCTGAAGCATGAAAAGCTCTCATTGTGGAACAGTATGCACGAAGTTCTAATTTATGTAACTTAGTAGCTACTTCCTTCTCAGTCAGAGGTTCATTTGGTCTCCCATTTGGGCATTCACAGGAAGAGTGAGCATCATCAAAATGACTATTGATGGAAGGTCGTTTTGAAAGCTTTTTATCAGAACGTAACACATAATTTAACTCATTACTACTACTACTACTAGCTACAGAGCATTCAATGCTTGCAGCTTTCTCAACGGATAGATTTATTCTGTCTTCAAATGAAGACATGCGTACACATTCCTCACCCTCATGTATTCTGGGGAAAGGAAAGGTATCTACCTTCTCCAGCATAGGAAAGGAAGGTTGTTCTACTGCTCCTTGATGCCTAAACGTTTGAATTAATCTCCTTTTCTGAGGAGCAGCTTCAGTCTTCAAATCTCCTTCATATGCAGATTGCATGCAACTGCCTGATTTTCTCTTCACATTTTTGGATATAAGTTTGTGTGGATGGTATTCAGCCACAACTTGTCCATGTTCCTGGCATGCAATATTCCTCTTCACCTTTTGTTCTTGCAATTGGCATCCAATATGTAATCCCTCTTGGAATTTCATTCTTGCCAAATGGTCTCTACCAACCTGCATGATATATACAAAAGAAGACATCAGGCAACATCAAAACCATCAACTTAATTTATTTCTAAAGACCTTTAAACACATTAGCAAAATCAGTACATTATTATATGCTTATGATAAAACCATTGGTTTAGTCAAAGGAATTGGTGGTTAGACAATCTTCAAAATGAAAGATACCCTTTGTGACAAATGACAGAGTCTGGAGATTCTCCATCAATGATATGGGGCAAGGACGAGAGACATTCCACAAAGGAGATTCCACAGAATTAAAGATCAACAGGAGGAATAAAATATGCATAAAAAATTAGACAACCAATTTTGTTTTTTCTCAAATCCGCTGTCAATTTTTTATGTTATTGTAATCCTTTATAAAATATTTCATGTAGTGTTTTCTGTTAAAAGTTTAAAAATCACGACATATCTCAATAAATACAAGAATATGTTGTGTATGCATAAGTGAAAACCCCAAATCAAATATTGCAGAACAATTTAGACGCAAAGAAATATTGAGATAAATGAAACAAAGCAACAAATGAGACAAGGAGAAACACAAATTTACATGGTAAAACCTGGAAAAAATACGAAGGAAACATCTACAGGGCAAGGTACAGTATTCTTATAGCTCTGGAGAAAAATTTTCAAATTTCACAGCTTCAGCTCTCTTGCAGTCTACACTTAGAAAACACAACAACAATAACCTTTGTCTTTACAGGAAACAAAGACATACAGAAAACTTTTAATTTCAAATGAGACCAACATACAAAAAACCCACATTCAACCCGTTAAAAGAAAATAGAAACCCTCACAAAGAAGTATTGCTTTCTGAAGGTGAGAAGAATTAAATATTGCTGATTTCTATTATTACTTATTTCCATTTTCATATTGTTGTCATTATCCAACAAAACAAAGATACACTGTGCACTTGATATCGGAAGACAAATGCTTTAAATAAAAACCAACAATTAAAAGGTTATGATTTGCTACCTCAACATTATGAAGCCAATTGTCATTCTCCCAGAACAGCCGGGGTCGGATAACAGACTGATGAAAAGTTCTCTGTCGTAGTGGTTCCGTCAGTTTAACAACAAATAATCTGCTGGGTAAAGCTTTGATAACTCTACCCTCCCTCCATGAATGATTATCATAAACTTCTATCATATCCCCAGGTCCTAGTTTTCTCGATTCTGTCATAGTAGGAGGTTCTGGTCTAACTGTGTCAGCATACACGTCTTCCACAAGATGATTCCCATGCTCAGTTAAAAGGTTGTCATACTGAACTCTGTAGTAATCTCTATTGTGTGAAATGATCCTGGCTCTGTACCAGGATTGCAAAGTACCACCATCTGCGCGACAAATTTCAACCCTATTCCCGTCCTTGAATTTCATATTGCTTATATAATGCCTTTCAGGTTCTGTTTTCTAGAAGTTAAAAGACATAAAATCAGAACACTGTTAACATATAAAAATCATAACAAAATTAGCAAGAACCTAACAGATATTGACTGTTTCTTCCTTCAAAATTCCTATTGATATGCTTGTTGCACAGATTTCCAAATAAAAATTTGAAGAAGGAAAACACTCATATAGCATCTCCAATTACAGTTTCCAAACCAAGTAATCTGGATGCAATGAAGAGGTAGGGGAATTAACAAGGGACTTTCTTAAACCAGCCCTAAAAATCATACAACATTGTTCATTGCCTTACATTGTTAAGGTTAAATAACTAGTTAAGTTTATTATTACCACTGTAAGTAAAATGAAAATCAAAACACCTCTCGTTTTAGCATACAATTTCTAGATCAGATAACGAGTTCTTAAAAACTCATTGCAAACAAAACAGGAAAAATAGGTTCCTTACATTAGTATAAATTTCCAGATGAAATAATCAGTTATTTAAAAAATCATATCCCTAGGTAAGTTAAAAACGCTATTCCTGGCATTAGCATACTTTTACAGATCAGATAAACAGTTCCTTACAACCACTGTTTACTAAAATTTGAAATAAAAGTACTCACATTACGATGCCATTTCCAGATCAAATAACTAGCTGTTTAACTTTAAACAATTTAACCATGACAAGGAAAAAATAAATATACTGACAGCATTTTCTAGATCAAAAAGGTATCTCATTAAAAGCCATGGTGAGAAAAAAAAGTTATTTAGGTCTCAAAGCAAAACGAAGAAACATTTCCTTACATTACTATAAATTTCCAGATGAAATTATCAGTTATTTAAAAAAGTCTAGGTAAATTAGAAAACAATATTCCAGGCATTAACATACATCAGACATCCAGTTCCTGAAAACCACCGTTTACTAAAACTTGAAAGAAAATTCCTCACATTACGAAAAAATATCCACATCAAATAACTAGATATTTCAACTTTAAAGCCATGGCAAAGTTGAAAACAATTTTATTAGCGGGACATTTTCCAGATCAAATAGCCATCTCGTTAAAAGCCATTGTAAATGAAATAAAAAACCAACTTTTTCACATTACCATATATTTTCCCAAATCAAGTAACTAGTTCCTCAAACCGGTGTCGATAAAATTGATTACGAAATTTCTCCAAATAAATAGTAAATAAGTTGGTAAAAAATCGGCATAGAAAAGAATGCACAGATTTCGTTATTCTCCTTTGAGCTTCATAAAGGCTAGCCAGATTTCTGTTAAATAAGCGTTTACAATTTTGAAATCTAAGTGAACAAGCGAGAGCAAATTTAGGACTTTCCTTTCTTGAGCTTCATAAGCATCACCCAGATTCATTTCTAAATCATTTTTTGCAAATTTTAAAAATAAAACTTATTTTCAAAAACAAATAACAACTAGGCAACAAGTTATAATACCCAAAAAGAAACTACAGTCAAGAAAGGAAAAAACAACAAAGTCTCTGATAATTATAGAATTTTCCTTAAAAAACCAAAATATGCAATTGAATAATGGGTATTTTATTAGCATTCTGTACCCAAAAAAAAAGGCTTGAAATGAAAAGGAAAGAACGACCAGTATCTCCTACCCGGAAACGCAAATTAAATCGGAAACTGCAGATTACATAAAAACAACAAAAGAGGCAATCCAGATTGCAAACCGTCAAACTACTAAAAACAATTGTTGAAGAGGCTTACCAGACCAAATTGCCTGCAAGTCGAATGATTGAATTGGTAACTACCAATGTTCAAACCCTTACAAAACGTCTCTGCGAGATTCTTTTGATGAGCTGAAATGCACGGCAATTATCAGAAATTTTAGCATTATACAATAATTTCAAGAGATAAAAATTCACCCACTGGTGATTAATGTAGTCATTACTTCAATATCAGCATATCAGGAGGGGTTAATTTTTGTTACAATTGTTTGTTAGCTAAGATATTCGTAGATAAGATGCCATAAAACTACGTATTTGAAAGAAATACCTCTGTCCTTAAGGAGAGGGTCCCGTGTTTATTACCTGATTACAGTTGGCCGAAAAAAATATAAATAATTTCCGAACGGGTCCCTCCTTTTAGCTAAAAATTGATTAGACAGAAGAAATTATGATTGATCCTCCATGCTTGCATGTTTGAACTTTTCAATTCAATTTTTTGGGGGGCTGGTTTTGCTTTTCCCTTTCGGGTTGAGTGAATTCGACTGAGAAGTACGCCCTACGTTTCCTCTCTACACAAGTCTTTTGAACGCACACCAAATTGGGTACTCCATGAAAACTCTATAAACAATCCAGAAATTATAGGGCTAGGTGAGATAGATTATATATTTTGCATGAGATTATATAGATTATATATTTTGCATGAGATTATATATTTTATTATATATTTTTGCATGAACATAATCATGGATAGCTTCACATATAATGCTCTTGGCAAAGAAGCGGTTACTCAAAAAAAAAAAACAAAAAACTTTTTCTATTGTTATTAAGATTCATATTTTATATTGAAGTATATAATTTAAGAAAATGATAATCTTGCTTGAAGCAATGAGTCATCATTATGGACACCCTAGTTCAAATCTCAAGAGGGGCATCTTTGTGGAATTCTAAGTTGTGTCTCTTGCTCTTCTATTGGCTGAATAGTCTCATTTTAAAAAGTGGATTCTGAGTTGTGACTCTTGGCCTTCCAATTGTTGTTTCTAGTTTGATTGCTCGCAAGGAGCATGAATAAGTTGTAATTATTGCTCTTGATGAGCATCCATATGTAAACGATCTTAATATTAAAAAATGATAAAATAAAACTTTTATTTAAGCTTTTAAAATATTTTTATTTATTGATGTAGATTATAAAAATTAATGTTTTTTATACATAAATGCATATTATGTTGATGAAGTATATAAATTATGTATATTATTTTCTTTGTATTTTTTTTATAGTATATGAAAAAAAAAATCCAAGGGGTTTAGCTTAGTTGGTTGAGGCAATGAGTTCTCATTGTGGACACCCTAGTTCGTGACTCTTGGTCTTCTAGTAGTTGTATTTGTCTCATTTGTAAAAAGTGGATTCTAAGTTGTGACTCTTGGTCTTCCAACTGTTGTTTCTAGTGTGATTGCTTGAAAGGAGTTTGAATAAGTTGTAATTGTTGCTCTTAAGGAGCACCCGATATGTAAATGATCTTAATATAATAGTATATGAAAAAAAATGTACATTTTTTCTAAAAAATATATATACATATTATAGATTTTTAAAATTAATTCTAATATTAAATATGTAACTATTGATGCTTGAGCTTTTGCCAACAAAAATTAGATTTGACCCTTATGCACATTATGCCATGCATAATTTATCTATCAATTCAAATTTTATTCCCTTTGAAGATAACTAGTGCTGGTGTTTTTACTCTTGGTTATAGATTGGGAGAATTTTGCATGTCCACAAATATATATATATATATATATATATATATATATATATATTCATTTGTTTAGACTAGTATTCTTATTTGCCAGATTTCAATGGGCTAGAGTACATCACTAGTATGTTTTAGATGCAACAATATGCCATGAGGTTGCACCTCTATAAATTGTCGTAAAATTGTAATGTTCAAGCATGGTCTATAATGCCCTCAATTGAAGAGTGATGTTATCGATGTGAAAGATTAAATGAATAAAGGGTTTTTTTTTGTATTAATCAATGCTCTATTTTTTCGTATGTTTTTCCCTTGTTTCAAAATTTACAGTTATCAATGTAGAAGATTATGGACAAGAATGTGGGCATGAATGATGAGATTATCAAGACAAAGTTTATGAAAGAAAGACACTTGCAAATACTTTTAAAAGTTGAAAACCAAGGAAGAGCTCAAGTTATTGAAAAATATCCAAAAGAGATTAGATGGTTGCAAGCATAAAGGAAGGTTATTATTATTTGAAGAGAAGATTGAACAATTGGAAGAAGTTTTAAAAGATTTATGTGTTAGAGGTCAAGAATGATAATTATTGTTTGAAGAGCTCACTTCATTAGAAGAAGAACAAAGGTTTGCAAAGTTGCAACACTTTTTAAATTGCTAAAAATTAGAGAATAGAATAAAAGTTCTCTTATGCGATCAAGAGATTGGAGGAATTGTATTTTTCTCAAGAGGTATTAAAAAAAAAATCAATGAAAAATATTGGCAAAAAGCTAAAGAAAGAGAGTTGAATTATGTTATGTGAGAATAATTGTTTGAAAGATGAATTGGTAAAATTGAAAGAGTCAAAGTCGAAATTGATATAAATTATTAAGGAGTTGAGAAAGGATGTTTATGAGAGACTTTGTGAAAATGATAACCTTGAGAAGGAATTGGAGAATTTTTTTTTAAATGGAGGTTTAGAAGAGAAGGTAATAATGTTGGAAAAGGGGTGTTTTAAAAAAATGGCTCTACCACAAAATTTGAGTGTAGTAGCGAATTCTAAGGAATCTTACTTTTCTCAAACAAAATATACTTTCCCAACTGCAAATGGGTTTGAAATCCTTCAAAATATCTCATCTATTAAGCCTTCATTGCAAAGAAACGATGGACAGAAATTCCCTAAGAAAAATGACATTAGAAATTGGGATGTTAAGCTTCAGAGACCCGAGGTGAAAAATCAGACATCTCAATTAGGGCAATCGCTAGGAAGGAAAAATGGTGAAATTGCAGTAGTAAAAAAAACATCGGAAGAAAGCATAGGAAAGGGTCTCAAGAAACATTGTCTTCCAGGAAGAAGGAATTTAGTAGTGTAGGAAAGGGTCTCAAGCAACATTGTCTTCCAGGAAGAAGGAATTTAGCAGTGAAACACCACAATGACATTTTTTTAGCCTTTGTTAATCTCCATAAAATCAGAAACATATAAACCATAAGGGAAAGGGAAACATTGGTCTAGAAAACCCTAGTGGCCACAGTGGAAGAATTAGGAAATGGTTGGCAATTGGTAAGTATCTACAAGAATAGGCCTAGATCTACATTAGAATCAGGATTAAATCAAATTTAAAGGGAGAACGAGATTGGAATGAGTGATGAAATTTGAGTTAAATAGCAAAAAATGCATTTTTCTCCACTAAGTATGCTAAAAACCCTAGCCCTTTCCATAGCCCAAGTACATCTAAAATTAGATCAAAGGATTGTAATATAAACCCTAGGTTAAACAAGCCTTCAAAAATCTCTACAGCCAATAGTATACCCATTAGCTCAAAACAACTTGTGACGCTCTTGAACCTTACGAAGAAATGCACTAACTTCAATCACCTACCTAAGAACCCATAGACCTATATTCCTCCCCATAGGAAGCTAGATAGTAAAAGCCCCATCCTTAACACTTTAGGTCTTAACCATTTGGCACCTAGAAACAAGCCCAGTATAGGAGCCTTGAATCCGATTCAAAACACTCTCAAAGACATCCAAATTATCAATGACGAAGATGGTGAGAATAAATGGAAGGAATGTCAAGAGTTAAGTGTATTTACATACTAGAATGGGCCCAAGACAAAATTCAAAAACTAGTAAAATGGTTAAAAGAGTTATGCAAAGAGGAGGTAATTATATCTACATATTATAAATGTTTGTTATATCTACATTGTCAAAATAGAGAAAATAGGAATGAATTTAGTTCAATATCATATTTTCTTTATAAAGGACATTCATTAAAATGTGTAGCTTGGGAACCAAATTGTAGTGAGCAAAGTTTAGGAAAACATGAAGCTCCATCATGGTATGAATGTAAAAGCCTTTCACCAGAACTAAACCACATGTAAATTTTAAACAAAATAGGTCAAGGTTTAGGTAATCTATTAGGAATTGAAACTAACTACAATAAGACTAATAACATTAGTTTTCTCTTAAATACAAAGCTAGGACATAGAGAAATCAAATCTAAAAAGACTATCACAAATAGATCTATTTATAATTTAACTTTAAGTAGATATGAAGGGGAAATTAAAAGCATCATAAGAATTCTCCCAAATAAAATTGTCCAATGGATTAATAGAACCTCTATCCTCAAAAAGATCCACAACATAATGTGTATACTTAAGAAGGAATTGGATAAAATAGGAAAGGAAACAAAGAGAAGAGGGAGTGACAAAAAGATAAATAACTAGAATCAAGATAGTAGTGAAGCAGAGCTAGAAGAAGGATTAAGAAATATGGAGCCAGATGAAGGACTAGAAGAGAATGTAAAAAGCAAAGATATTGAAGAAATGCATAACAAAATTAATGGTTTTAATCAGTGTAATATATGGCAACAAGAAAATAGCTTTCTCAATGACTTGAATTCTAGGCTAAAATCCTACTATAAAATTAGGCATGACATGTTATTAACTTAGAATGATATCCGAGATCAAATAGTTTTGGGAGAAATGGTACATAAAGAACATTTTAAGCAGATCCAAAGCTCGGAGATTGAAAAATCTCTAGAAACCTCAAATAAGGATGTAAGTTGTAAGAAAAGTAGACCTCATGAAAGATCAATAGATAATTACTTACAAGATAATGGACAAAACTTAGAAGAGAGATTAGAAAACCAAAAGAAAGGTGGAGAATGTAGATTAGATTTTCTAGACATTCATAAGGAATCAAGATTGTAGTATTATTAGGAAAATGAGACCTGTAACAAATAAAGGGCAGCAACTAATTAATGAAAAAGGAGAAATACAAGTAAGAAGAAGGGAAAGTATAACTATTAATAAAATACAATTCGAAGAAGGAGAGACTCTAGAAGAGGGGATGAGAAATGACAAGATAGATTATAGCTTAAAATTTGGGAAAATTTACCTTCCATCAATGGAACATATAAACAAGCAAAAAGAACAATTACTAGAAGAATAGGAAGAGGAACAAACTCAATGAACTAATATTTCCCCAGCCTCTTTAGAACATTGGGGGAACATTACTATTGGAAAAAGAGCTAAAAAGAATGATCACTAAAATTTTGGCACACTCCAGCTAATGGGAAAGATCTTTTTGAAGACTTTGACTATGAATCTTATTAGGAGAATAAAGTTAAGAATAATAGTGGGAACCTTCGAATACCAATTGAAGTAGAGTCTTTCATAGACAAAAGTAGTCCTTTAGGAATAGAACATGTCAAGAAAATGGCAAAGCATGTACATCAAAGAGTGGAAATGAGTGGGAATATAGTCAAACATGGGATGAATTTGGGGTAATAGGAATAGGACATAGAAGAAGATAAGTACTCTGATTTTGGAGATTAACCAGTAGAAGGGATGGGAATAGAAAAAGATATTGGGGCCAAAATAGTTAAAGAGATGTAAGAAGAAGCCATATTTGAGGATGAATTGACCCCATCAATTAAAGATAACATCCAAAAGAATACTAATTGTAGACACCTAAAAACCTTTAGAAAATAAAGTATTTTTATTTTCTGAAAAATTTCTGATGACATCATCATTTATTAATTATTTATTTATTTAATTTATTTATTTATTTTTATGCCATTAAATCCCTTTATCTTAATTAAAAATATTTAATTAAGGAATCCCTCCCAAAAATGTTTAAATCTTATTTAAACATTATTTCCTTATTTATTAATTATTTAATTAATAAATTGACCAAAAAATCCAAAATAAATAAAAAATTTATTTTTTGCCCAAAACTTGGCCAATTTCCTTAAGACCACTAACCTCTTCCAAAATCTTCTAATCCTTCTTTAATTTTGATTAAAGGCTAATCCCATCATTCCCTACCCCTAATCCCAACTCAAAATATTTAATTAAGATTAAATATTAATCCTCATGTTTATTAAATTTTTTTTAATAAATATCTCCTCAACCCAAACCCTTGAAATAAATAAAACTTTATTTATTTCCTAAAAATCTAATTTATCCTCATCCTAAGAAGTTCTAGACTCTTCTAGAAAGTCTTCATCCTCATCCTAGGAAATTCTAGACTATTCTAGAAAGTCTTTATCCTCATCCAAAGTCTAGACTCTTCTAGAAGATGTCTTTAAACCTAATCCTAATCCCCTCCTAACCTTGTCACATTCTCTAAACATGGGTTAAGACTTACTAACCCAAGCCAAAGTTAACAAATATCTCCTCCTTCACCCACCCTCATTAAATGCCATCCACTTGCCTATCCCTAAGCTAATCCTAAACCATCCTAATCCATCCTCTAATCATTTGCACAATCCTAAGCAAGCTTAAAACCTTCCTAATCAAGCCCAAGTCGAAATTCCTCTCATCTCCTTCAAAATATCCCAACCATAAAACTTTATGAAGCCCACTAGGCCATAAATGACTCTTCCAAAGCCCTTTTATTGCTCTTACAAGCCATTATGAGGGTCTTTATGAAGATTTTATCCCTTGAGCCTCCTTTGCTAACTCATCCTTCCCCTTTCCTCCATCCTCTCACCCTGTGACATGTGTCACTCCTTGATTGGCTGTAAGGAAGCACAATCCATGTGCTCTCCTCTCATGCAATCTTAGCCTTCCATAAGCTTTTTCCCATCCTTGCATCCTAGCCCTTGATCCCTCAAGCCCTTTGCCTATTTAAGGAATCCTCTCCCAAGCCATTTTAACACAATCCATGAAGTAAAGTCATAATGCCATTTTAAGAAGCCATTTTACATCAAAACCATACACTCACACCCAAATTCCAACTCCATTTGAAGCTCTTTTTGAAGCATAAGCTTGAGCATACATCCTATCTATTTAGACAAAGCCACTCAACAAGAGAACTTCTTATTGAGAGAGCCCATTAATGGCTCATATTCTCAATTGAGAGCTCATCTTAGTCTATCTTGAAGTTTATGAATTTTGTTTAGTTTGTAGAAACTTTATTTAAATTTGGTTTCTATTAGCATACTAACATTGCTCATATACATTTTGGCACGCCCGGTGGGACCCCGCATGGGTCATCTTCATTAGCTTTTTTAGTCAAGTTTTGTGTGTCATTTGCTAATTTTGGCTAATTTTGCTTGTTTTTGTGATTGGTAGGATTGTATAAATTGGTTTTGTAGGTCCACATGAGCATGAAGAAGACAAAGGAACTCGTAGTCTATCTCATAGTATTTGCAGATTTTTCAAGCTTATAGGTGGACAAAGCACTTGGAATTCTTCTTCCTCTTCTTGTCTATATTCTTCTTATTCCATCTATTTCTTCTTCTTCTTCTTGTGGGAGATCTTGGCCATTTTTTTTTAAGAAAGCAAAATCATACACACTTCTTTTTAGTGCTTAAAATGAACCCCCAAATCATACTTAAATCCATTAAAAAATTAAAAATTTGCAAAAAAGAAAAAATCTTTTAACAAGTGAAACTAAACCAATCCAATCATTTGCATCCTTGCAACATCAAGGTTTTAGATGCATTCATGCAAAGTTAGGAACACTTCATTTTTGAAAATTTAAAAAGAACTTCAAGTTTCCATTTCAAAAGGTTCAAAATCAACACTAAGTGCACACTAAAATCTAAATCAAACTCAAAGCATCAATCAAGGATAAAATGAACCCCATTTGCAAATATTTTAAAGTTCTTTTAAAAATCTCATGAAAACTAAGAGTCCTAAATGATTGCCAAAAATTGTCCTAAAAGCTTTTTTATTTGTTCCAAACAAATGTCTTGTTGCAAAATCTTGAATGTTTCTTAGGTTTTTGATGCATCAAAACAATCTAGGAATATCATTTTTGGGCTTAAAATATGCAAACTAGAACACAAAATCTTGAATGAAAACCAAAGTCCAAAGAGTCATTTTCACTTTTGAGTCCAAAACAATCTTGAATGATCTAAGGTTAAAACAAAGCACTTCAAAGTTCTTAAAACAACACACAAAATCTCAATCTTGAATGATCAAAGGAAAAAACTTGAATGTTTAATCACTTGTCTTTGAATGCATGTTGCTAAAATCACTCTCGAGTGCCATGGATTAAAATCAAGTTTATTTTTTTTATGAATGCATGATTAAAACAACAAATCCAATCTTGAATGTTATAGATCAAATAATCATCTTTTGGGGCATAAAAATAATCCACATTTTTGAAATCTTCTAAGTTATAAAAACTAATAAAGACGCTTTGAGTAAGTTTGTAGTTGGACTCACCCTCTTTAATCACCCATCAATTTAACCATTGGTTGCAATCTCAGCGCCATCTATGGGGATGGGTCTACCTAAGAGGGTGTTAAGTGCTCCACAAAGATCAAACTCCACTCACTTAGGTCTTTAGTGTTTTTTTTTTAAGTTAGAAAATTCCTTGGATGCGCATTAATCTCGCTCACACTTCATTTGGGCATAAAAAATGGACAAATCTTGACGTGGAGGGCCTCCGGGCGTGCGCTTGGCAATCGAGTTTCACACATCTTTGTTTTGGGCTTAAAACAAACTCACACTCAATCTTGAATGCCTTACAATCAATGAACATTGCATGGTTTGGACACATTTTCAATGACGCTCGCATTTCTTATGTTGACGATCTCTTGAATTTCATTATGCTGACGATGCTGTCAAATTGGAATGAACATTGTATGCCATAATCACAAGTGTCTTCAATCATAGCTTACAAAATCTAAATCATCAATTGGAATAAACACATGTCTTTTAAAGCCCAAGATCATGTATGTGGTCTTGTTTTACACTTTTTAGGAGGCCTGCTTGGGGATTTCATCACCCCTTGGGACGACCTCAACTCCAGCATTCCGACGAAGTATAAAAATTGGGAGGTGAATCCAAAGACACCTCTCTTGGAATCAAGATTTTGTCACTCGGGCTAAGCCTCAAGGAACTTTATACCCTTGAGAAGTGAAAGAGGAGAAGTGGGTTACCACTCCTCTCGGCTGTGTGACATCTTTTTGGTTTCATCTATGGATTTGGGCCTCACGTACCTTGCGTATATCGAGGACTCCCTAACTATAACAAATTTCATCCTTGTAGAAAGCTTCCTAGGATGTTGGTGTGTTTGACGTGCTTGCTCCAAAATTTTGTTTGCTTGTTTGTTCATAGCTTTTGAATGAATGCTTGCCAAATTTGGTCAAAATCCCAAAAAAGCATAAATCTCCCAGCTCAAGGCATACTTAGCGTAGTCACTGCCTCATCAGAAAATCATCCAAGCTCCCCCGCTACAACCAAATCTATCTAGTTCCTTGCTTTAGAACAATCCCAAATCCAAAGTCTCTCTAAATCATCCCCCCCAACCAGCTAGCAACCCAATCCAAAATCACACCCAAGCCTTTAGAGAGTTGTGGTCATTCTGCTAGAATTTGCTATCTAATTAATCCGACCAATCCACCAGCCTCACCAAGGTTATCCCTTTGACAGAGCTTTGTCTAGGGTAATCTAGCTTTGTCACTTGTTATCCCTCATCACCTTGAGCTAAAGGTTGGGATCCACAAGTGGTCAATCTCATGTCATGCCCATAGGATCATTAGTCTATCCTTAAGTTGACACAATCTCCACCAATCCAGCGCATAGGAAAGCAAAACTCTCACTTTTTGACAGCATGCCCTTGAAGTCTTCCATCCACAGGAAAGCCAAAAATCTCCAACCAATCCTCCTTAGGTCTGTCATACAGCTTTAACTCTCCCTAGGAAATCCTTCATCAGCCAATCCAAAATCTAAGCTTAATCCAAATCTAACCATGAGCTTCCATGTTCATCCATATGCAAGACCCCATCCCCATCCGACTCATCATCAAAACAAAAAATCCGAAACCTATCATGATGTGTTTGGTCGTATTGTCCTTGCTCCCGCCACCTCCTATTCCAATGATGATGAAAATCTTGTTGACTATGATGGGTATATTGAAAGCCTTAGAAACATTCCCCCAAGCATCCCACGAAATCCATGCATTCTTCCAAACTATCTAGTCATGCCATCTGATATCCCAGCTTCTCCTCCATCACTCAATCAACTAAGCTTCCAATCTTCCACCCCCATTACACTAGTTATTCCTGTCAATCCACCTCCACCTCCGACACACGAGTCTCCAAGGAATCTCCTAGAGGAAATACAAGAAAAGTCGCCTCCAACAGTCGATAAGCCATGTCATCTAATCCAACCATGTGAAGTAGTTAGTAATGAAGCTTCCCCATCTATAATATCACCTCCATCTCCCATAGCTATCATCCCCATACCATCCATCAAATTGCTTAAAATCCTTCCACTTCTCGCAAGCATCAAAATCCCACCATCTATCAAAACCCTCCAAATCCTATCCACATCACCTCCAAGCATTTCCCAAATCTCCCGTAATGACCCTTATGCATCCATCTTCTACTCACCCATCTCCACTATTGAATCTCCCATCTATCCATCCGCTGCCTTTGAAGAGTCCATCCCTTCACCTCCTATCGCACCATCCACTCCAAACCAATCCTATCAAGATCCTACCCAAAAGCATGTTGACATCCCCCAAAGCATAAATGAAGATATCATCGTACCATGTCTTCCATCCATAGTGTAGTCACTATCCCCTCCATCTCCAAAACCTCAAGCCATACCTCCTCTACTGCAGGATATCTTTTCATCCCATCAGCTAAATCAAGATCCTATCCTACCATCTCCTCCCCTCCATGCTTCCATATTACCACCTATCCAAGCTATTTCACCATCTATAATATACCCTCTTGGTTCACTTACATTCATCCATAGTGGCCTCCTCTCAGCAGAAGAATTAAGAATAGTATCTCTCTATTGCAGTACATCTGATAAAGCACTTCCACCATTTTCTACAAGCAAAAAGTATCCTCAACTAGTTCAAATGCTCAATCGATGGCATTATCAAGGTCAAGGCTTAGGACCACAAGAGCAAGGAATCAGAAAGCCTATTATTGCACAAAAAAATCTAGGATTTCATGGTCTTGGATATGTATCCAAAGGCTCACCATCTAAAGGTGTTGGTACACCACACCCCCAAACCAAGCCTATCTCCAAACCCCCCATGCCAGCCTCCCATCACTCCTTCAAGAAATCTTATGTCATCCCCCCTCCACCATCTTTGCAACCTAAAACAACCTACCATATCCCCCCTTCATCCGCTAAATCCATTTTGGGTCCCAATGTCCCAAAATCTACCATCCTTCATACTCCTATTAGCCATCATTCAAATCCTATTCCCTCCATTCCTATGCAAGATCAACAAAGGCACATATCGAGGTACATCATCCATCATCACCCCCCTACACGCTCTCCCATATCCTCTCCATCTCACAAAGCTTCTCCTAACCATCTTCCCAAAGCTTACCACAACAATGTAAATGCCAACTTCAAAATGCATAAAGCTAAAAATCCACATCCTAGGCAATCATATGTCTTATGTCTATTCTAAAAGACATACTCCAAAAAGGAAAAATCCAATCAAATAATGCAAAATAATGCAAAAGCCTATGAAAAGAAAATCCAAAACCATGTGGATCCCAAAGAAAAAAGTTGAAACCCAATGCATAATGGCATCCACCATTGCTAATCCTCCATCCAGTGACTCATGTCCCCCATCTCCTAACTCCATCTTGGGTGCCTATATCCCCAAGCACGCTTCCACAAATCCTCCATCACGCTCGCATCTACCATCTATCCCCCATATGCTCTTTTCACACCCGTCCCAACATGTGCCAATGTTTCTCTTGCAAGCATCCCCATCTCATGCTCCTTTCCAACCTTTTCATCCCTCCATCTCCTACCATCAATCCCATCTAATCCAATCTATTGCATAAATCACACATCCGGTGTACCAACAGCTAGCAACAAACTTGAACATTCCAACAGCTAGTGAAACATCCCAAAAAAGCCAAAATAGCTGAAGAAAGCCAAAATCATTCCAGCTAAGTCCAAAGTCAAAAAGTCAAAAAAGAAAAAAGAAAAATAAAGTGTCCATTGGTGAAAACTTGGCAATTCAAGTGCCTTGGACAAGTACCATGATGAAAACTTGGCAAACAAGCGTCATGCGTAATCCTGCCATCCCTAGCTTAGCCTATCACCCTCATACTTTTGGTCATCTCTTGACATCCAACTCCATCTTCCAATCTATCCACCTATCCTCCACCCTCCATGTTCCATCTCACACCATCCACTTATCTCCTGCAGCTTCAGCCAACCATCCCAGCTATCATCCATCTCCCTAGCCCCTTCAGCTTTTTCCATCCTAGCTTCAATCCTATCACATCCATCATAAGACCTCCTTTCGCATGTTATCTTCTGATTGGGGGCACTATATTCCTTGGAGATCTTGTCTTGTCCATCCTCCCTTGTCATTGGTATCTAGCTCTAAGCTATCCTCATGCAAACCCAATGTCATCTCTTTATATCAATCATAATCCTAGCTATCTACCATCCTATCCAGCCATCTCATCCTGCTCCTCTAGCTATCCTTGGTCACAAAATCTCTCATCATCATTGGATGCATCCTGCCAAATCCATATCTTTCGCTATCACCCCACCCTTAGCTTTCGCATCTTGCACAACATCGAACCATCCCACTATCCTATCATCCTGAGCTTTTTCCTGCTTGTAACTATCTTGGTTAGCTTTAGCTTGTAAATATCTTGGTCCGTCAGCTTGTACGTCCTCTTTAGCTTAGTACCATTGTATCTATCTAGATTTTGTGTCAGTTCAGCCTTGATTAGCATCTTGCACCCATCGCACATCTTGGTTAGCTATTCCAATGCATCCTTTAGCTAGATTTCCTGTCACCAAAGTGTTAGCTTTCTTAGTTCAGCTTGCCAGACGTATCACTCATCCAAATCCATCGACTTAGGTGCTCTCTGATAGATCCTTGTAGGATATAGCTTTCCTCATGTTTGATCTTGGTCTATTAGTACCTCGTCCTACCCATTTCGTTGGCAAACGGTTCTCTTTTGGATTTTCACTTTCTTTTGATTTAGAATCTTCCCTTTTGGGTCTTGAAGTATCTTTTCCAAGCAATCTTTTTTTTCCCTCCTCAAGGTTGCCATGATCTTCCATATCATGGTATGCTACGAATGGGGCACTCTGAGCGTACGATTTTGATCAAGTCTTTCGTTTGTTTCTTTTTTGCTTGTGGGTTACCCAGTGTCGGTTCCACACTGTTTCCTCCAGGTTTCATGTGTGATGCTGGGGCAATCCTTGTGTGTTTGTTTCGAGTTAGTCTGTCAATCCTCTGGATGGTTGGTGACACGGCCTTGATGTTCTTGGTAACCTTGGCAATTAACCAACAGTCCTGTAGCAAATCTAGTGCTCAACTACATGGTGGTACTTCTCTTTGAAGTAACCCCCTGCTCAAAAAAGCTTCAATGGTTTCCCTTCATCTCCATTATCCCCCATCCATATCCAACATCCGTCTCTCCTACCCCAGCTTATGCATCAGTATCTCTTTGAATCACTCCTCACCTTTAGCTTTAGGGATCCATAATCCTAGTCTTAAGGATCCACCAATCCAATCAATCCACCAAGCCTCATCTTTCGAGCTCCACAATCCTAGTCCTAGGGATCTCCGAAACCCATCTTCTGCCAATCTGACTCTTTAATCCTCTCATCCATCTCCCCATCCTAGATTCCTTTTATAGCGCTCTGCTCCTTCATCCTCTACAATCCCTGAGATCTTAAGCTTGCTTCCTCTTGTGCCTCTGATTCTCCCTTTATCATTCTCCCGTAGTGAGAGTTTGAGCTAACTAAACCTCTTCTCTTAAGCCAATCTGAGTCTTCTTGCTCATCTTAGATTCTTGTACTTTTCAAGAAGTCATCGAGCCTCGCTTTCTCTCCCCGCCGCCTTCTTGAGGGGGCATCTTGCAGTCCATTCTCTCCTCTTCTGCTCTAGCCTTGGGCATCTTATTTTCTTATCTTTGATGCCATGCCACTGGCGGCATCACATCAAAGAGGGGCAAAATGTAGACACCTAAAAACCTTTAGAAAATAAAGTATTTTTATTTTCTGAAAAATTCCTGATGACATCATCATTTATTAATTAATTATTTATTTAATTAATTAATTTATTTTTATGCCATTAAATTCGTTTATCTTAATTAAAAATATTTAATTAAGGAATCCCTCCCAAAAATGTTTAAATCTTATTTAAACATTATTTCCTTATTTATTAATTATTTAATTAATAAATTGACCAAAAAACCCAAAATAAATAAAAAATTTATTTTTTGCCCAAAACTTGGCCAATTTCCTTAAGACCACTAACCTCTTCCAAAATCTTCTAATCCTTCTTTAATTTTGATTAAAGGCTAATCCCATCATTTCCTACCCCTAATCCCAACTCAAAATATTTAATTAAGATTAAATATTAATCCTCATGTTTATTATTATTTTTTTAATAAATATCTCCTCAACCCAAACCCTTGAAATAAATAAAACTTTTTTTATTTCCTAAAAATTTAATTTATCCTCATCCTAAGAAGTTCTAGACTCTTCTAGAAAGTCTTCATCCTCATCCTAGGAAATTCTAGACTATTCTAGAAAGTCTTTATCCTCATCCAAAGTCTAGACTCTTCTAAAAGATGTCTTTAAACCTAATCCTAATTCCCTCCTAACCTTGTCACATTCTCTAAACATGGGTTAAGACTTACTAACCCAAGCCAAAGTTAACAAATATCTCCTCCTTCACCCACCCTCATTAAATGCCATCCACTTGCCTATCCCTAAGCTAATCCTAAACCATCCTAATCCATCCTCTAATCATTTGCACAATCCTAAGCAAGCTTAAAACCTTCCTAATCAAGCCCAAGTCGAAATTCCTCTCATCTCCTTCAAAATATCCCAACCATAAAACTTTATGAAGCCCACTAGGCCATAAATGACTCTTCCAAAGCCCTTTTATTGCTCTTACAAGCCATTATGAGGGTCTTTATGAAGATTTTATCCCTTGAGCCTCCTTTGTTGACTCATCCTTCCCCTTTCGTCCATCCTCTCACCCTGTGACATGTGTCACTCCTTGATTGGCTGTAAGGAAGCACAATCCATGTGCTCTCCTCTCATGCAATCTGAGCCTTCCATAAGCTTTTTCCCATCCTTGCATCCTAGCCCTTGATCCCTCAAGCCCTTTTCCTATTTAAGGAATCCTCTCCCAAGCCATTTTAACACAATCCATGAAGTAAAGTCATAATGCCATTTTAAGAAGCCATTTTACATCAAAACCATACACTCACACCCAAATTCCAACTTCATTTGAAGCCCTTTTTGAAGCATAAGCTTGAGCATACATCCTATCTATTTAGACAAAGCCACTCAACAAGAGAACTTCTTATTGAGAGAGCCCATTAATGGCTCATATTCTCAATTGAGAGCTCATCTTAGTCTATCTTGAAGTTTATGAATTTTGTTTAGTTTGTAGAAGCTTTATTTAAATTTGGTTTCTATTAGCATACTAACATTGCTCATATACACTAATAACTTAGGCATTGCAATCAACCAAGATGCAAACAAGGCTCCAAACTATGGGAAACAAAAGAGGAAGTAAGGTAGGAAAACCTTGAAAGAATTAAGAAATGTTACAGGCCAAGCAAAAAACTAAAAAGATCAATGAGGTTCTAAATGCAGGGAAGGGGAAGTTCCTTCCCACAGAGCAATGAAGATCACTACCTAGAATGCTAGGGGTCTCAATGCTCCTAGCAAAAAATCCTTACTAAAGCAATATTTAACCTTATTTGAATCTAAACTAATATTAATCTAAGAGATTTAGCTAAACAAAGAAGAAGGAACTAAATTAGAAAATAAATTGAGAAACTGGAAAATGGATCTAATTGAGTCAAGTGGAGCTTTAGTAGGAATTGGGATCATATGGAATCTGAGGAAGATTGATTTTAATATATTAGCTTCAGCTAAGAATTAGATGGGGGGTAAAATTAAAAGCTTTAGACATAACATCCAACTAACTTTTATTAATGTATATGGTCCTACCCAAATAGTAGATAAAAAATATTCATGGAATGATATTAGTAGATTTATTGAACCTTATCCCAGAGATAACTTTCTTATTAGACAAGACTTTAATGCAATCTTAAAACTAGAAGAAAAGTACGGTGGATTGCTGACATTATCTTAGGCATCAATAGATCTCAAGGAATGGATTGAGGAAAATAACTTAATGTATATATCAACCAATAATGGAGTACACATGGAACAATAGAAGATTAGGATTTTGTAATATAGTGGAAAGATTAGACATATTTTTATTTAAAGGTGACTTAAGCATGATGGATGTAGTATTTCAATCTTTTATTTTTCCCAATGTTGGGTTAGATCATTTCCTAGTAAGAATATAATTTGTTGACTTAGTTAAACCAACTAGAAATCCATTCAAATGTGAAAAATATGGTTTCTAGATAGAGAATTTAGGGGGAAACATCAAGCAATGGTGGAACAAATGTTCATTCAAAGAATCCAAAATGTATTGTTTCATTTCCAAACTAAAACAACTCAAAGAAAATACTCTAAAATGGAACAAATCATTCTTTAATAACATTTTTTTAAAAAAAAGATAACAAAGACAAACTAAAGAATCTAAATGAAGAAATAATAAAACATGGAATGAATAATGAAAAATATCTAAAAGAAAAGAACTATTAGGAAAACAAGAAAACATATTAACAAAAGAGGAAGTATTCTGGAAACAAAAATCTAGGGAGACATGTCTAGTAGAAGGGAAGTGTAATACAAATAAATTCATAATAGTACATTAAATAAAAAACATATCAAATGAATAACTAAAATCAAAAATTCTAATGGAAGTATTGAAAAGGAACCTAACAAAGTAGTAGACATTATTGTGGAATATTATTAAAAAAATCTTAAATAATTTTGATTGTTCCAATTGGACAACACAAAGGAAAATGCTTAATGATATCCCAAAACTAATCATAGATGAAGATAATAAAATGTTAAATAAACCTTTCTCATTGGAAGAAGTGAAAATAGTCTTATTTAAAATAAATCAGCGCAAGTCACCAGGTCCAGATGGCTTTCAAGCATTCTTTTTTCAAAAATGTTGGGATATAATTAGGGAGGATCTATGGAAGGCAATAGAGGCAACAAGAAATTATAGATTATTGTTAACAGAAATAAATCATACCTTCTTAACTCTCGTTCCCCAAAAAAAAATTGTGATGAACCTGGGCATTTTAGACCAATTGCATTATGTAATACCATCTATATAAAAAATTATTGAAAACACTAGCTCTAAGATTGAAGTACATTCTTCCAAAACTTATATCAGAGGAATAGACTAGTTTTATCCTAGGAAGATCTATACTAGATGGAATTATTACAATACAAGGAACTATCCATTCAACTCAAAATAATAAAGAAGAATTTATGTTCATGAAGTTAAACATACAAAAGGCATATGACATGGTGGACTGGAGATTTGTATGTAAGACTCTAGAACAATTTGGCTTCTCACATCAATGGGTTAATCTCATATTTAATTATATAGGTACACCAAAATGTTCACTTCTTATAAATGGAACTCCAGAAGGATTCTTTAATATCTAAAGAGGAATCAGACAAGGAGACCCTATTTGACCTTTCTTATTTTTTATTATGGTGGAAACATTCAAGAGACCTATAAAAATATCGCAGGAAGAAGGGAAAATAAAAGGTATAATGGTATCTAAAAATATTGTGAATATTACTCACCAAAACTTTGTAGGTGACAATATTCTACTTGGGAAAAGCTCAATAGAAGGAGCATAAAATTCTAAGCAACTAATACATGAATATAAGGAAGCATCAAGGCAAAAGGTAAATACTGATAAATCTAAAATCTTCTTCATTAATACCAAACCAACATTAGAAAATGATATTTGTAGGATAATGGGATATAGAAAAGGCTTATTTCCCTATAAGTATTTAGGTATCCACTTAGAAAAATATACTAGAAACACTAAAATATGGGATCCTATTCTTAAAAAAATGATAATCAGATTGGTAACTAGAAAGGGAAATGGCTAGCGAAGGTAGGTAGAACCACACAAATTAAGGGTGCACTTTCAACTATTCTCATATATCAATTATCATGTCTTCATTTTCCTAAAGGTATTAATTAGAAATTAGAAATTAAACTATAAAGAATATTTTGGAAAGGCATTGATGAAAAGAAGAAATTAGCCTTAATTAAATGGGAAAACATGTGTAAACCAAAAGGCTAGGAGGACTAGGAATCAAGAACTTAAGTTGGCGAAATGAAGCTTTAGGAGCAAAGTTAATTTGGTGAATGTTCCAAGAAAATGATAGTAAATGGGCAAAAATACTTTAATATTTGAATGAAGATTTATTATCTCTATTTAGAACTAGGAATCCTCCAAAGGGGTCGAGTATTTGGAATTTTATGCTAAAAAGTCATTATATTATAAGAAACAATGTAACATGGGATATTGGGAGAGGGGGGAAAGAACTATTTTGGGAAGATTCTTGGGATGGTCTTCCTTCCCCAGAAAGTTCTAATTTACTAGGAAATATTAAAAAAATATTAACACAAATTTGGATAAAACAAGTTAAAAACTATAAACAAATTAGAAAGGAGAATGGGGAGGATATTTGCGAATGGAAAACCTTAGAAGATACTAGTCTAACCTTGACAAAAAAAGAGGTTTTCACAAACTCTTTTAGCCAAAGACTAGCAATGTATATAGATAGACAAGATAAGATGATATGGAGACCTTCAAAAGATGGGAAGTATAGTGTAAGGAAAGGTTATGATCTCATAGTTAACTCTCAAAATTGGAAGGAGACTAATATACCCCTAAACTTGTGCTAGGATCCAACATACTTACCTAAAGTAGGGGTGTTCTTATGGGAAGAATTTCAAAAGAGGATTTTGACAACATATAGATTTACAAAAATGGGGTTAGAGGGTCTATCTAGATGTATCTTATGCAAAGATAGCTCAAAGTTAGCAGAACATTTACTTTTTTAGTGTCCATATACTAAGAAATATTAGGAATGAATTAGTCATTAATTAAATTGGATATCTCCATTTCCCCAAAACCTTGAAAACCACTTAATAAGTTGGCCTAAAAGGGAAAGAAAAAACATCTATAGTAAATTATGAAATATATCACCCTCTATTATATTATGGGAAATATGGAAGGAAAGGAATAAGAGACTATTCAAAAATTTGACCTTGGATACCCCTTCCTTCCTCAACAAAGTAGAATCATGCATAACATAAGTCATGAATAACAATCTAACACGATCAACCAAAGAAGAAGGGGTTTTCTCAAATTGGGATGCAAAGATGAGAAAAAAATGGATCAATCTCATTAACCCACCATTAATATATACAAAGAAAAACAGCAAGCATGAAAGAAATGTAAATGGGAACCACCCCCAATAGGTTGGACAAAACTTAATTTTTATAGAGAATCAAGAGGTAACCTAGGGAAGACATGTATAGGATGTATCATAAGCTTGGATACTTGAAATTGGATTATAAAATGAGCTAAACCAATAGGTATCACTACAAATAATATGGTAGAATTATAATCTCTCAAGGTAGGCATAAAACTTAGTCTAGAGCGTGGAATTAAGAAACTAGTTATTGAAGGTGATTCAATTATTGAAGGTGATTCACAGATTATTCTGAATGCATTGAAAAAATGAAATACCCTGAACTGGAGCATTAACTCCAAACTAGAAATAGTTTTGCATCTAATAGAAAAATTAGAATAAATTAGAATCCAACACATATACAAAGAAGGGAACAAAGTAGTAGACCAACTAGCCAACAAAGGAGCTAATGGTGAGGATATCAAACTGCATGACCCTTAGTATGAGAACCATGGTGGAATTTGTTCTACCTATCATAACTTCTAACTTCATTCCTAAATCAATTCATAAACTAGACTAATAATTTAAAGCTTTGTCTCTTCCACCATTCTCAACTTTACATGAACTTATCCTTTGAAAGTTGAGACTTTAATTAAAATGTAGGAAAATTATTAAAACAATAGTTGGATACACTTTACTAAGTAATGGATCTCAAATTTGGAAAGTGAGAGAGAACTAAAAAAGGAAACTTAGCTCTATCAAATAGTTTTGTTACCAGAAGTCTACAAAATAAAATTTTATACACTATCCATGTATAAGGGGAGGGAAACCCTAAGCTTAATTTAGTCTATATGACAACTTTTGCCTTTCTTTTCTCCTATAATATAAGTAGGAAGTATTATAGATTTGGGCAAGTTTTTCTTTAGGCTCCATGAATTTAATTTAGGGTTGTATTGTTAGCACATAGTATGTATGATTAGTAAAAGCAATGATGACTTCCTCCATGAGTTTTGAGATTTCTCTTTGCCAAGTACTCATTAATTGTTAAAATTAGGATTCCACTTCAGGCTTTTAACTCTTCTCTTTCTAGATTAGTCTAGGGATATCTAGATTGATGTTACTTATAGCTTAGTAGTATGGACTTCTTCGTACATTTTCAAAATTGGCAATTATGTCAAGTAACCTCAATATGTGTTTTCTAAGCTTTGAGTAGGGTTCCTTATGATGGATCCTTCTATCAATTTGTTTCATGTATGCGAAGTTAGAACAATGGTAGACTCCTCAACCCTATTGATGATATGACTAAAGTAGCTATGCATAGAACATTAGGGGGAAAAAATTCAACTATGATTACACCTTGTGCACCAATAGTTTGATTATGGGAGCATTCATAGCATGTTTGGCCAAAGCCCAAGTTGATCAATGGGATACCTTGCGATTATGCTACAATTTGTTTGATCCAACCTAGTTTGAGAGGATGGAGCATGTGGTTCTTAGCATTGATATAAATTTGAAGGTGGAATATGCTGAAGAATACATGTCACATCCCCTAGGAAGTTTTGTCCATCCAATTGTTCCTAGATGCCCTATTCTGCATTTTAGGAATAACAATCTTTTCAACAAGGAATGGTTGAACATGAAAGAAAGTATTTCATTTATTTTGAAATGGAGGGGTATTTTGGAAGATCAGAGCAAGGATTGGCTTCTTAATTATCTTAGAGCCTTTGACTCTTTCATCAAGCCAGAAATTGACTTTTCAGGTCTAGGCAAGCTAGATTTCTCGCTATTGAATTTTAACAAATCCAATCGGGAGAAATGACCTTTGTCCTATCTCCAAAGCCCAAGGTATTTGACATAGAAGAAGTGGACAACCTTACTATGGTATAATGGAAGACTCGAGACTAGTTATGATTGCTCTGGGTCAATTTTGAGCTTCTCTTTGCTGCTTTGGTGTTTGGACTTTATAAATGTTTAGTCTTGGTAATAAATACTTATATTGTGTTTGTAGGTCTAGTTTCCTATGTTTGGTCACCTTAGTTGGGCGATGTGTTGGAAATCTGATTAAAAAGATCATTGATGAAGAAGATTGATTAAAAAAGGGAGATTGTTGTTAACAAATTTTTTTCAATCATTGTTTTGTCATTGATGTCAAACCTACTATTTATAGGAATGGAATTTGCTTATAAGATCCAAGTACTATCACTTAGTTGATTGATGAAGAGGATTTAATCAACAAGATGTAAAAAGAGCACCTAAGGGAAAGGTTAAGTTATGATTTTGTAATGAAGTGCAAGGATCAATTAAGACAATGGTGAGATGATGTATTGATAACATAATCAAAGATACAGAGGCTGGTCACACTTAGAAACATTAGAGGAATAAGTTGTAATAAGGTTGATTGCAAAGCTTAAACTAAGTTCATTAGTGGGTGCTAAGCAAGCTAGTTGAAGCTGAGAAAATTCTCAGTTGGAGCTGAGAAAAAGAAAAATCTAGTGTGTGCCGAGTGAACTTTAGGTGCAGGGCATCAGTAAAACATAGTTCATGCCAAGTAACATAGTATGTGCCGAGCACCAGTATTTCAATAGTGCCGAGTTGCTGCATTATTGGAAATGTCAAAGATTCGCTAGATCTGAGACGACATAGTTGTTACCTAGAATTTTGTGAACTATTTGGAGGATAAGGATTATGAGTTGGTGGCACATAATTCTATGTAAACTATTTTTGAGCGAATACAAAAGGATTATTCAAGAAGTTTCTAGAGGGAACACAATGTGGGTTAGATTCAATGAATCCTACCTAATCCATACGAATCAAAATTAAAAGATGCAAGAATTAAGTGGGAAAAGAAAGTCCAGAACTTCTATTTAAGGAGTCATAGACCAAGAAGCAAGAGCTGTTGGTGTGCCAAATTGTGAACTGGCTAAAGGGTGTCAAGGAGAAGACATCTAGGAGAAGGAAGAACAGAGCACAGAGGGTCTACTTCGATGAGTGGGTTAGAAGAGATGATTACACTAGTACATTGAGCATGGAGAATCAAGGAGACTAAGCTTGAAAGGAAGGTAAGTTTTCAAGTGTTGTAGAGATTGAAAGCCAAGCAAGGTTATGAGTTGAAGAGTGATCTAAAATCTGAAAGTCAAGTTGTATGTTATAATCAGGTCAAAGATTTTCTAATACTCTCTAGCAATTGTATTAGATATGGAAAATCCTATGGACTTAGGTTGGTTTAATAGCCATTTGTAAATCCTTTAACAGGGTGGCATTCTAAGTGAATGTTCTAAAGTCCTTTAACTAGGCCCCCTTCTAACAAGGTGGTTAAATCCTCTAACAAGGTCACATTTAATAGTGTGTTGTAAGCCTTTAACAAGGTAGGTCTTTCACAGGGCATCACTTCAGAAGGGTGAGAATCGAGTAGCATGTTACTCATGGTTTTTCCCAAATTGGGTTTCCACCTAAATCACTGTGTTCTGTGTTGATCTTTTTATGTGTTATGCTTGCATGTTGATTTATAGTAAATTGTTGATTAGGAAAGTCAAAGCTTGGATGAATGAATGGTTGAATGGGCTCACTACACTTAGTAAAAAGTTTGAATTGGACATTTGGACTTTGAATAAGTGGTTCACCCCCCTAGTTATTTTAAGCATTTCTAACACGATGTTTATTCTTTGCTCATATTTTGCAAGGTTTTGTATCCTCCCCTATTTATTTTCTTGGTCTTCCTCTCTAGGCTCATTTTTGTGTCTTGGTAGCCTACTTATATGTAATTAGTTATTATGATATCTAATGGTATATTTGGGTTATCTTTGTTCTTGAATTATTGATATTGCATTCATTGTCTCTGGGTTTCCCATGGGAAAATTTTCCATCTTATCATTTTTATTTATGACTACTTAATTGGTTGGTTGACTGATGGTTTAAGAGAAGCTTGATGAATGTTAATTCTTAACAAAGTTAAAATTAATTAATGCTGTTGGCTATATTTTTCTTAATCTCAACCTTTTAAGCTTCAACTGATGGTTTAGGATTTGCTTGTTCATTGTTAATCTTTTTAGTGTGTTTAAATTTTATTAATTTTGTTTGGTTTTTTATCTCTTTTTAAATCTTTCAAGTATCAGATAGATTTGGCTCGGCCTCCTAGTTCTATTTGTTTGTGAGCTCTCGCCCTCCTCTTGTATTTCTTTTAGTTTGGTCTAGGAGCTTGGGTATGGCCTAGTGCTCTCCTTGGTTTGGTTAGTGGATCTCTTATCTTTGGCTTTTCCACCTCCTTTTGTTGTTTTTATTTCCCTTACACTTTCTTTCCTTTCTTGGTGTCTTAGCCTCTCTCTTTTTGGTTATGTTTCCTCTCCTTTCTAGATGTCCTTAGCCTCTTCTGGTGTTTTAGGTTGGATTTTTGCTCTTCTAGTTTTTTTTTTTCCATTTTGTGGTCCTTGAGTTTTTTTATTTGTTTAGATCATCAATATGTCATGTGTTGTGTCTCTTTGGTTTTTCCCCTTGTTATTCCTTGTTTTAGTTAGATGTGTTTGTCCTTTTAGTTTCTTGTCCTTCAAGTTAGGGGTCTTATTTAGGTTAGTTCTAGTTGCCTTCTTAGTTAAGGTTCCAAAGACGAATTATATCTTCAAGTTAAAGGGACCTTCCTTACAAGTAGCCTTTGACAAACCTATTTCTGAAAATCTTCTCTCGATAGTTTTGCAGATTTCACACTTTTTGATAAAAAGATTAGTTTGTAGAATTTTAGGTAAAGAATTTGTCAACAATATGGATTAGTACAGAGTACATAGTGACATTCTGACAATGTTCTTGGTTATGGCATGTCTCTTGGAGAAAGATAAATCGAGTATGTTGATCTTATATAAATGGCTACTCAGACATGAATACATTGGAAACATTGACAACGTGATAACATGCATTAGAAAAAATATCTATATTTGTAGACCTTGTCATTATGATATCTCCATTGATCAACGAGAAATCATCCCTTTATATCCTCTTGTGTCATCTTTGGATTCTAATAGATTGATTAGTTGGTTCCTAGTTGTAAGAATAAATCTAGCCTTCTTATTCACCTTTTTCCACATACAACCAACAACCTATAATAATTGGATGGGATTATACTGGGCAGAAGAATAGATAGATGTTTGGGATGGTACATCTATATTAGATCCTAGAATGCTTGAAATACCTATTCAAGACAAAGATGAAGATATTGAGGATAAGGATTCAACTTCTCCCCAGAGTATGCCAAACAATTGATCAATATCTCATTATAAGTGTAAAGGAATTTGAAATATTAAAGAAAGTGAGTTGGTTGTTAACATTAAGTGTTTGTTGTTTAAGGAATTTTAAAACTTCTAGGCTTTGACATGATGCCGATAGCATAAATCTTAGAAAACCATGATTTAACATCTCTTGAGTGCCTTAGATGGTATTAGAAAGAAATTATAAAACCATTTATGTGAGGGATAGAGTAAATCTTCTCTATATGCCTAGGTTAAATGACTTCATATCTTCATCTACATTATATTATATGGAATAATAAAATAAGAATATTTAAATCAGCATTATAATTATGAATATCAAAGCAATGAACACTCAAACTGGTAGGCTCAACATAGCTGATAACTATAAATTAAAGGTAAAGGAATATGAATGAGAAATGAATATGTTATGATTTTAAATAGGAATTTTGGTTTATAATTATGTTTAATTTATATTTTGAAGGACTAATGTGTTATTTGAGTTTGAAGTTTCTTAAGATGTAGGAAGATAGGGAGGAAGTCTATATCAAAAATAGATGGCAGAATAAGGCAAGACTAGCCCTCTTATCAAATCATCAATAAAGGAAAGGAATGCTTGAAGTGAGAAATTAAATATGTATAACTAAAGTTAATATTCACTAGAGTAAAGAAGATAAGGTGAATACTTCAAGATAGATAAGAATGTCCTTAGTATAATCCTATAACTAGTGTATGCCTCTTTTAAAATTGTATTGTATAGGACTTTTGTCCAGGGCAAGACTAGAGGTTTTCTTCTCCTTTCTTTCCTACCAATGCCTATTTGAACATAGACTCTATAATTTGATTTGTTTAATATAATTTATAAAGCATTAGTTGTTTACTGATAAAAAAAATGTTGGAAAAGGAAATTGAGTTCTTAACATCAAAGAAATTAGCTTGTAATGTCACATGTGTTACAAATCATTTGTGTCCATTTAATATGGATGATGTAGCTAATATTTCTTTGGAGAAAGAAATTGAAGATGAAGATGAGGATGTGTCTACAAGAATGGATGTAGTTTGTCATGATGATAACAAAGGTTATCTTGAAATTAATTTTGTTCTAATGATGATGCAACAAGTGGGATTGAAATTAAGAGGAGTAGGAAATCATGAGAAAGTCCAATAAGAGTGTTCATGATCTAGTTGATTATGATATCAATGTATGAAGGTCTCAAATATGATAAGAAATGTCTTTCCAATGTTGTTAGTATTATAAGTTTGAACAATTTAGCTTAGAGTAAGGTATGTATTACATGTTCTAATTATCATAGGGAAGGACACAAAGAGGATAAATGTTGGATCTTAACCCTTGTCAAATTTTTGGGTGGAAAAATCATCATGAGAATTCATGTTGTAATAGAGACTACGGTGAACAATCTACCAAATATTGTATGCAAGTTAATTGCAAATGGATTGATGAATCTTGTTTAAAGAAGGTGACAAATATTTTCAAAAGATTATACAAGCCTAAAAATTTGCATGCCAAAAGCTATAGTAGTGGATCAAGTTAAATATGTTTGAGTAAAGTAGTCAATGGCTACTTGTTTTTATTGGCACATGGAAGTATCAAAAAGTCCTCAGAGTATGATAGAGAAAGGAGGGAAAGACTAAGTGTTGTAATCTCTCGTGACGGAGAGAGATGACTAAATACATAGTTGGTTTCTATTAGAAGTATACAATGTAAGTCTATAATATTGTAGTAATGGTAATATTTTATTGTGAGTAACATACATCAACTTTTAAAAAAAGTCAAAGATCAAATTGCAAGTCTCATAATCAAGGGGGAAATATTGGTCACTAATGCATGAGCTTTTGCCAATTAAAATTAACTTTGACCATTATACACATTATGCCATGTATAATTTACTAGTTAGTCCATGTTTTGTTTTCTTTGAAGATAACTATTACTATTGTTTCTACTAGTTAACTACTAGTTATTAAACCGAGTAAATTTTGTATGTCCACAAATAGTTATTCACAAACTTGGAGTTGTATTATTTTCCAAATTTTAACAAGTTATGAATAATGCATCTAGTGCATATTTGAGATGCTCCAATATGTCATGAGGCTATACCTCTATAAATTGTTATAACATTATGATGTTTATGTGTACAGTTAGATGGGACACATAATGAGATGGTAGTTTCCTAGAGGTCACTATTGTAGTGATATGGTGATTGCAAAAACCATAAAAAAGGAAATTTTGGGCTTTATTATGTTACAACTTGCCACTTTCATCTACACAAAATTTCAGTTGTGTTTTCATTGTGCATTCATGGGTGGAGCCAAGCGTTGGATTAAGCCTAACAAAATTGATGACAACTTCAAGAATAATCTGAAGGTGATGTTTTTTGGCAAAGAAGGATGCATTTTGTCTTTCATGGAGTGCATGACTGGTGGGCGCAAAAAAATTGTTTCCAAAAAATTTCTAACAACTTGGGCTAAGAGAAGAGTTATGGTGTAGGGCATAAGTTTTGAAATAAATGAAGAGGTGATTGTGAAGTCTAATGTGCTCTCCATAGAAGGGAAAAAATGGAAAAAAAGAGAAAAATGTCATAGTATGATTCTTTTAACCAATTCAGGCCACCTGACGAAGAACCTATTAAGAGGCAAGAAGGGTTTAGCAGGGAGGACCTTTCAGGTATTTGGCCACAAATTTGCCACATTATCATGAGATATTACACTCTAAAAGGTAATTTCACTGTGTTATATTTCTATCATGTCCCATTCCTCAATCATTTTCACAATAAGGACCTCATTTCCATTATGTTCTTCTTGCTTCACTCAATTGAAAGTAATATTGAGTTGTTTGTAAGGGCAAGGAAAATGTCATTTTGTACTAGGGCCTCATGTTTAGGTTGTATAATTCCACCGTGCCCTTGGTCCCCTTGTTAATATTCCTATCATTGATGTGCAACATGTTACCCCACCCCTACCCCAGGTTGTACCCATGAAGTTGGTTTGTCTCATGTCGACACCATTAGGAAAAGTACTAAAACTGAGTCTTCCTCCCTGTAGATTTAGTGAAAAAAATAGAATTGAGATCAACAGGTTGCCCAAAAAAAACAAAAATGAGGTTTTCAAGTCTGATTCTAGTGACCAAATTGAAACCTCTAGTGCCTGTAGGTCTAATAGAACTGCCAAAGAAAAATACAAGTAGCCCTTGAAGAAAAATGAATCCACAAAGTTTGATAATTCCATTGTGAAAGCCACTGATGAGTTTTCCACCCACTCTTCTAGAAAACCTATGACTCCCCTTCCTTTGTTGAGAAAAAATCCACCCCCTCCTCCTCTCATATTGCCCCTCTATCCCCAAACCCCACCCATACTACCAACCCCTCTCCCATGAAGGTCTCTTTTGAGGAGGATACTAAGATGGATGTCACTGCTCCCAAGGTTTGTGGGATGTTAGGGATTATCAAGAACCAACTGTTGATTCTTGATGACACGGTCAAAGAGTTGAAGAAGGAGGGGGATGGGTTCAATAGGCCACTTAAAGACTCCAAAAAAATTGTTATCAAATTCATGCACAAATTATCTATCACTCTCTGCATGCTAGAGGAGAAAATTAGTGGCACAAAAACCAAGATAGACGAGGATTACAAAGAACTATTTGAGTTCCTTAGGAGGAGTGGGTTGTTATACTTCTTTCCAAATTGCTGGGGGGAAATGCTAAAAATTAGTTTTTATGGTTTATGCTAAGTTTTGTTTTTTGATCCATAGAAGCCTTTATAGCTATTTAAATTATTTATTTAAAACTAGTGATAACTTCCTTGTGTAGTGATGTGATTATATTTACTTTTAATTTAAAGACTTTTATGATAACACTTTCAATACTCTGCATTATGGGTCATATTATGTTTTTGATAGAGGTAAGAGTTGGGTTGCTCTCTTTTATTGTGATTATGTTAGCTACGATTAATGCTCTATTAATGTGCTAGCTCTATTGTTCCATGGGCCAACACCCTCTTGTTTCTTTTATTCATCAAAAACATGGTTTGTAATGTACTCAATTGAAGAGAAATGTAATCAACCTAAAAGATTGAATGAATAAAGGATTTTTTTTTGTGTTAATTAATACTCTATTTTTTTTCTATATTTTCCCCCTATTTTAGAATTTATGATATTTATTTATATGTACAAATTTTTGATCCCAACTAGTACTAAGAGGGGGGTGAATCAATACCATCCACAAAACCTGTTATTCTTCTTACCATTTCAAATAGCCTTATCATAAGACAATTTACAACTAAATCAAAGATAAGTAGAGTAAGGTAAAATCAAGTAAGTTCACACACAAATGCATTCATCAAGTTGAAACATATATTTTTATACATGGAAACCCTTGGTTAGAGGGTGAAAACTACTATGGGATAATATACCCACTAGCCCTTACAATGCATGTAAAGGGGTGTCCTATTAAGAGATAGAAGTGCTTCTTCTGAAAGCACATGCTATTAGGAATGCATGCAACCTAATAGGGTTACAAAATATTTTTAAAGCTACCTTGTTAGAGGATTTAAAAATCTCCTTCTTAGAGACACCTTGTTAGAGGATTTTATAATAACCTTACTAGTGAAGCTTGCCCTGTTAAGAGCTACAAATATATACAATGGTATGAAAGCATACTAAGTGTTTTGACCTTAAAAGAGGCATTAGATTTCTGTGTAGATCTCTATTATGTACCCTCAAAGATGTATTTTTTGACCCTAAAGGTAATCCGCTATTGCCAGATAGTACAAAACACTTAATCATTTACTAGGTAGAGTTGGTCAGTCAACGCTACTACTGAGCCACTCTATATAGGATGTGCTATGTAAAGGAGAATTATTAATATTTAGTTGTTGCTAAGTAGATCAAGTTTCACCAAGTTGTGCAGGAGGCAACATATGAGTTGAGTGATATAGAAGCCAAATATTTTAGCTAAGATGAGCATAGTTGAAGCCAAGAGACAACATGAAGAGTCAATATGCACCAAGCATCATAAAGGTATATGGGTTGAGTAACATAGTTTAGTATAAATGTTTGGAATGGCATAAACACTAATTTAAACTATTTTTGTCAAGTTGAAAGCATGCTTTTAAGATCGAGGAGTTAATCTAGGAGTCAATTACACATGTAATAAATGATCATCAATCCCTATGAAAGGAGATCAACCAATCAAAAAATTAGAAGGACCAAGTGGCAAAAAGGATGAATTTGGATTGTTGATTGTGATCTAGAAGCTTCATCAATTAGTTATTTAAGGAGGATTTTAGACCTAATTCTTGTGGTTGTGAGCTAAAGGTTTTGAAGTGAAGCTGAAGGTGAATTCAGTAAAGTTAACTATTAAGGATTAGGGAGGCAACCGAGTAGTGCTGGGATAAGTTATTAAAGATCTAGCATAGAGAGGTGATATTAGATTGTAAACAGAAGATATGTCATCAATGTTCTAGTACAAATTGAAGGATCAAGGTACTGATACATTTTAACAAGCGTTTCAGGGTAAATCTCTTAATATAGTGGTCTTAATAGACCCATGCAAATCTCCTAACAAAATGCTCACTTAATTATGTAATTAAAATCGTTTAATCAAGGTAGAATGTGTAAGTCTTTTAAGATCTTAATCGGGCAGACCCCTCACAGGATATATCATAAAAAATAATCAAACTTTGGAGCCCTAACAGACACACATTATTTCTGCAGTAGTGAAGATTTTGTGGGTGTCATCCCACCATAGTTTTACTTTCACCTTGGAGGGTTTCTACATTACCAAATCTGTGTATCATGTGTTGATTTATTTCTTACATGTTTTTATTCATATAATTAGATGTTAGATATGATATTATGTGTTGATATATGATGTTGCATGAAAAATTTCAAGGTTAAGACAGATGTGTCTGGTGAATCAAGTGTGGATGTGGTTTATGTTTGAATTGGTAAATTTTTTATAGATCCTAATTTATTACCTCCCCCCCCCACTTCAGCATCTTACTTTCCCTATTAGATTTCCAATAATTGGTATTAGAGTTGAGTTCTGTAAGGAAAAAGTCTAACCGCTTGAGAATCAAAGATCTTGGAGATGGAAGCCTACAAGTTGGGAAAGGTTATTGAGAATTAAAAGATTGTTTCACAACTTGCATTTGAAAAATTCAAGGTTGCAAAGGAGGAATTTAAGAAATCATGAAAGAGAAGGAAGGAGGTGGAAATTCATCAAAATGACACATAATACAAAGAAGAAAGCATTGAGGACTTATGTGATGAAGGTAGGTCTAGTGAAACTGATGCATTAATAGTAGATCTAATGGAGAAGAACAAAATTCTGAATGAAAAAGTAAGAGCACTAGAAAGAGAACATGAAATGGAATTAGTAAGGCTATGTGAAGTGACCAAAAAAAAGAAAAAGGTTAAAGTAGACAATGTAATGGCTAAAGAAGACAAAAGGAAGATAGCTACAAGTCTTGATGAAAGGTCAATAAGGTACATAGGTTGACTCACAATAAATTTGACATGGTCAATGTCATGACCCCTCCTAAAAGGGAATCCTACAATTATAACTAAATAGAATTATATAATAATAGTTCATTATATGATTAAAAAATATACAATTATCAAAAAAGATAAATATTTATAGTCTATTTATTCTACTTAAGTACATAATAATAATATAAGCTTATAATAATAATAACATTATTAGTAATGTGCATTAATGTCTATATATATTATAGATATTTAAATATAAATCCAATAAACAAATACATACTAAATTAAAATCATTACATAAATCCATACAAATATAATTAAATATACATAAACCTACCTAAAAATGGAGCATAATTGAAGGACACATCCATTCAAAGATAGAGATAGCAGTATTTATGTGGAGATAAAAGACGGTACAGAGGGCATCACTACAGAGTCATGAGATCATTATCATCGAGTTGTGAGTAGCAAGGAATCACATTGAACAAATCACGTGGGCATAAAGAAAAGACTAAAGTAGATGAGAAAGGGAGGTACGAGAATCACCATCATATTGGCATAAAGCATGACTGAGTTTCATATTGGTAAAAGCAGAGGTGGAATATCCCATTCGTAAGAATGACATCCAATTGGCAAAAGTCACGACAAGTACAAAGAACAACATATTAAATATTCCACTCACAAATACAGATGTGGAATGAGGACAAAGGAGAAAATCAAGTCAGGCAAAACTATTAAATATCCAAGATTAAGTCTCACATCATCACCGCCTAAGCAGAATGTGGAATGAAAGGAGAGGAATGTATCAGGTTTTGTGAATGAAGCCGATACAAATGTAAAGATCAAAACATACTCACAAAGACCGAAACATATAATATGGAAGTCACAATGATTTTTGGGAGCAATTAACATGGGTCAACTTAATAGGAAGACCGATGCGAAGAGAGTGTTAAGTTGGTAAGTTGAAACATAATTAGAAGAGAATCTAATAACTCAAGAATTTGGATATTCTTGAAAATAAATACATATTCTATATGTTTACAAGTATAGAACAAATACTTGGAATCATTCATAAGACTTTAAATTGGAAATGAAGAGTGATTTAAAGGTCATCCAAAATAGGACATTACAAGTGGTATCAAAGCATCCTTCTTGCCAGCCTGTGGAAAGTAGTTAATGCAAAAACACCAAAGTGATCAAAGAGCATTAGAAAGGGAAGGAAGGAAACAATCCACCAAGATGAACAACCAAATAAGAAATGAATTGAAAGCTTTCATGGAAAAAACAAATTGAACTACTCAAGCACTCATGGAACAAACAAAAAGAAACACTCGAGCTATAACTGAGCAAAGTGAAACAAATTGACTTCTCCTAGAAGTTAACAAACGAAAAGAAACACTTGATCTATAACTGAGCAAAGTGAAACAAATTGACTTCTCCTAGAAGTTATCTGTAATATAAACAAAAATGGGAAGGATACAAATTCTCACCAATCTGAGAATGATGATAATAATAATAATCAATTACATACACTAGATGTAGAGTGTAGACCCACAAGACCCTCCCTCCTACCTGGAGAAGAGCAAGAAGATGACGACAGGATAAATGAAGTAAAATTAGGAGGGAGATACCCTTTAAAGATTATTGTAATGCTAAGATAAAGTCACTATCTTAATAGAAAGAGATAGATACCCCAAGAGAAGGGACTAAGAGAAGAGATAAATAAAGTGAGTCTTCCAAAATTTGACAAATCAAAAAGAACTACAGCACACTCATGGGTACAAATATTGGATACATATCTTTCCTTAAATCCTATGATAGAAAAAGGTGCTATCCAATTTGTAGTCCTTCATTTAAGAGGAGTAGCACAAGATTGGTGGCAACATGTCCTTAGCAACTAGGGACATAAACAAATTAAGAGTTATGATGAATTCACCAAATTCTCATAAAGCAATTTGATCAAATAGACTCAGAATGGTACTTCAAAAGATTAACCCAACTTAGAAAAGAAATATCAGTGATGGAATTTGCTAGGGAATTTGAAAGGTTATCAGCCATGGTACTTGAAGCATCACAAAAGAGACTCACCTATTTATTTATAGATGATTGAAGGAATCAATCAAGAACCCAGTGGGAGCACATGAACCAAAAAATTTGGAAGATGCAATCCAAAAGGCACTAAAATTTGATATGCACCCAACAAAGGATAGGTCTAAGAACCATGCACCGAACACACATTCTAGGCATTGTGAAAAAGGAAGAAATCACTCCAAGGAATCCTAGAAAAGTGAATTATGTTACCATTGCAAGGAACCATGGGAACGTGCCCATAAATGTGAAGAACTAAAAAGAAAAAAATTATGTTTTTATTGCAAGGAAAGTTGGGAACCAAGATATATATGTGGAAAGAGAAGCTAAGTTCAAAGAATGGATGCCACACTTGATAAGGAAGTAAAGGGAAGGATGAACAAGAGATCTAAACATAATGAAGAGAGTAATGAAGATGCAAAACACTGACAAGAAATAGATGAGCTACAAATTTAATGATGATAAAATTATAATAATTAGTGAATCAAATTACCTCCTAATTAGCCCCCCTTGATGGGTGTCATGTGCTGCCATCAAGGCTGAGAGGACCAAAGTTTCACTCAAGAAAAAGATTTCCATCTAAGTAGATCACCTTAATGGATGCCAAAGTGTTGCTGTCAAGGCCAAGAGGGCCAAAGTTTCACGCTTGGACTTAGATTGGGAGAAGAATGCTAAGATGGACATCTAATTAGACCACCTTGACGGAATGGTAGAATATTTCCATCAGGGCCATGGGGGCCAAAGTTTTGCTCTTGGGCTTAGATTGGTCAAGTTAAGAAAATTTGACATCATGTCAACTAAATTCAATTAAGAATCTACCAAGTAGACCACCTAATTGGATGATTGATGTCTTCCATTAAGGCCAAGGGAGCCAGAGTTTTGCTCTTGTACTTGGTAGGATATTGGTTTAGAACTAGTTCATCATGACTCATCTTTTCTTTGGAGATATTATATACATGTGCATGTTAACAATTACTTGTTCTTGCAGGATTCATGATCAATAAAATGAACTAGGGAAGTATATTTTGTAAATCATTCCCTTTACTCTACTTCATTGTGAGGAATAAGTTATAAAGTATCAATAAAGAATATATGATGTGTCTGCATTGTGTATGCTTCATGCCTTCATCTGTCTGCATTGTGTCTACTTCATGTTTTCATTCATTAAAGATGTATATCTCATAAATCTTCTAGGTCTTTTTTATGTAAATATGTTTCGTGTCTATGAGGAGCTTGTGTATGAAGGATATTGCTTGAGGATAAGCAATTTTGAGAAAGGGAGACTATCATGACCCCTCCTAAAAGGGAATCCTACAATTATAACTAAATAAAATTATATAATAATAGTTCATTATATGATTAAAATATATACGATTATCACAAAAGATAAATATTTATAGTCTATTTATTTTACTTAATTACTTAATAATAATATAAGTTTATAATAATAATAACATTATTAGTAATATACATTAATGTATATATATTATAAACATTTAAATATAAATCCAATAAACAAATACATACTAACTTAAAATCATTGCACAAATCTATACAAATATAATTAATTATACATAAACCTACCTACGGATGGAGCATAATCAAAGGACACATCCATTCAAAGATACAGGTAGTGGTATTTATGTGGAGATAAAAGATGGTACAGAGGGCATCACCACAGAATCATGAGATCATTATCGCTGAGTTGTGAGCAGCAAGAAATCACATTAACTGAATCATGTGGGCATAAAGAAAAGACTGAAACAAATTAGAAAGGGAGGTATGAACATCACCATCATATTCAAATTGGCATAAAGCATGACCGCATTTCATATTGGTAAAAGCAAAGGTGGAATATCCCATTCATAAGAACGACATCCCATTGGTGAAAGTCATGACAAGTACAAAGAACAACACATTAAATATTCCACTCACAAATACAGACATTGAGTGAGGATGGAGGAGAAAAGAAGTCAAGCAAAAGTATTAAACATCCAAGATTAAGCCTCACATCATCACTGCTAAAGCAAGATGTGGATTGAAAGGAGAGGAATGTATTGAGTTTTGTGAATTTTGCCGATACAAATGAAAAGATTAAAACATACTCACAAAGACTGAAACATATAATATTGGAAGTCACAATGATTTTTGGGAGCAATTAACAGAGGTCAAATTTATAGGAAGATCGATGTGAAGAGAGTGTTAAGTTGGTAAGTTGAAATATAATTAAAAGAGAATCTAATTTAAAATATCCTTTGTCTAATATAAAGTTATTATATATATATATAGATACAAGAATTTGGATATTCTTGAAAATAAATAAAAATTCTATATATTTCCAAGTATAGAACAAACACTTGGAGTCATTCATAAGACTTTAAATTGGAAATGAAGAGTGATTTAAAAGTCATCCAAAATGGGACATTACAGTCAATCAATTATTGAATGCTAATCATGAGATGACTAGGAAGGTGGAAGAGATTGCAAATATGAGATATGAGAATAATCAACTGAAATATGAATTGAGAGCTGAGAAGGAAATTATTGAAAAGATGAAAAAACCTAAGGAGGCCATAAGACTACTTGATGAATAGATGCAAACACAAAGAAGAGCTCATTACATTACTAGACTAGCTAGTATCGAGTTCACATCATCTACTAAGTAAGGAGAGTTGTCAAAGCATGGAGAAAAAAGGAATGTTAAGAATAAGAAGCCTACATGCTATCACTGTAGAATATCAAGTCATACAACACACATTTGCAGAAGCAAAATTGGAAATTCAAATTCTAAACCTAAATTCAATGATAATTGTTTCAATTGCAACAAGCATGGACATCAAACACATGAATGTAGATAAAAAACTAGTAAGACACAAGCTACATCTAGATTTGAAGGCTATTATGACACATGTAAGAAGTATGGCCATAAAGCACAAGATTTCATATCTAAAGAAAAGAAAAATTGGACACCTAAAATTCAAGGCAAATCAAAGCACCTAGGCAAGGTTTTACCATAAATTGGGTCAATTGTCAATTTTGTGGAAAGTATGGACACTTTACAGTAAATTATGCAAGGATACATCTTAGAGGAAGATCAAGAAATTGGAGAAATTTTGGACTAATATGTTTTAATTGTTTGAAGGTTAGTTACCTAAGCAGAGACTATACAAATCAAGCACCAACACCTAATGTTGAAGAGAAAAATGGTAAAGCAAAGATCAATATTGAAGAAGTGAGAATTCAAATAAATCAAACCTGGAAAAAGAAAACTGAAGTATAAAATACTACAAATGGTGAAGTTGTGATCACCCAATCCAATGGATTAGAAGATTCCCCTATCTTAAACTAAGCACAGTATGTATGGTAATGTACTTTGAATCACTATATCATACATCAGTTCCTAAGATAATATGCATGAAAGTCCAAATCAACATGTTGATGGATGCAAAAGGATAAAGTTTGAAGTTTAAATTGGATAAGGTATTTTGATGTTGAGTTAATGAGTTAATGATGGTCGAGCACCAGTACTGAAGGATAAAAGTGTTATGTGGCCAAGTGTGATTGTTGTTGAAAGAGGGAGATTGTTGAGAATAGATTGAAGAAGACTTAAAGAGGGAGATTGTTGAGAACATACAAGTATGATCAATATGTCTCAATCATTATTTTGTCACTGATGTCAAACCTGCTATTTGCTGGTAAGACAATTGCTTATGTGATTTAAGTACTATCACTTAGTTGATTGATGAAGAGGACTTGATCAAAAGATGTAACAATAACACCTAGAGGAAAGGTTGAGTTATGATTATGTAAAGAAGTACAAAATCAGTTAAGATAGTGGTAACATGATGTATTGATACTCTACTTAAGGTTACAAAGGATGGTTACACTAAGAATGTTTAGAAGAACAAGTTACACAAAGTTTGTCTACAAAGCTTGACTGAGTGGATAGTATGTGTCAAGCAAAGTCAGTGCAAGCTGAGCAGAAAATTAGTTGGAGCTGAGTAAAAGTTTATTCTAATGTATGCCGAGCAAAACAATGGATGCCAAATAAAGTTTAGTTGATGCCAAACACCAGTAAACTTTAGTTCATGCTAAGTAATTTCACAGAGGATATTGAGCAATGTAGTATGTGCCAATCATCAAAAGTCAGATAGTGTTGAGTAGCTGCATTATTTAAAAGATCATGAATTCAATGAATCTAAGTCAACAAGTTTATTTTCTTGGATTGTGTGAACTAGGTGGACAATAAGATTGATGAGCTGGTGGCACAAAATTCAAGGTAAACCATTTTTAGGTGAATTCAAAGAGGATTCAAAGAGAAGTTTCTAAAAGAAATATGGAATGTGGGATAGATTCATTATATCCTACCTAATCCATCCTAACCCTAAATTGGACGATAGAAAATGAGTGGCAAAAGATCTTAATTTTCTATTCATAAGAATGACTAGTCAGAAGTAAAGGTTGTCATGTGTGAGAACCTAAGGAAGACAATGAGTCAAGGGTTTTGCTTCACCAAGTGACCTAAGAAAAGAGTCTACATTGGCATGTTAAGCAAGAAGGCTTAAGGGTATGAGTGCTTGAAGGGTGAATAAGCTATCTAGCTAAAATGTATGAAGGCCAAGAAGAATGCAGGACTAAAATAGTGATTTGTAATCTACAAATGAAGTTGTAAGTTGTTATAAGATCAAGTCTTACTATTACTCTCTAATAATTGTATCAGTCTAGGGTAAATCCTCTGGATTAAGGTTGACCTAGCAGTCATTTGTAAATCCTTTAACTGGGTGACATTCCAAGTGAATGGTCTAAATTCATCTAACAAGGCTCACTCCTAATAGGGTGATTGAAATCCTTTAATAGAGTCACATTTAACAGTGTGTATTGTAACCTTTAATAGGGTTGGCCTTTCATAGGGCATCATTTCAGAAGAGTGAAAAAGAGTACCATGTTATTGGTGGTTTTTCCCAAATTGGGTTTCCACATAAATCATTGTGTCAAGTGTGTTGATAAATTTGTTGAGTTTCATGTTTACATTTCTACAAGTTGATTTGACAGTAACCTACATGTTTTAAGTGATTGCATAATCTTATGGATGCATGCATGAAGATAAATGTTTCATGAGCTCACTAAGCTATGAAAAGTTTTATTTATACATCTAGACCTTGAATAACTGATTCACCCCCCTCTCAGTTATTCTCAAGTATTCCAATAATTTCTAGTATGGATCAAGTTGTGGTACTAGCCAAGTTGAATGAAGTGTGAAGGGTGTTTGTCAAGCTTTACAGAGATGGTTGAGACAGTTGTAGTGCACCCATTTTTATGTATGAAACATTAATGGGGCCCTAAACTTGAATTTTTGCACTATATATTAATTTTTTTGAGTCATTTTGATCACATAGCATTTGAGATTTCTAAAAAGCACATTTATTTTGAGAATCTAAGAGCATTTGAGCAAGGTTTGTGATAGATTTGTTGCATGCCTTTTATTGTAGAAGCAAGTTGTGTGCAGTTGTGTTGAGGCTAAGATGCACAATAGTTTTTTTATCAAACCCTACATTGAAGAAATGACATCAGGTACATCATCATCTAAGAAGAAGAAGTAATTATAGATTAGTATTGATCAATTAGTGAAAAATGATGCATGTTCCCCACCCAAATTTAGAGCTTATCTTGAAATTATGATGAAGGGTGATTCTTTGGGTACCCTATCATCAATTCCACCTACGGTTAACATGATTCACAATGTGAGATCATGTTATATGTGCAAGATAGGTGAAGTAGGAGATTTTGAGTTGAGGAATGCATATGATAAATTGTGTGAGAATGGAAGACTAAAGGACAAACATAAGATTGTTGCTGAGAAAGGGTTAACACATGCCTTAAACTTTCCAACATATTTCAAGGTTTAATGGATCAAAGTTGTTTTGAGTCATTTTCATGATATGAAGTTACGGTTGGAGAATGGACTAGTAAACATTACAAAGTAGATTATTCACCATGTTACAAGTACCCTATTATAGATAGGGTTAAGAACATTTACTATCAAGGGAGAGAAGTAATTGAAGCCAACATACTAGCTAAATGGAACAAAAGAAGAATGCCAATATCTACCATTAAAGATGTTGAGATTGCCTTCACTCTTAGAGTCATTGTCCACAAATTTTATTAGTCAAGCTGACCTAATAGTGTGTCATGTGTTGTTGTTGACATAACATAGAATATTGTCAAGAAGAATCACAAATATGACCTAGCTGACTTATAATTGAAATAATTGGCAGACAATTTGGATACCATTAGGAAGACAAAGAACAATATGTGAAAATTTGGTTCTTTGATTGTTTTTGTTTTATTTTATGTGCAAAACATGTTCCCCACCATTGTTGATGTTAACTAGGATAAGACAATACTTGTTACCCACTAGATTATCAACTTTATTAGTTAGATGGGTGATAATTTTGAAATTTTATTGATGGTTACTTTGAAGAATTTAAGAGGAAAATGAAGAATAGGTCTAGGATAAAATAATCCCTAGTAGACAAATAGTATGATGATATATGTTTCTTGATGGACATGAATTTTACCTATACACAAGCAATTCTACCTAGGGTTGCATGGTTGAGACCATTACCTTATGAGGTTAATATTGATGAAGTAACTACAACTATCATAGCTTTGTTGGGAAAGGAAGTGGATAAGAATGTTGAGCCATTCAACAGGTATAAATCAACAAAGGTAAAGATCACTATTCAAATTAATGCACCTAAGCTAAATAAGAAGAGGAAGGTCATGATTGAGAACTTGGGAAAATTTTTGAGAGGAGTCATGTAAGAGATGCCTTGTAGATTATAGAAGAAAAAGGAGAGGACATAGCAAGTAGTGATGATGATGAGGAAGAAGATGTAGAGGAAAAATTTAAGGAGATAGTGGCTGTTGAGCCACATGCTAGAAAAGAGAAGAAAATTGTCATTGCAGAGCCTAAGATGAAGAGAAACCTTAAGAAGGTTGTAACAAAACCTACACTTTTTGGAAATATGGCTAAGTAGGACAAGTTAGAGTTGTCATTTATGACAACATATATCTTATGATAATAAGGCAATATGTATAATTGAAGACTCCAAAGAAATTGTCTAAGCTATGTCAGATAGTTATCTAGTAGAGTAGGAAAATTTTTGTTGTGTATAGAGGACAAAGTGATATTTAGCACATGCATGGTTAAGGATAGGTAGTATAGTATGTGCAAGTCTATACAGATAATATAGAAGGAGTTATGCAATAAACACTAGTAAAGGAAATGAACATAGTAGAAAAAAACATGACAGAGAAAAGTGAATTATAGGTTAATGAATTATTTTGTTTACAAAATAATTACTTAACTAATTAGGGATGACATCCTAGATGTTAACCCTAAGTTAGCAAGAATTAGTTTTGTCTTTTTCCAAGCATGTGAAAGCTTGAAGGCTGATTGGGCAAGTTTTGTGAAATGTAAAGACATAAAGGAAAGATTGTATTATGTGAAGTAGTGTGTATGAAACACATTATATGTGAAGTGATATGTAAACTATATGATGTGAACTCTGATGTAAGATCACAGGTATGTGATGATAAGTGAAAGTAAAGATCAAATATTGAAGATATTAGTAGTAAGAGGTTTTTTATTTATCTCTTTTTGTATAAAGGAACTGTATTGTATAATTACATGTTTGGGTAGTGGGCTCATCTTGCATACATTTTGTAATTGTTGAAGCAACTCCTAATAGGGTTGGGTCTTTTAACAAGGCCTAGTCCTCTAACAAGGACCATGGCACTATATGTATTTAATAGAGTCCTAACAAGGTCAACATCCTTAAAATTATACTTTTGTTTAGTGGACCATTTTGTGGGTACCATCCCCACTGGGCTTTTCCCTTGGAAAAGGTTTCCCTCATTAACAAAATATGGTGTTATGAGTTCTCTTTGTGTATGGTTATTATTATTGTTCAACATTGTTAGTTTACTTTCATATGCATGTTATAAAGTAATTAACAATATTCAGTTCTATACAAAAGTTTGTAGAATACTGATTCACCCCACTCTTAGTATTACCTATTTATAACAATTGGTATAAGAGCCCAATTGCTCTAAAGAGGCTTAACATCTTGAGTTAGATCCCTATGAATACTGAACAATTACAAAGGAATCTTGAAGAAGCCCTTGAAAAAATTGATCTTCTTACTAAAGAAAGAGATAATCTGAAAGAAAGGTATGAAGATGCAAAAGATTACATTGGGAAATTGAAAGACAAGTTTGATCATCTCAAATCTAGAAAAGAACCTAGAGAGAAGACGACAAATAGTGATGAGATAGCAACCTTAAAGAAAGAAAATGAGATTCTGAAGCATGAGTTGAAGATTTTTGAACTAAAGCTATGTATGAAGAAAGATGATAGCAAGATTGAATTAGATGTGAAATTTGAAAATGCAGATCTAAGATCCCATCTTACAAAAGTGAGATTTGAACTTGACTCCATCATAATAGAGCATCCAAAACTTGAGAAATACCATACTATTGTGAAAGGAGAACTAACCCAGGATGTGCAATAGTTAGAGAAGTTATATTCTAGTAATGAGGAAATTGATGAGCAAGTATATTATTAGAGATCTTCCTATGATAAGACTAGTCTTGGATATTTCATTAGAGAAAAATCAGTAAAGAAATCTAAAGCAAGAAAGGAACCAGATCTAGTTGTTGAAATCCTTAAACCTTAGAAGATTGATCTGTTACTATTTTTATCACTATGCAAAAATGGATAGAAATGTTGACCATTCTTTTCTTTAGGGTGGTGGCCATATTTTAGGTTCTTCTATTGGTTCATTAAATACCATGCATGCATGAAGGGGATACGTAAAATGTTTGACCATGTTTTATCTTTTATACCCTTAGGTTTTCTAACCTTCTGAATATGCATGTCTTATGCTTATGAGTAAGCTTTATTAAAACCTTTTAAGCTTCTACAGGTTATATTTTATGTTACAAATTCCTGAGTCATGAAAGCCCTTGATCTTTCAGTAGATCAAGGGTCATCATTATCTTTGTGGAGTTACAAGGTCATTACTTATAGCGACATCACAATAAATAGACACCTATTTTGTGGGCCTTGTTTTGACTTTCAAGAGAGAGGATCATGCATCTTCCCAATTGTTTGATCAAAGATAGATTAGTGGTCATCATTTTGTCACTAACCAAAGAAGCAAGGATGTTATCCATAGTGACAAAGAGATGATGCAACACGTGGATAGGGTAGGACCAACTCATGAGAGAAGTTGTAGAAGGGTGTTGTTAGTACGAGGCTCCAGATGTCAAGTTTTTAATTTTCTACATATGTGAAGCAGAAGGAAGAGATCACTCAGCCATAAGCCATCAGATCAAAAGGAGATCTACGATTGTCACTATATCATCAATGGAAGTTGTACGATCAATAATTATAGTGATAAATTGATAGACACACATGTTGACAAGTGGGCCAACTTGTTTGAAGAGTTAGGCATAACAATCAACATAACATGGAGGACAATAGATCTTAGAGCAGATGTGTGGCCATCTTCTTGTCTCTATAAAAAGATGGAGGTTTTTTATCTATAGCAAGATAGTGACAACAAGACACGTGTCCAAGTGGGGCCAGATTAAAGCTTAAGACACATAGTAAGAAAGGAGTCAAAGAAAACCTATGATGTGGTAGTACCTGATTGGATGATCATTTTGACTATGCCAAGCAAAATTCAATTCATTGTGACCATTAGATCTTAGTAGATCAAGGGTTGTCATTGTGTAGAACTGCATAATTTTTACCTATAGCGACATAAGGACAATGTGACATGTGGTAGGATTTACCTTCATAGGGAGTTGCTGTAGGTTGCTATTAGTAAGAAGTTCTAGCTATCAAGTTTTATTTGCCACGAGTATAAACATAGTGTAGACAAGATATTGAGCTAGGACTGTCAGATCAAAGGGAGATCTAGGATTTATTTCTTTGTCCCTAACAAAAGATGCACGATGAATACTCATAGTGAGATAGTGATAATAGGACATGTGTCCTACAAGGCCCAACATAGTTATGATGTAGTTATTGTTTTCCATCGTTAGATTAAAGGTTGATTGAGGGTTGTCATTATGTCACTAACCAAAGAAGCAAGAAGGTTACATAAAGAGAAATAACGGGAGGGGGATATGTGGTGTAGGTGGCCCAATTTCAAGCAAGTTTTAGGTTGAACCAATCAAGTGTTGACATGTGGCATGGATTGTAAGATCATAACATCATGTCATCGCAAGTCAACTTGGTCATAATGGAAATATAGCTACAAGGATGCAAAAAGGTGGTGACCCAACCTATTAAATAATAGCACGTGGCTCTCACTAGGCAGTTAGTTAAGAGTTTGACCAAAGGTAGTGGAAAATAATAGGTTTAAGTTGTAGAGATAGAACAAGGAAATACAAAGATCTGATCTTGAATAAAGTAGAGCAAGAAGTTTGAAAGAAAAGATCAGATGTTTCAAATAGCCCCAGAGAAGAAATGGATGTGGTAAGAGTAGTTGAAGATATCATGACTCTATCAACTGATGTAGTTGATGAATTTCATGACGAAAGGTAACAAAGAAAAACAAAATCAGTTAAAGAATTCCTACAACAAGTACCACCTACCAAATTTCATGACCATCTTCCTAGTTTAACCTGAATACAAGAAATGCAAAATTTAACTTTTTGAAAACATCTCTATATTATGTATTCTTCCAATAGTCTTTTGACATGTGCCCACACATCTGAAGCTGGTTGCAATCCTTATCTTTATAAGGACTTCCAAGATGTATAAAAGTAGCTAGAATTTTGAAGTTTTGATTCAAAAATAATGCTATTGAGACTTCTTAAGAATCCTTCATGCTTTCTCTACAGATTACTTTACTTTACAGTTAGTCTATATGAATGTTGTGGAATGACCTTTGAAATATAAGTAAAGGAGTAATTCAAGAGCCCTTCTTTTGTCTTTTTCTAATTAGTTTACTAATTTGATAGGACTCCCTATGATTAACTTTGAATCCCTAGGTTCTATCTTGGTTTTAGTTGCAAGTGAAGTTTTGGAATGTTTATACAAGTTGTAAGTCGTGAAATTGCACTTTATCTCAAATAGTTAACTATGAATGTTAGCACTCCCCTTAGCATATTGTCTTAAGTGCTTCCTTCTTATGAATTATTTATGTATGAGTTTTCCTAAGGTCAATATTTTGCTCATCTTAACTATTCATAATTGTTTCATCATGCCAAGCCATCAATATTTTCATCTCAATTTCAATGCATCACCCTTTTACATTTTAGCATTTACTTTCAAGTTATCTTCTATCCCTTTCCCTCTTAGGTTAAATTTTCTATTTGAAGAAGTAAATAGGTCAAATATCATAAGGAACCAACTTATAACTTGGAGATTCACTCCTAACCTTGGTACTTCCCACTACCTAGGAGTATTTCCATGTTACTCAAAGTGACTGTATCTAGAATTATAATTTTTAGTTGAGACACAATGCTTAGAGATAACGTGGTCATAATGAGATTGAACCAAGTAAATGTAAAAAAAACCTAAAGTAGTTGAACAAGTAAGTCAACCTGAAAAATGTGACAAGCCTAAGCAAATAGAAAAAGTTGAACCACCAAAGGAGGTAAGGTATGAATTCAAAGGTAGATGATTCATATGTAATGAATTTGGTCATATAAGAGAGATTATATAGGTAATTCATTCAAACCTATTACTAATTTCTATTATTATAATTGTCATGGTTTTGATCATAAAGAAGTTGATTGTAAGAAACCTAAATTTGATAGTAATAATAGCAATAGTAGAATGTTTAGGGATACTAAACATGTAGGTAATGAAATAAGAAGATTCCAAGTAGATATAATTAAGGAGAAGTAGCTAATAGAATAAGGAGAAACATTGTGTGTTACAAGTGCAACAACTTTGGACACATTTCTAGGAATTGTAGAGCACCAGTTAATCAAAATGAACCTAATAAGAGGAGTACACATGTATGTCAGTTATGCAAAAATTTTGTTCACATTGTGAGATTTTAGAGAATGGATATGAGGAACATCAACATGAATCCAAATTTTAGAAGGAACAACAACATAGATGTCAGAAGGAATGATAACATCAACAACAATTAGAAAGATAAACTCATAGAACATGTTGAAGAATTAAAAGAATTATCTATAAAGGAAAAAGATCCATCAAGTTCACATGTGGTATTAGAAGAGCAATATTTTGATGCACCTAATGAGAGATTGAAACCATCAATTATATGTGATTCATCTTATTTGAATAGCATTTATCTATTGAAGATAGAGACCTAAATAGATGGAAAAAGAGTTAGAGATCAAGTTGGAAGTGGCACAGATAGTATGTGGTAAAACCAGTCAAGAGGAAGCTATGATTAATAGTGCATGTTATTTGGAGATCACATGAAGATGCACTAATGAAAACAAGGTTATTGGTTAATAGAGACATCTTTTTGCATATTGAGTAGTTGTGCAATTAATGTGCAGATTGTTTTGAAAAGATATAAGTCATGCGAGAAAGATTATGAGTATCATTCAACCATATGAAGTTCATGAGCATTCAAGAGCAATTTGACAACATAATTGAAGGAGATTTGAAGAGTTTTCAAGTGCAAAGAACATGCAGTCCTAGTTATGCATTTAAACAAGGTATTTTGCTCTTGACCAAGGATTTAATCTATGAATTGTGTGAAGAATTCAAGTATAGAGATGGATAAGTTATTAGTTCATAATGTGGAAGATGAAACCATACCCAAAATTAAGATAAACCTTGTTAAGTATGTGATTGATGACCCTAACACCGTGTTGTCAATAACACCTGAGAATGTCATTCATCTAGAAGATGTGGGAAGTTATCTAAGGAGTAAATTTGAGAATTGTTGTGGTCTCACAATGCAGACCCTATTTCTTCTAGGAATGGGGACCCCATAATAAATTTTTGCCAACTAGGCTCCTAGTTGGTACATTTTTGGACTCCTCTAAGAGTCTAGGTCAAACCCTAGTATCTAATTAAGTAAGTTCAAGGGACAAATATTGGAGGAAAAGTGAAGTTTTATTTAGCTTACATGTTCTTTAAGTGCACACTAGCGCACTTGCACTTAGTGTACGAGTGCACATTGCACCTCCTTCTGGAGATGTGCACATGCCACACATGCACACATGCATAGCTTTGGAGGGTGCACACCTGCAAAGGTACACACTCATAGAGGTGCACACTTACGAAGATGCACCCCCATGAAGGTTTGCATTGAGCCCAGGGTCTATATAAGACCCTAAACCCCCTACCTTCTCTTCATATTACTCCTCACCCCCTCCAAGAGTGCACCTTCACACAAATACAAACTTAGCTCGTTTGCCAAAAATCTCCTTTGCACACATTAATAAGAAACAAAGGTCAACTCCTTCAATGCAGATGCACACATGCACACCTCCATAAGGTGTGCATGTGTGCACCTTCTAACCTCTGCATACCAATACAAGACCTAATCTCATAAGCATTTAAGGAAGGTGTACACATGCACACCTTCCCTCATAAACCTAAACAAATAAAAAACAAAACTCTAAGGCACTATGGAAGTGTGGACATGCACACCTCCAGAAGGTGTACATGTGGAAACCTCTTTGCCCACGACTAAAGAAAAAAAAGCTTAAACTTCAACTCTCAGTCAACCCAAATTGCACTGTGCAGTGCACATGTGTGCATGTGCCCAGGTGCACAACTGCGTATAAAAGCCATTTCAGGGCTTAAAATAGTATACTAGTGCACTTGTAAAGGTGCATTAAGTGCACTGAACTACATTCTAGGGTATTTTGGGGGAATATAACTATTTTCTTTTATTTTGACCTAATTTGGAGATAATTAGGGTTTGTTTTAGGTCAAAATTTTAACTTTCTAGCTAATGATTATTTCTATTGTGTAGATAAGATGGCATCATAATCCTCTTCAATGGCAAAAAAGAAGGCTCCAAAACCAATTGTATTTAAGTACCAAGGAGCACTAAGGAAATCAAGGTTTCAAGATAGGCACAATGAGATCAAAGATACAAAATTAGGACACATTTACTGGAACACATTCCTCATAATATGCAACAATCCTAGAGAAAGATTTGCAATGGTGTCAATACTCATGCACTTAGGCCTTGTGAATGTAGCATCTCAACCAACATCAATTAAATCCTTAGAACTGATAATAATCCTTCTAGAACACTATGTATCCAAAGAAAAGGTCATCAAGAGTGTCATAGGAGAGATAGTCCTAGACCTTTGACCTGAAACATTGAGTAAGTGTTTCATCTCCCAAGGGCAGATCAATATTTGTATATTTCATATGATAGGGATGAAAGATGGTACAATGAAAATGAGAAGGCAACAAAGGAAATAGTTTAATCCTCCTTCCTAATTGACAGAACACCAATTGGTTGTAGAGTTAGTAAAGGTTATATAACAAGGGGGTATATGAAGGATGACATCAAATATGCAATTGTGCTTTTGAGCAGAGCTATGGGACTTCCTATAGCAAGACACCTTCAAACATGGATGGTCTACTTTATTGAAACCATCAGAATGACAAAGATGCCGATTGATTAGGATACCATCCTAAGTGACAACTTGGATGAGTAGTTAGTATCTGTCAAAGCCAATCCATACTTCTACATGACATCATACATGGTGTACTTGTTGGAAGCTAGAACCAAATATTACCCAGGCCTCTACAAAAAGGGAAGCATGAAGGATGTAGATGCTTGGTCCGATGTGGTATATCTATAATTGGTGAAGAAGAAGCTCCCACTATAAAGTGTGGAATACATGGTGGAAAATGATGATTTCATCTTCGTAATCATCACTTTGATTGAAGGTGATTATGCCAAAAGAATGCTAGTAGAGGTAGCAACCAGGGTCATAGAGATCGACGCCTACTAAATTCATTTCAAAACCTTCACCTATCTTAGGGTGACTAGTACTCTATTGTGTAAAAAGAAGATCCCAAGATACCCACATGATAGGCTCATCCCACTAGAGATTATACAACAACTCACTTTTGCATACAACATAGTGAGAAGATAATTTAAGAAGACATGGGTTTGGCCCATCACAATTGGTGCTTTTGAGATGAAGTAAAAAAAAGATATTGTTACCATTGACTCTAAGTGGGATCAATATCCCTTGAAATAATACAACTCCCCTTGCCCATAATTTGATAACATTAAGATGGTACAACACCTAGTAGGGAAAGAGTTTGTACGTGAAGATGCGTTGGAGGACCATTGGATGAATGTTGTAGATGACTATGATATCCATATAAGGGACTATTGTATGATGACTCCATATCTAGAAAAAAAGGTGCTGAAGATGAATATCCCTCTTAAGGCTATGGAAAAGGATATCGAAGATATCATGGATCCATTATACAATAGGTATAAAATCTTTGACTAACCCATAATGAATGCTAAGATTGGGAGGGATGAGAATGAAGATATAAATCATCAGGGTAGGCACATAGTCGAGCTAACAAAGGAATAGATCAAAAAACCATTCATATTAGATCCATTTCTACAGGCTATACACCTACAAGCTACAACACACCCAATTAAAGGTAAAGGTGTGAAAGTAATAGTACCAACCTTCCTTGCTCAATCCTTAGTAAGGTCAGAAATTGTACACCAACATGAGTCAGAGATTGAGTACTTTGAAGCTGATAAGGGGACAAAAAGGAAGAGAATATATTCTAAGGCATGGGAGAAAAAAAATCAAGCTCAAGAGTAGCAAGAATAGGTATAACCTCAACAATTTGAGCCTCAAGCCGAGTCTACACAAGAGCCAGCCCATGACCCATAAGCACCTCTACAGCCATGACATCCAGAGAAAAAATAGGTAGAAGAGTAGAGGGTTCCACTAGTAGCAACTCAAGAGGAAGAGGCCTCCCCCTCTTCTCCAAAGAAGGCAAGAACTGAATCAACTATGCTAGGAACACTGAGAAGGATATTAAAGAAGAAAAACACTCTATCGCCACAAGTGCCTAAGACCATCTTGGAAGTAGAGGATGAAGAACAAGGGGAGAAAATTGAAATTTTCCCCTTAAGAAAAATGGTCCACTTGGCTAGGGCTATAGAGGAAGAGAGGAGAAGAAGCTCCATAATGACACCTCCATCTACTCCAAGGGAGCCTATCTAGGTATCAACATTATAAGAGAGCAACAAAAATGGATAGATGATATGGAGGGTCAAGAAACTATTGTCTTCGACCTCTCTGACTTTGAATTCATGCCAATAGGCATTGAGATGGTGGCAGAGAAAATAAGAGATACTCCCACAAATGAACCCTTAAGAGAGGACTCAAATTAAATGCCACCTCTACCTGAAGGACCTCTAGGCATTCCACTAAAGGGAAATGAGAGCATCCCAGAATAATTCATCTGAGATTAGTATGCACATCCTGTATGCAATAGTTCCTTGTACAACATCTAATCAGCAAATACAAGTGCATACTACTATGCCATAAAAGCGAAAACAGACATAGTTGATTTCCCATAATTAAAACCTTAAAGGAATGTGATTGCAATTTATCGATCTAAAAAAAATTCAACAGCATTATGACATACAGATTATTACTCTACAATCATAGAACTAGAAGAATTAGACAGAATAGAGAACACAAATATACGTGGGGAAAACCTTTCCAGGTAAAAAACCCCACCCTCCAAACCATCAAGCTAATGTATTATTTAGTAACAAGTTACAATACATTTTCAACCTTCACATGGAGATTTACATCTTGCTCCATTCTAGAGAAAATCTGGCAGCATAACCCTGTGCAAATATCTTCTCATCTTACGCTTTCACTCTATTGCATTACAACATGCAATACCCATTTTATGAACATCTTAAGACCCAACAAAAGGCCCACAAAAGAGTCGGGCATTTTTCATGGCTCAACCACCAAGAACCATGCACAATGCCACATGTACATCCAATACCAAGAAAAGGGTGTCCATCCCTTGAATAGGCAATGACAGCTTGTCATAGAATCTGCCAAAAATAGCGGTCACAAGAGAAGTGTAAGGGAATCTGTCATACCAACCTATTTTTGGCATATTCTCTTACACACACCAACCACTCATTCTTGGGCGCCCAAATAGGCCTCATGTCATAAGATGCTCTTACACCTATCATAGCTCATTCCTTAAATAGCTCTTACGCATCATAGGAATTTGTCATAACCATTTCAGCCATGATCTCCTTCACACACTTCAAGATGCCGACACATGTAAGTGATCAACATGCCAACTAGACATGTACACTCACATTTACATATTATTTGCAAAAATACATTTTACAAAACAAATAATAATAATAATAGGAATTATACAAGGTTGAGACACCTTATTCCTAACATTCTCCCACTTGTCGAACACCTTGTAAGAGCAACAGGAACATAACAGGAACTAACTGCTATAGGCCGAAAGGCCCATAGACTCCGAACACCATCTGAACTTCTCAGTGCCCACTGGTTTCATTAATGCATCTGCAACATTCTTCACAGTATCTACCTTCTCCAAATTTACCTTTCCATCTTCCACCATATCTCTCACAAAGTGAAACTGCACATCAATGTGCTTCGTTCTGGCATGGAAAGTTGGATTCTTCGCAAGGAAAATAGCACTCTGACTATCACACCGAATAGTAATCTATTCTGCATCAACACCAACATCAGAACACAATCTCTTAAGCTAAATGGATTCCTTACAAGCATCAAAACCGATGAAACTATATCATCACAACCATCCATGAAACAACATAAATCATAACATATGCTCTCGTGCTCCAACTAGACACCTGTCCAAATAACACAAGAATAAGATCCATGCGATAACAAAGGCTACACACACTGTCACCACTCCATTGTGCTGATGAGCTACACAAAAGAATTAAAAATATCAACTTCTTAGCCCAACAAAACTATGAAGTCATCCTCTAGAAAACAAGATAAAACATCAGCCAGAACAACAACCAAACTAATTTTTCCAATCCAATTGATAAACCCATGAGATTGAAAATAGCATCCATAGTAAATGCTAACTCATCTAATCACCCATACCTCAAAGGTATCGAACACCAGAAACTCACGCCAACAACATAACCAACCCATAAACTGCAACCTCAAGGTCTATGTGCAAACCAGTCGATGAAGACCAAACACATACAAGAACTCCCACTGCATGGATAATGTCGAATCTAAAAAATCAAAAGCATACTGAGTCTACTGATCAGAACACAAAGAAAGTGAAACCATGTAGTACCAAGGACCATCCACAAAGATATGCAAAACCTGTAGCAAAAACACTGCAAGAAACATCTCTCTCATCCAATCTCCACAAATCTCCTATGTTCTCCACATCCAACAAAGACAAGAGATAAAGGAACCAGCTTGTCATCACCAAAAATAATGAAGTACAAGTGATAACAATTGACCATAAAAGAGTGACCACATAGCTCCAACAAATCTCAAAAAACAATGTTATGTGAACCCAAACATTTAAGAAGATAACCAAGACCAAAGAAAGAAGCTGCAAACCATGAGCATGTAGCATGTCCTTCTACAAGCACTTCTAAATGTCAACTGTTCCAAGTATGATCTCCTTCATAGCCCCAATAGAAAAGCCACAACTAAATCCAAAACTGTTCAACCTCAAGAGATCAAACATAACATGGTATCATAAATCTACATGGATGTAAGCCTCTCAAAGAAGATCAAACAAACTCCATTTCCCATTTCAGGAAATCAGCCCACTAACATCTCCTATTGTCATCATAAATGAAATTACACCTCAAGGAGATAATCATGTTATCCATCTCTCACAATGAATCCTCCAAAACCATCTAACTGCAGCTCAAGATTCACAAATATGAAAGAAAAGATAAAGCACCTGAAAGTAACATTGGGCAATACCTCTCAAGTGATAAACTGCCAAGTAGACCAAGAGCGAGGAATGAGAATGCTCCTCCAAGATATGCAAGTCACCCTGTGACTTATCTAAGAACAAACTCCTCATAGGTCTCTATTGAACTCACGTCCAACACAAGTGTAGGCTCCTCGGAATTTCAGCTGAAATCTCATCAAGAGTATACATCTCAACAACATGTCTCTCATCTCAAGAGAAATCTAGCCTCACCTAAGTCTCCAAGTATCCACAAGCACCTGTAATCAATCACTCCATGCAAAACTCCACTGCAACATAGCACTGTCATGAAGTATCAAGCAAATGATCAAAGTACTCAATACCAAGAAACTAAAACAAGATCAATGTCAAAGCTCCAACCATGGAATCAGGAACATAATCATGACATCATGATCTAAACCATCTCCTCCAAAGAGATAACATGCTTCATGTGATCATATCAAATAACTGTATCATGTCACAACTCTAAACTAGTAATAAAGAGAGAACCATGACATAAAAGCCACCATGATAACATATCAAATAAAAGCATAAACAACATCTATACCAAGGACTCCTTGAATCCTAAAGATGTCAACATCTCCAATCACATGAAGATACCATCTCCAACTAGTGAACCAACAAATATGAAAGACCCTTCTGCAACAACAAGATCTAAGGCATCCTCCAACATCTACAACACTAAAGAAGATCATCCACCACCATATGATGGAAAAAATACAGACACTGCTAAAGCTCCCACTGAAGCATGATACCAAGCTCTCTAAGCATATGACACACCATCTTCCAAAATTGAAAATCATCTAGGTCCACACATCACATTGGGTGAAACCAAGATCTCCACACTAAGGAAATTCACCATGCTTTAGAACTCCATAACTGACTATCCAAGTACTCAAATATCATCCATCCTCTCATATCAAAGCAACCACACAAATGCACAAGTGACCACAAACAAGGTCAGCTAACAAGTCTGTACCAACACTGAATCAAATCTAGTGGATATAGACAATCCACATCCAAGTTATCCCACTGCAATTAAATGGGCAGCCTACCCACCTGACTACATAACTTGTAGATCCATTCATTGCAACATGCAAACCCACTATCACATTAGTGACATATACAAATGGGATCAAAGAGAATAATCATGTAGACAACATGACTCAAACACCAAATCAAACACAAATCTGATTTGCCAATTATGTCCACATTAAGCACCATAGTCCAGGAATCCAACAAAGCATCACCACAGAAATGCTGAGTGACTTATCACATACCATTATCTCTATGCAGAGAAAGAAAAACACCTCCTCTCACCATGCACAAAGAATGCATGCATGTAGAACTACAACCATCTCATCTAGTACCACTCTAAAGGAACAAGAGTCCAGAAAATAGCTCTTCAGTAGATATACAAAAAACCACAAGCTTTTTATTTCAACATGAAAAACTTGCAAAAACATTGTGTTGAAGAACACCCATGCACATCCACACCCACTTCTAATTTGGAAGACTCAAAGTCTGAATAAAATATAAAACAACTGAAGCGAGAATAATGGATTATCATAGATCAAAATCACCATAGATTTTTTAGGAAAATCTATAAACCCCTTGAATCCAATGAACAAGAATCCAAGCCATGCATGTATAAACATCCAAGAGGAAAACATAGTACTCGAACTTCAGGCCCACTTGTAGACCAATCCCACAACCACTACTAGTTCATGCATCTGAGAGAGAGAGACTATCCAGGAGCTTCCAAATCATCCAATGATCAACTCCATAGTCTCAATGCATTCCAGGTAACAAAAGAGACACCTTCAAATACCCATGCATCAAGAGTTATTCTGCTATCAACCAAGAGCTCCAGATCAATGTCATTTCAACAAGACCAGCTCCATTTTCTCTATCTTCACCATCCTTCAAGAAATGTCTGCTGTCTCCTAAAAGAATAAATCAACTGCAAGACTTCTACTCATCAAAGGATTTCTTTATCAGTTAATTTCTTCAAAACAAACTTCTTCAAGCTCTGCAAGCTAAGAAATCTTAATAGAAGAAATACCCAGAACCAAAAACTCTATGAATCCTCCCATGCAAACAACATGCAATTCACAAAAAATGGGCTCTGATACCAATTAAAGAGAAATGAGAGCATCCCAGAATAATTCATCTAAGATCAGTATGCACATCTTGTATGCAATAGTTCCTTGTACAACATCTAATCAGCAAATACAAGTGCATACTACTATCCCATAAAAGCGGAAACAGACATAGTTGATTTCACACAATTAAAATCTTAAAGGAAAGTGATTGCAATTTACCAATCTAAAAAAAATTCAGCAGCATTACGACATATAGATTATTACTCTACAATCATAGAACTAGAAGAATTAGACAGAATAGAGAACACAAATATACATGGGGAAAACCTTTCCAGGTAAAAAACCCCACCCTCCAAACCATCAAGCTAATGTATTATTTAGTAACAAGTTACAATACATTTTCAGCCTTCACATGGAGATTTACATCTTGCTCCATTCTAGAGAAAATCCGGCAGCATAACCCTGTGCAAATATTTTCTCATCTCACGTTTTCACTCTATTGCATTACAACATGCAATACCCATTTTATGAACATCTTAAGACCCAACAAAATGCCCACAAAAGAGTTGTGCATTTTTCATGGCTCAACCACCAAGAACCATGCACAATGCCACATGTATATCCAATAACAAGAAAAGGGTGTCCATCCCTTGAATAGGCAATGACATCTTGTCATAGAATCTGCCAAAAATAGTGATCACAAGAGAAGTGTAAGGGAATCTGTCATACCAACCTATTTTTGGCATATTCTCTTACACACACCAACCACTCATTCTTGGGCACCCAAATAGGCCTCATGTCATAAGATGCTCTTACACCTGTCATAGCTCATTCCTTAAATAGCTCTTACACATCATAGGAATCCGTCATAACCATTTCAACCATGATCTCCTTCACACACTTCAAGATGCCGACACATGTAAGTGATCAACATGCCAACTAGACATGTACACTCACATTTACATATTATTTGCTAAAATAAATTTTACAAAACAAATAATAATAAGAATAGGAATTATACAAGGTTGAGACACCTTATTCCTAACATCCACCACTACCATCTTATGATTTGGCATTTTTGGATAAAGGTTCAATGACTCCACTTCCTGATCCTACATAAGAAGAAGAACAAGTGATCGAGAAAGGGAAGCCCCAATAAATGCATGCCGATGAATTATATAAGGAGGGGAAAATAATTAATGAGCCTCAAAAAACTCCCTAGGGTACAAAGACTAGGGCCTTAGCATAACTAGACATAGAGACTCAAACTGAATATCTTTCTCAATAATAGAAGACTTCAGAGAGGAACGATAAGGGAAATGAGTCTATAATAGGACCAACCTTTTTAGTCAAGTACATGTCTCCCATGGGCACCACACTGACATGGCTAAAGAGGGAGGTTATGTTTTCCTAGAAAAGGTAGCTGGACCTTACAACCTTGGAGGGAATGAAGGAATTAATAAAAGAAATCAAGAAACCTGAGCCACCTATGAGTGATGTGCGAACATTGGCCTTCTTAATGAAGAACCAAGATCAAGACTTGCTAGCACATGTTGCCATTCCCCCTCTCCACACTAACACTATAGAACCAACTCCTTAAGATTACCATATCAAGGAGACCATGTTAGGAAGGCCCACAGTAGATACAAAAAAATTAATGATCACTACGGGCATGAAAGAGGTGTTTAGGCATATGGACCAGGATGAGTTTGAGATGATAACATAGTGGAAGCAAAATGAACTATTAAGAGGTTACTTACATGGAGTTATGGGTCCCATTGACTTGGAAAATCCATAAATTTCTCTTGTAGAAGCATTAGAGAAGAAGGGAGAAAGGATGTCACAATTAGATCCATTTTTGGAAGCATGTTAGGCATGGCAATTTTGAGGAGAAAGGTGTACATATAATACAAGGTAATTTGAACCTATTGCACCATGTCTAGTTCGGTGCCAACAAGTTGGTTTCTATAGTGGACCAAGATTTTGGGGGTAATGGATGAAGTTCACACCTAGGTAAATGACCTACATGCTCTGAAATCAATCAAAGGTCAAAGGTATCAAATTCTGATGGAGGTATATATGTTGAGGAGCTAGAGAAGCTCAACAAATGGATTAAAAAGATATCAGATGGCAATTAAGTAATGGAAGGATTACACATAGAGATCCAAAGACTTAAGGATTATACTCAAGAGTAATTTTTACAAGTGGAAAGGTACTACAACACCACATTCCTTGAGCTTTTTGAAGATGAGGCTAAGACCAAGCTTATTGTGATATAATCAGTGGTTCAAAAATTTTGAGGAACATTCAAGGATTCTTTGTTAGATGAAGACATAAGACAAGCATTTAAGAATGAAGAGGTATTGCTAGAGCTAGATACAAAGCTTGAAGATTTTGCAATAAATAGGATTGAAGTTAGTAATTACCAACAATTAGTAAATGATAAATAGGGGGCTTTGGATTTTCTAGAAGCTACCCAAGTGGCAAAAATAATAGAGAAGTTTAAGAGAAAATATCTAGGCATCATTTTGGTCTAAAGGGGAAGAAAACCTGGATGAAGGAAATTTAGTTTTGACACTTGGAAGAAATTTTGATTTTTCAAAACCTATCACCAAGTTGCATAGGTGCACTTTTCACAGAGGTGCATTGATAGTTTTGAGAAGAAATAGTGCATTGATGGTTAACTGCCAGTTCCTAATTTAGAGCCTTCCATGCACCAGAAATACATTTTGATGACAATTCAAGTCTAGAAGTCCGAGCTTCCATTTTTAGAGCTTCTAGAGACTTTTAGAACATCTTGTAGCTGCATTCTTTTTTATCTTCTCATTCTTTTAATCTTTTGTGTCATGTAAAGGCTCATGCACCCATTAATTGATATAAATGAGGGTGGAGACCTACTTAGCACCATTTAGAGAGTCAGTTTGTATATAATTAGATTTCTTTTATGATTTTTTTAGCATGAGTTGCATTTTAAGAACTCTCTTTCCTAAGACAAAGGGATGAGATGATTTCTTATAAATACATGGATGTAATTTGTAATCTATGCTATTATTTTGATGCAATAATATATGCTATTGGTGCTTTCATTCTAAATGTAGTTATTCTTGCCAAAGTGTGTTATTTTTGTGGATGCATGTTCATGAATAATAATGGAGCAAATGGTTTTATTGTGTTGTTATGACTGTGTCACCTTTTAGTTCTGGTGTTTTCCTTATGTCAATGAATTTCACTAATGTAATGAATTGGAGAAAGGATCACCTATTGTTCTTACATAACATCTTGTCTTGCATGAGTGCACTGTCTGTGGCCTTACGATTTGATAAGATGTAAAAAAATCATTTGGTTTATATTGAGTTCCCATCAATGATTGCATTAGTGGAGTTGAGGAAACATGACTCCTAATTTCATTGGTTTCCTACCTCGATCTTTTTGACTATTTAATTAGTAGATGTATTGTTACCATGGTTTATGTCTGTTAGGAATTTAACTTTCAAGTTATTTTCTTTAATCTGTCATTACTATTACTTTGTTATTTTCTTTTGTGACACTAGGTTAAAATTGGAATTCATATAGTTCCATTGGTAAATTGTATTCATCATAAAACATCAAATACCAAAAATATATCTCTTTTGTGGTTACTTTTTCAAACAAAAATAGATCAAATAGATTATCTGAAATTAGTTCGAACAAACAAAGGCCTCCTCATGAACATACACATTTATCTTCAATTAAGCAGATTTTAGTAGGTCACAAGATTTCCAGGAACCTTGAAGTTGATTCTTTATTAGCTTTTCAAGAGAGGAATTTTGAAGGATTCCTTCCATTCAACATCATGTAAAATGAAAGCTCAACAAGGATGTAGGTGAAGAACACATCTCTAAGGAATTTGATCATGTTTATAATCAAGACACAAGTTATCAAAAAGGATATGAATACTTGAAGGATAATGACCTAGTTAAGTTTCTATTTTATTATGAGTTTGATAATGAAGAGTGGACCAAGATATTATTAAGCATAATTCATGATGACAAGTTTTGACTAGGAGATAATGTGGTTGAAATCTCTGCTAACCTTATACATGAGGTCACTAGATTATGAAATGAGGGTAGTTTACTAGTGAATGAGAAGAATGTCAAGAAGTTAGTTCTTGACAACACTAAGTCAATTTACAATGGTAGAGGCACTGTGATAAGAAAGATCAAGCAACATGATGCCAAATTCTTAAGTAAAATCATAGCAACAAGGATGTGCTAAAACTCTTGAGAACATGATATGGAAGTTGGCTTTATACAAGCATCTTATAATATTTGTGTTGACAAAGAAAAAGTCAACTTGTGTGAGATCCTAAAAGCATAGTTGATAGAGAACCTGGAGATGATAAAGAAGGTTAAGAAAAGTTAGTTCAAGTTCCAATCCTTGATCACTCATATTTTTTCCACTTGATCAAGAGATTTCCATTCATGCAAGAATCAACCATAGTGAGAAGTGATAGGATTACAATGGAAAATATTTGTGAAATCTATAATAAACATGTTATCAAGAAGGTTAATGCTAGTGCTAATCTGATTGTGAGAACATATGAAACAAAGATGAGGGAAAGATTCAAAATTCAACCCTCTATGATAGAAAAGTACAAGGAAGAAATTTATTTTATGGTAAACATTAATTTACATATATTGAGGTTGTAGAGCCTAGAATGTTATATATTGAATCCTTAAGATATGAGATCATTGAAGTGGAAATAGAAGGATATGCCCAAGCTATTCTTAAAGTAGAGAAAGATGAGCAATTTGACAGATTGGGAATACATGATGACTGATGCAACCAACAAGCCAAGCCCAATTGGAGAAATCATCTAAGAAGAAAGTAGAGGTAGTTATGAAGAAGACTATGGAGCAAGCTGGAATGTCAGCTGAGAAAGAAAGCACAATTAGACAAAAAATCATTGGCATGAATCAAATTGGTCAACAAGGGATGATGTACATTACACTCTTGGCATTTGTAGGACCAACATATGAAATGAAAATGGCCACACATGCATCAAAAACACCTATTCCCCCCAATGCAATAGCCTTACATCAATAGGCACCCATCACACCTGCTACTCCATTGATGAAGGAATCAGAAGAAAAGGAAGTTGAAGTGGTTTAGGTGAAAATAAAATAAGTTAGACTGGCATAACTGAAGCAAGAGTCCCCTAATTCTACTAGGAAGAAAAGAATGAAGACAATGGAAATAGGACTCTACAAGAAACAAAAGGAAATAATGGCTAGTCTACCTAGAAAGAGGATGCAAGGTCAAATTGAGCCTTAAAAAGATATAGAGAAGAAATCAAAAGTTGTGCAATTAGGAAGGAAGGCCTGAAAGCCTAAGATTGAGAAGGTAAACAATAGAATCATTAAAGAAGGAAATTTTTTTTAGTTGAATAAGTTTTATCATCTATATACAGTGATTGGCAGATCAGAGATAGAAAACATTATTACTAGACGTACTATTTTGTTTAATAAGAAATTTGAGGATGTTAAGGATCAAATCCCAAAACACCTATATGAGAAGCTTGTTGAAAAGAGATTGTTTGGAAGTATGAAACCTATCATGGAAGAATCATTATTTTATCAATGATGTCAAATCTACTACTTGCTAGTGAGACAACTGATTTTTGGTCTGAATGCTATCATTTGTTTGATTGATGAAGAGGATTTGAAAATAAGATAACAAGAGCACCTAGAGAAAGGTTGAGTTATATGGTATATAAAAGGAGCACTAAGATCAAGTAGGAAATGGATGATGTGATGTATTGTTGATATACTTAAGGCTAAAGTAAATGGTTACTTAAGATAAGCAAAGAAGAAGTGTTTTCATAAAAAAGTGTCTACTAAGCCTAGCTAAGAAAATAGTGTAAGTTGAGCATATTCAGTATAGACCAAGCATAAATTAGTAGGTGTTGAGCATTAGAAACAATTTGTAGGAGTTGAGTGTTCTTAAAATACTATATGTGCTAAGCATCAGGAAAATAATAGTAGTGGCTGAGTAGGGAAGACATAGTAGATACCAAAGAACCCAGTGTTGGCCAAGCATCAGAAGACTGTTATTTGTTAGTGAACAATGTGGAAGCCAAGTAATAGTAAAACAAGTTAAAACAAGTTAAAACAAGTTAAAACAAAGATTTGACAAATCTAAGCTGAAAAAGTTGATTTCTTGAATCATGTGAAGTGTGTGGAAGATAAGCTTGATGAGCTAGTGCCACAGAATTCAAGGTGAACCATTTTGAAGTCAATTCAAAGAGTATTGGAGAGGAATTTTTTAGAAGGGAATAAAATGGAAATATGGGTAGATTCATTGAATCCTACCTAACCCTAAAATGGACAATTGTAGTTAAGCAAAAAAAGACCTAAATTCTTTTTATAAGGGCATACCATGCCAAAAGTAACAAGGTGTTATCAAGGAGAAATAGGTGTTTCTTCATATGGTGGTCAAAGGAATGAATTTGCAATTGGTATGTTGAGCAAGAATGCTTAAGGAGTTAAATGTTTGAAGGGTGCAAAAGCTATAAAAAATGAAGAGTATGAATGCCAAGAAGAATAGAGGACTAAACTAGAAATTTGTAATTTTCAAGTGAGTTGTATTTTATTATCATATCAAGTCCTACTATTACTTTCTAATAATTGTATTAGCCTGGCTAAATCCTCTGGATTAAGGTTGACCTAACATCCATTTGTAAATCCTTTAACTGGGTGACATTCTAATGGAATGTTCTAAAGTCCTCTAATAAGTCTCACTCCTAATAGGGTGATTGAAATCCTTTAACTAGGTCACGTTTAATAGTGTGCATTGTAACCTTTAACAGGGTTGGTTTTTAACAGGATATCACTTTAGAAGAGTGAAAATTGGTAGCATGTTACTGGTGGTTTTTCCCAAATTGGGTTTCCATAAAAAATCCTTCTATCAAAATGTATGAATGAGTTTGTGGTATTTCATGTTTACATTTCTACAAAGTTATTTTGACCTATGACAAAAATATGCAAATGTTTAAGGTATTGGATGATCTAGTGGATGCATGCATGATATGGTTTTATGGATATGAATATGTTAAGTACTAAAAAGTTTTAATTGTACATTTGGACCTTGGATAACTAATTCACCCTCCCTCCCAGTTATTCTAAACATTCCAGCAATTGATATCAGATCCAATTGCTTGTGACTGGACAGTTTGAAGGTACTAGAAGCAAAAATCAAGATGTACAGAAAGGAGGTGACCAAGTTCAATAGAGACAATTTTCCTACATGGAAAAGTTTGATGAAACCATATCTAAGGGGACTTGTAGATTATGCACAATCTACCATCACTGTTGACATGTTGATCCAACTAGAGCCCCTACTATTGGTGATCTAGAAAAGAGGAAAGAACACAATCAAGCAATGTTAGAGATTGCATATGCCCTAAGCTACTTAGAGTTTGATGACACCAAAAGATGTGGTATCACAAAGAAGATGTGGGATGTTATAAAAACAATTTATGGAGGAGATACAAATATTTTTAGAGCCAAAGTTGAAACTTTGATGAAATGATAATACAAGAAGGTGAGACCATAGTCCAATATTGTACAAGAGTCAAGGATATTGTTAATGCAATCATAGGAGAAAATGGAAGCATTGATGATGAGACTGTAATAAGAAGATTGTTGAGAACCTTTCTAACTATCTATGCTATTAGAGTCTCTGCAATTCAAGAAGTGAGGTGTGCCTAGTAGTTATCTAACTCTTGAAGGTTTGGTTGGTAGAGTCAATGCTTTTGAACTTTCTAATTTTGATAATTTCAAATCTAAGAGTATTGATTCAACTTTCAAAGCTAAACTGATACTAAAAGAACCTAAAGATAAAAAGAAGAAAAAGGTTAAGCATGTTTCTAGTGACAGTGAGATAGATGAAGATGATGTAGAAGAGCTGGAAGCATTGTGGGCTAGGAGATTTCATAGAGGCAAAGGAAAATACGAAGGTAAGTTACCAATCATGTGTTTCAATTTTAATAAGGTTGGTCATATTGCTGCAAGGTGTCCAGAGAATAAGAACAATAAAAGTGGAGACAAATACAGAGATAAAAGAGATGAGAACAACAAAGATTATAAATACAAAGGAAAAGAATCCTGCTATGTTGCTCAAGATGAATCAAATGAAGGATATGATGACCATAATGATGAAGTTGTGTATGTTGCTATGAAGGATAATTCTAATGAAGATGAGACAATTGCATTAGTGTCTTATGTGAACAAGATTGATAGATGGATCATTGAAAGTGAATTTTCACATCACATGACTCGAGACAAAATTAAGTTCATTACCCTTGAGTATAACAATGGAAATAATGTTAGATTTGGTAATGATGCACCTTTTCTGATAAAAGGAAAGGATAAATAAGATTGATCAAAAAGATCACGTGTGACAATGGTTACTATATAGAGGGAATTAACTATAATTTGTTGAGAGTGTCACAATTGAAAAGTTCAGGTTGTAAAGTTGAATTTGATAAAAAGAAGGCTAAGATCTATGACAGAGATGAAAAAGTAATTGGAGATAGAGATGAAACTAGTGGTAATCTATTTTATCTTGACATGAATGATGCTACTTCTATTGTTGTAGAATTTGATGATGTGTGGTTATGACACAAGAGGCTATGTCATGTTAATTTTGATAACTTAGTCAATATCAGTAACATAAAAAGAGTCACAAGTTTGCAAAACTTAAGAAACCTGATAATGTGATTTGCAAATAATGTCAAATAGGCAAGATGACAAAATCTAGTTTTAAAAGTAAGACTCATATCTCAAAATAAATTCTTGAATTAGTTCATACTGATTTATAAGGACCAATAGATATGAAAAGCTACAAAGGTGACAAGTACATTATCCTATTTGTTGATGATTATTCTGGGATGATGACAATTATGTTTTTGAAACAAAAATATGATGCTTTTCAAATGTTTAAGTGGTACTTGGCTAGAGTTGAAAAGGAGATTGACAAAAGCTTGAAATGTTTGAGACCTTATAGAGGTAGAGAATTTACATCAAATGAGTTTGAAATATTCTATAATGATAGAGGAATCAAGAGACATAATTTTGCACCTAAGACCCTTCCACAAAATGGGATTGTTGAAAGGAGGAACATATTAGTAATGGATTGTGCTAGATCACTAATGATGTAGAAGAATGTTGCTTTGATATATTGGAGAGAAGTTTTAAGTACAACAATCTATACCTTGAATTGAGTACAAGTGAAGATAGGTAAAAATTCCACACTTTTGAACTATGGTATGGATACTCACCCAATGTAAAAAATTTATGGTATTTAGAAGCAAGAGTTACATTCTTAAGGAAAAAAAAAATGGTAAATTTGATGAAAAAAGTGAAGAAGGTACAATCCTTGGTTATTCCACAAGAAGAAAAGCTTATAAGTGTTTAAATACTAATACTAGCAAAGTTGTAGAAAGTGCAAATGTAAAATTTGATGAATATATAGAGGTACATGAAGCTAAACCTAAGAAGGAACCTAAAGAGTACAAAACCTTTGAGTACTACTATAAAACATAAATGATGATGAAGTTGAGAACCAAGTTGTAAATCAACAACAATAGGTATGAGTGACTGCTGAGCCGCATACAATGGATACTAAGTTGCATTCAAGAATTGAGGTACCTTCAAGAGCCGAGTTACAATCAAAAGCTAGGGTACATTCTTATACTGAGATTAGTTTGCATGAAAGGAATGTTGAGTTACATGATAGAGAAGTGCACAATGATTCTAAGATTGAACTAAATGAAATATCTATTGCTGAAGAAAGGATAACATAGCTAAGACTATCAGAGTATGTGAGAAGGCATCACCCTGTTGGATAAATCATTGGAGATAAAGAAGATAGGCCAATGAAAAGGAATATATTGAGAAATGAAAAATGTTTTTAAAGCATGTATGAACCTAAGTCAGTGAAGGATGCATCAAAGAATAAAGACTAGAATCAAGCCATGAAAGAAGAAATTGATCAGATTGAGAAGAACAAAACTTGGACATTGGTACCCCAACTAGAGAACAAGAATGTTATTGGAACCAAGTGGGTATTTAGAAACAAATTGGATGAGAGTGGTGAAGTCACAAGGAATAAGGAAAAATTAGTTTGCAAAGGATATGGTCAAGAAGAGGGAATTGACTATGGAGAGACGTTCTCCCTAGTTGCCAGATTGAAAGGAGTGAGAACTCTACTTTCTTACTCTACATAAAAAGGTTTCAAAGTTTACCAAATGGATGTGAAGACAACATTTCTGAATGGTATACTAGAAAAGGATTTTTATATTGAACAACCTGAGGGATTTATTGATCCAAACAAAAGGAACATGGTATGCAGATTACATAAAGCTTTATATGGTTCAAAGCAAGCCCCAAGCACATGGTATGAAAGAATGCACAACCATCTTGTGAAGATTGGTTTTTAGAGAACTGATGACAATAAAAATTTATACTTGAAGATTAAAGGAGGTAAAAAAATTATACTAGCTGAAATATTTTTTGATGATATCATATTTGGAGGACAAAATGCATTATGTAAGACATTTGCAAATGAAATGAAGAAATAATTTGACATGTCTATGGTTGGTGAGATTAAGTTCTTTGTTGGAGTGCAAGTATATTAGATGAAGTATGGTATTTAAATTACTCCATCTAAGTATGTAAAAGAAATCTTGAAATTTTTTGGTATGGAGGATTCAAAAATAGTTAGTACTCCCATGGTGATAGGACATAAACTTTCCAGGACTGGTGATTCTATTGAAGTGAATCAAACATTGTATAGTTCTATGATTGGAAAGTTGCAATATATAGTGCATAACAAACCTGATATAGCACTAGCTATAGAGATTGTTGCAAGATTCTCTTCAAATCCTAAGGAGAATCACTTGATGGTTGTTAAAAGGATTATGAGATATCTAAAAGGAAAAAAAGATTATGGTCTATACTATAAGAAGAGCCATAAGTTTGAATTGAGAGCCTATATAAATGTTGATTGGGCTAGAAATATTGATGACAAAAAGAGTACAAGTGGTGGAGCATTTTTATTAGGAAAAAGATTAGTCTCATGGACTAGTAAGAAAAAAAATTGTATATCACAATCTAATATTGAAGTTGAATATGTGGCTGCTGTAGTGAATTGTACAAATGTGGTATGAATCAAAAAACTAGTCAAAGGAATGGAGGAAGAAATTACTAAACCTATGGTACTTTATTGTGACAATACAAGTGCTAGAAACATATCTAAGAACCCTATGATGCATATAAAGACAAAGCACATTACAATCAAGTATCATTACTTGAGAGAGCTAGTTCAAGATAAAGAAGTGAGAATGGAATAATAGAATATGTGAATACAAAAGAATAGATAGCTGATATATTCACAAAGGTTTTACCTAAGGATGCACATGAATATCTTAGAGGTAAACAAAGAGTGATGCCCCTATCTAAGGCTACTTGAGAAGTAAGAGTAGTGCCCTACATCAACTGAGTTGAATGTTGTACTTTGAAATTTGATGCAGTGGATCTTACTTTAGGACCTACCTAAAGTAATGAAGGAGTTGAATCATAAGATTTATAGTCACAAGTATGGTGATAGAGGGAGAACCTAAATTGATTATATCTACATGAGTATATGCCAAGTCTTTGGTATTATTGTCAAAGAGGGAGATAGATACTGAAAAATTAGATAAGGGAGATAGATATTGATAGATACTAAGAAATCACAAAGAGGAAGATATAATAGAGAGCTATACCTGAAACCTAAAGAATGTATTGAGGGAGATATTAGAAAGATTAGATATGAAAGAGAGACACATATTGATAGAGGGAGAGATTTCAAATACAAGGTATTAAGTTTCTTTTTTGGTATTATTGTTGGTATTGGTTTGCCATCAATGCCAAAGAGGAAGATTGTTGAAAAGTGATTGTTTTGAAGTATGAAATATACTATGGAACAATCATTATTTTCTTAATGATGTAAAATCCGCTACTTGCTAGTGAGAAAAATGCTTTTTGGTGTAAATGCTATCATTTGTTTGATTGATGAAGATGATTTGAAAATAAGATAACAAGAGCACCTAGAGAAAGGTTGAGTTATATGGTATATAAAAGGAGCACTAAAACCAAGTAAGACATGGATGATATGATATATTATTGATATAATTAAGGTTAAAGTGAATGGTTACTTAAGCTAAACAAAGAAGAAGTGTTTTCATAAAAAGTGTTTGTTAAGCCTAGTTGAGCAAATAGTGTAAACCAAGCAAATTTAGTGTAGGACAAGAACAAATCAGTAGGTGCTAAGCATCAAAAAAATCTGTAGGTACCAAGTTTTAGTAAAATACTATATGTTGCAAGCATCAAGAAAATAATAGTAGTGGCCAAGAAAGGAAGACTTAGTAGATGTTGAGCAATCTAGTGTTGGCCAAGCATCAAAAGACTATTATTGCTGAGTGAATAGTGTGGAAGCCGAGTGATAGTAAAATGAGTTAAATCAAATATTTGACCCACAAAGTTGATTTCTTGAATTATGTGAAGTGTGTGGAAGATAATCTTGATGAGTTGGAGACATGAAATTCAAAGTAAACTATTTTGAGGTGAATTCAAAGAGTATTAGAGAGGAAGTTTCTAGAAGGGAATAAAATAGAAAACTGGGTAGATTCAATGAATCCTACCTAATCCTAAAAAGGCTGATTGTGGTTAGTTGGCAAAAGGCCTAAATTCTCTTTATAAGGGGATACAATGTGTTATCAAGGAGCAAAAGGTGTTTCTTCATATGGTGGTTGAAGGAATGAATCTATAATTGGCATGTTTAGTAAGAAGGCTTAAGGAGTTGAATGTTTGAAGGGTGCAAAAGCTATCAGAGATGAAGAGTATGAATGCTAAGAAGAATAGAGGACTAAACTAGAAATTTTTAATTTGCAAGTGAGTTGTATTTTATTATCAGATCAAGTCCTGCTATTAGTTTCTAATAATTGTATCAGCTTAGATAAATCCTTTGGATTAAGGTTGACCTAACAATCATTTGTATATCCTTTAATTGGGTGACATTCTAATGAAATTTTCTAAAGTCCTCTAATAAGGCTCACTCCAAATAGGGTGATTTAAATCCTTTAACTAGGTCACATTTAACAGTGTGGATTGTAACCTTTAACAAGGTTGGCCTTTAACATGGCATCACTTTGGAAGAAGGAAAATTGGTAGCATGTCATTGGTGGTTTTTCCCAAATTGGGTTTCCACATAAAATCCTTGTGTCAAAAAGTATGAATGAGTTTGTGGTATTTCATGTTTACATTTCTACAAATTTATTTTGACCTAAGATAACAATATGAAAATGTAAGGTATTGGATGATCTAATGGATGCATGCACGATATAGTTATATGGATATGAATATGTTAAGTGCTGAAAAGTTTTATTTGTACATTTGGACCTTGGATAATTGATTCACCCCCCCCTCAGTTATTCTAAACATTCCAAAAATTGGTATCAGAGCCAAGTGCTTGTGAGTGGATAGCTTGAAGTTAATAGAAGAAAAATATCAAGATGTACAAAAAGGAGGTTCCCAAGATCAATAGAGACAATTTTCTAGAATGACAAAGTTGATGAAGCTACATCTAGGAGGATTGGAGATTATGCATAATCTACCATCATTGTTAAACATATTGATCCAGCTGGAGCCCCTACTGCCGATGATCTGAAAAAGAAGAAAGAACTCAATTAGGCAATGTTAGAGATTGCATCTTCCCTAAGCTACTCAAATTTTGATAACATCAAAGGATGTGGTATTGAAAAGAAGATGTGGGATGCTATACAAACAATTTATGGAGGAGATACAAATGTTTTGAGAGCCAAAGCTGAAAGTTTAAGAGGAAAGTTTGATGAAATGAGAATGCAAGAAGATGAGACCATAGTTTAGTATTGTACAAGAGTCAATGGTTTTCTTAATGCAATCAGATGAGAAAATGGAATCATTTATGATGAGACTATGATAAGAAAAGTGTTGAGAACCTTGTTGACTATCTATGCTATTAGAGTCTCTACAATTCAAGAACTGAGGTGTGCCCCTGGTAGTAATCTAACTCTTGAAGCTTTGGTTGGTAGATTCATTACTTTTGAACTTTCTAATTTTGAGAATTTCAAATATGAGAGTATTTATTCATCTTTCAAAGCTAAACTAACACTAAAAGAACCTAAAGGTAAGAAGAAGAAAATGGTTAAGCATGTTTGTAGTGAAAGTGGTACATATGAAGATGATGTAGAAGAGTTTGAAGAATTGCATGCTAGGATATTTTACAGATGAAAAGGAAAATACAAAGTTAATTTACCTATCATGTGTTTCAATTGTAATGAGGTTGGTCATATTGCTACAAGGTGTCTAGAGAAGAAGAATAATAAAAGTGGAGACAAACACTGAGGTAAAAGAGATGAGAACAACACATATTATAAAGAAAAAGGAAAGAAAGCCTATTACATTGTTAAAGAGGAATCAAATGAAGCATCTAATGCTCGTAATGATGAAGTTGTGTATGTTGCTATGAAGGATGATTTTGATGAAGATGAGGCAACTACATTAGTGTCTTATGTGAACAAGAGTGACAGATGGATCATTGATAGTGGATGTTCACATCACATGACTGAAGACAAAAGTAAGTTCATTATCATTGAGTATAAAAATTGAAATAGTGTTAGATTTGGTAATGATGCACCCTATTTGATAAAATGAAAAGGATCAATAAGATTGATAGAAAAGATCATGTGTTACAATGCTTACTATGTAGAAGGACTTCACTAAATTTTGTCGAATGTGTCACAATTGAATAGTTGAGGTTGTAAAGTTGAATTTGATAACAAGAAGGCTATGATCTATGAAAGATATGGAAAATAGATTATTTTGAAGTATGGAACCTATCATGGAACAATCATTATTTTTTCTATGATGTCAAATCTACTACTTGCTAGTGAGACAACTTCTTTTTGTTCAGAATGCTATCATTTGTTTGATTGATGTAGAGGATTTGAAAATAAGATAAAAAGAGTACCTAGAGAAAGGTTGAGTTATATGGTTTATAAAAGGAGCACTAAGACCAAGTAAGGCATGGATGATATGATGTATTTTTCATCTACTTAAGGCTAAAGTGAATGGTTACTTAAGTTAAGAAAAGAAGAAGTGTTTTGATAAAAAGTGTCTGCTAAGCCTAGGAAAGAAAATAGTGTAAGTCAAGAAAATTCAATGCATGCTAAGAAGAAATAAATAGATGCCAAGCATCAAAAAAATATGGAGGTGTTGAGTGTTAGTAAAACACTATATATGCTGAGCATTAGAAGACTGTTATTGCCAAGTGAATAGTGTTGAAGCTGAGTGGCAATAAAATGAGTTAAATAAATGATTTGATGAATCTGAGCCTAGAAAGTTGATTGCTTGTATTATGTGAAGCATGTGGAAGATAAGATTGATGAGTTGGAGGCACATAATTCAAGGTAAACCATTTTGAGGTGAACTCAAAGAGTATTGGAGAGGAAGTTGTTGAAAATGTAGTATAGACTAGGTGACTAGTTAAAGGATTTGACTGATGCACCTCTTAGGATGAATCAATCGCTGATCTTTGATCTGCAACTTAGTTTACTGAATGAGATTCCTTTAAAATAAAATGATCACCTAATAGTGATAGATAAGACTCTACTTTTCCTTATACTTCTTGTAGCCTTCTTAATTCACACTCATTTGCTTCTTTCTTTTTACACTTCAATGCATTGGATATGATAAAATGTATTACATATATACCAATCCAATAAATTAACTTCTGGAGTTGGCTACAAAACCAAATTCAATAATCTTCACTAAGTTAACTCACTACTGGAACTTGGGTCCTAAAGACCATTTGAGTGATGTTCTAATACTTTCCAACACTATTAACTCAATGTTAGTTGTCCATGAGTCACCATATTTTAAAATTTTCTCCTTGTATTTTTGAAGTCTTTCCTTCATCGCTCCATGTATTTGTCATCATCCAAAGTGTTGTGTAAATCCTGAAAGCTTCTTGTCATAGTCCCTTCTTTTGAACCACTTTGAACCTTAGTTCAAAGTAGTTCAACCAAAGGTTTTACACTAATGAGTTTTCTTGCAAGAAGTGTGTGCCCATCCATTAGAGTGTTCTTTTGAATCACTTTGAAGTACTTTGAACCTCGGTTCAAAATCATTCAATAGAAGAGTTGTCTTGGTAAAATTGGATTATGGTGTACAATGTGTCATCATTTTTCAAGGCATTGATGGTTATGTCGAAGAGCGATTATTTAAAGGATATTTTTATTCCCAATACAAAATCATCATTATGAGAAAAAGTGGAAAATTTGTGGCCAAAAAAGAGATTAGATGTTGCAATAAAGCTAATCATTATTGGTATAGCCAAAAAGGGGAATTATTAAATGAGATGGTCATATCACAAGGCTTTCGAATGTGCAATCTTTAACAAGGAGTAATTTGTCATTAATGCCCCATAATGAGCCTGTACTTCTGCACGTAAGTGCTTTTCCTTCTTAAAATGATCTTGGCTTTCTTTTTTTGTTTATCATGCGAAGAGTTGGAAGTTTGGAGAAGAAAATATTAAGGAAGGAAGGGAAAATTGTTGGTTTTCAACAAATTTCAGGTGAGAAACATAGAAATCTTTTTTTTTGTTTTGAAATCTCTGTGTTTTTCATGAAAATCAGTTTGAAGCCTTGTTATTTTGATTAAAGATGAAGTCGGTTTTGTATTTCTTTGGCAATGTTTTGAGCCTGGAATGTAGAAAGCCTGTCATAAGTGATACAAATTTAGAGGGTGTTCGGGTAGAGAATTTGTAAGAAAATTTCCTTGAGTATGCTGATAATTTGAAAGGATGCATGGAGGTTGTAACCAATGGACTACTTGAAGCTATAGCTTTTCCCCCATCTCTTTTGAGTCCTGAGTTGCTTCAAATGTTTATTGACCACTATGATGTTAGGAGTAAATTTATTGTAAACAAAGATGGTGAAATGGTAATCTCAATTTTGAGAGACACTATTGCTTCCATATTGCATCTGCCTAAGGGTACTTTTGCTGTATTCTCCCCTATTTAAGCCTAGGCCAAATATCAAGAAACTCCAAACTAATTTCACAATACCCTGGTTAGGAAATGGACTGAGACCATGTATGGTGGAGGTTCTAGGCTACCAAAAGTGATCACTAAAGATCACCTTAAACCTCATATCCATGACCTTATGGTGTTATTACATAGAGTCAAAGGCTCTACCAATGTTCTCCTCTTTGAGGAATGGATGTATAGATATATAGAAATTATTGTGAAGGGAGAATAGTGGATGGATTGGGTGGAGATTATCACTAGTTCACTAAGGATGCAACTTAAGCATGCCAAGGAGTCTAGGGAAAATTTCTATATGGATTCCTACTTGACTTATTATATTGCCTATGTTTGTGATCTTACCCCTCTTCCTCATGAATTCTGGAGTGAAGAAATAATAGTGTACCAATATTGCCCTCTGCTGCAAAAGGATAAAGTGTTGGAGAACTTTAGGAAGGTTCATTATGTGTTTATTGAAAATGTGCAAATGGCTTTAAAGAAAACACTAATGCCTAGGTTGTCTCCCAAAGGTCAAAGGTTAGTTCAACAATATGGAAGTTATTTTATACAATTTCCCAAGTTCACTTACTTAAGAATAGGCAGATTCAAAGAGGAACTTATAAAAATTCCTCGATATGCTCTGGATTGCTTTGTCATAGGTGAAATTTGTAGACAACTATTCTCTATTGTTAAGGATAATCTACCACATGAAGATTGGGAGACAAACTTCCCAATTAAGTCGGGTTCTCTGGTCTATAATAGTATGACTAACACCTCTGTTATTGGAAGCAATTTACTTGGATTCAATTTTGGTTACTATCATAGTAGAATAAACTTTGACAATAAGGGATATGTAGTTCAGATTCTTGGGCTTGTAGGCCACTCATCAGAAAGTACATAGTTAGAGGATTTATGGAAAGATTGTATGGATGAGGAGGAGGCTTTAAGGAGAGATCATTCAAGGTTAACACTTTAGCAATTCGATTCCCCGAGGTTGAAGTTCAAAATAGAGGGGGTCATTGAGGATGGCTTAGATATAGTTGAACTAGGCTAAGAAGAATCTCATGAATTGAAGTCATTGGTAGTAGATTGGAACTAGGATGAGGAGGAGGATATAAATCTAAGAGCTAGATTTATATTTACTTACATAGATGAATGGCTGAGGAAGCATAGCAAGAAAGCTATCAATGAACCCTCTTTAGGGGTGGTTTCCTTTTCTGAACCATCATCTTTTGACATCCCACTTTCCTCTCCTATTATAGGTAGTGAATTGGTTCAAGGTAGAAAAAGGAGGATGCCCATCCATACATAAAGTATGACTCTAAGGACCAGGTCCCAAGCTAAATCCAAGGCCCTTAAGCAACACAAAGTTCAAAGAAAGAAGATGTCAGCTCAAGGGAAAGATTCAACTGATGGTCTCAATTTCTCATATGGCACAAACGGTGATGTATAGTTCATCAAGGCTCCTAAGGTGGATCAACCAAAATTTATGACTCCCACTAGAGACCCTCAGGAAATTTCTATAGGTCCTGTTATCCGTACCTGGCTATCTAGCACAATCAACAAGAAAAGAAGTATGCAACCAGTTACATCACCTGTGAAAGACATTGTAACTAAATATGTTGCATGAGGTTGAAAGGTTAAGAAGTTGAAGATGAATGCCCACCTAACCAAGGACCCAGTGATTGGGAAGATAACTACTGAAATAGCCACATACAAGTAGAAAATAGAGTCTGGTGATATTGATGATGAAAGTTTCAAAATTACCTCGATTGAGTTAGGGACCATTAATAGAAGCACTAGTAATCACTTCTTCAAATTCTCTGCTAACCACATGCTAACTCAATCTAAGAAGGATAGCAAAGAGAAAAAGGAGCTTAAGGGCATGGTACATTTGACTATGGCTGCATATTTGATTCCTTGATGAATCTCAGTGCATTACCAGTTGTTCAAGCTCCCTAAGCTTTTGATCCAAATTCTATTGGAAGTCAACAACTGATGAAGAAAATGCAAAGAGGAAAGCTGCTAGTGGATGCCATGAAGGATTGGGTTAAAGTCATCATTAAAGAAGGTAATAAGTTTATTTTAGAATTCGTAAATGTATATGCCAAAGGGGAATCACTACTAGGAGAGATTCAAAATTTGATTCCTGGGTGGGAAGCAGAGCAAAGCCAGTGTTAGGAAATTATTTTTCAAGTAGCTAAGGTCAAGAAGTTTGGGGTGCTCAAGTTTTTGAATTAGAATCCTATGAAAAATGTAGATCCCTGCATGTTGTTTATCATGAAAAACAACATGAGTTGGAAGGAGTCAGTTTACAAGGAGACAATTAAAGAAGTGCAAAGCATTGAGAACAAAGTCACTGGAATGCATGAAGAACTCCTTAAAGATATGAAAGTAGTAAATCCAATAGGAATCCTATAGTTCAATGATGAGAATATGGATTCTAAGACACTAACTAAGAGCTTCAATGAAGCTATTGAGTAGATTAGGGATAATGAATCGCCCAGTGCCAATGACTTCACTGTGTTGGTGAATATTGAGTCAATGTTGAGTCTCAACAAGGATGTCATGCCATGTCAGAGTTTGAAGATAAAGGAGTTCAAATGGTAGAAGGATGCATGTAGGGTTAGGTTACTGAGTCTAAAAAATCTACATTCCCACACCCTATAGGAGTTCATGAACACTTTTAGGAGTTGGAAGCTAGTGCATTAGATGGTGGGTGAGGATGAGAAGATTGGTAGTGAGACTTGAGCAAGATAGTTGTTTAGTTACATTTTGACACCTATTTTATAACTACTTTCTTGTTCATAACTATTTCTTGTTTTAACTGAAATGGCTAGGTTTTGATGGAGGCCTTTCAAATTCTGTAATGGAACTATAAATGCTAGGGCATTGAACTGATTAAGTTTAGAAAGAGATAGCTAGAAACTCTGATAAGTAGATACTTTTACATAGTAATCAAAGGATACTTTATGGATGTTTTGCTTTTGAATGACTATGTTCATGAAGAAGGTTTGACATACATACATACATACATACATACATATATATATGTATATATGTATATATGTATATATATACATATATATATGTACATATATATATGTATATACACATATATGTATATACATATGTATATACATATGTATATATGTATATATATGTGTATATATATATGTGTATATATATATGTGTATATACATATGTATATATATGTATATATATGTATATACACATATATGTATATATATGTATATATGTGTAGATATATATACATATATATACATATAGATATGTATATATATCTACACATATATACATATACATATGTATATACATATATATATGTATATACATGTATATACATATATATATATGTATATACATGTATATATATACATACATATATATATATGTATATACATGTATATACATGTATACATGTATATACATATGTATAGATATATACATATATATATACATATACATATACATATATACATATATACATATGTATATACACATATATACATATATACATATGTATATACACATATATACATATGTATATACACATATATACATATACATATGTATATATATGTATATATGTGTAAATATATATACATATCTATATGTATATATGTGTAAATATATCTACATATCTATATGTATATATATGTATATATATCTACACATATATACATATATATACATATACATATGTACATACATATATACATATACATATGTATATACATATATACATATATATACATGTATATATGTATATATATATACATATATATATATATGTATATATATACATGTACATATATACATATATGTATATATGTACATGTATATATATACATATATGTATATATGTACATGTATATATATACATACATGTATATATGTATATATATACATATATACATGTATATACATATATATACATATATATACATATACATATACATATATATACATATATACATGTATATATATATATGTATATATGTGTATATATGTGTAGATATATACACATATCTATATGTATATATATATGTATATATATCTACACACATATACATATATATACATATATATATGTATATACATTTATATAGATATATATACATGTATATATGTATATATATATACAAATATATATACATGTATATATATACATATATATATACATATATATATATGTATATGTATATACATGTATATACATGTATACATATGTATACATATATACATGTATATACATGTATACATATGTATACATATATACATGTATACATACATATACATATGTATACATATATACATGTATACATACATATACATATATATACATATATACATATGTATATATATATGTATATATGTATATATATATATTTGTATATGTATATATACATATATATACATATATACATATATGTATATATGTATATATATGTATATGTATATGTATATATATATGTATATATACATATACAAATATATATATACATATATACATATATATATACATATGTATATATATATGTATGTATATATGTACATATATGTATAGATATATACATATGTATATATATTTACATATGTATATATATATATATATACATATGTATATATATTTACATATGTATATATATATATATACATATGTATATATATTTACATATGTATATATATATATATACATATGTATATATATGTATGTATATATATATATATACATACATACATACATACATACATACATACATACATACATATATATATATATATATCATCTTGAATTCAGCTTGGAAACTTGGTGTTCAAAGTGTTTAGACCACTGTTACTTTGTGAAGTCTGGTTTATTGGTTCAAGATATTTGATTGTTGTTCTTACTGTAAGTTCATTTCTATTAAGGTGTTTGAATGATTGATACCAGTTTATGGTGTTATTCATTCCTTTGAAGTAGATGTTTTGTGGAAGTATGGTTTGATGAATGTTTATTTTTGTTGTTTGTATCGATTCTTACCTCACTACCGAAGAGTAAGTGAGAGATCCTTATGTGGTTTTTGGTAAAAGTGCAAAGATAATTTTGAATTCATTGTGAATTTCATGAGGGAGCTGTACCTTCAAAATTTAGAGAGAAGATCAACTAACATGAGATTTTCTCAATTATTGTGGACATTTTGTAATTTCTGCACCTTAGGCATAGAGTGAATTTGTTAAAAAGTTGAAAGGACAATCTTTTCACCAACATGCAACAAACTCTAGCATTTGTTTGATAGTAGAGCTCAATCCACATTGATCACTCAGAGTAGCAGGAACTCAGTTACTACTAGATGACTTGGTGAATACTAAAGAACTTAGTAGACAGTGAAATGCTTGATTGACACTGAAATGCTCAGTTGACATTGCATGGCTCAATCAACACTACCTTCGATCACTTTGTTAACACTGTTAGCTTGGTAGACACTGATAAGCTTGTGTAGCACTATACTTTTCCTTAGATGCTTGATAGACATTGTAAAGCTCAACAAATAAATTTTTTTGTCTCAAATGCTCAGTAGAAATTATGAAGTTTGGCATGAACTATAATCTGAGTAATTGGCTTGGTAGCAATTAAAATACTTGGTTTCCACTGCTAGTAATATGATAAGCTTTGTAGCAACTATAGAGCTTGGTAGAAATGTAACCAAATGTTAAGTCACTAATAGACAAATGGTTTGACCTTATTGTAAACAATCTCCCCCTTTGGCATTAGTGAGGAAAACATTTATTATACCAAAATACCGAATACTTAAAATTCAAGTCAAAACTCCCCCTATGAACATTTCTTGGTTTGTAACTAGGTTTTGACTATTATCTATTGCTACTGCTGCTTGATAACCTCTGACTTTTTTTTTTTCAAAATTATTTTTGTAAACATATTTTCTACTTTGTATATACATCTTTCATATGCCATGCCCAAATTTATAGGGTAAAACATAATTACAATTTTTTTTAAAAAAATCTTATTATATTTCATTTCATTTATTTATTTAATTATTTAACTTTTTAATTTTATTTATTTTTTGTTAAAAGAAGAAGAGGTTGCCTCTCACAGGTCAAGTTGTAGTTAGGGTTTCAAGACTACATCGACTCATGGCCATAGAAACTTAGCTTTTTGGTCTAACTCAACACACTTAATATCATTTCCCAAATTGAAGGTGATACCTAAAGGGATAAACTATAACGAGAAATATTTTTTCACATGCCTTACTTGACATGGTAATGCTAGCATTAGCATACTTACTATTACAATCTTGACCAATCCCTATTTTGATAATACCTTGCCACGAGGGCATGCATACTCTAGTAAAGATTGAGATCTCACTTATTGGGGTGCATTAGGTCTAAGTTAAATTGGTTTAACATTTGCATCAAGTTTTAGTAGTGGTAGTCATATATACGGCTTGATGGATTGTGGAAGTCAATTCCAATAGGTTTTCAAGTTCTTTGTAGCATTCTATGAAGAACCTATTGAATGCTATCCGAAAACCATATAGGTGGTATAATAGATGACCTACTAACATGGAGCCTTGCATTCAAACAAATAAGTTAAAAATAGTATGAAGGTAACATGATGGGTATCCCATAAATGTGGGTATCCCATCACTGAGAGTAACAATATTGAACCCCATCATAGGGATTCCTCATATAATAAAGATGTTAAGATCTGAATATGGAAACATATTATAGTTTTACAATAAATAAATCCTTAATATCATCTACGTGTCTACATATTTATATGTACCATGTTATACATTGTTCATTTTATATTGGGTTCATTAATCATTAAATATAGTGTAGATTGATTATAAAATATGTTACACATTGGATATATATGTATATAACAAATTACAATACTTCTATATCTTGAAGATATTAGCTATAATTTATTAAGTAAATTTAATTATGTAAAGTAATAATATATAAAATACTTACATATATCAAATTTTACTAAAGTTAATCCCTATTTACATCACACATTAGTTAGACTTGCTATCGTACATTTACTAACCAATCATCAAACCCAAATCTACTAACTAGGTCATTACTTAACAAATTAAATAATACTCCTTCCTTATTAAATTTCATAAAACCATTTATTTTATTTTATTAAGTATTTACAATTCTACAACCACACTAACTACTTAATTGAATGTTAATAACAAACACTACACACTTACCTAACATTAATCACTAACTACCTCAAAATATGTTATATTTCCCAACATATAAATGACTAAAATTTATATTGGTAAACTAACTCACTAATCATTAACTACTAACACTCTATTTACTAATAAATATTTCCTACATTTACAAAACTAACCCATTCCGCATTCTAAGCGTTGTTTTCTAACACCCTACCTACTTCCCCCCAACCATAGTTCCCCTCTAGGCCATGTGGTCACCCCCATCCCCCATGTGCTATTTGCTAGCACTATTTTCAAACTTTATTTCCCTCCCAATTTCTCTATTTGCATGCCCTCTTATCCTCCCAAGGTGCCTCACTTTCTTCTTCAGCTAACTTTTAACTCCACCCTAGGATGCACCTTATGATGGTAAGGTTGATGTCCTTGGTGGGTGGTAGCCTATAAGAATTTAGGTTAGTGAATTTAGGAAGTGATTGGGTAGCTAATTTCATGGACTTGGAACTCAGCCCAAGTACAAGTAAGAGTGTGGGAGTGGTCATCGACCAAAAGGGATCACTGTGCCATTATTATACTATATATACATGTTTAGTTTATTTTTTCCATTGGGTATTTAGGTCAATTTCATGGATGGGTTAGGGGTAAAAGATAGAATTTTTTTTAATGAAAGTAACTTACTTCCAGCAGTCTTAGTCATGTGATTTTAGGATTTACTCACATCTTTTGAATTTTGGTAATGTTATTGTTTATTGCACCTTATGTCTATTATTATTTTATTGATCTCTTACTTAGAAGATGTCGAGGAATATCCCTCTTGAATAATTTATTGGTCTATATTAGGGTGTGGAGTATTTTCCCACATCTCATACAAAATCTAGAGATCCAAAAGCCCATTTCTAGATTTTTGTATCATAAGTATGCTTGTAATATCTTAAATGTATTGAATTGGATGACGATGCAAGTTTGTGCATTTTGAGCTAGGCCATTCGTGCCCTAGCTAAGTCTGATATTTGCTTCAATCTACTGTGTCGGGGGTGACTTTGTGTCTGCAGGGTCGTGCATTGGGAGGCTCTTCTTCCTACTCTTGGGGTTTGGCCGAGCTGCAGGAATGGAAGAAGTTGAGGGTGAATGGGTTGCAGACTGCGTTTGTTACTCCATTTTTGCTGCGAACAGGGGTAGTGGGATCCTTGCCACCAATTTTTTTGATTTGCTACCATTTGGTCTTTGAGCTAGGGTGGATATAGAGGTTTTTTTGGGGGAGTTGGCTAGACTTTGACTCAGGGTGAGGGGCAGATTTCCTCTTAATCATTCTGGGGTGGGTTTGGTGCCATAGCATTATGGGAGATTCCATGGAGGAAAGGATGGTGAGAGGTTCTACACTGGATTTTTGAGAAGCTTTACGCTCAAAGTCTTCGTATCAAGGGATGAAGACCTTTGATAATAATTTGTTTGCATCGAATTCTGGGAATGCTGATTCAGGGCCATCTAATGGTTCAAGAGTTTCAAAGACTAATGGTTGTCTTGAGAAGTGCAAGGAGAGGCCTAAGTTAGTTATCCCAGTTGCGATGATTGCTGAAGATGTTGAGTACTTTTCGAATCACTCATTATACTATAAGTTTTTTGGGATAAGGGTGTCATTGCAGTTTTTGGAGGCGTGGGCTCGGAGGACTTGGGAACCAGAAGGGGAAATGGAGATTATGTTATTGGCAAACAATTATTTCATGGTTACCTTTAATTGCACTGCTGATCGCAATCGAGTTTTTGAGGGGGGGCCTTATTTTTATAATAAGGTAGGGCTATTTATCAAGCCATGGCATGCTAGATTTAACCCTATAGAGGAACTTCCAAATTGTGTCTCAGTGTGGGTTCGGTTACCACAGCTTTCGGTGGAATGTTGTCATGAGGATGTGCTGCATCTTTTGGCCTCGATGATTGGTAATCCTATAGGAACGTCATCATAGACCTTGGGCAAAAAGGTAATGAATTTTGCTCATATTTGTGTTGAAATTGATCTAGGTAGGCCATTACCAGATGTAATAGAATTGTGTGTGGGTTCATATTGTTGGGTGCAACAGTTAGATTATGAAACCATCCATTTTCGATGTCTGCTCTGCTGAGAATATGGTCATTTACAACGGAGGTGCCCAAGATTCAAGACTAGGGAGGCTCAGCCTTCTCAACCTATGAATAATCTTCCTATAGCAGACAAGGGAAAGGGCATTTCTTCAAATGAGGTCAGGGCTTCAGATGGTTTTGTGCAGGTTAAGTCTCACAATCAAAATAGGGGTCGCAAGAGGCCTTTTAATGAAAATCATGATGATGGTAAATTTAATAGGTTTGAAGTTTTGGATGAGCTCAGTCAACAGGAAGTGAACTTAGGTTTGATCAACTTGGATCAGGGGTTTGTGGATTTAGTTCAGGAGGAGCCTATTCTGGAGGCTTCTATGGACCCACATGAGGAGGGATGTCGGCACTTGGAAATAGATTAGCAAGGAGGAATCCCTAAGCTACAGGAACCCTTGGCCATTGTTTCTTTAGTAGGAGTGGACTCTCCATCTATGGGGGGGAAAAATGGCTCAGACTCAGTAACAAAGCCCAAGCCTCCTCCTAGGCTAGGCATTTTGTAGAAGGACATTAAGAAGAGTGGGGCAGAGAAGTTTGGCAAACCTAGCTGCAAAAAGGATATGGAAAAGATTAAACTTGTTGGGGAGAATTTGGTAGAGTCAGGGGCTGTTAAACCTTTGGATTCTATTTTCACAAGCCCCTTGAAATGATAGTTCTGTCATGGAATATAAGGGGCTTGAACAACAACCCTAGACAAAAGGCGGTTCAAGAGTTAATCAGAAGGCAAAGTCTTGACGTTATTTTTTTGCAGGAAACAAAGTTATCTGTTGAGAATATGCAAGGTCTAATTCGTAAATTGTGGAGAAATAGGAAGAGTTAGAGTATTGGAGCTCATGGAGCTTCTGGGGGTCTAGTTTGTTTATGGGATCCTAGGAGAATCCAACCGCTTTGGTAGATTTCCTCTAGGTCCTCTATGTCTATGATTGCTATGAGCCAAGAGATAGGAGAAGTTATATTATTCTCTAATATTTATGCTCCTACTAATTTCTAGGGTAAATGAGGTTTGTGATCTCACATTAGATTGGTTCATAGTATAATGCCCTTCTATCCTTGGATTATGGCAGGAGATTTCAATGCGATTTGTGAGTTGGATGAGAAGAGTGGAGGTACTGGAAGGTTGGAACCCTCTGCATTATTTCTTAGTGAGAGCATCAATTCCTTGAACCTTATTGATATAAAACCAAATAATTGTCGATTTACTTGGAACAACCATCAGGTTGGTGAGTCTTGGATTGCAGAAAGATTAGATCACTTTTTGGTTTCTTGTTATTGGGTTGGAGGGATGCGGTCTTCTTGCTTAGAGATCTTGGATTGGAGAGGATCAGACCATTGGCCTATCAAGCTGATTACAAAATCTACTCGCACGCTCCGTAAGCCTTCCTTCAAGTTCCAACTCATGTGGTTACAAGATCCTTCACTAAATGATTTGGTTTCTGAATGGTGGAGAAGGGGGAGACCAACTTTTGGCATATTAATGTATGTCTTTGCTAAACTCCTTCAATATGTTAAATTTAAACTTAAATGGTTGAATCGTCTATATTTTGGGAATTTCTTCCAGGCTAAGGTGTTGGCCCAAGAAAATCTGGATGATATTACAAGGAGAATTAGGGAGGAGGGGCTTATAGCTGATCTACTTTAGGATGAGGCTCAGGCTGTGAAATTGCTAGAAGAATGGGAGTTGCGGGAGGAATTTTATAGGAAACAAAAGGTTCGGATTGAGTGGCTATAGAAGGGGATAAAATATTGCTTTCTTCTTTCTTCTTCAACTCTGTAAAAGCTAGATGACAAGTAATTCTATTACTGGATTGGTTAATGATAGGGGTGATTGTCTTTCTTCCTTCTTGGATATCTCTAGTGAGGCAGTGCGGTATTTTGAGTCTCTATTTTGTGAGGACCTACAAGGAGGGTCTCCTAAGGAGGAGCAAATTCTTTCTTGTATCCCTTCTCTTGCTTTTGAAAATATGAATCAACAACTCATGAGGGAGATTTCGTTAGAAGAGCTTGAAGGGACTGTGTTTAATATGAAGAAGGGGAAAGCTCCTGGTCTAGATGGTTTCCTGATTGAGTTTTTCCAAGAATTCTGGGAAATCATCAAATTTGACCTCCTGGTGGTGGTACGTGAATCTCAACAGAACAAGCAGATGTTAAGGGCTCTCAATGCTACTTTTCTTGCCCTTATCCCCAAAATGGAGGAGGCAGATAGGTTGAGCCAATTCAGGCCCATTTCTTTATGCAATGTTATTTATAAAATTATTTCTAAACTTATGGTTTACATATTGAAGAAGGGGATTGTTGATTTGATCTCTAAAGAGAAAAGTGGTTTTATTGCCGGTAAGACAATTTTTGATGGGGTTGTCATTGCGACTGAGGTTATCCACTCTATGGCCAGGTCAAAGGAAAAGGCGATGTTTATTAAACTGGACATGGCTAAGGCATATTATAGAGTTAGATAGTCCTTCCTCTGGTGGGTTCTTAGCACATTTGGATTTGCAGAAGACTGGATTCAATGGGTCAGAATATGTGTTACCTCAATATCCTTTTCAGTGCTTATCAATGGTAGTAATTCTAATCTTTTTGGAGCCTCAAGAGGTCTTCATCAGGGGGATCCTCTCTCTCCTTATTTTTTCATTCTTTTGGCTAAAGGTTTGGGGAGATGGATTAAACAAAATGTGGAATTGGGCCTTATCCAGGGTTGGAAGTGGGGGGGTGCATTACCTTCACAAACTCAACTACAATTTGTGGATGGCACTACTATGATGGGGTTGGCCACTATAAGGGAGGCCTCTAATCTTCGAAGGATCTTGGATGTGTGCATGATTGCCTCTAGTCAAAAAATTAATGAAGGAAAGTCTTCTATCTTCTTCTTCAATACTCCAGGCCCTATTCAGCAAAGGATTGCCCAAACATTAAGATTCCAGATTGAGCATCTTCCATTGATGTATCTTGGTATTCCCATCTCAGTGAGTAAACTCCCTAGAGAGTCCTAGTAGATTATTTTGGATAAATTTTGGGTGAAATTTAATCATTGGACTCATCACTGGCTATCCTTTGCTGGTCGGGTCCAGATGATTAAGTCTGTAGTGCAATCTCTACCCATTTATAGATCTATACTCCAAGTTGCTCCTATGGGCTTTCTGAAGGATCTTGATTCTGTGGTGCACCAGTTTTTATGGGCTGGTTGCTTGCAGTCCTCTAAATGGAGTTTGGTTAGATGGGAAGTGGTATGTAGCCCGAAACAATATGGTGGATTGGGCCTTAGGCAATCAGCTTTGACTAGGGAAGCTTTGGCGGTGGTGTAATGAGCAGGATAAGAGCTGGGCCAGAATTATTTCTCATAAGTACCTTCCAAGAATTTCCCCTCTTGACATCTCTAGATAACCCCTTATGGGAAAGGGATCTTTGATTTGGGACACCCTTAAGAAAGGTGCAAAGCTTATCAAGGACGGATTATTTTGGATCTACAAGGGAGGGGAGGTAGCCTAGTTCTTGTCAGATTCTTGGGATGGGTATCCCCCCATCAGTTCTTAGTTCCCCAATTTGGGGCTTCTTTGTCAGTAGTTTCAGGAGGCTAACTGGTCTCAGGTGAGGGATTTCAAGTCCTTTTATCTCTATGATCAGTTAGAGATGGAAAGATGGAATCCCCCAAAGGAATGGCCAGTTAATGGGTTACAGGAGGAGTGTGATGTGTTGCATAATATTCTATCTAGTCGAAGATGCTGCTCTCTCCAGGAAGATGATGTGCTTGCTTGGTCTCCCAATCCTAAGGGGATCTATACTATTTATTATGGTTATAGTAGGTTGATGTCTCATAAGTTGGTTAGGTCTGAAATGCAATGGTAGAAAAAGGTTTGGAATAAGCTTTCGTGGCCAAAATGTAGTTGTTTTGTTTGGATGTTGGCTTGGAATAAGTGTTTGACCTGGGATAATATTTGAAAGAGAGGATTTCTTGGCCCATCTATTTGTGTTATGTGTGGGGCTAATGAGGAGGATTCAACCCACCTATTCTTTTGTTGCCCTTTTCTCATGCAGCTTTGGCACTTTTGGTGGGGTGTTTGGAATACTCTATGTGTTCATGCTTCTTCCTTGATTGAGTTTTGGCAAGGAATGGGTCGACCCCCTTCTGTGGCTCCCTTTCTATAGGAGGTGTGGCTTGTGGGGCCTATATTATTGTTGTGGCAGATTTGGCTAGAGCATAATCGTAGGATATTTCATGGGGAGCAGAGGTTAGTGCAACAAGTTTGGCTAAGGGTTCTGGGTATGGTTCAAGAGACAATTGCAGCTAAGTGTGATGTGGAATTCCCTTTGGAGAAGAGTGATGCAGAGCTAGTTGAAAGATTGGGGTTTTTAGGATCCTCTATGGCCTTGGCCAGGGATAAGAGATGGCATAATGAGAGGCAAAAAGTTGACAGAGTTGGAAGGTGGCAGGCCCCTCCCCTTGGTGTGTTGAAGATCAATACTGATGGTTCTTCAAGGGGTAATCCTAGTTTAGTTGGTATTGGTAGAGACTCTTAGGGCATTGTGATCTTTATCTTTTCAATCTATGAAGGGGTTCAGACCATCAACTAGGTTGAAGGCCTGGCTATTATTGTTGCTCTTGAGAGAGCTCATGCTTTGGGGTGGAAAAGGATAGTTTGTGAGTTTGATTCTCAGGTGTTGATCAATATACTGATTAAGCAGAAAGTGGTTGATGTTAACTGGCAATTGGCCAGGATTGTCCAACAAATTTTAAGGATTTGTTCTTTGATGGAAATGGTGACTTTCGTCCATATCCCAAGGGAATGGAATAGGGCTATTGATTGTTTGGCAAAGTGGGCTTCTGAGTATGTTGAGGGATGGAGAATTGAGGAGTGGGAGTTAATCCCTCGGGAGTGCCATCTAGACCTAATGAATATTTTGGATGTGGATGGCATTGAGAATGGTGATAGATGATGGTGAGGGTTGTTTTAGTTATGTGTGGGGAGGTGCTTTGGCTTTCTTGGGACCCTAGGTCCATGCTTTCTCTGTAATGGTTCTTTTTGTTCTTTAATAAAGTTTTTACTCCTTTTATCCAAAAAAACATATCTTAAATGTATTGAATTAAAAATTTGGTAATGAATTCTGTATTTTAGTGTTAATATTATCACTCTAATCTAGGTATATCAATTGATGGATCCATTGAGTCCCTTCAGAGATCATTGAAAATTTTAATTTGAAACTTAAAAATGTGTACATACTCATCACATGTAATAATAAAATTAATTTCAAGTATTGCATTTGAACAAGATTGATTATGAAATCTAATAGTGCATTTCTTTCTATCTTAAAATGAAACTTTAAATGACATTTCTCATTTAACCAAATACTTCATGGAATTCCTTTACAAGAACAACCATATTTGAAATGCACTTCCTTTTACAATATTCTATAGTTTCAACAATGAACATGATTCTCATATGCTTATTCAATCCTATAACCATATGTACCAAGAACCATATATTGAAATGGTTTCTTCTATATTTCAACTATATCATTACAAAGAACTACCTATTGAAATGATTTCTTCTATTTTTATTTTTTACTATATCATCCAAATATTCTTCTCTTTATTTCATTACATATGAATGCATAGTACTAAATATTGATACAAATTACATCTCCACCAAAACTAGCATTTTCTATTTGGAAATCATGCTTCACAACTCAATAAAAAAATTGGAGATTCCTCCATCACATTGCAATACATAAATGACAAGTTGTCTCCTTCATCTTGGATCCACACAATGAGAAGTTCCAAGGTTCTCCCATGAAACCATTGAGCACAAAAAAAAGGACCTGCAAATGCATTTTAAACAAGAACCATGGAGGCTCACCTCCCATCCACCCACTGAGCAGGGGAAACAAGACTCAAATGAGTCACACTCATGCATATAACATCACAATACATAAACAACCCCTCCAAGGTTTAACACAATGATTCACCATTAGAATCATGAAACAATGGGTGAAGGTGGGCTCTCCAAAGAGGAGAATGCTATATCCATATACACATATACATTTGCAATTCCATAATGCCTCTTCAAGGCTATCAAAATATATCCTTCACATAAAATAAACACACTTATACCTCCCATAATAAAACATGACATATGGATTCAATGGAGCCCATACTCCATGGACAACAAAACCCTCTCCAAGAGGAAAATCTCTAAACTTCAATGTTGAGCCCAACTAACCCCTTCACCCAAGGCATCTCTTCCCTCCCAAGGGTGAGTGAAGCCTTCACACCCATTAATATTCATACACACAAAAACAAAGAAAAAAATGCAAGAGAAATCCATCACAATAATGACCCAAATAAAAAATCTCAACACAAACACATGACATGAATTTTACCACAATATGAACAAGAAGAACAACATTAAGCATGTGCAATGAGAGTTATGGCATGGTCACCAACCTTGGTCCAAGCTAAAGGAAAAATGAGAGTTGTTGCAGAGGTCCCTTCTCCTTAGTCCCTTCCTCTTTCCAAACCCTAATTGTCTCTAAAATTAGAGAGTGGGTGAACACCCTACTAGTTTTTCCAAGTCCACTAAAAAGACCCTCGCACTATCTCTTTTGGCAAAAATGTCAAGCCACTATCTCTTACAACTTTTTCCTACCCAATTTGTTACCTTTGACTAAGGGGGAAGATGGGGATGAACTGATGGGACAACTCAATTTTCGAATTGGTGGAACAATGCATTGGTTAAAGGACCCCCTAGGCTAGCTAAGCAATAAAATGATTAAATTTAGGCCCCCAACATGTTATGATAATATATGGGTAGCTTATTTTCAAAAAAATGGCACTTTGGGACCACATATTAAACCTCTAAAATCCTTGTCAAGTTTGAATTCGAAATTTTCCCTTGGTGGTGACCCATCGTATCCTTTCTCCAAGTGGATTTGGTTAATTCTTTTGAAAGACAATTAGTTTAAGGTTAAGTACAACCATGACTTAAAACCCTAGGTGACATATCATCAACACATAAATAGTTAACAAGTGTCAAGTGACACATTAAAACACATTACACATCACCACAACACATCCCTAATGTTTTTATGATATTAAATTTATGACACACACGAAAGCTTACATTTACAAAATAAAACACATCACAACAAGGCTTTTGAATCTTCCAAAGATTTGCGTTGGCTAAATCATGTTCACATAAGTTTGGACCTTGTTTCCCCAATAAAATTCCATGGTTCAATTTCCTGTACACTAAACTCAAACATCAGTAGCCCAATGAAAAATCATATAAAATGCATGTGTATAAATACATGGCAATTTTAACATTTCAAAATCAACATATTCAAATTTTCATAATTAAACTTTCTTTTTCTAATCATTTTTATATGAAAAGCATCCAAAATATTAAGATATCAGAATTTTCATATCAACATTAATCTTTCCCTATCACGATTAATTTAATATTCTAAATCGCATTATATTCCATTTTCTATCATGGTGGTGTAATGTTGAATCTATACTGTTAAGTCAATCAACATGGAAATCAGTTTTGAATACATATCTTAGGTCAAAATCACCAAAATTTAAACATAATGACTAGTATCCTTTGATTCAATATAGTTTGATTACTAATAATATCCTATTTTCATTATGAGATAAAACACATAATAGGGTGTATCAATTATGTCAGGTAATAAGGATGTTTTCATATACATATAGTTTTCAAAATCAATAGTACAATAAATCTATTACATTTTATTGGGCCATAAAATGTGTCCTCGTGAATATCAACATATCCACCTAATACTACTTGCACAATAATTAACTTATTACATCATATCATATCGAGTTCTACTGTATAGACCCTTATCCACTCTTGACAATAATTTTCATCTATGACTATTAGTAATATCATAAGGGTGGGTGTTGATTCATATTTCCATAATAACCATCTAATTCAATTATCTTAATATGTCATAAAATATCATGAACCCATCGACATAGTTTCTAAGTTCTAACACCTCAAGTCTTTATTCCATAGGGTCTTAGATTATTGACCTAATGTAATTTCAAACATGATACTTAAAAAAAAAATGACTAAAATATACGTTATTCCTAAAAATATTTCAGCTTCATTGTTAATGAAGGCATACTTAGATTCCAAAACCTTCTCATCATCATTCTATCATAAGGTGTATGGTAATAGTCTATAATTCACAAAAGACTGAACATAACATCTCATCTCCTTTGTCCTCCTAGATCTAACCATATTCATGTTATTAAGATTTATCATAAGGTACTAGAGAAGGGCCCTTACATCATGCTATACATATGTTTCCTTATTGTATAGATACATTCTCATACACATTCCCCTTTCTGTATGATAATAATATACTCCCCCTTTTTCACATTAATACCAAAAATGCATAACTACAAAGTAATACCAAAATGTGAAAGGAAATTACTATATACCTTCAAAAGAGTGGGCATTCTCTTGTCCCAATTATCTTGAAATTTTTTTGAACTATGCAAAGCTATCTGCACCTCTATTGATAGTTCCATCATGTGATCAACAATAGAGAAATTGTTGTCATGAATCAATGTTTTTGCATGTGTAATATGGTTTTCATTGCATCTATATTAGGAAGTATTATGCCCTATATTTCTATTATTGTAGCCCTTATCCTAGCTTCTTCCCTCAACAATTTTTCTTGGAGATTTGTTAGATATCTTTTTTCACAAAATGTGCAGAACTAAACCTAGGATCAAGTGACAATTGATGTGCACTTGCCTTCATATCAACATCTATCTTAGACAAGTTTTCCTTTATTTCCTTGGTAAAATTAGATGTATCACTCAATTTCACAAATAAAGAAATAACATTATTTATAGAATTTTCAAATTTGAGAGAATGGTAGATAGCTTGATCAATGGCTATCCGCTGAGCCACTTTCTTCAAGACTTTATTTTTAAACTTCCTTTCTGCCTGTTGCCCCACTTTTGTTTCTTAGTCTATTGGCAGAAGTGAGTTATGTGTTTTAGGTAAGATCAGTCTTTTCCCTTAAATGTTCCAGTCTAGGTCTAGAGCCTTGAAGGCTAGGTGGTCTCTATCAAATTTCTGCCTTTTGTCTTCTCTCTCTTTATAGCTTAGTGGGTGTTTGTTTTACCTTGTGACTGGTTGAGTAAGTTAGTACCTAGTCTGATAGACATCAAATTATTCATTATTGATCAGATATGTCCTCTATTTTCACATGGCATATGATCTCTTGATAAAATGATTGTTTGCAAAAAATTGAGAATTATCTTCTCCTTGGTAGGTTTTCAAGCCCTGCAGTCAATTTCATGCGAAAGATAATTTTGAGATGTATATGTTAGTTTGTGGTGACTAATTAGGGAATTTTTTACATACTTCATAAATTCTTTGGATTTCTATGAAAGTTGTGTGTATGGTAAATAAGAGAGAGTGAGTATTGTGAAGTCTTGGAAGACAAATAAAAGTGAGAAAATTATAGCTTGTGCATACAGATGTATGGGGACTAGTTCAAGTGTCTTCCCTTGGTGGCTCTCATTATTATGTTATATTTATTGATGAAAAAACTAGAAAAATATGGGTTTATTTTCTTAGACAAAAATTTGATGTATTTCAAACTTTTAAGAAATGGAAATGCTTGCTTGAAAATGAGACATAAAAGAAATTAAAATGTCTCAGATCTGATAATGGTGGTGAGTATTGTAGTCATGAATTTGAAGATTATTTCTTTGCTAATGGTATTTGTAGATAGAAAACTATTCCAATGACTCCATAAGAAAATGGAGTGGTGAAATGCATGAATAGGACTATAATGGAGCTTGCAAGAAGTACGAGGTTGCATGCAGGGTTGCCCTTAAACATGTGGGAAAAGGCTATCAATACTACTATATATTTGATTAATAGAGGTCCCTCTAGTCATTTGGGTTGTGGTATAAAAGAGGAAGCATGAACTATTAAGAAGGTGAGTTATTCTTTTCTCAAAATCTTTGGTTGTGAAGCATTTTCTCATATAGATTCTAAAAATAGAACCAAGTTGGAAGCTAAGTCAAAGAAATGTGTATTTGTTGGATATAACATTAATGAGTTTAGTTATAGGCTTTTAGATTTTGAAAATCATAAAATTGTAAGAAGCAGAGATGCCATATGTAATGAGAAAGTGTTGTATAAAGATCTCTTGCAACAACATGAGAAGAAAGAAGATGATTATGTAGTGCTAGATGATATTGCAAAAGCTAATGTTCCAACAATTCCTCATTATCTACAACAACTAAAACAACAACCAATGAATTATAGATGGTCAAAAAGGCTAAGTAGACCTCCAGAAAGATTTTCTCCTTCTTTGTACTCTATTTTACTAATAGATTCTAGTGAACCTGAATGTTATGATGAAGCTGTGTAGGTGGATACAAAGATTCCGTGGGAGTCTGCAATGAAAGAAGAAATGGACTCTTTGCTAAAAAATAAGACATGGAATTTATGCAAGTTTCTTGCAGGTCAAAAGGCTTTACAAAATAAGTGGGTTTAAAGGTTGAAAGAAGAGGATGGAGGTAAGAAAAGATTTAAAGCTAGGTTAGTGGTAAAAGGATTTGCATAGAAAAAGGGTATTGATTTTGATGAGATATTCTCTCCTATTGTTAAAATTGCTTCTATTCGCACTATTTTAAGTATTGTGGCTACTAAAGATTTGCATTTGGAGTAGCTTGATGTTAAAACAACCTTCCTTAATGGTGATTTGGATGAAGAGATATATATGGCTCAGCCACAAGGATTTGAGGTCAAAGGTAAGGAGAACTTGGTGTGTAGATAAAAGAAAAGTTTATATGGCTTGAAGCAAGCATCTCGACAATGATATCTAAAATTTGACAAGTTTATGCATGAGCATGGATAAAATAGTTTCCATTTAGATGATGGTGTTTATTTTAAGAGGTTAGATGATAACAACTACATTATTTTATGTTTATATGTTGATGATATGCTTGTAGTATTGACAATTGGCTAATTGTGATATGTAATTATTGTCAGTAAGGGAAACGCATGATGTACATGTTAAAAAGAAACCTCAGAAATAAAGATACTTAGTGGTTGGTAATCAAAAAATTGTCTAAGTATATAATTTGGTTTAAAGTAGTGTATTGTTTTGTTTATAACATGTTACAAATGTCATGTTATGAAAAGAGAATTTACATGGAGATAGTATAAATGTTGGTAATGATGTGTATAACCTCAAAAGTTTGTATGGACTATACGAAACATATATAATCATGTTATGATAATGTAGGATAGTGAAATTGAAGGAAAAGAATTATTTTGTTAAGAAAACAATTACTTGTCCAATTAGGGCTAACATCCTAGATGTTTACTCTAACTTGGAAAAGTGAATTGTGGTCTTAGCTGACCCAACAGTAACTTGTGTAAAGGCATGGTATTTATGCAAAAGACTTCTTGTGATAAGAAGTGTGCTATCTTAATATTATGTGAAAGCGATATATGTGGAGTTTTGTATGAGCTATCTAGTGATCTGAGATCAAGTTAAAGATAAGATATCAGACAAGGAAGACAAATAATAGTAAATTACTTGTTTGACCAGTGAGCTCTTCTTGTAGTTGAAATTGCATGTTTGGGCAATGGGCTCTTCTTGCATACATTGTACTACAACTCCTAACAAGGTTGAAACAACTCCTAACAGGGTTGGAATCTCCTAATATGGATTCAAAGTCTCCAAATAGGGAATTCTTATACTAAATTTTCTCATTGACTCCTAATAGGGTCCATCCTCTAACAAGGAACTTATACATCACTATCTAGTGGGTATTATCTCTATTGGGGTTTTCCCTTGGCCAAGGTTTTCCTTGTTAACAAAATATGGTGTTATGACTTATCTTTATGCATTGATACTGTTACTATTCAACATTACTTTATTGCTTTGTTATGCATGGTTTAAAGTAAGTTATAATATCCAATTGGCAACCAAAATTTTTAGATTACCGATTTACCCCCCCTCTCAGTAATCTCTATTTCTAGCAATTAGTATCAGAGCACAGTTACTTTGAAAAGGCTTAACAACTTGAGTAAGATCCCTATGGATATTGAATAGTTCAAGAAGGATGTTGAAGAAGCTTTTGAATAAATTGATCTCGTTACTAAAGAAAGAGATAAGCTAAAGGAAAAATATGAAGACTCCAAATTATATATTGGTCAATTGAAGGAAAAGATTGAACATCTAAAATCCAAGGCTGAATCTACTAAATTTGAAACTACTTATGATGACTATTCAAAGTTGAAAAAAAAATATAAGATTTTGAAGCATGAATTGAAAATTACAAATCTAAAGTTGACTCTAAGAAATGATCTCAAACTGAGAGCAAAAGCAGTGCTAAAGTCATTCAATGAAGAGTTTACTAATTTGCTGAATGTTGTAGAGCTGAAGGCTCAAATTTCCCACGATGCTAAATTTTTAGCACCATCTTCCAAAATATAAAAAATGATTTAGTTAATCTTGATACATGCATAAAATAACTTTCACAATGTCAGCAGGAAGGGAAAGCCTTGTATGTTAACTGTACCTTATCATACAAATTGACTAAGTATTTGGACAGTCAGATAGAGGTAAAGATAAGTGAGCTTGAAGCTTTATCTAGCCAGATCCTGTATCGTTCTAGCAAAGTTGATGACTTTGAGAGTCAAGTTGCCAGTGTTCATAATGAGATCAAGAAACTAGAACTTTGGAAAGAATAGATTTTGAAGAGAACATCTAATTCTAGAGAATCTATGCTCTGAAGTTATCCTTTGTTGAGAAGTTGCTAGAAGAATGTGTCAAGGCCAAGAACACATATACAAACTTTTTGTATTTAGATATCAATGCAGTTGAGATTGCATCATATGAATTATGTGCAATTCTCACATTAGAAGAGTCTACCAAAGAGACATGGAACAAAGGTATGGACAACTTGAAGACCATTTTTGATGATTGTATGAAGATCATAGCAACATAAGGAAGGATAATAGTTTTGATAGTTTTGGTTAGTATCTTGACATTTTGACCTTTTTCATTGATGTCAAAGGTGGAGTAATAGCATACGAAAATTGGAAAACAAAAAATTTGGATAGTAAAGGGGAGATATGTAAAAATAGTATACATGTGTAGTATGAAGTATATTGTAAGGGGGAGCATATATGTAAAGTTGTAATAGATGTTTTGTTTATCTTAATAGTTAAGTTTTGTCACTTAGCAAATTTCTCCTATTTTGTTTCCATCAATGCCAAAGGGGGAGATTGTTGACAATTGGCTAATTGTGATATGTAATTGTTGTCATTAATGGCAACATATGATGTACATGTTAATAGGAAACCTTAGAAATACAGATACTTAGTGGTTGGTAATTAGAAAATTGTCTAAGTATAGAATTTGGTTTACAATAGTGTATTATTTTGTTTATAACATGTTGTAGACATCATATTATGAAAGTAACATTACATGGACATAGTGTACATGTTGGTAATGATGTGTATAACATCAAAAGTTTGTAAGGACTATATGAAACAAATTTGATCATGTAGGACAACATAATTGAAGAAAAATAATTGTTTTGTTTATAAAACTTGCTTGTCAAATTAGGGCCGACATCCTAGATGATTACTCTAACTTTGAAAAGTGAATTTTGGTCTTAGCCAACCAAGTAGTAACTTGTGTAAAGGTATGGTATTTATGCAAAAGACTTCTTAGGATAAGAAGTGTGCTATCTTAATATTATGTGAAAGTGGTAAATGTGAAGTATTGTATGAGCTATCTGGTGATCTGAGATCAAGTTGAAGATCAGAGATTAGAAAAGGAAGACAAATAATAGTAAATTGCTTGTTTGAGTAGTGAGCTCTTCTTGTAGTTGAAATTGCATGTTTGGGTAGTGGGCTCTTCTTGCATACATTGTACTACAACTCCTAATAGGGTTTGCACAACTCCTAACATGATTAGAATCTCCTAATAGGGACTACTTATACTAAATTTTCTCATTGACTCCTAACATGGTCCATCCTCTAACAAGAAAGTTATATATCAATATCTAGTGGGTATCATCTCCACTAGGGTTTTCCCTTGGCCAGAGTTTCCCTCATTAAGAAAATATGGTGTTATGAGTTATCTTTGTGCATTTCTATTGTTACTATTCAGATTTAATTTATTGCTTGGTTATACATGGTTTAAAGTAAGTAATAATATCTAGTTGGCAACCAAAGTTTGTAGATTATTGATTCACCCTCTCTCTGTAATCCCTATTTCTAAAATGTAGCTGTGTCTAACATGGATTATATTAAGGGGAGAAAATGCCAGTTAGCATATGCATTTTCTATGAAGGATTTGGGGGAAGCAAAAAAATCCTTGGTATTAAGATTTGTAGAGATAGGAAGAACAAGAAATTGACACTATCTTAGGTTGATTATGTTGAGAAGGTATTGCAACATTTCTCTATGGAAAATTCTAAAGTTATCAACAAACCTTTACCTGGTCATTTGAATTTGACTAAGGAGATGTGTCCAAAGACACAAGAAGAGGAGGATAAGATGTACAAGGTGCCCTATGCTTCAATTTTAGGAAGCTTGATGTATGCTATGGTATGTACAAGGCTAGATATTACACATGCAGTGGGAGTCATTAGCAAGTATACGAGTCATCTAGGAGTTGAGCATTGGAATGAAGTTAAATAGATTCTTAGATATTTGAGAGGAACATCTAGTAAGTGTTTACACTTTTGGGGCTCTACTACTACTGTATAGGGTTATGTTGACTCTGATTTAGCAGGTGATATTGATACTAGACAAAGTACTATAGGTTATGTATTTATTGTTGGTGGGGTAGCCATGAGATGGGTTTTTAGGTTATAGAAGGTAAATGCTTTATCCACTCCAAAGGTGAAGTATGTTGCTGCTACAGAGGTAGCCAAGGAGATGATACAAATTTAGTTCTTCTTGGAATAATTGGGACACCCTTAGATGGATAATTATTTATTTATAGATAGTTAAAGTGCTATTCATCTTGCAAAGAATTCAACTCTACATTCATAGACAAAACACATTCAATTGTGGTACCATTTTATTTGATCAGTTTTGGATGATGGACAATTAAAGCTAGACAAGATACATACAGATGACAATCTAGCAGATATGTTTACAAAGGTAGTGACAAGGGAGAAGTTGAATTCCTCTTCAACTTTGGTTGGTCTTCTAGACTTAATAGGAATAATTGAACATTAACTTCCAAGGTGGTTTGATCTAGTGGGAGCCCCATGTGGTAGCGATATTGCTATAGAATTAGTCTCCAAGTGGAAGCTTGTTGTCTAGTGTGGAGTCTAGTCAGTCCTCAAGTGGGAGATTATTAGTTTGTGGTGACTGATCAGGGAAGTACTGTACGCACTTCATAAATTCTTTGGGGTTTAGAGCTACTATTCACCAATGGTGGGCTACTATTCACCCATGGATAATATTTGCCAATTTATGGCCAACATGTTTTAACTAATTTTAACCCTAATGCAACAAAACTACTTGTATAAAAGGGCCTAGGTTTAGGGATTTTTCATAAGGTGTGATGCAAAAATTGGTTCTTGTGATGGTATTGAGTTGTAAGGATTTATGGATTGTAATCATGTTGTAATCACTAGATCATAATAATATTGGACTTGCTTTTGGCGGATGTATCCTAGGGATTGGGTGAACCACATTAAATCTTGGTGTCTTGTGTTCTCTTATGTGTGATCTATTATTTTCTGATATTGGTTATGTTTGTATGTAACTGTTATTTCTATCTTAGGTTAATCCTAACAACATATAACTCAAGAAATCCCCAAAGATGCATATTTTCAAAGAAACTTATGTTTGGATCCAAGATAGGACTTCTAAGCATTAGTCATATTCATTATTACTCCAATATTTGATCTTGGTAGAAAACCTAGAACTATCTTCTCCTCGATAGGTTTCCAACCCATGAAGACAATTTTCCACAAAGCATTTTGAATTGAAAAACAAGACGTTGAATGTATCTCAAATGAGTCCTCATGCCTTAACTAATCATTCCCAACTACTATAAATGTGTTTGCCAAATATTTGACCTAGAAGGAAGCATTGGCAGAAAAATGGAAATTGTCTTCTCCTCGGCAATTTCCAACCCATGAAGATAGTTTTCTGATTATTCAAGAAAGATTGAGTTAACAAGTGAATTTTTTCCCCACACTAGATTTGGAGTATGTCAAAATGATATTAGAATGGATCAAACCATTATAGAAAGAGAATATAATCAGAATCTCATGTGGTGGATTTTTGTTAATGGAGTACTCTAATGGAAACTTTCGAAAACTTTATGGAAAATGGAAAAGTAAGTAATGGGCTTATAGAAAGTTACTATTGAGCTCAATGAAAAATAAAAAGAACCCTAAATGTCTATTGAGCTTTTGAATTTACTATCCAATGGGTATTTCCTTAAATTTCATCTGTGTGGTGCAAATTCTAAAGAATAACAGATGAATCAAGACTCTCATATAAAGATGCATAAGTAGTTGAATGAGTTACATCTGTTCATTGTTTCCTCATTCTATCAATACACATAGCCTTCGAAGAGTTTGTGACTATTGCATTTTTTGTCTCATTTAATCTCTTAATTCAAAATCTTATTCACAAACTCATGGCAATGAAGTTCATAGGTTTCAGTGGTTTGATAGGGATCAAGTCCCAATTGCAGAATTTCACGGATGCATCTGTTTGCTTCTATGACATGGAAGATTTCCAAAGGAGGGTGAAATTTGAATGAATCCACCCCATTACCAAAAAAATTGAGGATGCAATTTAGTCAAGGTTTTCTGGTTGCAGTCCAAGCCTTGGAGCTAATTTACTAATACATTCACCACTACAACCTAGAAACTAGGTAAATTGTTCTACCTAATGATACAATATTAATCTCAATTAATAGGAAAATAATGGTGAGCTATCTTTGGGTGCCAGAGTGAGAGGAGTTCTTTGACTTGAATATTGGTGGGGCCACCTTAGAATTCTTAGCAAAGAATATGATCTGGAGGAAGGAGATCTTGAGAACTTTGTTCTAGAAGCCACAAAGTGATAAGAGAAAAGTTCCTAAAACTTTATTTGAAACCAACCTTAAGCCAAAAATAATTGGCATTCTGGTCCTTCTGCATAGGTTAAGAGGTGAGGTAGAAGCCTTAAATTTCATTGAGAAATACTTATTTCTATTCAAGTTATATGCTCAGACACTCAGTACATTGATTGGGTGTAGAAGGTAAGTGAGATTTTGTCCAATGCTCTCTAGGTGGCCAAGTTTTATAATACATTCTACATGCATTCCTTCTTATTTTACATGCTAGCCTCATTAAAATTATGGCCTAGCCTTCCAAGATTAGAGACTTTCCTTGATGATGTTAAGATTTATGAGTTTTATCCATGTTTCCAATTATAGAATAATTATGCAAATTATGTTAAGGTGAATGATGTGTTAACCATGAGGATTTGTAAGGAACTATAGGGATGCCTAGAAAGGAGATTCAACCCAAAAGCCATGACTACCATCAATTAGTTTGGGTGTTACTTTATTCAGTTCTCATCATTTTCATATTTGCGTCTTGCCACATTTGATGGATTTCCCTTGAAAACTACCAATGTATCCAAGTGACATGATCATGTTGATCAAGATTATACAAGAAGCCCTATAAGTGAACATACTAAGTGAAATCCTAAAGAGGAAAGGCTACAAATTCCCCATGAGAGTTGGAGCCTTTAGTTGGGATACCCAGTATGATGCCAAGCACATAATGAAGGTGTTCAAAAGGTAACATAAACTAGACATGTATGAAGTCTTGAGGCCTATGTTTGACCCAAATGGGTATGCCAAAGATGTTCTATAGATTGGGAGTGTGCTAAAACACATCACTACCATTGAGGATTATTGGGCCAATTGTAAAGATGAGTTTGGGATCCACGATTGAGCCTTTGTGAGGTTGACAGTTAAGCAAGTAAAGATGTATAAGGCAAACATTGATGTAAATGGAGCTAAAGATGATGGTCAAAATATGTATAGCAATACTTATTTGACTAAGCCAAGGAACACTCCCATAAGTTTAGAACCTTATGAAGATTCTATGGAGGACCTAGATATGATGATGGCTAGAATCTACAAGAGAATTGGAAAGTGGGTCAAGTGGACCATGACATGGCAAAGTAGGAGCAAAGGTACGCCCATCCAATCCTCACCAAATGTGGCAACACCTTCATCTTCTCAAGATGGTGCTTAAGGCACAATCCTATCTCTCAGTCAAGGACTGGGTCAACTAGCCAAAGGAGGTGATCAACCTCTTGAAAAGAACATATCACTTGATAAAACTTGTCAGGATAGTTTAGTGCTTGTGATCAGAACACAGACAAAGTTTGAGAAGAAGAAGGCAAAAGAATTAAAGAACAATATAGTCATAGTGGTTCTCTCACTCTACAATAGTCCAATTCCATCCATAAGTGCCACATTACTCCTTCTAAGTAGCCTCCAAATACAAGTAGTTGACCTTGGAGATGGAGGGATTAGTGAAAGTGAATCTATAGAGTCAGATGAAGAAGCTAAAGAAATATCTAGAATAGAGTAAGCATCTAAAGTAGAGAAAGTGTCCGACACTCCAAAACTCATTTCCCTGGCTCCAAAAAATCCTTTCCCTTCAGCTTCAAAGACATCAAATCCTATCAAGAGGAAGATGTGTAGTGTAGATATATTAGGAACAACATCTAAGGTGATTGACACTATGTCATGGTTCAAAGATACCTTAGATAGAAAGAGGAAAAGGAAAGAAGAGGGAGCCCCAAACAAAGAGACTTTATCTCTACCTATAAATTCAAGGTTGTCTTTGAGTAAAGTTAAGAAGAAGAAAACTCTATCAATTCTTGGCCAAGAACTTGATACATGACACTTAACTATCAAGATTGCTAAGCCCACCAAGGAGGTAACAATTGAAGACCTAAATACAAAAGACTTTGCATTGTAGTCTATAAACCTCAGAGAAGTTAGACATGACACCAAAGTGGGCCTTTGGAAATCAACAAATGAAGTGTTAGAAGGACAACTCAAAGGTCTCAAATTGGCCAAAGTCAAAATGAAGGTGGAGATTCAAAAGCTTAATTGCTTCATCAGGGAACTTATTACCTTGTTGGCAAGTATTTTAGGAGTGTCAACCACCAACAACCCTACAACCACAAAAATTCAAGCTATCATCTCCCAGCTACAAGAAGACAAGTACTTTGGGAAAATTGATAGGGATTGGAGTGGAAAAATCAAGTCTAAAGGGCTTGTAGTTGTAGAGCTACTCAAAAACATAGTGCCGAGGCTTGAAACAAAGAAAGATAACATCTCGACTAACCGAGCCACCCTATCAATAGAAAAGGCCAAGAGTGAGGAGTGCATCTCATTATTGAAGATGGTCATCCAAATGAAGGCTAAGGAAGTAGTGGAGGAAAATATTCTACCAAAGGGATATCAGACCTTATTTGAATGACAACAAAGCATATAACTCAAGGCCAAAATTATTTTAGTAGAAGAAGAAATACTAAAAGAAACAGAGAGAAAAGTTAAGGAGGAACATGATAGAAACTATAAATTGATAAAAGGCCTACAAACTAACTCCCAAAATAGTGGACAAGGGAAGGGGATAGTAGGGGTTATTGTCATGCAAAATAATTTCTCTAGTTATTTGGATATTATAATAGAGAAATCTACCAATCATTAGGATAGAGTGTCAGATCTCCAATGGCTCAATGAGTGTATACATGTGGCAATGGAGGAATCACAAGAATGACTGAATGCTATCAAAGACTTGGCCCAAGAACACTCCAAGTGGCTCCTAAGATACATGAATGTTCATGTTCACCAACACAAAGATTTTATTTTGGTCATTGTTGCCACCAAGGCCTACAAGGTGAAGTCAAAAAAAGAAGAAGGTGAAATGATGTCTCTCTCACCCTTTCGTATTTTGTTAAGAAACTATAAATGATAACTGGTGTTGGATACAATTGTTAATTGTGTATTGTCTTTGATGTTACACAAATGTCATATCAACCATCAGACAGAGTCTACCGAGCTTAGATGGTTAGCATAGCATTTTACAGTGACTACCGAGAATTCCTAAATATTACAAGAAAAGTTAGCTTTTACCAAACTCACTCAATAAGTGAAGAAAAGTTAGCTTTTATTGAGCTCACTCGGTAAGCGAAGAAAATTTAGCTTTTACCGAGCTCACTCGGTAAGTGAAGAAAAGTTATCTTTTACTGAGCTCACTCGGTAAGAGAAGGAAAGTTAGCTTTCACCAAACTCACTCGGTAAGCTAAGAAAGGTTAGTATTCACCGAGTTAACTTGATCTCTGAAGGAAATTGCAAAGTTTGTAGTGTTTACTGAGCTTCACTTGGCTAACACTGAGGAAACCATTCTGAGCAGTGGTCACCGAGCTGGGTCAGGCAACGAAGGATTTTATTGTTTCAAAGAATTAAGTTTAACTATTTTATGTAGCTGATTGATTTTATGTTTTTCAATTGTTGTAACTTGTAATTGAGTTGACTTGACAAACTGTAAGGTATATATGAAAGGTCAAGTTGTGAATTCAAAAAAAGAAGTGGATGGATGCATAAGAGTGTGAATGAATAAATAAGCAAATGTTGAGGAAGGATTAGATATCCCTATGAAGCTATAAAGTTGTATTCGATCAGTGAGGATCTAGTAAAGCAGAACAGAGATTTGTATTCAGCAAAGATAAGTTGCATATATTTTAGATCACTTCATTGTTTCTTTCTAATCATTGTAACAGTGATTCAAAATCTCTTAACAGAGTTGGTTTGACAGCCATTTTGTAAATCCTCTAACAAGGTGACAGTTCAGTTGAATTGTTTTAAAAACCTTTGATAAGACCACTTCTAACAAGGTGATCAAATCCTTTAACCAGGTCACACCTAACAGTGTGTTTTGTAACCTTTAACAAGGTTGGCTCCTAACAGGGCTCACTTCAGAAGAGTGAAAATTGGTAACTAGTTGCTTGGTGGTTTTTCCCAAATTGGGTTTCCATGTTAAATCTGGTGTCTCTTGTGTTCATGATTATTCCTTTATGCATGCATATCAATCACATTAAATGCTTAATAAGTTAATAGAATATCTATCAAGTTTCAACATTTATTTGTATGGTTACCAAGTGCTTGCAGCAATTTTGTTTTAAGACATCTAAGGATCTGTGAAAATATTTTGTGGTAACTGATTCACACCTCCCCTCTCAGTTACTCCATCTCTATTTCCAACAATTGGTATCAGAGATTTTGGTGCTTGTAGGATAAAATTTTAAGGATCTAAGCCAAAGATCAGGATGTCTTACAAAAGGGAAATCTCAAGACTTAACAGGAATAACTTCTTAGCATGGCAAGGACTGATGAGACTTCACCTAGCATCCATTGGTGATACAGGACTGAAGTACCTTGATGAAAAATATGCAAAACCAACTAGTACACTATCTATCAATGATATTGCTAAAAAGAAGACTCACAACATTATGATGATAGATATAGCATCTGCTCTGAGTTATGAAGAATTTGATGATATCAAGGACTGCAAATCTGCCTTTAAAATGTGGGAAAAGCTGAAAGAAATCTATGGAGGAGATGATAATGTTAGAAGAGCCAAAGAAGAAAGTCTGAGAGGACAATTTGATCAAATGAGGATGAGAGAGGATGAAAACATTGCAAAATATGTTGAAAGAGTTAAAGCATGTGTCAGTGCAATCAAAGCTTCTGGAGGAGATATCAGTGAAGAGACACTTATAAGTAAAGTTCTCAAAACTCTGCTTCCCATTTATGGAATCAGAGTTTTTGCAATTCAGGAAAGAAGATGTGAAGCAAATCATAAGATAAATCTAGAGGCTATAGTTGGAAGATTGACTGCATTTGAACTAGACAACTTTGATAACTATGTTCCAGCTTCCTAGAACATGGAATCAACATTTGAAGCCAAACTTTCACTCAAGGAGAAAGGCAAAAAGAAATCTCAGTTAGAAAGTGAAGATGAATTAGACCAAAGTCCAAACAGTGATCTTGAAGTAATTGAAGCCCTTTTAGCAAGGAAGTATTCGAGAGGCAGAGGAAAATACAAAGGTAAAGTACCCCTAATCTATTTTTCATGTGAAGAAGTTGGTCATATTGCTGCTGGATGTCAAAAAAAGCAGAATAAAGATGAGAAGAAAGATCACAAATGGAATGGCAAGAAAGACTTCAGATCATTCAAGGACAAAGGTAAGAAAACATGTTTTATGGCTAAAGATTCTAATGACTCTAATGATGAAGAAGAAGATGAGATTGTCTACATTACTGTGAAAGATGAATCTGATAATGATGAGGAAATGGCACTCATTTTTCATATGAGCAAAAATGATACATAGATTATAGATAGTGGTTGTTCTCATCACATGACTGGCAACAAAACTAAGTTTGAATACTTTGAAGAGTATGATGGTGGTAGTGTAAGATTTGGTAACAATGAACCTTGCTATATAAAAGGAAGAGGAAGAATCTCTCTAACCAAGGAACTTATATGTGATAATGCCTATTGGGTAGAAGGACTAAAGCATAATTTGTTAAGTGTGGCACAACTACTCAATAATGGAATCAAAGTAGAATTCATGCATGGTAAAGCAAGACTGCTGGATGGGAAAGGAAAGCTGATTGGATCAGACACTCAAACTAAAGGCAACTTGTTCTATCTTGAACTAGGTGAATGTTCATGTTTCATTGCTCAAATTGAAGAAAGTTGGTTATGGCATAAAAGGTTGTGTCATGTAAACTTTGATAATCTGGTAAAGATAAGAAAATTTAAGAAAGTAAGAGGCATTCCCAACATAAAGAAACCTGAGGTCAGTTTATGCAAAAATTTTCAGATTGGAAAGATGGGAAAGACTAGTTTTAAAATTAAAAACTATCAGTCTGAAGATATATTAGAAATTGTGCATAATGATTTATGTGGACCCATTGGAATTGAAAGCTATAGTGGAGAAAAGTTCTTCATTCTTTTTGTTGATGATTACTCAAGAATGATGACAGTCATGTATCTAAGAAATAAATTAGAAGCATTTGAAAAGTTCAAATGGTATTTGGTTAGAGTAGAAAAGGAAACAGGGAAAAGATTAAAATGCTTGAGGTCAGATAGAGGTGGAGAATTCATCTCACATGAATTCGATTATTTTTGCATTGAAAGAGGAATCAAAAGACAGGTATCAGCCCCTAGAACACCCCAGCAAAATGTAATAGCTGAAAGAAGAAACAAATCCATCATGGATTGTGCAAGAACCTTAATGATTGAAAAGAACATTGCTATCAAATACTGGAAGGAAGCTATCAACACTGTAGTCTATACCTTGAACTGAGTTCAGCTAAAGAAAGACTCATTCAAAACCCCCTATGAGTTATGGTATGGCTATAAACCTAATGTAAGTTACCTTAAAGTATTTGGAAGTAAATATTACATTTTGAAAGAATCTAGAAAAGGAAAATTTGATGTAAAAGGTGATGAAAGTATATTCTTTGGATACTCATGCAAAAGTAAGGCATATAGATGTTTGAACTTGTCTCCTCACAAAGTCATAGAAAGTGCACATGTGAAAGTTGATGAGTTTGCAAAAGGACTAAAGAAGAAAGAAAAAGGGAACCAGAAGATTATAAAAGGTTTGTCTTCAGTGAACTTGATACAATACCAATTACATCAGACAATCAGGAAACTTCTACTCTCGAATCATCTGTAATCGAGTTGCAGGAAGTTCAAATCGAGCCACAGCAAATCGAGTCAAATTCAGTGTCTACCGAGCAAGTATCTATTGAGAAAATATCTACCAAGAAAATATCTACTGAGAAAATATCTACCAAGCTAGAACAGACAAAGCCTGAAGTTGAAATGCAAGAAGATAATAATGAAATCCATTCAAAAGGCAAGGAACCTATATTAGCTAAGTATGTCAGGAGACATCATTCAGCAGATCAGATCATTAAAGATAAATCTGAAGGAACCATGACAAGAAATAAGCTAAAAGGTACTTGTTTACTTGTTGATTTTGAACCTAGAAATATCAAAGATGCATTGGAAAATGATAGTTGGATTGAAGCTATGAATGAAGAAATAGATCAAATAGAGAAAAACAAGACATGGACTCTTATAGCCAGACCTAAAGACAAAAATGTGATTGGAACTAAATGGGTATTCAGAAATAAATTGGATGAAGATGGTAAGGTATTGTTACCTAGGGTTTTGAAACCCTAAGTTTTCCCCCATCAATTAAAAATTTAAAAAAGAAAAAAAACCTTCAAAGCAAAAAGCATTATATTTAATTATTTAAATAATTAAATGCTAATTTTTGCACAATAATTAAATAATAACACTTTTAATGTGTCCCTTCCAATAATTAATTCTTTAATCCCAAAAGAATTAATTATTGCTATTATAATGTGATATTGAAGGTTAAATGATAAATGAAGTCGGTGGGGAAAAATAAATGTAAAAGAAGAATTTGAAAAAATTAATTCTTTAAAAAGAATTAATTATTCTTGTAAAATGAAATTATAAAAGCTCTTGGGCAATTGACCTAAGTTGAGAAAAGATCTAAAATAATTAATTCTTTTATAAGAATTAATTATCATAGCAAAGTGCCAGAGAAGAGAAGAGAGGTTCGGTAAGAAGTTAGGGCAGTTGCCAAAACTTCTTGGCAAAATTTTATTTAATAGGGTCAAAAACATTTGTAAAGGGTTCGGTTCTTCTTTTTTAGGGGTGGGAGTTCTGCAACTACTGCTACAGGGAGAAGAGTATTTTCTATTATACAAAGGGAATGTAGAGGGTTGATTTCTTTTGTTCTTTGTATTTGATGGTAATAGAAGGGATGAAATAATACTATTGTTATTTTGTTATGTGTTAGAAATGGAAAGGAATGTTTGTATGTCAGATCTTAAGGTCTGAATATTTATTTTCTGATGGAGAAAGATCCTGTGGTCTTTTCTATCTTGTTTCAAATATAGTCCTATGTTGTCATCTTTTGCAAATATGATATGTTTGATTCTCTCTATTCTCTTCTAGTATTGTGAAAGACTTGGCGAATAGTCCTATGGTTGTTTGCTAGTTTTTCCCTCATAATTAGCTTATTAATTTGATAATCACATTTATTCCATATTGATGGATGAATGTCAAAAAACCCTTCGTGTCTTCAGGTTAAATACATAATCAATTTATTGCATTCATTGTATATCTTTTATGAGAGAGCTGTACCTCTCAATTCAGAGGAAGATTATGAATAGAATGATAATCTATCCATTTTTTAGTTAGTTTTGTTCTTCTTTTGAAACCTATTGAGTCATTGTTTGCATTTCTATCTGAAGGACAAAACTGTTTACTAATAAGTATCAAGAAACAAAGCTAGACTAGTATGCAAAGGATATGCTCAAGAAGAAGGAATAGACCGTGGAGAAACTTTTTCTCCTATTGCAAGATAGGAAGGAGTCAGAAAATTGCTAGCTCATATGCTGCTTACAAAGGATTCAAATTTTATCAAATGGATGTCAAGTCAGCATTCCTTAATGGTATACTGGATGAAGAGGTTTACATTGAACAACCTAAAGGTTTTGTTAATCTAGATAAAAGGAACATGGTCTGCAAATTACACAAGGCATTGTATGGTCTGAAACAAGCCCCTAGAGCATGGTATTAAAGATTGCATAACTATCTTATTTAGATTGGTTTTCAAAGAACTAATCATAATAGTAGCTTTTATATTAAAGAAGGACTAGATAATAAGATTGTCTTGGCATAAATATTTGTAGATGATACTATTTTCATAGGGAATGATGATCTGTGCAAAGAATTCTTAGAACAAATGAACAAGGAATTTGAAATGTCTATGTTTGGTGAGATCAAATTCTTTGTTGGTCTTCAAATTCAACAGAATAAAAATGGTATCTACATCACTCAATCAAAGTACATCAAGGAGATATTGAAAAAGTTTGGAATGGAAGATTGTAAACTAGTTGGGACTCCTATGTGTACCGGATTAAAACTTACCAAGGATGATGAATCAAAAGAAGTAGATCAAACATTGCATAGATCTATGATTGGAAAATTGCAATATGTAGTTCATACAAGACTAGATATTGCCCTTGCAGTTGGTATTGTAGCAAGATTTTCAGCAAAAGCAAGAGAAAATCACATGATGGCAATCAAAAGAATAATGAGATATTTGAAAGGAACTGAAGAGTATGGGTTATGGTATAAGTTTGGAGGAAATTTGGATTTGAAAGTGTTTACTGATGCTAATTGGGCAGGAAACCTTGATGACAGAAAAGTACAAGTGGAGGTGCATTCTTTCTTGGAAAAAGGTTGGTTTCTTGGACAAGCAAAAAGCAGAATTGCACATCTCAATCAACAACCGAGGCAGAGTATGTTGTTGCAGTAGTAAACTATTCTAACATTGTTTGGTTTAAACAATTGTTGGAAGGCATGAAGATGGAAATCAAAGAACCAGTTGTTATGTTCTGTGATAATACAAGTGCAATCAACATATCTAAGAATCTAGTGATGCATTCCAAAACCAAGCACATTGCAATAAAATATCATTTTGTCAGAGAATTGGTGCAAGATAAGGAGATTAGATTGGAATATGTTCATACAAAGGACCAAATTGCTGACATATTCACAAAACTATTACCTAAGGATCCATTCTTGTATCTAAGAGGTAAGTTAGGGTTCACTTCCCTATCTAAAGTTCACTAAAAATAAGTTTTTAGTGATGCATCAACTCATACCAATTTGAAGTTCTATCAGTTGATGCAACATAACTAGGAAACATTGCATATGAACTAGTACTAAAGGTACATTGAAATTCATTTGAGTTTGAGTTATCTTTGGCATGTGTTGTCAAAGAGGGAGAGTTTTACTGCCATATCCCTCTGAAATTTGTCTCTCTGAAATTTGTTCAAAATATAAAGAGTTTTCTATCTTAGAGGGAGAATTGTTATATTGACATGTTGTGTTGCCATATAAGTGAAAGACTTGTTTTCAAATTTCATTTCTTTTATGACACGTTGTGTTGCCATCAATGCCAAAGAGGGAGATTGTTGGATACAATTGTTAATTGTGTATTGTCTTTGATGTTACACAAATGTCATATCAGCCATCAGACAGAGTCTACTGAGCTCAAACAGTTAGCATAGCATTTTATAGTGACTACCAAGAATTCCTGAACATTACAAGAAAAGTTAGCTTTTACTGAGCTCACTCAATAAGCGAAGAAAAGTTAGCTTTTACCGAGCTCACTCGGTAAGCGAAGAAAAGTTAGCTTTTACCAAGCTCACTCGATAAGAGAAGGAAAGTTAGCTTTCACCAAACTCACTTGGTAAGCTAAGAAATGTTAGTATTCACTGAGTTAACTTGGCCTCCAAAGGAAATTGCAAAGTTCGCAGTGTTTACCGAGTTTAACTTGGCTAACACTGAGGAAACCATTCCGAGCAGTGGTCACCAAGCTAGGTCGGGCAGTGAAGGATTTTATTGTTCCAAAGAATTAAGTTTAAATATTTTATGCAGCCGAATGATTTTATGGTTTTCAGTTGTTGTAACTTGTAATTGAGCTGACTTGACAAACTGTAAGGTATATATGAAAGGTCAAGTTGTAAATTCAAAAAAAAAAGTGGATGGATGCATAAGAGTGCGAATGAATAAATAAGAAAATGTTGAGGAAGGATTAGATATCCCTATGAAGTTGCAAAGTTGTATTCGATCAGTGAGGATCCAGTAAAGTAGAACAAAGATCTGTATTCATCAAAGATAAGTTGCATATATTTTAGATCACTTCATTGTTTCTTTCTAATCATCATAATAGTGATTCAAAATCTCTTAACAGAATTGGTTTGACAGCCATTTTGTAAATCCTCTAACAAGGTGACAGTTTAGTTGAATTGTTTTAAAGACCTTTGACAAGGCCACTTCTAACAAGGTGATCAAATCCTTTAACCAGGTCACACCTAACAGTGTGTTTTGTAGCCTTTAATAGGGTTGGCTCCTAACAGGGCTCACTTCAGAAGAGTGAAAATTGGTAACTAGTTACTTGGTGGTTTTTCCCAAATTGGGTTTCCACATTAAATCTGGTGTCTCTTGTGTTCATGATTATTCCTTTATGCATGGATGTTAATCACCTTAAATGCTTAATAAGTTAACAGAATATCTATCAAATTTTAGCATTTATTTGTATGGTTACCGAGTGCCTGCAACAATTTTGTTTTAAGACATCTAAGGATCTGTGAAAATATTTTGTGGTAACTGATTCACCCCTCCCCTCTCAGTTACTCCATCTCTATTTCCAACAAACTGGATCCTTTCCATTTGTCACTTTTGAGGAGATGAACCAATTTAGTTCCTTTTTGTAATGATCATCTTAGAATCCTATATGTACCTAATGATGGGACTCAAAATTGCATTTCCATTTTGAGTACCATTCCAAAATTTTGAGTCACTTTGAGCCTTATAAATAAATTTTCTTGCTTGTGTACCTAACAACCATTTTAAGGTCTATATGGTGTTTTATGTTTCTAAAACCATGCCTTTAGTATGTCCATGCATCCTATAATGATAAACTATCATTCTGAGTCATTTTTCAAAAAGTTATATTTTGAGTAGTGTTCAATTTTGCATTTTTGCCCGTGTCAAACAACGATAGGAGGCCTAGATTGCATTTGAATATCTTGTACCCGATAATGTTTTATGACTTGCCACTTTGGAATTGTTTAGTATGTATATCAATGAACCTATTTTTAAATTTTCATTTCATTTTTATATGTTTTAGCTAGGTTTTGAATCCCTCAAATTTGGTTACTTATCTATGTCATGCTAATGCAAATTGCCCTGAATTCAAAAAGGCCCTGCTTGACCAATTGTAACTTTGACTCAATCAACCATATTGAGAAATTTACTTTTTAATTGTATCCTAGATGTCACACACTTGCTATGTTCCATTTTTGAGCTTATGAAAAATCTATTTGATCCATTTTGAAATGCGATTCTGGATTCAATTTATAACTTTTTATTGGTTTCATAAAATGCAAATTGGTCAGTACCCCTCTTCGAGATGTCATAACTTTGAATCCATAATAGATGAGATCAAATGGTTTTTACCAATACATTATACTCCAAAAATAATTCAATAATTCTAGTTTTCATGACTTGATGAATCCATTTGTACACTTTCTCAGGTCCATTCCATTTGCAAAAACCACATTTTTGTTGATGTCTCATGTTCAGTAATTATGAGTACCTAACTTCACATGCTTCCCAAACTTTCCCCATTATTTTTTATAAGCCAAAATCATAGAATTATATTCCTCTCATGATAATGAACTAACACTCCAATTTTCAATACCTCAAGTATCCATTTGCCCAGTTTTCAAAGCCAAATCCAAATGCACTTTCCAGTTTTCTAACATGTTTATTTGCAAATAGTTTTAAGAAGGAAACTTTAACAGTCAATATAGTTTGACCAAGTGGTCATCATGAAATGAGATCTAGCAAGGTGAAAGAATATGAAATATAGTATCAACATGTCAGCTTTTAGGGCCCTGTTATTTGTTTCTATCAGTTTTTAAAGCCAGTCGACAGTTCCTATTATCAAAAAATCATAGTTTGTGAAAATAGGGTAAACAAGTTTTAAGTTGTGAATCAATGCTCAATTTTGAATCCAAGAAAGTACTATTTGTTCAATGGATTAGTTTGCAATGCCATTTTTTTAAAAATATATATTTTTTTCAGTCAGACTTGCTTTCAAGCACAATTGAGTCCATTAAATGGGTATGAGTTTTGTGAAATCTTGAAGGTGTCTTGAGGTTTTAAAATGATCTTGATTTTCAAAGAAGTAATAGAGGGAAAAGTTCATGGGGAATATATCATCATTTGAGGGAAAATAATTAGTGTGGAACTATACACTTGGTTTTAAAGAGAAATGTACACTGCATCAGTGGGAGATCTTCATGTATAGTTATCAGACAAGATTTTGAGGTTATGTAGACTTTAGCAAGACAATGTAAATTGTTTCAAGGTCTAATTAAGCCTTTTTACAATTTTTATAATCATGGGGTCGCATGTGAGTTTTAGACTATTGTTGATTCTTCTCTATGTTTTTATATGGCTAAATGAATATTTGTGGACTAGAATGTGTAAAAGGGGAGTTGAGTACAAGAAGAACAAGTTTACAAAAAGGTAAAATAGGTATTAGATTTGGAAGTGCTTGGGTAGACATTTATGATTGCAAAATGTGGAAGCATGGACAAGGCATATGAATTGGTGGACTATCATTTTCAGTAGTGTGAAGTTCATGTTAAATATCTTAGATCATAAGCAGGTATCATTGCCTTGGAGCATAATACCACTATTTCAACATGGGTTGAAGAGAGAGAGCCATTAGAGCTCCTACCATCCAACAAATGAGGAACTTTTGAATCCACCTTTATGCAAGAAACAATGTATTGGAAATATAGATGGAGTAACAAAGGGTGGGGGGGGGGGGGGGGGTTGAATCAGTTACCACAAAAACAAATCCATAGATCCCTTGAATGTCTTATAAACTTAGTTACTGCTGTCACTTGGTAGCCACACAGAAATATGTTGTAACTTGGTAGATGTATGTTAACTTATTAAGCATTCACAAAGATTTAACATACATGCATAAAAGAAATAGCATCAACATAAGAGACACTAGATTTAATGTGGAAACCCAATATGGGGAAAACCACCAAGTAACTAGCTACCAATTTTCACTCTTCTAAAGTGAGCCCAATTAGGAGCCAACCCTGTTAAAGGTTACAAAACACACTCTGATGTGTGACCTTGTTAAAGGATTTAATGACCCTCCTAGAAGTGGCCTTGCTAGAGGACTTAAGAAAAATTCAATAGAACTATCCACCTTGTTAGAGGATTTACAAAAATGGCTGTTAAACAAACTCTATTAAGAGATTTAAGAATTACTGCTACAATGGTGAAAAAGTAACAATAAGTGACTGAATGAGATCCAACTAAACTTTTCTGTTACAGATCTCTATTCTACTTTACTAGATCCTTTCTAATCAAATAAACCTTTGTTTCTCCTCAAGGATATCTTCTCCTTCTTCAAAATTCATTCACACTTTCCTTTTCACACAATTAACTCGCATGCTCATTCATTTGAATTTAGTTTTCACAACTAGACCTTTTATTTATAGCTTACAAATGATCTAGTTGGCTCATTTACAAGTTACAATTACCAATAATCATTACATCAGTTAGCTACAAACTTTACATGAAATAATTAAACTTTATTTCCCAAAACAATGAAGTCCTTCATTGGCCAACTGTGCTCAGTAACCAGTACTCTAGAAATGATTTCCAGTGTTAACCAACTGAAGCTCGGTAAACACTGTGAACTCTGAAAAATCCTTTGGAGACTGAGTGAACTTGGTAAATATTGAATTTCCTTTGTTGACCTTGTGAGCTTGGTAGAAACTGACTTCTGTCACAAAATCCTTCAACGCCTAAGTGAGCTTGGTAGAAACTGTCTGCACAATGTAATATTTAGGAATGCTCGATAGACTCTGTAATTCACTTTTCTGACCATTTGAGCTCAGTAGACTCTATTTCATAACTAATATGACATTTGTGTAACATGAAAGATAACACACAATTGAACAATTGTATCCAACACAATGTACCTTGTTGTGGACTTCACATAAGGAGCTTGAAATGGAGGCTATCGATTGTTTAAGTGGAGTTTGTCATAACTTGCATAGAACCAACCCTCAATAGATGTGGATGAGTAGAAAGGTTTCCCCAACAACATAGGCCCTATCCTCCTATCTAGAGAGGGGATAATAACAAGAAAGAAATTACACATGCAGATTCCCCTAATTACAATAGGACTGTACACCACCATCAAACATTAAGATGCTGAGTGTTGGGTTGTAGGAAGCCACTGAACAATGAGGTGAATAAACACATCAATGGTTTTAACAAATTCTTGGTGCCATGTATTCCATTGGAAAAATGGTGTAGACTGTAGCACACTACTTTGACTTTTCCCCATCAAGGATGCATTTGATTTTATGGCATAGAGGAGGTAGCGTGGAGATTTAGAAAAGGTTTCTTGGAGTTATATCCCACATTGGGGGCACAAGGATATATTTGATTGTTCATAAGCCAAAGGAGATGCATGTTAAGTGTCCAAAAGACAACATCCTTTTCAAAGGAAAGGCTCATGTGATGGGGATTGTCATGGCCAAGTTGGTGGCAGTAAAGTCAAACAAGTTTTTGACCAAAGAGGCTTAGAGAAAATGTGATGACACAAACTCCAGGAGGCAATCATATGGTCAGGGATTTTAAATTGTGGAGATTTGATTTTGCGATATGGCGTAAGATTAGGAAGGAGAATAAAGTGCCTTAAGATATTATAATGGGACCCATTGACATAGGATTGGTAGGTGAAGTTTTAAGGTTTAAGATGCTACAAAATTGTCGAGAATCATAAGATTGGGGATGTAAAGAATTAATGCTAAGATGTTATGATATGAAGCAATAAAGCAAAGGACTCTTGTAAGATTGGAAGAGATCAATTATAATGTTAAGATGTTACAATTCACCATAATGTCGTAAGGTTGGGAGATGTTTCAAATTTCAAATGCTGTATGAAATTGTGTGGGTCTCGCCTAGATCACACTTCGACCAGTAGAATGTTGATACTTGGCATCCAGTAGGAGGGGAGGCTATATAAATGGAAATAAAATGAGATGTGCATTCATCCTCATGTTAAAATTTTGAAATTAATTTTAATGTTATTATATAGTTTTATCTATATGACCATTTCAATTTTTCATTTAATACTCTCTTCATGGACCAAGGCCTGAAATTTCATTTCAACCTCAGGGGCACCATTTTCATCCAAAACATATAGTGTAATATACTGATAAAATTGAGAGAAGATGAATTCTTTATTTTTGTAGTTAGTTTTCATAGAGGTATTCACTAGACAGAGCTGCCAGAAGTTTTAAATTTTTGGGACATCCTCAGTTTTAAGTGCAGATTTGATGTTTTCATTTTGAAATGAGATGAGATATGCTTAGATTTGAATAAGATTAGATGCATTGATGGCCACTAGAGATAATTTAATGTTTTAAAGGTAGTTTTTGAGATAGTGTTTTGTTGGCAAATATAGTTGAGTTTTACAACAAAGGCAGAACAAGACAAACCAAGATTTGATTTGAAACTTATGCACATCTTATCTGATATTAGTTTTTTCCTTCAGAGGATTTTTTTTCTCATTAACTTTAAAAAATATATATTAGATATTCTAACAAAAACATTTATGGTTTTGATTTTTGGTAGATGGAGAAGATCAGTTTCAATAGCATCAGGAAAATACATTTTTTAGTAGGACACAGGGCAAATCAGATTTCATATCTAGGAGACTTCTTCTCTTCTCATCTCTATATTCTTCTTCTCTACTCATTGTATAGGTTCTAAACTTGAGATTTTCTCACTATTGTAAGACCAATAGGGTTTCGATTCTAGCCATTTTTCATTTGCTGTGTAAACCACTCTGTTGGTTCCAGCCTGATTGAAATTTCCTCCTCAACTATGATTCCACATTTTCTCAGTGTTTTTTCTTTATGAACAACAATAGTGTAGTTTTTTTTGAGCAGTTACCTAATGCAATCATCCTTTGTATATGATTTGATTTTTTTGCATATACATGTTGTAATGATTTCAAGGAATGAATACAAAGTTTTCATTGATAGTTTCATTCTAAAGTTTATCTCCTTTTCTCTAGGTCTATGGTTTTTTGTGATATATGCCTAAAGTGCATACTATCCAGTTGCATCTTGTTATTAAAGTTATATCTCATTGTATGTCTTGTTTTTGGGTCAAGGACCTATGTAATTTGCTTGATATGCCACTAATAGAAATGCAAGGATCATAGGAGGATTTGATAAGTAAAAAATTTGTTTGAAGATTGATGTCTATTTGCAAGCTATATAGATAGACTAGATGCCTAGATATATGGGTATATTTTAGGTATCCATGTGTATGTTAAGATTTAGTTGATGCCCAATGGACAAGGGACTGATCGGCTTGAAGATTACATGTTTTGCTGTTGCATATCTAGGTCATGCTGATGATTCAATCATTAATTGAATATCTTTTTCCTTTATGTTTAAGAGTTGAAAGGGTTTCTTGCACTTGGTATATCAAGTTCATGTGCTATGTTATTAGCTATTTCATATCCATGAATTTTTACATAAGCATAGAAGATTAAGTGGTTTTATCTATTATCTAGATTTAGTTATATGACTTTACACTAGTACCATATAAAGAATTTGAGGTCCACCCACCTAGGTCTTGCAGAGCCTGAAGAAGAAGAAGGAGAGTTAAATTGCCTTATAGTTGGCCTTGGTTTTTTGAATAGGTGTATTGAGGATGGGAGTTAGATCTTCCATGAGGTTATTGAAAAGTTGTTAATTCAGGAGCCAACACCTAACTGAAAGATTAATGAAAGGTCGACTAATTTTTGGTGTGAGATACTTCATGTTGCAGAGACAAGTTGAATGTGTTTTATATCAAATTTTTTCTATTCTATTTTTTTAGATAGTTTAAGATATCTTTTTCAATTGAATTGAGTTAAGGAATAAATAGAGCTTTGTTCCCTTGTTCAATGCAGTGAACTAAGGATAATAGTAGTGTTATCAAAGGTTAAAGAGATTATGTCATGAATTTTACTTTACTTTAAGTTAGTCCCTTGCATATTAAAGTTAGAAACATTCTATTAAATAGTTTATTCATAGATAGAATTCATAACTGATGTCATCAATTTCTACAGGTTTATAAGATGTGCGAGTTCATAGATTTGATTAGCATAGACACATTAATCTTTACATGAGTTAGTTCTTGTTTAGGCCTAACTTGGTTTACCTCTTCTATTCTCTAGTCAAGAATAAAGCCCCTTTTAGAATTAGGAACAAACAAATTCATTGCAAACCATAACCATAAGGTATTTGTACCTATAAAATTTAGAGGGAAATCAATCATTTAACTACGATTTCCCAACTATTGTAATTAGTCATTGTTCAAAAGTATTGGGAATTCAAAGAGTTAATTGAAGTAAACAATCTATTTACCAACACTACCCTCTACATCAGTTTGTCTTGTCCATCAATTTTCTCATTATACTTGTGAACAATGTCAACAAGTTGATCTAGAATTGGTTGTTTATCATCAACCTCAATATTCAATGTATCAATAAATATGCCCTTGATATCCACAAGAACTTGATTTTGTTGGAATTACAATAGGAAAGGTGAACTTCTAAGAGAGGGGTGGGGGGGAGGGTGTGAATCAATAGTTCAAACTTGGACTTATAAAACTTACACCATTTGTTCATTACATGCCTTAACAAGTAAGCTAAAATAACATGTAAAGAATATGCATCTTCAAACATATAACCATGTAAACATTCACACACATAACACTAGATATGATAATCTAGAAACCCTCTAAGTGAGAAGGTAAAAATGCGGTGGGGATGAAACCCACAAATCTTTTCTATTGCAGCAATAAAGTGTATCCAATGAAGGTTAAAATATTTTGACCTAGAAACATGATCTAACTTGTGAAAGGTTTGCCCTATTAAAGACTTACAAAGGCTATTAGGTCTCATTTTGTTAGAGGATTTTAACATCCTATTAGAAGTGTGCCTTGTTAGAGGACTTTAACTTACAATTAAGTAAACACCTTGTTAAAGGATTTCATACAACATGTTAGGACTACTCTATAAAGAGATTTGATTGAAATCACCTATTAAAATGTCTCAGCATAGATCTTGTGGTTGGCACTTGCTTTCCTGATAACATATCACCTCTAAACAATGTATTTCTTGATCCTTTTTGATCATATGTATCAATGCTGTATCATTTTATTTTATCCTCTGTTCTTGTCTAGCTGATTCTACAATTCACTCTTTCATCTAAGCACCTTGAATGCTTTGCAAACTATCTTGTTCACTCCTTCAATTTGTTCTCCTCTTCAAATCTAAATTATTTAATTTAGTGCTTCATCCTCCTTAAGAAGGCTTAGGTGGCTTTAGGTATGAATCTACGGCTTAGATTCATCCATTTTTCCTCTTAATCCTTCCTATTTTCTGATTGGTTGCATGTATTTGCATAGAGAATCCAAATAAATATTATCCTTATCTTCAAATATCAAAATTTGATTTTTAAGTTGGCTCAAAAATGGTTTACATATTTGTTTGTGCCATTACAAACAAATATGTCAAAACTGTGTTACTCGGCATATGAAATATCTGATGCTTGACATGCAATTGTTCTATAAACTATGACTCAACATTTGAATTTCTTAGCATCCACTATTTACTCGGCTCCTAAATCACTCAACATAGTCTATCTACTCAGTACTTGAGTGACTCAACACATATTTCAACTTGGCATGGTCTGTTCTTTACATGTTGTGCTAGGCATGTGTTACTAGTTCAACATGAACTAAGTAAGTGGTTTAAGTGTGTTTAGCCTCACTTATCAAAATGAATCTGAGATCAAAAATCTCCCCCTTTAATGTGAGTGTCAAAAACACTTAAATATACAATATTATTCTTAACTTCTTGAGCATAACATATCCATACATATCCATGACTTAGCTTGTATACAAAACTTCAAAATTTCAAACTTATATACCTTAAAATTTGTAACTCCCCCTGAGTTAGTCTTGTAGACACCTAAAAAACCTTTAGAAAATAAAGTATTTTTATTTTCTAAAAAATTCCTGATGACATCATCATTTATTAATTAATTAATTATTTAATTAATTAATGCCATTAAATCCCTTTATCTTAATTAAAAATAGTTAATTAAGAAATCCCTCCCAAAAATGTTTAAATCTTATTTAAACATTATTTCCTTATTTATTAATTATTTAATTAATAAATTGACCAAAAATCTCAAAATAAATAATTAATTTATTTTTTTCCCAAAAGTTGGCCAATTTCCTTAAGACCAATAACCTCTTCCAAAATCTTCTAATCCTTCTTTAATTTCGATTAAAGGCTAATCTCATCATTTCCTACCCCTAATCCCAACTCAAAATATTTAATCAAGATTAAATATTAATCCTCATGTTTATTAAAAATATTTTAATAAATATCTCCTCAACCCAAACCCTTGAAATAAATAAAACTTTATTTATTTCATAAAATCTTATCCTAGGAAGTTCTAGACTCTTCTAGAAAGTCTTCATCCTCATCCAAAGCGTAGACTCTTCTAGAAGATGTCTTTAACCCTAATCCTAATCCCCTCCTAACCTTGTCACATTCCCTAAACATGGGTTAAGACTTGCTAACTCAAGCCAAAGTTAACAAATATCTCCTCCTTCACCCACCCTCATTAATTGCAATCCACTTGCCATCCACTTGCCTAGTCCTAAGCCATCTCTAACCCTTCCTCTAATCATTTTTACAACCCTAAGCAAGCTTAAAACCTCCCTAAACCCTCAAATTTGAATTTCATGGTATCTCTCACAAATATCTTCAACCACAAAACTTTATAAAGCCCACAAAGTCATAAATGTTCTTACAAAGCACTTATGAAGAGTCTTTATGAAGATTTTATCCCTTGAGCCTCCTTTGTTGACTCATCCTTCCCCTTTCCTCCATCCTCTCACCATGTGACATGTGTCACTCCTTGATTGGTTGTAAGAAAGCACAATCCATGTGCTCTCCTCTCATGCAATCTAAGCCCTCCATGAGCTTTTTCCCATCCTTGCATCTTAGCCCTCAATCCCTCAAGCCTCTTGCCTATAAATTGGATCCTTCCCCTTTGCAAAATAACACAATCCATGAAGTAAAGTCATAATGCCATTTTGAGAAGCCATTTTACATCAAAACCATACACTCACACCCAAATTCCAACTCCATTTGAAGCCCTTTTTGAAGCATAAAGCTTGAGCATACATCCTATCTATTTAGACAAAGCTACTCAACAAGAGAGCTTCTCATTGAGAGAGCCCATTAATGGCTCATATTCTCAATTGAGAGCTCATCTTAGTCTATCTTGAAGTTTATGAATTTTGTTTAGTTTGTAGAAGCTTTATTTAAATTTGGTTTCTATTAGCATACTAACATTGCTCATATACATTTTGGCATGCCTGATGGGACCTCGCATGGGTCATCTTCATTAGCTTTTTTAGTCAAGTTTTGTATGTCATTTGCTGATTTTGGCTAATTTTACTTATTTTTGTGATTGGTAGGATTGTATAAATTGGTTTTGTAGGTCCACATGAGCATGAAGAAGACAAAGGAACTCATAATCTATCTCATAGTGTTTGCAGATTTTTCAAGCTTATAGGTGGACAAAGAACTTGAAATTCTTCTTCCTCTTCTTGTCTATATTCTTCTTATTCCATCTACTTCTTCTTCTTCTTCTTGTGGGAGATCTTGACCATTTTTTTTTTAAAGAAGAAAAATCATACACACTTCTTTTTAGTGCTTAAAATGAACCCCCAAATCATACTTAAATCCATTGAAAAATTAAAAATTTGCAAAAAAGAAAAAATCTTTTAACAAGTGAAACTAAACCAATCTAATCATTTGCATCCTTGCAACATCAAGGTTTTAGATGCATTCATGCAAAGTTAGGAACACTTCATTTTTGGGAATTTAAAAAGAACTACAAGTTTACATTTCAAAAGGTTCAAAATCAACACTAAGTGCACACTAAAATCTAAATCAAACTCAAAGCATCAATCAAGGATAAAATGAACCTCATTTTCAAATATGTTAAAGTTCTTTTAAAAATCTCATGAAAACTAAGAGTCCTAAATGGTTGCCAAAATTGTTCTAAAAAGCTTTGTTATTTGTTCCAAACAAATGTCTTGTTGCAAAATCTTGAATGTTTCTTAGGTTTTTCATGCATCAAAACAATCTAGGAACATCATTTTTGGGCTTAAAACATGCAAACTAGAACACAAAATCTTGAATGAAAAGCAAAGTCCAAATAGTCATTTTCACTTTTGAGTCCAAAAACAATCTTGAATGATCTAAGGTTAAAACAAAGCACTTCAAAGTTCTTAAAACAACACACAAAATCTCAATCTTGAATGCTCAAAGGAAAAAACTTGAATGTTTAATCACTTGTCTTTGAATGCATGTTGCTGAAATCACTCTTGAGTGCCATGGATTAAAATTAAAGTTTTTTTTTTTTATGAATGCATGATTAAAACAAAAAATCCAATCTTGAATGCCATAGATCAAATAATCATCTTTTGGAGCATAAAAAGAATCTACATTTTTGTAATCTTTTAAGTTATAAAAACAAATAAAAATGCTTTGAGTGAGTTTGTCGTTGGACTCACCCTCTTTAATCACCCATAAATTTAACCATTGGTTGCAATTTCAGTGCCATCTATGGGGTTGGGTCCACCTAAGAGGGTGTTAAGTGCTCCACGCAAATCAAACTCCACTCACTTGGGTTTTTAGTGGTTTTTCTAAGTTAGAAAATTCCTTGAATGCGCATTAATCTCGCTCACACTTCATTTGGGCATAAAAATTGGACAAATATTGACGTGGAGGGCCTCTGGGTGCACACTTGAAATCGAATCTCACACACCTTTGTTTTGGGCTTAAAATAAACTCACACTCAATCTTGAATGCCTTAAAGAAAAATCAATCGATACTTGACGTGGAGGGCCTCCAGGTGTACGGGTTTACCTTCTTGTTGACCCTAACTCTTCTTCTTGTTCACATTCTTTGATCAATTTTATTTTTGTCGACACTTCAAAGTTGGAATAAACATTGTATCTTAAACATGAGTGCTTGCAAAGTCTAGATCAGAAAACTTAAGCGTCAGTTGGTAAAAGAACAAGCGTGTTTTTTAGCCCAAGATCATCCAAGTCTTCTCCCCCCTTGTCGTCTTTCGAGGCCATCTTGGGTGCATAAGATTAGGATCCAAAATCTTGTGTTAGCTTTTTAGGAGGCCTGCTTGGGGATTTCATCACCCCTTGGGATGACCTCAACTCCAGCGTTTCGACAGAGTATAAAGATCAGGAGGTGAATCCAAATACACCTCTCTTGGGATCAAAATTTTGTCACTCAGGCTAAGCCTCAAGGAACTTTATACCCTTGAGAAGTGAAAGAGGAGAAGTGGGTACCGCTCCTCTCGGTTGTGTGACATCTTTTTGGTTTCATCTATGGATTTGGGCCTCACGTACCTTGCGTATATCGAGGACTCCCTAGCTAAACAAAATTTCATCCTTGTAGAAAGCTTCCTAGGATGTTGGTGTGTTTGGCGTGCTTGCTGAAAACTTTTGTGCTTGTTTGTTCATAGCTTTTGAATGAATGTTTTCCAATTTTGGTCGAAATCCCAGAAAAGTAGAAATCTCCTAGCTCAAGGCATACTAAGCATAGTCACTGCCTTATCAGAAAATTATCCAAGCTCCCCCGCTACAACCGAATCTATCTAGTTCTTTGCCTTAGAACAATCCCAAATCCAAAGTCCATCCAAATCATCCCCCTAGCCAGCTAGCAACCCAATCCAAAATCACCCAAGCCTTTAAAGAGTTGTTGTCACTTTGCCAAAATTTGCTATCCAATCAATCTATCCTACCAATCAACCAATATCACCAAGGTTATCCCTCTGACAGAGCATTGTCTAGGGTAATCTAGCTTTGTCACTTGCATCCCTCATCACCTTGAGCTAAAGGTTGGGATCCACAAGTGGTCAATCTCGTGTCATGCCCATAGGATCATTAGTCTATCCTCAAGTTGACACAGCCACCACCAAATCTAGCACATAGGAAAGCAAAACTCTCACCTTTTGACAACATGCCCTTGAAGTCTTCCATCCACAGGAAAGCCAAAAATCTCCAGCCAATCCTCCTTAGGTCTATCATGCAGCTTTGACTCTCCCTAGGAAATCTTTTATCAGCCAATCCAAAATTTGTGCTTAATCCAAATCCAACCATGAGCTTTCGTGTTCATCTATATGCAAGATCCCATCCCCATCAAACTCACCATCAAAGCATGAAGTACCAATCTTATCATGATGTGTTTGGTCGCATTGTCCTTGCTCCCGCCACCTCCTATTCCAATGATGATGAAAATCTTGTTGACTATGACGGGTATATTGAAAGCCTTAGAAACATTCCCCCAAGCATCCCCCAAAATCCAAGAGTTATTCCAAACTATCTAGTCATGCCATCTGATATTCCAGCTTCCCCTCCATCACCCCATCAACCAAGCTTCCAATCTTCCACCCCCATCACACTAGCTATTCCTGTCAATCCACCTCCACCTTCGACACAAGAGTCTCCAAGGAATCTCCTAGAGGAAATACAAGAAAAGTTTCCTCCAACAGTCGATAAGCCATGTCATCTAATCCAACCATGTGAAGTAGTCAGTGATGAAGCTTCCCCATCTATAATATCACCTCCATCTCCCATAGCTATCATCCCCATACCATCCATCAAATTGCTTAAAATCCTTCCACTTCCCGCAAGCATCAAAATCCCACCACCTATCAAATCCCTCCAAATCCCATCCACATCTCCTTCTCCAAGCATTATGCAAATCCCATATAATGAACCTCATGCATCCACTCCCATCCATTCCTATCAAGATCTTGTCCAAAAGCATGTTGAAATATCCTCCGATAGAACATCAGATCTCACCATCCCACTTATTCCCCTACATGATCCACTTTTACCATCCCCTCCATATCTAAATCCTACCATCTTACTTACTCCATCTCAAGATCCCTTTCCCTCAGCCCACCCAACTCAAGATCCTATCCTCCCATCTCCTCTGCTTCATGATCATACATCTCCCATAATCCATGATGATAGATCCATTGAAAAAGAACTAATTATCATATCCGAAGCTCCACCTCCTTTAGCTAGTAATGGACTCACATATTGTGTTCCAAATAATGAACATCATATTGAAAAAAGAAATGAAAATGCATTTCTAGATGTTGGTATCCCCGTTATTCCTGCATGGTCCCAAGACCTTCCATCTCCACCCCAAAGTTCCCATCCATCTTATTTCGCATCTATTTTGGGCCCTCATCCTACTCCTTATCTCCAACCCTCCATTTTGGGTCCATATATCCCTTATCTAAATCCCACACCCTTTCCATCCATTTTGGGTCCTTACATACCTAATATGAATCCTTTATCCCCTCCATCTATTTTGGGACCTACACCTTCACTGTTTCCATCTATTTTGGGCCCATATCCTTCCTTCCCTCCATCCATTTTGGGCAATTATATCCATCCATATCCTATGTTCCAATCTATCCTTCCATCCCCTCAAATCCACTAGCTAGATCATCAAAGGCACTCACCCTTGAATCCCTTCCAACCTTTAAACCCTATCACTCCATCAATTATCCCTCCATCTCCTCCATGCTCTTGTTCCCATCCCATGGCTAATAGAAGCATATTGGGTGCCAAACTACAAAAGGATAAATCCAAAAATCCACAAAAATCCAAGTCTCAACATGTCCCTTCTAAAATACATGTTCAAAACAAGAAACATTTAATCCCAATCAAAGAAAAAGTCAAGAGGCCACAAAAGCCCAAGCTAAAAAAGTCAAAAATCATGTGGATACCCAAGATGCTCATAAAAGAAATGCATCTCAAAGAAAAATCTCAATTGGCATCCATTCATGCTACTCAAAAAGCCTCATCCATCCATCCTTCATCCAAATCCCCATATAAGCATCCTTCATCCCCCCAATCCACTTTTAGTCCATATGCTTCTTATCCTAAATTTCCCATCCTCCATCTTCCAACTCTACTTTTAGTCCTTATCTTTCTCTTCCTCCATTTTCTCCTCAACCTCGCTCAAAACCATCTTTCCCACTACTTTATCACCTCTCAAGGTGTGTGCCAATGATGATCTTTCCATTTTCCTCATCCATTTACCCACAAGCCTTATGTCTTCGCATCCATTATCTGTCAAACTCCCACCCACCATTCCACTTGTTCAATCCAATCCTTTTTCATCCATCCTACCAACATCTATGAGCCAAAAATAGCTGAAGAAAGCCAAAATCATTCCAGCTAAGTCCAAAGTCAAAAAAAAAAAAAGACAAGAAAAATAAAGCGTTTACTGGTGAAAACTTGGCAATTCAAGCGCCTTGGACAAGTACCATGATGAAAACTTGACAAACAAGCATCATGTGTAATCCCACCATCCCTAGCTTATCCTATCACCCTCATGCTTTTGGTCATCTCTTGACATCCAACTCCATCTTCCAACCTATCCACCTATCCTCCACCCTCCATCTTCCATCTCACACCATCCACTTATCTCTGCAGCTTCAGCCAACCATCCTAGCTATCATCCATCTCCCTAGCCCCTTCAACTTTTTCCATCCTAGCTTCAATCCTATCACATCCATCATAAGACCTCCTTCTGCATGTTATCTTTTGATTGGGGGCACTAGATTCCTTGGAGATCTTGTCTTGTCCATCCTCCCTTGTCATTGGTATGTAGCTCTAGGCTATCCTCATGCAAACCCAATGCCATCTCTTTATATCCATCATAATCCTAGCTATCTACCATCCTATCCAACCATCTCATCCTACTCCTCTAGCTATCCTTGGTCACAAAATCTCTCATCATCATTGGATGCATCCTGCCAAATCCATATCTTTTGCTATCACCCCACCCTTAGCTTTCGCATCTTGCACAACATCAAACCATCCCGCTATCCTATCATCCTGAGCTTTTGCCTGCTTGTAACTATCTTGGTCAGCTTCAGCTTGTAAATATCTTGGTCTGTTAGCTTGTACATCCTCTTTAGCTTAGTACCATTGTATCTATCCAACATTCATGTCAGTTCATCCTTGATCAACATCTTGCATGCATCGCACATCTTGGTTAGCTATTCCAATGCATCCTTTAACTAGATCTCCTGTCACCAAAGTGTTATCCTTCTTAGTTTAGCTTGCCAGGCATATCACTCATCTAGATCCATCAGCTTAGGTGCTCTCCGATAGATCCTTGCAGGATATAGCTTTCCTCATGTCTGATCTTGGTCCGTTAGTATCTTGTCCTACCCATCTCGTTGGCAAATAGTCTCTTTTGGATTTTCACTTTCTTTTGATTTGGAATCTCCCCTTTTGGGTCTTGAAATATCTTTTCCAAGCAATCTCCTTGTTCCCTCCTCAAGGTTGCCACGATCTTCCATATCATGGTATACTGTGAATGGGGCAATCAGAGCATAAGGTCTTGATCATGTCTTTTTCTTGTTTTCTTTTTTGCTTGTGGGTTACTCAGTGTCGTTTCCACACTGCTTCCTCTGGGATTCATGTGTGATACTGGGGAAATCCTTGCATGTTTGTTTTGAGTCAGTTTGTCAGTCCTTTGGACGGTTGGTGAAAAGGCCTTGATGTTCTTGGTAACCTTGGCAATTAACCAATAGTCCTATAGCAAATCTAGTGCTCAACTACATGGTGGTACTTCTCTTTGAAGTATCCCCCCCACTCAAAAAGCTTCAATGGTTTTTCCTTCATCTCCATTATCCCCCATCCATATCCAACATCCATCTCTCCTACCCCAGCTTATGCATCAGTATCTCTTTGAATCACTCCTCACCTTTAGCTTTAGGGATCCACAATCCTAGTCTTAGGAATCCACCAATCCAAATCAATCCACCAAGCCTCATCTTTCGAGATCCACAATCCTAGTCCTAAGGATCTCCGAAACCCATCTTTCGCCAATCTGACTCTTTGAAATCCTATTGCATCAGTTTTTTTAATCCCCTCATCCATCTCCCCATCCTAGATTCCTTTTATAGCGCTCCGCTCCTTCATCCTCTGCAATCCCTGAGATCTTAAGCTTGCTTCCTCTTGTGCCTCTGATTCTCCCTTTATCATTCTCCCATAGTGAGAGTTTGAGCTAACCAAACCTCTTCTCTTAAGAAAATCTGAGTCTTCTTGCTCATCTCAGATTCTTGTACTTTTCAAGAAGTCATCGAGCCTCGCTTTCTCTCCCCACCGCATTCTTGAGGGGGCATCTCACAGTCCATTCTCTCCTCTTCTGCTCTAGCCTTGGGCATCTTATTTTCTTATCTTTGATGTCATGCCACTTGCGGCATCACATCAAAGAGGGGCAAAATTTAGACACCTAAAAAACCTTTAGAAAATAAAGTATTTTTATTTTCTAAAAAATTCCTGATGACATCATCATTTATTAATTAATTAATTATTTAATTAATTAATGCCATTAAATCCCTTTATCTTAATTAAAAATATTTAATTAAGAAGTCCCTCCCAAAAATGTTTAAATCTTATTTAAACATTATTTCCTTATTTATTAATTATTTAATTAATAAATTGACCAAAAATCCCAAAATAAATAAATAATTTATTTTTTTTCCCAAAAGTTGGCCAATTTCCTTAAGACCAATAACCTCTTCCAAAATCTTCTAATCCTTCTTTAATTTCGATTAAAGGCTAATCTCATCATTTCCTACCCCTAATCCCAACTCAAAATATTTAATCAAGATTAAATATTAATCCTCATGTTTATTAAAAATATTTTAATAAATATCTCCTCAACCCAAACCCTTGAAATAAATAAAACTTTATTTATTTCATAAAATCTTATCCTAGGAAGTTCTAGACTTTTCTAGAAAGTCTTCATCCTCATCCAAAGCGTAGACTCTTCTAGAAGATGTCTTTAACCCTAATCCTAATCCCCTCCTAACCTTGTCACATTCCCTAAACATGGGTTAAGACTTGCTAACTCAAGCCAAAGTTAACAAATATCTCCTCCTTCACCCACCCTCATTAATTGCAATCCACTTGCCATCCACTTGCCTAGTCCTAAGCCATCTCTAACCCTTCCTCTAATCATTTTTACAACCCTAAGCAAGCTTAAAACCTCCCTAAACCCTCAAATTTGAATTTCATGGTATCTCTCACAAATATCTTCAACCACAAAACTTTATAAAGCCCACAAAGTCATAAATGTTCTTACAAAGCACTTATGAAGGGTCTTTATGAAGATTTTATCCCTTGAGCCTCCTTTGTTGACTCATCCTTCCCCTTTCCTCCATCCTCTCACCATGTGACATGTGTCACTCTTTGATTGGTTGTAAGGAAGCACAATCCATGTGCTCTCCTCTCATGCAATCTAAGCCCTCCATGAGCTTTTTCCCATCCTTGCATCTTAGCCCTCAATCCCTCAAGCCTCTTGCCTATAAATTGGATCCTTCCCATTTGCAAAATAACACAATCCATGAAGTAAAGTCATAATGCCATTTTGAGAAGCCATTTTACATCAAAACCATACACTCACACCCAAATTCCAACTCCATTTGAAGCCCTTTTTGAAGCATAAAGCTTGAGCATACATCCTATCTATTTAGAACAAGCTACTCAACAAGAGAGCTTCTCATTGAGAGAGTCCATTAATGGCTCATATTCTCAATTGAGAGCTCATCTTAGTCTATCTTGAAGTTTATGAAGTTTGTTTAGTTTGTAGAAGCTTTATTTAAATTTGGTTTCTATTAGCATACTAACATTGCTCATATACAAGTCTATCTGTTCTATATCCAAATTTTTTTGCTCCTTTCTAAGTAAATGTGTCTCTACTGATACACTTTGACTTCATGCCCTGTTATGTGTTTCTGCTCATATGCTGATATGCTCTAATATGCTTCCCCTTTCTTCTTTCTCTTATTCTCTCTCTTCCTATATATTTTCTCCCCATTTATTTTTACTCTCCCTTTTGTTTTGAATTACCCCCCTTCGTATTACTCTTCCCATTTTTTGACACTTATATCAAATGGGTTATACACTTATGGCATGTTTGTCCAAAAAGGATTTGTGGACTTTCATTATTATTTTGAGGGCTGCATCCCAGTTATCACATGCAACATCAAATGACTTGATTTGGATTGTAAGCTCAACAATAAGGTGTATTAAACCATCTAAGGTAGAAAGATTGGGATCTTTCTTCAGTAAGGTCTCATCATAGCCTAGTTCCTTTTGTAGCATTTCCATTGGAGGAGTAAGGGTAGCCTAAATGCTTGTCAATTTGTCTCTAATATTAGCCTCATCTACTATTAAGATAGCTAACTAACTTTGTGTTTGTAGCAATGTCTTAAAATGCTACTCACTTTGAGTTGGATTTGGTAGTCTTGCACCTAATGTAGATATTTGACTTTCTAGATTTAGAATGTGACTTTGAGTCTCTTGGGTGAAGAGTGTAGGATTGCATAGTTTTGTGTGTAGTGAGAATATACTCTCAAGTACCTTCTTCACATCCTCAACCTTTTTTGCTAATGCAATTTTTTGTAGTGCTATTTCACTAGATATTTTTCCATTCACCTTGCCTTGAAATTTCTTTTTAGACTATCCTAAGAGTTTTGCATTGGTATCTAGGTCTTCATTACTGACCTTTTCCACTATATCTATCAATTTTTTTTATGAGTGGCTTGGTCTCATCAAGAGTTAGTAGGCTAAATGCATCTAAAAAGATATCCTTAATGTCTTGAAGTGATTGCTTCTATCTATGTTCTCTCCTAAGCATTTCTTGATGCTTTTTCCTTTCTAAGGCTCATTGTAAAATGCCTATTTGTTCCAATGTCATGGTGTCATAGTCATATTTTGGAATAAAATTTTCTTCATCAAGGCTAATGTCTCCATAATTTATTACCTTGTCTACCTTTGATGAGCTAGGACTTGGCACTGAGATCTGCAATGGAATGGATTTTGTGCTTGGCTTCTAAAGAGTTTGAGTAGAAGGAGTGCCAGATGTTGGTAAGGCTACCAAAGCTTGAATGGCCACTTGTTCCTTCACCTTAGGTTCTAACCCTTCACGCTTGCCCTGATCTATCACTATGAATTGACTAGCACCTTGCTCTTGTGCTGTAGGTATAGATGATTCTATCTAACCTATTTGTCTTGTAGGTGTACCTATTTCTTCTGCTTTTTGCTCAAAAATATCAATTTTAACACTTGTATCAATCTTGGTAGATGTGATATCTAGCATTTGAGCTGAATATTTTACATTGGTAACTAAAGGGATGATAGAAGGTGGTTCTTGTGGATTCACATTTTTCATTGTGATATTAGTTACTACTTTTTGGAATTCCTCTACACTAACCAAAACTAGATTTCCACATAGTTGAGCTTGGAGTATAGATTTATCTAGAATCTTCTTTAAATCTTCTATAGTTAGTGGATTGATGTTCTATGCTGATGTATCAAAAAAATCCTTTAGAGTTATGGTCTCAGTGGTTTTAGTTATGTCATGGGGAGGATTGACACTCAGTACTTGTGTGTCTTGCACACTTTGTTCCTCTTGCTGCTTAGGCTCATATTTTTCTTTGTCATCATCTTTCTTTTCTATCTCTTCCCCAACTATATTGTATTTATCATCTTCCTTGTCATCATATTTGTCATCATCATCTTTATCTTCATCTTTACTCTCAAAAGGGTCAGGTTCTCCTTGTTTGATAGTGGTCAACCCATAAATGAGTTTCCACATTTGTGTTGACTTTTTCACAACATCTTCAATATTATTTTGAAGAATGTTGAAGGCTCTATATTTTGGTGTGAACCTAACTCCATATTTATTATTAGCCTTAGAAATATACCCTTTGGTTAGTTTTGGCATTACTTGGGCTAAAGTGGTTTCCCTTATTTATCTTTTCAAATTTAGATAGTAATGCATTTTCACTCAACTAAGTCATATAGACTCTTGGGTACTGAGTTGGCAAATTCTAATGGTGTTTTCTTAAATTTTGACATCATTGCATATATGGCTTCTTCTACTTTCTTTTTCTCCTCTTTGCCCAAATTATCAAAATTTACATGTCTAAAACCAGATAAATCTACATTATTCTTGACATTTTTACACAAGTTCTCAAGATGAGAGAGTGGATTGTGACTTACCATTTTGAATTGGCTTATATCATCTGAATCGATCCTTTCTTCATTAGAATCTAGTTGTGCTAGATATTTCCTTCTCTACCTTTTCTACTACTATCCTCCTTGCTCTGTCTATTCAGATTTTACCTTAGCCTTTTGAGTGGTTGCATGTGTGGTGGCTCTGGTGGTAGGTGCACTCAGCTTGGCTTGGCTAGGTTTGATTCGATAGGTTTAGGTGCTTCCTCATCTTCTTTTTCCTTAGCATCTTCAGTTTCTTCCTATTCCTTATCTTTTCCCATGCCTTGAGTTAAAGCTAGGGGCTCTTTTGTTTGAGGTTCATCTTCCTCTTCCTCCTTGACATCCTCTTCAAATTTGGCTTTGAGTTTCTTCACTAGCCTATCCTTTTTCTTGATTGTAGATGTAGCCTTTAACTCCATATCAATCTTTGATTTCATTACCTCATAATTGACAGATTCTTTAACTATTTTGTCTACTTCCTCTATAAGTAGAGCTATGATGGCTACTGATGCTTCATCCACATTTATCTCATATCCTAAGGGTCTTAGCCATCTTACCCTTGGTGTGGTAGCTTGCACATATGTATAATCAAAATCAACAAGAAAAAATATATCATCATAATGTTTTTCAACTAAGTAACAAGGTATCCTCATCCTTTCTTTCATTCATTTATTAAAATCTTCAAAATAACTTGTCATGATGGTTTCAAAGTTGTCTCCCATTTTTTCAATAAATTCACCAATTTGCACTACAACTGATCTATTGGTTTTCCATCCAACTGTACCAAATGAGGGAAATGTGTTCTGTACATAAAAGAATATGCAAACTAATATATAACCAAACTTGCATTGTGCACTCTTGGTTTTCCTTATAGCTCCAAGGTTTTCCATAAGTTACTATAGTTGAAGTTCTGCTAGATCATATGTATGATCTTTCTTTACAATTTTGTAACCAAAATCCACAACTATGCAGGGTACACTATTCATATGTGATTACCCTTATGGAAAATTTTAGCAATGGATTAGTGATGGTATCTATAGTCATACATCTTTTATTCTAGACTGCTCTAATGTTCTTCTCAATTACTTCCTTTGAATCAATTTTGAGTGTCTTTGGATGATCTAGGGTTGGATAACTAGTTACCCTATGAATTATTCTCTTCATGATCTTGATCGGTCCTCCCTCCAACCATAAGGAACCATCATGAATTTTTCTTAGAATAATATGTATCCACTTAGTTTTGAAAATATTAGGAAAATCTAGGGCTCATATTAAACCCGTTCTCTCGACAATTTTGTATTCCTCTTTTAAAACACCATTTTCACATAATCTATTGTATGCACCTCTTATCTCCATGTCACCTATGCTTCCTATCTTGTAGTTATAACATTTCCTCACATCTTGCACCATTATTACATTTGGCAGGATCATAGATAATGCACCTGACGGTTCTTGTTTATAAGTGATGTCAGGAATTCCCTTAAATATAGGTTGTTTTACTTCATTACTAACTAGTTGAACATTCAAAATTTCCTTCCCTTCAACATTCTTTGAACTTGATGCCATTGTGACAAGCTAGTGTTTTAAGAAAATTTAAACTGTGTAGCTTGACATTTGATAAATACCTTTGAAAATCTATCAAACTAGCATTGAATCATTGCTTCAATCTTTTGCAATCACTTCTAACAAATTTCCAGGCCACTTCTAGCTCTTCTCGCTTTGTCTTGATTTTGAAATGGTGAAAAATGAGCTCAAATTGATCATATACCCTTTGAAAACTTTGCAGTTAATGCTAAGTGCTTACACAACTGTAAGCTTGACAATAAGTAATTTTAGGTTCATTCAACATCCATCGATATTTCCACCACTCGGTGGCTACTACATGTTTGACATCTACTAAATTATTTTTACAACTCAGAATCAACTAAGATTCCACTTAGCACATACAAGAAATTTTTCATACTCAACAACAACATGAAAAACTTGAAGATTCATCTTGAATTTCTAACATCTTTTTGCATCTTTTATTCATGCTAATGTAATCTTTTTAGTACTATCTTCTTTTGGAACTAATGCATGATATAACTTTTAAATGTTAGTCCCACATACCTCTTATTTGCTAAGTTTGATGAGGTATGATCACTTGACCTATTAGCTGAAGTGATCCCTTCTCCATTTGATGTGCTACAAACACCTTTCTTTTTCCATGTCTTGTTCATCTCATCTTTGATGTGTTCAACATTCACCTTGCCTTTGCCTTTGCCTTTGTTTGATTCACAATTTGGTGCCTTTGACTTTGTTGGACAATGCTTACTGATCTGAGAAGTTTTCAAATAATTGAAACATGTGGTTTGACTTAACCATTTTTGATAGTTGCCTCTGAAGTGTATCCTAATACAATTCTTAGGAACATGTCCATGTTCTTGACAATAATCATAGCTATATCTTGTGTTTGTAATCCAAATTATAAGAGTTTCCATTCTTTCTTATGTTTGTTGGCTTGTTTGATGACCACATAGGCTTGAATCTACATTCAAAGGCTCTTTGTCCATACTTTTGACAATTGTAGCAATATCCTTTGAATCTTTGTGTATGCATGGTCCTAGTTCTACATTCATGTGTCTGATGACCTTGCTTGTTGCACTTATGACAATGAGTCATGTTCTTAGGCTTGAAATTATGATTTTAAAACTTTGGATGATTCTCCTTCTTTAGTGCTTGTGTAGCCCAATCCTAATATATCATTGTTGGATCTAGGGGATCTCAATAATTTCTCAAAATATTTGATGGATTATTTGGCTTTTTGAAACTTTTAGCAAACTCTTTTTCTCTTTTTAGGTAATTTTGTAGTTGTTCATTCTGCAACTTCAATGTAGTTATCTTGATGTATTTGACATTTAACTCATGGTGAGCATTCATCATTTGTCTTAGACTATCCAATTGCATGTTGTAGATTTTGGTTATCTCTATTGACTTCTCTTCCAGTCTATTCTCTAGAATTCTTTTCTCTTCTTCAATCATGGCCTTGTCTTCCATAGCTTTCTTCTTTTATTCAGTTACCTCACATAACATTGGCTTGAGATTATTGTTCTAGCTTGAGATTTCTAATTTCCTCAGCTTGCACTCTATTCTTTTCCATCAGTTCTACAATTGTTGCATCAAATTCATTAGAGTCACCATTGACAAATAGCTTGGTAGTGTCGATCTCTTTATACTATGTGTCATTCTTTACAATAACAATTTCTTTCCTTCTCTTCAAGGACTTCTTTAATTCTTCTCTAGCTTCATTGAGTTGATGTAGAATGAGCTATATCTCAATTCCTTGATTCTCAATAATATTTCCCAATTTGTGACTTCTATTTCAAAATCTTTTCCTCAAAGTTGCAAAGATTTTCCTTTTGAGAACTCAGCTCTGATAGCAATTTTTGGAATTACAATAGGAAAGGTGAACTTGTATGGGGGAGTGGGGTGATTCAAGAGTTCAAACTTGGATTTATAAAACTTACACCATTCATTCATCATATGCATTAATAAGTAAGTTGAAATAACATATAAAGCATATGAATCTTCAAGCATATAACCATATAAACATTCACACACATAACACCAGATATGATTACCCAGAAACCCTCCAAGTGAGAAGGTAAAACTGGGGTGGGGATGACACCTACAAATCTTCACTACTACAGCAATAAAGTGTATCCAATGAAGGTTACAATGTTTTGACCATGAAACATGATCTTCCATGTAAAAGGTCTACCCTATTAAAGGCTTACAAAGACTGTTAGTTCTTACCTTGTTAGAGGATTTTAACACCCTATTAGAAGTGTTCCTTGTTAGAGGACTTTAAGTAACAATTAAGTAAGAACCCTATTAAAGGATTTCATACAGCTTGTTAGGACTACTCTATAAAGAGATTTGACTAAAATCACTTGTTAAAATGTCTCAACATAGATCCTGCAGTTGGTACTTGCTTGCCTGATAACAGATCACCTCTAAATAGTGTTTTTCTTGATCCTTCTGGATCAAATGTGTCAATGTTGTATCCTTATATTTTATCCTCTATTATTCTCTAACTAATTCTACAATTCACTCTTTAATCTAAGTCACCTTGAATGCTTTAAAAAATATCTTGTTAGCCCCTTCAATTCACTCTCCTCCTCACATCTAATTTATTTAATTAAGTGCTTCGTACTCCTTATGAAGAATTAGGTGGCTTAGGGTTGGGTATAAATCTATGGCTTAGATTCATCCATTTTGCCACTTAATCCTTCCTATTTTCTGATTGGTCATATGTATTTGCATAGGGAATCCAAATAAAGATTCATCCTTATCTTCAAATATCAAAATTTGATCTTTAAGTTGGCTAAAAAATGGTTTACATAATTGCTTTCTCAACATGTACTTGTTCTAAATATTGTGACTTGGCATCTGAATTTGTCATCATCCACTATTTACTCAACTCTTGAATCACTTGGAATGGTCTATCTACTTGGTACTTGAGTGACTCAACATATATTTCAACTCAGCATGGTCTAACATTTACATGTTGTGTTCGTTATGTGTTACTAGTTTGACATGAACTAAATAAATGGTTTAAGTGTGTTGACACTCACTTGTCAAAACCAATCTAAGATCGACAGATTTTTCTTTTTCCTTTCTTCTTCAAGCTTTTGCTATTTTGCCCTTTTCTTCCATAGCTCACTAGGGGTATCCATTTGGTCAGGAGCCAGATTGGAAAGGTGCCAATCTAGTACTACAATGTCCACCTATAGATCAATTTCTTCATTAGAGACTTCTATCTCTTTACCCTTTTTCTTATCAATAACAAAAGGAATAACATCCTTATATTTCTTCAAAACTTCAGTGCTCAATTGAGGCTTAACCTCAACTGTCATTACACTTTCCATGGTAGAAAAAATAGTAGAAGTAAGAATAGTAGAAATAGTATAAACAATAGTTATAATAGGAAAAATTACTAATGCTTGATGTGACTCTGATGTTGAGAAGAGTTGAGCTTGCTACTCGGTAGATGAAGTGATGGAAACTTCACTCATCATTGCACTTGGTAGTATTGCTCCATGGTTAGATGGGTATTTGGTGAAGTAGTGTTTACCTCAACTAACTTAGTAGTGGCCTTCTTTGAGCTAGGTGGCACTAAGGATTTTCTTGGAGAGAGAGGGAGGGAGGCTATTACCTTTGATGCTATCTTTTTAGGATCTGAGTCTTGAATACTCTAAATTTTAGGAAGATCTCTTCCTACTACTTCTTGATCCTCTTCATTCTCTGTATCATCTTTTTCTACATTATCAATTTCATAAATTTCATCATCATTTATCTCCTCATCGTCTTTTTCCACTTCTTCTTCATCATCCTTGTCATCAATTTGTACAACTTCTTCACTAGACTTGTGCAACTCATAGATGTTCTTCCATGTAGTTGTGTTTGACTTCACAGTAGATTCAATGTCTTTTGATAGGATCAGGAATGCATTGAACTTAGGGGTCAAATTTATTTCATTCTTATTCAATGATTCCTTCACTTCCTTATTAGATAGATTTGGCATAAGATGTCTCAGTGTTTGTTCTCTGATGTCTATTGAAAAATTTAATGCATTATTCCATTATGGTGCAATTTCCTTGAGTAAAACATTAGGGAATTGCTTTGTTATTTCCTCTAGAGAATACTTCCATTGAGCCATTTTAGCCACTAGGGCTTCTTCAATTTGATTATGCTCTTCTTTGGTTCTTGTTTCATACCTAAGGGATATGAAATCTACCATTCCTCCTCCATTGTTCAATCTTTTTTGTTTATCTTGAAAGGTAGGGGTAGACCTCTTGAATACTACTTCCTCTTTTTCATCTTCATCATTACCCAATTTCAACTTCTTTTTGGGCTTTGTAGACCTTCTAGTGAATACGATAGGGGAGGACTTTATAGGTTTAGTTATGATAACCTTCCCTTTCTTCTTGGGTGATTCCTCCTCCTTATATTCTTCTTCCTCTATAGGTTCTTCTTCCTCTTCCTCTTCCTTAATGTCATCCTTTGCCTTCTACCAATAGAAGAGGAGAGCTAGACTTCTTGGTTTCCTTCAAGATTTTGTCTACTTGCTTTCTTCCTCTCTTCATGGCTTGAGGAATTTTGATTTCTAATGAAATCCTAGCCTTGGCTTTCTCATAGGTATGAAAGTATGGTGCCTTGGGGTCTAGTAGCTCATTCAAAAGAGCTTTAATTATATCCCTTATGTCATTTATGTTAACCTCATAACCTAGAGGCTTAACCCATGCCAATCTAGGCCTTACTACCTGGATGTGCACTTTTTCATAATCCACTAAAAAAAATATATTTCTCATAGTCTTCCACTAAATTCTTTGGAATCCTATATCTACTCAGAATTTTATCTTTGAATGTCTCAAAGTAGGCTTCTATAATGCTTTCAAAGTTATCACCCATCTCTATTATGAATTCATTGATTTGATACAAAGCTAGTGTATCTTTCTTCCATGCCATTGTGCCTTTGGAAGGAAAGAATTTTTGTATAAAAGAATAAATAGGTCAAAAGTGATCCAAACTTACATGGATTATTATTTGATGACTAAATGTTTTCCATGTTTTTGCTGAGTTGATTGAGCTACAACTTGACAAGGTTGAAAGATAAGTTATTCTTCACAACTTTGTGCATTAGGTCAACAACATCATACATGACATTGTTTAGATAGCTTGAGCTATGGATCTTGTGGGAAATAGCATGGATGCCAAAATTTATCTTCATGTTAGGTACACCATTCAACTTTATGCCTTTCCCATCCCATTTGGCAAGAGTCTTCTTTTCCAGTTTGACTTGACCTAGGGTTTTGGTGGTTTAGTCTTTGTTTAACATTGGCAACCCTGTGATTCTATGAATCATCTTCTTAGTGATCTAAATAGGTTGATCCAACCAAAAATGCATGTCATAAACTCAAATGAGGATTAACCTAATTCATTTCCCTTGGAAATCTCTTGGCATATGCAAGATATGTGTTAAACCTTTTTTCTCCAAATGCTTGAGCTCGAGTTTCAAGCTCCCATTCACACACAACTCATTATATGCTTGGTTAATTTCTAGGGTTCCTAGTTCTTGAATAGGATAGTGATAATATGACCAAATATCATGAGTAAGGAGTACCTTGGGAGGAAATTGGGATTGTGCTCCAATTGGGTCAAGTTCTTCCTTAATTGATGGGCTCAATTTGAATGCAAGGGCTCTATAATAGAATAGTGATAATATGACCAAATATCATGAGTAAGGAGTACCTTGGGAGGAAATTGGGATTGTGCTCCAATTGGGTCAAGTTCTTCCTTAATTGATGGGCTCAATTTGAATGCAAGGGCTCTATAATCAACACCTTGAACAAACATCTCCAAACCTTTCTTAAGTTTGTTGATAGAAGATGCCATACTACTTGGTAAAAGTTAAAATGTTGGAAATAATTTCAATGAAATTGCTCTGAATCACTTGGAGCTTTGGAGTACTCTTCACTCTATTTTCTTTGAAAATCATGTTGAAATAACAACTTTTGATTTCTCCTTTTTAAGAAAATTCTATCTTCAAGTTGTCATTAATGAATTATACAATAGTTAGCTCAATGACAAGCTATCCAATTTGGATAAGTCTCCAATAATTAGAAGATAGCTCTAAATTGGTAGCATCTTCAACTCGACAAAGTCTTAAACTTGACATGAACATCTAATGCTCGATTAGGTATTGCAACTCAACCATGCTTGGTAGGATCTAAGACATGCTTCATCTATCATCTCAACTCACTGATCCCTGTGTATCTAAAATGCTAACATGGATCTTCTGCTTGTTGACTAGAACTAATGTGAGATATCTCCTTCTGAATCATAGTTCTAGTTATCTCCATAAATAACTAGTTTGAAATGGTTAAGTTACCCAACTCATTGACTTGGGTTCAACACTTTTATTACTTTGATTTTCATCCTCAGGGAATTTCCTTACCCTTTGCAACCTCATTTGACTTCTGATATTTTTAACCTTTGATTTCTTTTCATCTACAACTTTTCCTTGGTTCATATAGTTCTTGGCAAGATGTCCTAGTTCTGTACATACAAAACATCTCTTTGTAGTTTCTCTCTTCCTTCTGTGATGTTTTTTGCAATTTTTTCCAATGTGATCAAACTCATTGTTGAAGTTGATAAAAGATCAACCCCACAACTCCCAAGAATCACCTACATGTAAATACCTACCATAAAAAGAGAGAAGCAAAAGCTATGGAGGCTAGAATTCCCAGATCCATATATGAGACATTCTTGATGAGAAAAAAAAGAAATTGCTATTATCAAAAGTGAATGAATAAATTACAAAGAGATCAATCCTTATAAAAGGAGATCAAAACTCTAACAGGTAAAACCTAGGTTGCATGATAATATTTATTAAAAAAATTAATTATTATATGCCTAAAGTTTAGCTTAAGTAAACTAGAGATAATAAGTGACTTAATAATTAAATCAAAATGTTTTAATTTATAAGGAAATATCTTATTACTATAATAGCCTCCCTTAAGATAAACTTAGGAAGTAGCTAAAAACCTAGAAACTATTGTAGAAAGAAAATTTGGGTCCTAGCAACAAGGTCTAATGAAGTACCCAAGAACAACCAAATATCTAGAAAGAGGAGAAATAGGGAAGACCACATGGGAAAAAACCTACTCCAAAAAGAGATGGAAAGAATTTTCTAGAAGATAGGAACAAAAGGATGATCATGAAGAACACAACTAAAGCATGAAGCTTCAAACACTCCCAAACTATTGATCTAAAAAACCTCCACTATATAGAACATGACTAGGTAGAGAAGACTAAGTATGAAGAGTTGATCAATCAAAGATGGAAGATATCTTCATGGCCTTCAAAAATAGGAATTTAAAGAATGTTTATATGGTAAATGATCCATCTCATTGAAATGTATAGGTATCGAACCACTGCAATCACCTAGTACATATGATCAAGTATTGAAAACATAGCTCACTCCATTGAATGAGGAGAGTAATAGAACCAACATAAACCCCTTATAATACTGAGAGGTAAGACATGAACAATGAAACTATATGCAATATCTCCTACAGAAAGAAGAACCAGGAACATCAAGAGTGCAAAAGAAGTACAAACACCTATAATGACACGTGTCATTGACACATCATGAGGTTAATGACATGGAAGGAACACTCACTTGATAAAGATAACCAACATAAAATCCGCTAAGGCACTTTATAATGTAGTGTGATTAAAACAAAATACAAAGATATGAAAGATCCCAAAATGCAATAGAGTGACACTTTATCTTAGTGCATTTGCAAAAATACTACAAAAGAATGTCAAAAAAGATCAAAAGAGTTATAAGGTTGATACAATAGATAGTATAAACCATGAAAAATCATCAGAAAAAAAAATTGATACTTGTCTCTGATACCATGTTGAAGTTGATGAAAGATCAACCCCACAACTCCAAAGAATCACTTGCATGCAAATACCTATCACAGAAAGAGAGAAGCAAAAGTTATGGAGGGTGGAATTCCCAGGTCCATATATGAGACATTCTTGATGAGAAAAAAGAGAAATTTCTATTATCAAAAGTGAATTGATAAATTACAAAGAGACCAATCCTTATAAAAGGAGATTAAAACCCTAATAGGTAAAACCTAGGTTGCATGATAAAAATTAATAAAATAATTAATTATTATATGACTAAAGTTTAGCTTAAGTAAATTAGAGATAATAAGTGACTTAATAATTGAATCAAAATTATTTAATTAATAAGGCAATATCTTATTACTCAAACACTAACCACAATAGTGACATCTGCACCATGTGTTGTAATCCCAACACAATATAGCTTTCACCATTCATTTTGCTGGGTTCCATTTCTTGATTTTGCATTCTAAAGATTTGTGCCCTTGTTTGTTGCAATTGAAATACTTTCCTTCAAACTTAGGTTTCTCTATGCATTCACCTGCTCTATGTCCTGGATTGTTGCAACTGTAACACTTTCCATTGAACTTTGATTTACCATTGCTCCAACACTTGTTTGATGTATGCTCTATCTTTCCACAATGATTACATGTCAGACTTTTGTTCTTTTGAGCTCCTTGTTGAGATTATTCACCTTCTTCTATGTATCTTAATCCTTCTTTACCTTTGTGTCTAAATTGATTTTTCTCATTTAACTGATTCATGTTTTCTTGACATTTCATCATCCTCTCATTGGTTTGCCTTTGTATGTTGAGGTTTTTTTGTAATATTTCATTCTCTATCCTCAAGTTGATAAGTTCTTGATTTAAATCATTGATTTGATCAATGAGATCTATTTTATGAAGGGATAGTTGATGAATTTCATTGTCTTTTTCTCCTATTTATTCTTTGGCTTTTCCCTTTTATTCTATGACTTCACACATTTGAACTAATTGAATTTCTTGTTCTCTTTTCAACTTTCTGAATTCTTCATGAAGAGTAAGATTGTTTTCAAGTAGATCTTTGATTGCAACATCAACTTCATCTAAAATTTTGTCTTGACAAATGTCTTCAATCATTTGTTCAATGTAGAGATTGTCATTCTTTTGTGCTACAAGGTCTTTTCTTCTTTTCAAGGATTGACAGAGCTTCTCCTTCACTTTCTTGAATTTATCCATGGCCAATTGCATATCCAACTTTTCATTTTTGATAGCTTTCTCCAGTCTATATACTTCCATCGTCTTTGATCTTTTCTCAAGCTGCTAAACTTCTAATGTGAGAACCAATGCATTGATACCAATTGTTGGAAATGTAGTATAGATTGGGTGACTGGTTAAAGGATTTTACTTATGCACCTATTAGGATGAATTAGTGACTAATCTATGATCTGTAACTCATTTTACTGAATGAGATTCTTTTGAAATACAATGATCACCTAACTATAATAGATAAGAATCCACTTTTCCTTAGACTCCTTGTAGCCTTCTTTATTCACATTAATTTGTTTCTTTATTTTTACACTTCAATGGATTTGATATGATAAAATGTATTACACATATACCAATCCAATAAATTAACTTATAGAGTCAACTACTATACCAAATTCAAAAATCTTCACTAAGTCAGCTCACTACTGGAACTCGAGTTTTGAAGACCACTTGGGTGATGTTCAAATACTCAAAAAAACTATCAACTTGACAAAATCTGGCATTCATTTAACACTGGTGCTCAGTCCACATCAATCACTTGGAGTAGCAGGAACCAAGTTAGTACTAGATGACTCAACGAATACTAAAGAACTTGGTAGACATTGAAATGCTTGATTGGCACTGAATGGCTCAACCAACACTACCTTTGATCACTTCATTAGCACTGTTAGCTTAGTAGAAACTGATAAGGTTGGGTAGCACTATAATTTGCCTTAGATGCTCAGTAGATATTATAAAGCTTGAGAAATACTATATTCTATCTCAGAGGCTTGGTAGACATTATAAATCTTGACATGAACTGCAATTTGACTAATTGGTTTTGTAGCAACTGAAACACTTGGTTTGCACTGCTAGTAGTATGATAAACTCAGTAGCAATTATAAAGCTTAGCAACCATGTAACCAATTGACTAAGCATTAAGTCACTAATACACAAATGGCTTAACCTTAATGTCAACAGGATTTTCTAGAAGGGAATAAAATAGAAAAGTGGGTAGCTTCATTAAATCCTACCTAACCCTAAAATGGATGATTGTGGTTAAGAAACAAAAGAAATAATTTTTTTTTATAAGGGAAGACTAGGCTAGGAGTAACAAGGTATTATCAAGAAGAAAAAGGTGGTTCTTCATATGGTGGTTGAAGGAATGAATATGTAATTAGCATGCTGAGCAAGAAGGATTAAGAAGTTGAATGCTTGAAGGATGAAAAAGATGTTAGAGATGAAGAGTATGAATGCCAAGCATAATGGAGGACTAAAATAGAGATTTTTAATCTACAAGTGAGTTGTATTTTATTATCAAATCAAGTCTTGCTATTACTTTCTAACAATTGTATTAGTCTGGATAAATACTTTGGATTAATGTTGACCTAACAATCATTTATAAATCCTTTAGCTGGGTGACATTCTAATGAAATGTTATAAATTCCCCTAACAAGGATCACTCCTAATAGGGTGATTAAAATCCTTTAACCAGGCCACATTTAATAATGTGCATTGTAACATTTAATAGGGTTAGCCTTTAATAGGGCATCACTTTAGAAGAGGAAAAATTGGTAGCATGTTACTAGTGATTTTTCCCAAATTGGGTTCCCACGTAAACTCCTTGTGTCAAGATGTATGAATGAGTTTTTAGTATTTCATTTTTATAGTTCTATAAAGTTATTTTGACCTAAGACAAGAATATACAAATGTTTAAGGTATTGGATGATCTAATGGATACATGCATGATATGGTTATATGGATATGAATCTGTTAAGTACTGAAAAGTTTTATTTGTACATTTGGGCCTTGAATAAATGATTTAGCACCCTCTCAATTATTATAAACATTCAAAAAAGGTTAAATAATAGGAGAAAAAAGTGGTTGATAATAACAAAAACATAAGACGAAATCATATAAGAAAACTATGCCAGGTTGACAACAAACAACATATGGAAAGTTTGATGAAAAGTCTAGAATCTTATCTTAGAAAAATGAAAATGGCTATAATAATTATGGGAGGAAACTACCAAGAGGTTAATGAAGAAACTAAAAAGTCAATTGTGTAGATGATGGTAGACCTAAATAAAGGAGCAACAACAACACCCCATATCACAATTGGAACAAACACTATGCAAATTGGTGGAATTAAGATCAAAGTTAATATAACTAAAGATCCTTTTAAATATTATGGTACAAAAATTATTGGAAATATCACCAATAATTATAGCTTTGAAGAAGAAGTAGATGAAGAAGAAGAGAAAATAAAGAAGAAGAGGAGAAAAGGGAGAAGGAAGAACAAAGGAAGAATAAATTAGAGAATGAAAAGAAGAAGAAGGAAGAGGTGGAATGGAAAAATAAGGAATAAGAAGAGAAGGAAAAAAAAAAAGAGGAAGAAGAGAAGAAGAAGAAAGACGAAGATGAGAAGAAGAAGAAGGAAGAAGATGAGAAGAATAATAAGGAAGAAGATGAGAAAAAGAAAAAAGAAGAAAATGAGAGAAAGATGAAAGAGGCAAAGGAATAGAAAATGAAAGAAGGTGAAGAGAAGAAAAGAAAAGAGGAGGAAGAAAAGAAGAAGAAAGAGGAAGATGATAATAAGAAAAGTGCACCAAGCACATCTCTTACTCTTGCAACTCTAACAAGCTAAGATGATGATGATTAGATGAAGCTGATATCATCTTTAAATATGATAATCAACAAGAATAAATAGGTGAAGAGTTTACATGAAAATCTTATGGATGTAATTGAAATGTTTTAGGGAATACTTTCTATAAGAATATTAGATCCTAATTTAGAGGATAGAGCTAAGGTAGTGATTCATGATTTTGATGTTGAATCCACTGACTTGTCAAACATGACAGTAATCAAAGTACAAGTAAATAATGATGCTCAGATGTTTGACACAGTGTGTCAAAACATCAGGAATGATTTAGGAGCTCTTGATGCCTATATCAAGAAGATAAGGAGATGTGATCTTGAAGAAAAGGCATTGTATGAAAAATGTGCTATATCCTTTAATTTCACTAAGGATAGTGATGATGAACTAAAAAGAAAGCATGATAAAGTTAAGGCATTAACATACCAACTTATTTAGCTAGGCACCAAAGTTCAAGACTTTGAAGGATAGATAAGTAATACTTATGATGAGATAAGTATGAGATAATTAAATAGAGAAAGGATTGTAAAGAGGTTCTCACTTTTGAGAGAACACCTATCATTGAATATTGGAACACTTGAACAATAAGTGGAGGAGTGCATGAAAGCAAAGACATCCTTTGACAAATTTGTATACTCAAACTTGAATGCAGTAGAAATTTCATCCTATGGGATGTGTTCTCTCCTTAGCATATTTGAGGGAGTGTAAGAAACTTGGGAGAATAACTTGAAGAGTCTAAAAGTAAGCTTTGTAGACTATATTTCTCGACTATCAGCCTATTGAAGAGGTAAAGAAATACAATTTTGACATGTATATAGATTTTCTTATGTATAGACAACAACATGAGATTTTTCACATGCGTGGTTAAGGAAAGGTAGTAGAGTATGTTAGGATGATGTCACTAAGTGCATAAGTCTGTATAGATAATACAAAATGAGTTATGCAATAAACACTAGTAAAGGTAGTGAACAAAGTAGAGCAAAGGATTAAAGAGAAATGTGAATCATAGGTTAACTAATTTTTTTAATGAAAACAATTACTTAATTAATTAGGGATGACATCCTAGATGTTAACCCTAAGTTAGAAGGAATCAGTTTTGTGTTTCTCCAAGCATGTGAAAGCTTGAAGGTCGATTGGAAAAGTTTTGTGAAATGTAAAGATATAAAGGAAAGATCATGCTATGTGAAGTAGTGTGTCTGAAATACATTATATATACAGTGATATGCAAACTATATCATATAAATTCTAATGTAAGATTAGAGGAATGTGAATTGTAGTGAAAGTAAATATCAAATATTGAAGATATTATTAGAGTAAATAATTATTTATTTATTCTATTTACTTAACCTTACTTAGGTTAATGCATTTATTTAATATTTAGTAGTTAATAGTTGTAGTGATGAGTTGTTGACAACACAGGAGTTTGTTTCCTTCTAGCATGTTCCACCTTTTTGTGGATGCTTAGTTGTTAACCTTATCTTCTACCACTTTCCAGCTTGTTCTACAAGCTTCCATGAGGCCTTTATATTCAAGCTCTCTCTTTGTATTTTCTCATCACATTGCAATATGTTGTCTCTCATGTCCATTTAGGGTTTTTCCAAGCTCCACCTCTTCCTTCTTAGTTTACCTTCGATAGGTTATTCATATGCAAGTGATCTTGGTGAGCCATGGAGTTGGATTTCATCAACTCCTACATGGTATTAGAGCCTCCCTGCTGCTACTTCATTGAAGGATTTTTAAAGCCGCAATTCAGAGACACAAATCCTAGTTTGTTTGTGCATTTTTCTTCAACTTGAGGGAAGAGAATTTTTTCAGAGCACTTTGGGCCTAAATGGATGCTACCACTAGATTTGGAAGCCCATTTATAGTTAGGATTCATATAAAAGATAGAGCTCTAGGAGGCAAATTTCTTTTGTTTATAGGCCTTGCCATACAGTCGTATGGATGATTCTTAGCAAAAAAATATAAAAATAAAGTTTGGGCTGTGCCACTGTGGCATGACGTAGTAGTCACCATAAGGCCACCTATGCTTAGCCTATGCCCAACCAGGGCCTAGCTACACCACCCTTACTACACCTGGCCCACACCTTCGCCTATGCCCCACTTCTCTAGCAGCACTGCCTTTCTCCTCTACTGTAGTGCCGATTTTGTGCCAGAGGTTTTTGTTGCTCCTCCGATGTTTTTTACCACAATGCCACCTGTTTGTAGTGCCTGCCACCTATTCAACCTACATGGAAATTTTAGGCATAGTTAGTATTTTTGTAGCATTGACATCATGTGGGGGTGACATGTGGCATGAGTATCACATAGCACTTTGCCATATCACACTTGCCATGTCATCTTTTTCCACATGCCACATGGCATCTTTTTTGTGGTGAAGGTCTCCAAGCTATTACTTTTTTTATTGTGATCTACTGACATTAGCACCCCTATAAGGCTCTCCAGGATCATTTTGACCTACTTATAGTTTTTTGGCCATATCTTGAGCATAGAGAGGTATTTTTTAAATCTTAAAGAAGCACCAAAAAGATGGTTCCAAGATGTAGACATTGGTGCAAGTCTAAGGATCATTTTTGTGGCATAGAATCTTTTATTTTGGGCTATACTATCTTTTGTATCAGCTTTTTTCCTTTCTAATAATTATAGACATCATTTGTAAGCACTTTTATGTATACGAGCTCAGATAAAGTGCCACTCTTGCATTTTGGGTTCATGAACATTGTTTTGAGACAAGTGTAATTGCACTATTTTTATAAAGCACCATGGGGGGATAGTTGTTGCCATTTTTGTGCCCTCTTCCTTTGTCAAGTGAGTGTCCCTTCTATAAAATTAGCCCCATGCAACATTGGTGTGATCGTGTCTTTATAGGTGTTTGTACCTCTTTCTCTCTCTCTCTCTCATCATTCTTGGTTCTATATGTAGAGGATTTTGGTCCACCTTCTTAGTTGCCTATCATCTCACCTCATTTGCATTAAGGGAGGGTTATGCTATTGTTCTAATTCTTTCATGGTTTGATGGTTGATAGTGTGAGCTATGTATTTAGTGGTTGATCCTATATATGAGGTGATTACAGTGGATGGATACCTATGCATTTCAGTGAGATGGATCATCTACCATAGAGACACACTCGGTTCATGCCTTCTTCTTCCATGGAGGTCCTTCAGATCAATAGTTTCTTTTTGATGGTAGATTTTGCAACTTCTTCATGCTTTAGTGATCCTCTTCGTGATCATTCTTTGTTCCTATTTTATGGGACATTTCACTAGTTGGAGGCTTCTTTAGTCTTTCACTAGGTTACCTCTTTTTGGGGGAGAGTTTTTACCTCATGATTTTCCCTCTTTCCCTATTTTCAAAAGTTGCATTTCTTTGCATTGTACATGGGTACCTAACATGGCCTCATTGCTGGGACCCATTCTATATTTTCTCTTATTTTTGTGAGCTTAAGGCATTCCCTTAAGTTTCACTTAAGGGGGGGGGGTGTTAGAGTAAATAATTTATTAATTATTAATTATTTATTCTATTTACTTAAGCTTACTTAGGTTAATGCATTTATTTAATATTTAGTAGTTAATAGTTGTAGTGATGAGTTGTTGACAACATGAGAGTTTGTTCCCTTCTAGCATGTTTCACCTTTTTGTGGATGCTTAGTTGTGAACCTTATCTTCTACCACTTTCCAACTTGTTCTACAAGCTTCCATGAGGCCTTGTTATTCAGGGTCTCTCATTATATTTTCTCATCACATTTTTATTGTAAATTTTCATTGTTTTGCAATATGTTCTCTCTCATGTCCGTTTAGGGTTTTTCCAAGCTCCACCTCTTCCTTCTTGGTTTCCCTTTGATAGGTTTGGTGAGCTGTGTTGGATTTCATCAACTCCTACAAATATCGATAGTAAGAGGTTCTTGTATCTATCTCTTTTTGTATAAAGGAACTGTATTGTATAATTTCATTTTTGGGTAGTGGCTCATGTTGCATACATTCTTTAATTGTATATATCAACTCCCAATAGGATTAAAGAAACTCGTAACAAGGTTGGGGATTTAAATAGGGCCTTATCCTCTAACAAGGACCATGACACTCTATGTATTTAATAAAATCCTAATAGGGTCAACATTCTTTAAAGAATACTTTTGTTTAGTTGATCATTTTGTGGGTACCATCCCAACCAGGGTTTTCCCTTGGCCAAGGTTTCCCTAGTTAACAAAATATGGTGTTAAGAATTCTCTTTGTGTATGGTTATTATTACTATTTAACATTGTTAGTTTAATTTCATATAAATTTTATAAAGTAATTAATAACATTTAATTGTGGGAAAATTTTTGTAGAATACTAATTCACCCCTTTCAGTATTACCTATTTCTAACAACACCTACACCACCAATGGTTATAAGACAAAGAAAAAGTAAAACTAAAACTATAGTTTTTGAGCCTAAGAAGAAAGGTGTTTTAAAGATGGTCAAGCCTACTCAAGTCAAGAGCTCAAAAAAGAGAAAGATAACCACTAAGGAAACTGATCCAAGAAAACATGCAAAGAAACTGAGGAGATGGGTGGTAATTAAGAAGGATGATGAAGAAGATGAGGGGAACACCGAGTTAGATGAATTAAGTCAATTTAGAGTGGCTACACACAGAAATCCCCAAAACATCAATGACATATGTGAGAATATTAGGAGCACTATAGAGTTATTTGGTTTTGAGTGTATAAAATGTAATTCATTGAGTAAGGAGGATAAGAATAAAGTAGAAGAGGTTGTAATCGATATTTAATTTGAATTTTAATTATACACTAGTAGAGTTAGGTAGAATGATTCCTAAGGAATTGTACAAAATGATTGATGGAAATTGAAAATTTTCATTAAGCACTAAAAGACAAATAAGAGAGGCAACATTGACTCAGGTTATGTTAAAATTGGATAAGAGTGAGGTTTTCTTAGCTTTAAGAGATTAGGTTTTTACCTAAGAGAAGAGCATTCTCAATTCTAAAAAATAAAATAGAGAATGTTGTTGAGGAAAGCAAGTTGATTTGGAAAATGATTTATGGTCTAATACCTAATGATGAACAAAATAATGAGGACGAAAAATATGAATAGGTAAATATGGAGTTGGACAAAACTAAGAGCATTGATGATAGTCAAGATAATCTTATTGATACATTCAATAATTTGGTGCAACTAAGTGGAGGGAAGACTAAGACTATAGGTATTGATGATGAACCAAAGAAGAACCTTGATAAATTTTTTTTAAGTGAATGGACAACCAAAAATTAGCTAAGAAAGGAAAGTGAAGATTCTATATATATGCCATCTCATGATAAGTTGTTGGACCTCAATCCCATGATTGTGAAAATAAGAGAGTATCCTAAGATTAGTACACAAGTGTCCACTCAACTTATTGATACAAGACCAATTATTTCAATGAGTTTACATGTAAAAGATGGTGATGCCAAACAATAGGTTGTGCTAGCTAAAGAAGCAAGTAATATAGTTGAGCCTTAATAACAAAAAGGTGCCAAAGAGGGAAATATTGGTTTGAGCGAGGAAGCTAAGAAGAAAGATGAGAGATAAAATGAAAGAGTAGATGAGTCTACTACAAGTCAAAGACCAATTTACTTAGGACCTTGTATTGAGGGAATAAATGAGGTATGATAATTAAGTTCCATTAGTGAACTCCAAATTGATCAAGAGAAGATAAATAGGATGTGTTTGTACAAAAAATAGATAAAGATAAGTGCCAGGAGAAGAAGACAAAGATAAAAAATGTAACAAAGAAATATAAGGTGACTCAAGAGTTACAAAGGCTGAGTTTGAGGGTGTCAACACAAAGTTTACAATGAATTGTGTCAAGCTATAGCACACTACAACACACCAAACTCAAAGGGTAAAAGGCTTAAGAAAAAGGTGAAACACTCACCACAAGTAATACAAGGAAAATGAATCACCCTTGATGAAGAAATTATTGTTCTTGATTGGGATGAATCTAACTTGAGTGAGGATCATATGATAATATTAAGTGAATTATTTCCAAGGAAGGCTAAGCAAGTTGAGTTGAAAAGAGAACATCAAAAGAGGAAAGTATTGTATGATATCAAATAATTTTTTCTTGATACTATTATTATTGATGATCTAGATGAAAATTTCCAATTCTTGATTAGTTGGTCTTGATATTGATATTCAAGGGGAGTTCATACAAAGGGAAGAGAGGAAATATGACAATAGAGTGATCAAGAAAGTATCTAGTGAGATAACTACCAATCAAGTTGAGCTTTCCACTCTTGTCACAAAACTAGAATAATTAGCCACAAATGCAAATACATTGTTTGCAAAGTTGTGTGATGATATTCCCTCTTATTGCAAGTCTATAAGGGATAGAATGGATAAAATAGATATAGACTTAAAAAAAATAGCAAAGATTTGAGCATGGATCCCAACTCTAGATAAATTTATTACTCATAGATCAAATTATTACAAGAAAAGTTGTTAGAACTATAACATCAAGAGTGCCATATAAGAAATGAGGTGAATGAAATTCAAGCAAGGTTTCTACCTCACATGGAAGTAATAAAAAGGCACATACGAACCACTAAGGATCTTGTAATGGACCAAAACCTCTCAATTGTAGATAATATGGTGAATCTGGTGGCTAAGATAGAAATAGAAAAATAAGTACTTCACACTTTGTAGGCCAATTGCGATAACACAATGTCAATCATTATCAGATTAAACCATCCATTTCTAAAGGAATTTAGGATCCTCCCAAAACCCCAATTGAAAATATTTTTGAGTTACAAGTGAAAAAACCAAGGGGGAATCAAAATGATGCATGATAAGGTAAGCAAGTGTATGTGTTTATGAAAATTTCTGATCATGCATGTTATCAAATTTTGAGTTTGAGACTTTTATATATATGTGTGTGTGTATATATATACATACATATATGTATATATGTATAATATATATGTATATACATACATATATATATACATACACACATACATATATATACATACACATACATATATATATATACATACATACACATATATATACATACATACATACATATATATATATATACATACATACACATATATATACATACATACATACATATATATATATATACATACATACATACATACATACATACATACATACATACATATATATATATATATACACATACATACATACATACATATATATATATATATATACATATATACATATATATACATACATACATATATATATACATACATATATATACATACATACATATACATACATACATACATACATACATACATACATACATACATACATACATATGTATGTATGTATATATATATGTTGAAAATCTGATTGAAAAGATCATTGTTGAAGATCAAAGAGGTAGATTTTTGTAAAAAAGGAAGTTGGTTGATAAAGAATGTTTTTAATCATTGTTTTGTCATTGATGTCAAACCTGCTATTTGTTAGAATGAAAATTTCTTATAAGACCCAATTACTATCACTTAGTTGATTGATGAAGAGGATTTAATCAACAAGATGTAACAAAAGCACCTAAGGGAAAGGTTGAGTTATGGTTTTGTGATGAAGTGCAAGGATCAGTTAAGACAATGTTAAAATGATGTATTGATAATATATTTGAAGATATAGAGGTTGGCCACACTTACAAACATTGAAAGAATAAATTGAAACAAGGTTGATTGCAAAGCTTAACTAAGTTCACTAGCAAGTGCCAAGCAAGCTAGTTAGAGCCAAGAAAATTTTCAATAAGTGCTGAGTAAATGAAAAATCTAGTGTGTGCCGAGTGATATAGAAGGAGCCGAGCATGTTCAAGTACTGAGAAAAGTAACAAGTGCTGAGCATCAAAAAATTTTAGTGGATGCTGAGTGAATCCACAATATGTGCTAAGCATCAGTAAAATGTAGTTGGTGCCAAGTAACATAGTATGAGTTGAGCACCAAAATTTCAATAGTGCCAAGCTGCTGTATTATTTGAAAAGTCAAAGATTCGCCAAATCTAAGTTGAAAAAGTTATTACCTTGAATTTTGTGATCTAGATGGAGGATAATGATGATGAGTTGGAGGAACAAAATTTTATGTAAACCATTTTTGAGAGAATTCAGATGGATTCTTCAAGATGTTTAAAGAAGGAACAAGATATGGGTTGGATTCAATGAATCCTACCTAATCCATTCAAACTGAAATTAAAGGATGGAAGAATCAAGTGGGAAAGAGGATTCTAGACTTCTATTTAAGGAGTCACAGGTCAAGAAGAAAGAGTTGCTGGTGCGCCAAATTACAAAGTGGTTGAAGGGTGTCAAGGAGAAGGCATCAAGGAGAAGGAAGAATAGAGTACAGAGGCTCTACTTCAATAAGTGCTCAGAAAGAGATATTTCACTAGTACATTGAGCATGATGACTCAAGGAGATAAAGCTTGAGAGGAGGAAAATCTATTAGAGCTAAAGAGATTGAAAGCTAGACAAATGCTGTGAGCTGAATAGAGATCTGAAATATGCAAGATAAGTTGTGAATTGTAATCAGGTGTAAACCCCTTATTGTTACTCTCTAGCAATTGTATCAGTTAGGGTTAAATCCTATGGACTTAGGTTGGTTTAATAGCCATTTATAAATCCTTTTAAAAGGTTGCATTCCAAGTGAATGTTCTAAAGTCCTCTAACTAGGCCCACTTCTAACAAGGTGGTTAAATCCTCTAACCAGGTCACATTTAACAGTGTGTTGTAGCCTTTAACAGGGCAGGCCTTTCATAGTGCATCACTTCAGAAGAGTGAGAATTAAGTAGCATGTTACTGGTGGTTTTTCCTAAATTGAGTTCCCACATAAGTCACTATGTTATGTGTTGATTCTTCATGTGTTATGCTTGCATGTTGATTTACAGTAACTTGCTAATAGGAAAGTTTAAAGCTTGGATGAATGAATAGTTTGATGGGCATACTTTACTTGATGAAAAAGTTTTATTAGGACATTTGGACCTTGAATAACTGATTCACCCCCCTCTTAGTTATTCTAAAGCATTTTTAACAATATATGTATATAGATACATATATATACATATTTACACACACACACACACACACACACACACACACACACACACATGCATGCATGTGTGTGTGTCTATATATATATATATATATATCTATTTGGAGTAATAATGGATCAATTAGTCTTCTAATGTTTCGATGTGTAAAGTCAAAAGTTTTTGAAAAATATTTAAAAAAATGCATGTTTTGACCAAGCTACAAGTATGGTGCACATCCTAAGAGGGATTATATATTTTGAAAGTTTTGGAATAACACATTTTTATCATGACAAAGTGTTTTTCCACTAATCCCAAAGGGGGAGATTGTTGATCCTAAAGCCAATCCGGTATTGTTAGTTAGTGCAAAACACAATCATTTACTAGGAAGAGTTGGTTGGTCAACACTACAATTGAGCCACTCTATATTGGCTAAGATATGTAAAGGAGAAGTCTAAATATTTAATCATTTTTGAGTAGTAGTGATTGCTAAGAAGATCAAGTGTCACTAACTTTCTCAAGAAGCAAAATATGAGTTGAGTGATACAAAAACTAAACAATTCAACTAAGCCAAGCATTGTTGAAGTTGAGAGACAACATGAAGAACTAGTATGTGTCAAGCACCAAAAAGGTATATGTGCTGAGTAACATAGTTTTGTATAAATATTTGGAATGATACAAACATTGATGTAAACTACTTGCTGAGCTGAAAGAATATTTTTAAGATCAAGGATTTAATCTAGAAGTCAATTATGCATGTAATTTAGGATCATCAATCCCTGTGAAAGGAGATCAACCAATCATAAAATTAGAAGGATCGAGCGACAAAAAGGATGAATTTGGATTGTTGATCATGATCTAGAAGATTTATCAGTTAGTTATTTAAGGAGGTTCTTTGACCTTACTCTTGTGGTTGTGAGCTAGTATTTTTGGATGTGAGGCTGAAGGTGAATTTAGTAAAGTTGAGTATGAAGGATTAGTGAGGCAATGCAACAGTGTAGAGAGAACTTAGTGAAGATCTATCATAGAGAGGTGATATTAGATTGTAAAGAAAAGATATATCATCAATATTCTAGTGTAAAACAAAGGATCAAGGTATTGATATATTTTAACATGTATTTCAGGGTAAATCTCTTAATAGAGTGGTCCTAACAAACCCATGAAAATTCCCTAACATAGTGCTCACTTAATTGTATAGTTAAAATCATTTAATCAAGATAGACTAAATAAGTCATGTAAGCTCTTAACTAGGTGTACCCCTCATAAGGTAGATCTTTAGAAATGATAAATTTTTTAGCCCTAAGAGGCACACTTTATTGCTATAGTAGTGAAGATTTTACGGGTGTCATCCCTACCATAATTTTACCTTCACCTTGGAGGGTTTCTACATTACCAAATCTTTGTGTCATGTGTTGATTTATCGCTTACATATTTTTATTCAAATTATTTGATATTAGATATAATATTACATGTTGATATATGATATGGCATGCAAACATTCAAGGTTAAGGCACATATGTGTGTGGTGAATCATGTGTGGATGTGGTTTATAAGTTTTATAGATCCTAATTTACTCCCCCACCTCTCAACATTGTAATTTCCCTATTAGATTTCAGATAGTAGTGATATTACTTCTTTCTTAGTGGGTGGTCCATTCTTAGCTCTTCCTTGGTTGTCTATAACAACCTACCATTGTCTCTTCTCCCTCTCTAACTACTACTCCTACTAGTTTTCTTCTTTTCAAACTCTTAGTTCTTAGTTCTATCCTTCTCTTCTTTTAGTTGAAACAACCTTCTACTTCTTTAATTGTGACTAATTTAGTTTCTTGTATCCTTTCTTCCATATCAAGAAACAACTACACATGACCAGATTATCCAACTCATTTTTTAATTCAAAATTTGAATTTCATGCCTAGTTTGTTCATAGGAGACCTATGATCCCTATGTCTAGGGTCTAGAATGGTAGTCCTGTCAGCCCTTCCATGAACCAATAGTGACCTTTTGTCCTTTCCTACTTCTTCCATTTCACTTTTACCCTCTATTAGCCCCTGTGTTATGCACTATTGTTTTAAAGTGTTTGTACAATATTTTGAATTTTCAATGGTCATACCCTTTGTCTAGGGTGGGAAGTTTAAAATAAATCCTAAATGCAAGTGAAAATATTTTGAAAAAACCTACATATCATTGAATATTTTGATAGGGTTGTTTCCTTTTCTAAGATAATTATTTTTCAAAAGAATAAGGTTAGTGCTTTCAATTTCCTGTGTTTTACTTTACCCATGGTTACTCCTAGTTAGTTTGCATTCTAGTTAAATATGCTTGTTTAACTCAAGTGGTGAGCTATTCTTAACAACCATCAATCTATCTTAGATCTATGACTCTCACTTCATCATTTTATGAAGGTGATGTCTCTTTTTTTATGCAAAAATGTGAGATTTTGATACTTTTCTAGTGGAACCAAAGAAATGCATTAATCCTCAATTTTAATCTCAATCCTCAAATCCAGACAAGATCAATGCTTGTCACTATGTCACTGAAGAAATTTGTACATGCTTTAACAATTAAAACTTAGAGACATTTTAACACATGGACAATATGGGCCATTTTTAGACACTCATAATATCTCATCATCATATGCTAGGTTTCATGCCATGATTAGTTCTTAAGTTAGGCCAAGCATTTTTATTGGCAACTTCCTAATCATTGATCAAATTGAAGATCAAAGGCTGTCGCTTTCTCACAAAATGGAAGTGCTCAAGGTTTATGAAATTTGAGAATGTGAGGAGTTTCCACATGCTCTTATGGGTCCATATAAGGATGGAGAAGTATGAAAAAAATTCAACCATTAATTAGAAACAAGATCAATGATCATCGCATTGTCACAATTTCAAACTATATGATGTTTAAAAAGTGTGACAAAGCGAGGAATTGACATGTGGATTTGGTGGGATCTAGTGTATTGCAAGCTTTAGAAGTAATGATGTCATCATAAAGTTCCAGGTGACACATCCCAATTCACTCTTAGTTCACCACATCCAACATTAATGTTTTCTTACCAACCATCAGATCAAAAGGTGGTCTACGCTTGTCGCTATGCAAAATCAAGATGCTCAAGTTTTAAGATTTGTAGCAAAGTAAGGAATCACCACGTGTCCCTATGGGCCAACATTTTGATACCTCAACATGAAAAAATCATATAACCATCCAATATTTGGTACATCTATGAACATCACATACTCAAAAAAGAAACATGTAGGTTGATTAACCAAAGTGAGAAAGTGAGAAAGTGACATGTGTCCTTAGTGGGCCCACTTTCTAAAAAAAATCAAGAAGCCATATTTATGTTTGATTGTCTAATACAAAGCTGATCAAGAGTTATCACTATGTCACAAGTTTGAGGTGTATGATGTTTCACAAAAGTGACAAAGTGAGGAAATGACACATTTCCTACTAAGTAAAAAGATGATGTAGTATTGAGTTTGAATCACAACTATCATGTTTCTTTCAGATCAACAACTAGTTTTCAAATTCTATTGTGTTACATGCATTATTTGACTATTGGGACATTAATGGGGAATCAAGGCACCCTTGTGTGAATGAATTCAATATAAAGTGTATACTTTATTCTACAATTTGATACAACACAAGACATATTGATGCAGAGTGAACATAGCCTGAATTTATGGGTTTTCATATTGCAAATTGTTATGATTGAGGTAGTTTTTGCTTTGATCAAAACTTTACAAGTAAGTGTCCTAACATTGTTGTGGAAATTTTTTATGTTTGATTTTATAAAGTTGTAAGGATGCCTCCACAAAGAGATTTATCTAGAAAAATCAATTACCAACATAGGAATGTTCATGATGATTTTCTCAAACAACTGCCTGCTTCTAGAAATGAAACCATAAAGGGAAAAAAATTGGTCCCAAAAATCCCTAGAGTGAAAATTGATGAGGGTTTCTATGATAAAGGAAATTTGTTAAGGGATGCAGAAACATCAATGGGTGGCTAAGAGTTATTCAGAAAATGGTTTCCACAAAGAAATCATGATACACCACTCAATAATATTTGAGGATTCAACATTGGAAAGCTTGTTGTGCTAGGTATTTTCATGGATGATAATTTGTTGACAATGTTGGAAAATAGATATGACTTAGTGTTGTGGGTTGTGAAGAACCATGTTGGGGAAAATTTGTTTAGGTTGATAGCCAAAGTGATCAAATAAGTCTTTATATTAAACCCCAACACTACTTTGCATGAGAAGATTGACTTCGATGAATTGCAAACCAGATATAATGCACAAAGAATATACCTTCAAGGTGAACCACTGAAAGAAAAATTTGTTAAGGTAGGGCATCTAACATTGGTAACACCATCTACCCTAGAGACCCTATTGAAAAAATATTTTAACTCTAGGGCACATGCTCTATATATTTCCCTCTACAAGAATTTTGGCATGGATGAACAAGAGCATGTCCCAACACCCTTAGTTTTTATGATGGCACAAATTATATAGTATGGAATGAGCTCAATATTTGATTTTTCTTCCCATTTAGCTAAAGAAATACATAGTGGGTTAATTAGCATAAACAAGGATAAAGTAAATAAACATTTTGGTTGGAATTCCCACCTTATGTATTTTTGTCTCTTTAAAGGTGTTTCTATCTTTGTAAAAGACATGAAATTAGAATGAGAAAGGGATGGAAAGAAGCTACAAGTCCAAATTTGGAGTGTAGATATGACTTGGGAAGTCATAGATGCTAGTTTTATCCATTTTGATTGATATTTTGCATCTAAGATGAGGATGTTATTAAGTCAAGACAAACCTCAAATTACTAAATCCTTATTGTAGCTAATTAGACCTAAGGATCATGCTATGGGATTAAAGGTTAGCCACAATTGGGGAGATGCCATCTTATATTTAGCCTCTACTATCTTCAGAGAATATGGTTTCCAAGGGAAGCCCCATGTCCTAACCTACCAAGTACCCTTAAAGGTAGGAGTTGTTGAGTTTTTGTGGAAAATTGGAGGAGAATTGGTGGGAAGATCCAAGGGGACAATTTTTCCAAATTTCCCAAATTTCCATAATTTGTGATAACCAAGGGAGGATAGAGACACTTGGGAAAGTTCCTAGATATATATTAAATGGTCCAATATCACCCTAGGTTTATAGATCTAGAAGGATTTTATTAAATATTCAAGGAAAGAACTAAGGCTGAGTCCTATAATCATATTTTTTACTATCTCGAGTGTATAATCAGAAATGAGTTTTCTTTACAAGAACAAGAAGTAAAGAAAAAAAAGGAGAGTTTTTAGTAGAGTTCTAGAATTTTTTAATGCTTTAGATAGAAAATATGATCCTTTGGGTGACATCAATTTTTGGGGAGATAAGGTAAATAAATTGACATCAAATTTTGCTAGGATTATGCAAATCTTGATTGAAAAGAAAGAGGAATTAACAAAGGCATATCCAAACTAGGCCAAGGAGGTGGAAATAAGAATAGTAAATAAAGTTGTCATCATTCCAAGAAAATACACCCTCCAAAGGAAGGCTAGATATGTAGTTTCTAGGAATGTGGGGGCATATCCTATACTAGTTTATCAAAGGCAACATTTAGAGAGCCCACCTTTAGAGAAATAAACTAAGAAGCAAAGATTGGAAGAGGGATTTTCATCAAGGGTGGAAGAATACTCTCCCTCTCAAATCCCCATACATTTTTAAAATGAAGACTCCTTTAGGGAGAAATTGAAACAAATGGGAGGCCAAGATAATGTTTTAATAACAATATTAGAGATAGAGGAGGGAATGCCTCAAGATCCCCAAATGCCACTTTTAGATCTCACTGTTGAGGATTACAAAGGGATAGAGATGGACCCTATTGTAGAGTAGGATGCAAGGAAATTTATCACTGATGATGATTTTGTTAAGTCTAGGGCCTTCATTCAATCCTTTTGGAGAACCAACATCTCTAATTTTGAGGTGAAATGCAAGAAAATAAAAGGAGGGAAACCAAACAAACATGACTCTAAAATTGAAGAAGAGGTTAAATTTGAGTTGATGAAAACTTTTAGTCAGATAATCCCTTAGGGTGAAGACAATTGTTGAAGGATTTAGGTGTTCTTATACTAATAGAATGGGACATTGCTAATGCAATGGTTTTTGATTCCATCAGGAAAGAAAAGGGCACCAAATTCAATATAGAAAAGGAGGTCAAGGAAGCCCAAAAGGGGTGAAATATAGTGATGATCATAAGGCCCTAGTTATTTGGTCAATTGAGAAAAAAGATAAGTCTAGACTTTAGGAAGCTTCAGATGCTGAACATATAAGAAGTCTAGTAGTATACAAAGTAGGAGATGTGGATAGTGAGAAAACTACTCTCATAAATAAAGAGGTGAATGAATTTGGTGTAGTGGTGGCCAAGATAAAGATAATTACATTAAGCTCAACATTGATTTTGAAAAAGTGTTAGAAGCCTATGATGAGAGAGGAAGGAAAATTAATGAAATGGAGAAAATCATTTCAAATTTGCAGAAGTAGCAAGGAAAGAGAAAAGTGGGGGAAAACCTAAACAACTCATAATTTCAAGCTCCCCTACTCCACCTCCCCTCATCAGGCCTATCATAGATATTATAGTTACACCTCCACATCAAGAATTATACATTGCAAACATGAATGGAATGAGGATAACACTAAACTTAGGGCAACTCAAGTAGAGGTACAAATGCAATACGAGGATAGAGTTAGAGATACAATTATTTTCTTAGTGGATAGAATAAATTGGCCTCTATTCCATTTAGAAATGTCAAGGTTGGTAGAAATTTGGAAGGGATTGGAGAATACTAATGTCATTTTGAGAAAATGGATCAGTAGAGAGGATGATATTACAACTCTATGTTTTACTGTTATTGACAAGATTGATGGTCAGATTGAGAAAACACATGACCATGTAAGTGACCTACTAGATTTTGATCTTAAGAGAGAAATGATACAAAAAAGATGAGAACATGTTTCTCTAAATATCTTAGTGGGAAGTTTGATCTTTTTCCTCATGTGTTAAAAGGCCTCGGTAACATCAAAGATAAAGAGGAATGGGAAAATGAATTGAAAGAAATAATGAGTATATGGATGAATGATGTTGTCAAGAAAGAAAACTATATCTAGTTTTCTAGAACTATTGAAGAAGTAGTTAATGTACAAATATTCTTTGATTATTTCCAACAATATTTTGAGGAAATAAAGAAACTTGGAAAAAATATTCTAAATAGAGAAAGAAATCCTCAATTCAACTAGCTAGATGACACTTTTTTCGATAAATGGATGGTAGAGTATTCTTCAGCCTCAAAATTTTTATAGATGGCATCTAAGAATAAATAAATGGACTAATCCACAACCACTAAGGAGAAAGAATTGATTAACAAGGTTATTTAGGAAACCATGGTAGAAATAGATGGGATGGATTCACAATTGACACTTGAAGCTGAAGATAAAGTATCAGAAATAGTTGAGGAAAAGGACATCCAATAATTAACTAAAGAATCTAGAGAATTAGATCAGAGTAGAATAATAGAAGAAAAAGTAGCCCCACCTCCCGAGGGAGATCAAAATGTTGAAGACAACCCATTAGAAATTGTGGAGGAGTAAGAAAAAGGCACGATAGAAGAGGCCCCTACCCCACCACAAAGAACCTACTAGGAAAGTACTTTTCTATTAAATAGAAAGATACCAGAAATATCTTTAGTTTCTCATGCTATAAGGATAATGACTTTTTTGTCTTTTAATAACCTTTTGTTTTTCTTTAAAGAAAGCTATCCTTTTCCCTCTAGGCCTGAAGCTTGTTGTAAATCATGCTATATAAATGAGTTCCCAAGGCTAGAGAAGGCTCCAAGAATTATTTTTTTGAACTAAGTCTTGTTTATTTTTGAGTTGTTCCAAGTATATAGTATATGTTTTTTCCAAAAGAAAAAATTAAGAAGTAAGAGTTAACAATTTCTAATCTAGTTAAGTTTTCTCTGACAAGAGTCAATATTGAATTGTGTATTTTTTCAAAGAAAGTAATACAAAGAAACAAAAAGTTGGCTATACATTTTTAGATCTTGTCTCTTCTTTTGTTACCACTTAATTCTTTGAGATTTAATAGTGAAGTTTACTAACTCTCAATTGTAATTCATTTTGAATTATATTTTAGTTTTATTTTTTTTTATAATCTAAATGGGTTATGTAAATGCTTGATGTAACTTGGAAGAATTCCTTGGTTTTCAATAAAGATTTTGATAAGAATGAGATCTAGAACTAAATATTGATATTATTCTCACAAAGTGTTAAGATAATATTTGATAGTAAATGTCAAATTCATGTGAGATAATAGCACAATAGATAAGGCACTAGCCATCCATTAAAGTTGATATAATTTGGACAGTCTATATGGCATAATCCTTTTATAAATCATCCTTTTAATATTTTATTATTGAAGATTTAAAAAGTTAGCCTATACTTGACTCATGGAGTTTTAGGATTTGAAATATCAGCCATTTATCATCTCTCTTATAGCCCTAGAATTAGAAGAATTGAGACCAATTTATCTGTTATATTGGAATTCATATTAAGATTTGAAGATTGGAGAGAGAAAGTGAATTCCTAGGTAAACCCACCTGAATTTTGCAAATTTCAAAGTGGAGAAGACATTGTAGAGTCTTTTTATTTGTTCCTTTAAAATTATTTTCTCAAAAATACTTCTCATGGTTTTTAGCTAACTCCTAGTTGTTTCTCTACTTTTAAAAGGTAGTTTAAATTCTGTCAAATCAAAAGCCAACACCTTCTATCACATCGCTATTTATTCATTACATTGATGAATTAGATAAACTATTATTCATTTTTGACTACCTATATCAAGGTGGGTGTTCCAGAGTCCATGCTAATGTGTCTTGTGACTGGTCAATACCATCAACTTCCTTCTCATTCTTATTCCTTTGATTGGTTGTCACACATTTTTCCAATCAAATACTTTTGGACATTAATGATCACACTTCATATTTTGCCCAACCTTTGTGCCATAGATATTTGTAGGGTCAATAATCTCCCCCTTTGGCATTGGTGGAAACACATCATTTACCAAAATTCTCCCTTTTGCTTTGAAAAGTTCCTTTGATGGAAAAACTTGTTACCATTCCTTCACCTATTCTAGTGAGGACTATAGTGTTGGTAGATGGACTTGGCTAGGATTTGTCAAAAAATCCCCCTAAAAAATGTGTCTATCTTTCTTCATTACTCTTTTGTCTCTATATCATTTTTCTTTATTCCTATCCTTTTTTTGATTCTCCTCCTTTGTCTCTATTACTATTCTTTCATTGTTTGGCTTTTCATTTTCTCCCCTTTCCTTTTTGTGTCTATTCTCCCCTTTCTATATTCTCCCAATTTTTGTCATTAATGACAAAGGGTTAGGTGGGCTGGCTATAGGTTGCTAAGTATGTCTTGGTATTGACCCTATATGATGGCAAGATGAGTATCCTATAATTACATTAAATTTTTGAGATATATGATTTTACTTAAGATTTATCTCGCCCAAGACTCATGGTGTTTTTTGAAACTCTTTTGACTAGTATGTTTATATTTTCAATGTGCATCTAGATGATGTCTATCATTGGTGACAGCTTGTACTATACTTTCATTAGTCTCATAGCTCTCTTCTCTTTCTCATATTTAATCTAATGAATGAGATTTAATGTTCCTTGTATCTTGGATAGATAGCCAGTTGTAGAATCAGTGACTATATTGAAATTATCCTTCAAATTTTGCAGCTCCTATTGATTTTGTTGTAGCTTCTATTCAAGATTTGGTAAGAGGGATTATGGATATGATGACTTCTTTATGATTGATGTTGAATCCTAAAATTTTTCTTTTAGTTTATCCCTTGCTTCCTATAGGGTGGTCATGTCATTCTCTACCAAATTTTTCAAAATGTTCTTTCTTTTGGCTTCAAGCTTCTTTTCTACTAATTTGTCTCCACTTCCTTGATCATATTTTACCTTTGCAACCAATATGGATATTTGGTTGATGAGACCTATATTGGGATTACATTAGACATCTGAGGCTAATTTTGCAATGATGTTTGTGGTGACTATCACTTTTAGTTATAATTGATTCTTTTTGAATTCTCCTTGCCTCTTTAAGTACTACTTATACTCATTGATTTCTTCTAGGTCCATGTCTTTAATCTTTTCTTTCTTTTCATCTATTAGAGCATTGTGTTTATCTATTCCTTCTGCTACAATAGAATCCTTCTCATAGAATTATCCTTTATCTTTGGAACCTGAAGAAGATGATGAAAATATCATTATTTATTTAACTGACCCTCACTTATTCCTAGAGTATTTACCACTTGTGGTTCTTGATATGCTTGGTGCTTTCTTTTTTCTTGTCTATTTTTATGTCTTATTTTTGGAGACTCTCGAACTTGAAGATGTGGGTCTAGTTGTGATATCTTAGCCTTCTATATGTGTCTTTGCTTCTTATTTAGCTTTCTCACCTCCCTTTAATGGTGTTTCTTATTTCTTCCACATTTCAGGGGACTTTTCCTCTAAGGGTTCATCATCTAGTATTTGTACTAGTTTAGGTGATTTATTCATATCTTTCTCATTCTTCTCTAGTGATGATCCAATAGAGATTTTCTCTATCTTGATTGTTTCATCACTTTATTATTTAGTCATGCCTCATGGTGACTTGACATGCTCCTTTGTGGTTTTCTCACCACAATGTGTAGCCAATGGGGAAACTATCAGTTGCTTATCATTTTTAGCTCAAGTTGTAGGCCTTTTTGCATTAGTTTCCTTGGGTGTAGTTGAATACTCTTAAGTCACACTTGTCTTTTCATGTTTCTCTTCTTGTGGAGTATCTTCTTCCCTTTTTGGACTAGGAGTTGCATATCTCCTCTCTTTACTTTTTCTCTGTCTCAACTTTTGTGTTAGTTTCTTCCTTTGCTGGCCTTGGCTTAGCCACTTCTTTGACTTTTGAGCTAGATGATTCCTTTATACATCCTAGTGCCTAATATTTCTTTAAATCAATATCAATATATGGAGTTAATTCCTTCAAATTTTGGGCTATGCTTGCCCAAGTCTAGTTGATCTAACCAATTAAGATATTTGTAACATCTCTTATGTTGTTGAACCTTCCTTTGTACACTTTTCTTATGAAGATCTTTTGAGACTCATTTATCCTTGGCTTCATCTTGATTAGAAAATCTTCCAACATTTTCTCATAATCCTTTGTTCCCATGCTCCATTTATCGTTTAATATTTATCTCAATTGCTTGGGTAATGATAATCCAACATCATATGGATTTATTTCTATTATTCTCATGCTATTTAATACACCACTTATAGCCTTTGTCTTCTTTTCTTTAGAAAATCTTGAAAATCTATTCTTACTCATAGTATAATCATGCTTCTTCATAATTGTACTCTTAATTTAAAAAATGGGAAATAATTTAGAATTCTTCTTATCTTTCTTTGGTTTCAATGATGCTTCCACTTCTTCTTCCTTTGTGGCCTCAGTGATCATAGTTTCTCCAACTATGTCACCTTCAGATTTGGCTTCCTTAGCCTTGGGTTGATCTATGATGGTTCTTTTTTTTTTTTTCTAGTGCTTGATTTGTGCAAGGGAGACTCATAGCTAATTACTCTTCCATTTCCTTGGTTTTCATCACCTTGAATGAGATTTCTCTAACTGAATTAAGTGCTTGACTCCTTATTACCCTCTCTCAAGTTGGATTGTGAGATTTGGTTTGTTCCAAGAGAAGCATATTTCTTATCTCTACACAAGTGCCAAACCTTGGCCAAATGTGGCTTTCATCTGATGCTATTAATCTTTCTATGCAAGGCCAAGCCTTCTCATCTTTTACTTCATATATGAATGGTTTCAACCATAGAGTTCTTGGTTGAGTTGAGCACACAATAGACTTGTATGTTCTCACTAGAAAGAAAAATTTGTCTTTGTAGCTCTCTACCAAATGTGTGGGTATATGCTCTCTCTAATTCATCTCTTTCTAGAATCTTTAGAGGTATTCCCATAAAATGGTATTCCCCTTGCCTTCCAATTTCCTATATAGCTCTTCTATTTAATCTATGGCCAATTGATCTTCACTCTACTTGATGTCTAGGGATCTAGGAAATTATCCCCTTAGATTGGAAAAAATGCATACAAGTATGGATACAAAATACAAGGTTTGACCGTAATGGTCATTCATTATCTTTCCCATATTTCCCATTATCTACATGTAGAGATATCCACATAGGCCAACCTTTGAATTTTTTTGGATGATCTAAATTTCTCTATCAGCCATGTTGTTAGGGACATAGTTTTCCATACTGGTGTGAAACAATTTGTATCCCAACACCATAGCCACAAAATGCAACTTAGTTTTTATAATTTCATTTACTATGCAACCTATTCCATCTTGTGTCATATTCCCTCTATTCAATGAAGCCACTTTCTTTCCTTTTTGAGGAAACATTCATTGATAGATCAATACTAGATGCACTCAACTCAGTTACTCTTTCAATTAGGGCCTTTGTGATCCTATATGGTTTGTCCAACCTTACGTATTGCTCATAAATTTTATATAGAACAAATCTTACCCATTCTATGAGAAGAAGTTGGGTATGTCCATCTTTCTACTTAATGTGAAATCTACCAATCTGTGTGTTCCTCCTTTAGGGCTCCTTCTGAGAAAAGTGTGTCATATAACTCCCTTATCTCCTTGTCACCAATATCTTGGATTTTGAATTCTAGATATGCATTTACATCTTCTATGATAAAAGAACTATCATGTAGTAATGATAGTGTAGATTCATCTTCTTCATCCTTCCCCTTTGCTATGATTACCTGGTACTCAAGGTAACTAGTTTGCTTTTTGTCAATCAGCTTCACTTTGTTGATTTCTTCAGCCATTGCTTTTTTCTTGATTCAAGATTAGTCGCTAAGAAAAACTATGAAAGGTTCTTCTTGTAAGTGATACCTTCATAAATTCTCTTCAGAGCTCATAGGGCTTTAAAATATGAAAGTACAAGTGATTTCAATAATGCAAAGTATCAAATGACTCTTAATCCTCATATTTATGTCATAAAATTGTAATGTTAGGGGTACAACAATCGACAAAATTTTTCACCTAGTAGAGGACATGTATCAGTAATGCTTTAGATCATTATGCAATGGTAACTTTTAAACATCTTGATCTTCTATCAACAAGTTACACTTTTTTCTTAGCATCAACATCATTTTTCTTCAACTACATTACTACCAATCTAGACTAGGGGACTGATTTATGATTATTTACTTTAGCATCTAACCTCTTCATGCTTCTTGATCTTAGTTATTTTTTAAGGTCTCATCACTGACTGGTAAATTTTCTACCTCATTTGGATTTTCTTTAGTCACTTTTATCTTATTAGTCCACTTGGTGGTGAAGTCCTCTAATTTTTCCATGATCTTTCTTTTTCTATTTTTTGACTAAGGATTTACTACCTTGTCTTCTACTAAATTTGTAGTCTGGTAGATGTAACATGTTACTCTAATACCTTTCCATAATATGGTGTTGTTTTTTGGGTTCATCCTCATCTTGCATTGAGTTGCATGGGGACCTTCATTTCCATAGGTCGTATAGACCAATGTGGGAAACCTATCCCTTCCAACTAGACTCATTTCCTTGGAAAAATTTGATGATCTTTGGATCTTTCTATACAGTCTTCTATTCTTTGCCCATACTTATTGCAACAATATCAACATCCATCTATTATTTCTCATTGAAATGAGAAATATACTATTGTATATAGTATGGCCGTAAAGATAGTAGTTGTTGTAGTACCCTTCGTAGGTACATTGCTAAACAAGTGTAATATTATTAAACCAACACACACTAGATGTGTGCCATTGCTTTCCACATAAAATATAGGTAGATTTAGCAGTAACCTTACCTTTTGGAGATAGACTTTTAGATCTATAGTTATTCAGGTTTTTAGATCCAACGGTTTCTCCATCTTAAGTCTTGCTATCACCTTGGTAAAAAATACCAATTATTCTCTTGTTTCTTCTTTAAGCCTTTAGTTTCTCATTAATCTTCTCATATCTCTTATTTAATCTCCTCAATCTTTTATTTCTTTTATTTACACTTCTTAGCTCTCTAGTGAGATTCAACACTTATTTGGTCAGTTCCATGAACTATTCCATATTGCGATGGTTGTTCTCCCTAACATTGAGCTCACCCTCTTTCCTTGTTTCTATTGTGACTTCATCTCTTTCACAAATAAAAAAATCTCATTTAGCTTTAGCTTTAGAAACCTCTTTGGTTGGCTCTTCTTTCTCCTTTCTCAACTAAGTAGTAGCTTCCTTCAACTTCTCTATTTCAACCATCAAGTTAGAAATGGCTTTGTTTGACTCATTAGAATTTCTGAACTAATGTTCAATGAATTCTTATCTCTTACTAAGATTTTGTATTAGCTTCTTCCTCTTAGCTAAGAACTTTATTAGCTTATCCTTCAAGTATTTAGTGTCATCCATATTGGCCCAAACTGGTACTCAGAGGGAAGGTGAATCAGTACCATCTGTAAAACTGATTACTTCACCACTATAAATATATTAAGTAATAGATATTTGATAACTACAAGAGATATGAAGGAAATAAAGTAAAACCAAATAAATTCATACACCAAGTCATTCATCAAGATATCACAAATGTTTTATATGTGATGAGAAGATGACAACTATGGTGGGGATAATATACCCACTAGCCTTTTACTATAGATAAAAGGTTTCCCTGTTAGGAGCTACAATGTGTTCCTTCTAAGAAGCCTTTTTATTAAGAGTATTAGGAACCTATTAGGATTACCATTATCTTGTTAAGACTACCTGACTATAGGATTTAGCACTCCTTCTAGGAGGCACCTTGTTAGAGGATTTAACTAGTGCCGACTATTGAAGCATGCTTGGTTAAGAGCTTACAAAATGATTTGAGTTGTTATAAAGAAATAAAAATGTGATCTAAGATATATAGTAATCTCTTTCCTAGAAGATCTCCATTTTATACCCTTTGAGATGCTGTGATCTCTTTTCTTCTCATAGTCACTGAGTGATGACCTACTATATCACCACTAGCTCTTGTTTGTATTCTTACCCATATCCATAGTGCAATATACTTCAAGTTAGATATATCTCTACATGCATATCTTATTCCTGATGGCCTTCATTGTTTCTTCCAATTCACCTTCTTAGTAGTTTTGAGTTGTATTATTTTTCTATATTCTCATTTCCTTTTTTCTCTTCTTTAGCCCCATACATTTGAATGTGTAACATTCCTTTTATCTAAGGGTGTTAAAACCCTAGACCATTGCCTCACTCAAAGTTAGTGAATTAAAAATTTGAATTTGAACTGTTAAGTGGTTTATGAGTGACACATGGAACCTATGATGTAGGGTCTAAATTGTTACTCATTCCATTACTCTAGGTCTCATCTTAATCTAGTTGTCCTTTTCAATGCTCCATTGTTCTTGTTAGAGTAAAAGGAAATTTTGAATTCTACTGCACTTATCTTACCATGATATATTAATAACTCCTCATGCTGACTATGTTGGCTTCTCCCTTGTCTTATTCTCTTGTGGGGAATGGTGAAGATTTCTACCATTGTAAAGTATCTCTTCAACTAATTACCAATCAATGATGTACAAACTATAGTTCATTATGCCAGTGTGACCCATTGGGTCAACAATCTCCCCCTTTGGTATGATGGAAAAAATTATGCCTCTACTTGGTTAGGTACTAGTAGAATATTTTTTGGTGACTAAACTTAAACATTTTCATGTTCTTCTTTTCTTTATCCTTGTTATTTCTCCCCCTCATGATTTTTTTATAAATATTTTCAACTATCTTTGTGTCCTTTTTCTCTCCCCTTTTTGTATCAATTTATTTACCTTTCAATCTCTCCTTTTATCTTAATTCATGTTCCCCTTTTTCTCAAATACATCTCTCCCAAATTATCATAAATTTATCTCTCCCTTTCTACCATCAATGACAAAGGGTATTTGTCTTCTGTAGGCTCCAATAGTGTCTACTATGTTAGTGACAATTTACGAAGTGTTATGGTTAGATTATTAATGTCCATGAGGAGTTGTGACATTCCTTCAATGATGTCTTCTATGCTTTTGGATAGAAGCACATTTGATCCTGTAAGAAATGATAATGTTGAGCAAGGAACGAGAAACAATCCAAGTAAGTTAAGTGTGAAACAATGTTACCATAAGATAAGCAAACTCCAAGAGCATAAACCAAGATGGTTCAACAATGGAGACAAGGATTTATAAGGGGAAAGCAAAGAAAACCCCTTGTGAGTATTATGAATGAAGGAAAATGCCTAGAGAAGAGAAAGAGAGAGTGTTGGAGCAAAAGTAGCTCAATACAATAACATCAAGTGCTAAGAGTGTGTTGAAGAAAGAAGGAGGAGCATCTCTTATATAGATATGAGAGAGGAGTTGCATTTGTAACTCCCATTTCTATGAATGCCACATTCATAATAGGTGTGTGCAAAGTGTCACAATCCTCTTAAGGAGGATAAACTAAATAAAGAAATAAACAAGAGTTGTCCTTACATGTGGAATAAAGGACAAACAATGACATGTCCTCCACATGTGTACAAGTGGACAAACTACATTTAGGGACCCTTGGAATATCCCAATTAATATATATATCCAAGGAAATATTAACCTTTCTAACACCCCCCCTTAATCTTTACTTGGGGAGTTTACTTCAATGGGTTTTAAACCCAAATTTTTACAATGGAACTGAAATATCTCTTTAGAAAGTGGTTTGGTTAAAATATCAGCCACTTGATCTTCTCCTTTACAATAAAGAAGAATAATTTGATTGTCTTCAACTTGTTCTCAAATGAAGTGATGTTGAAGTGAAATATGTTTGGTATGTGCATGATAAACTGGATTCTTTTCCAAGGCAATAGCACTTTGATTGTCACAATGTATAGGTGTAGGCGATTGTTGAGGTAGATCCAAATCATCAAGAAGTCTTCGAATCCACAAAGCTTCCTTAGCTACATTGGTACAACCTTTGTATTTAGCTTTAGTTGAGCATAGGGAAATAGAGTGTTCTTTTTTGCTTTTCCAAGAAATTGGACCTGAACCAACAAAGAGAAAATAACCACAAGTGGATTTCCCATCATTGGGATCTCCACCTAGATCGGAATCAGTATAGCCATGTAAAATAAATTCAGAATTTGCATCATAAAATAATCCCATATTAATAGTTCCTTTAATGTACTGTAAGATGCGTTTAGCAACTTTAAAATGAGTTTGTTGAGGTTTAGACATAAATCGAGAAACTAAACCAAAACTATAAGCAATATCAGGTCTAGTAAGAGTTAAATAATTTAAACTTCCTACCAACTGTCTATACAAAGTTTCATCAACAAAAGGAGTATTCATATCATTCATTAATATAGTTCCTAATTCACATGGAATTGAAACACGGTTAGAGTCATTCATCTTAAATTTTTCTAAAAGATCATAAGCATACTTGCTTTGAGAAACAAAGATACCTTTAGGAGTTTGAAAAATTTGCATACCTAAGAAATAATGTAAGATACCTAAGTCTGTCATTTGAAATTTCTGTTTAAGTTGGAATTTAATATCAGAAATCAAAACGTCTAAACTAGAAGTGAGTATTAGATCATCTACATAAACAATAACAATGATAATATCATCGTTAGTATGTTTAATATACAAATTAGGATCATTCTTACTTCTAGTAAAACCTTGAGAAACAAAGAAAGAATTAATTTTAGAATACCATTCTCTAGGTGATTATTTAAGACCATAAATAGATTTGTTCAATTTGCAAACCAGATTTTCACTGCCTTTCTTAACAAATCTAGGAGGTTGAGCCATATAGATTTCTTCATGTAAATCACCATTTAAGAAGGCACTTTTAACATCCATTTGATGAATGGGCCAATTCATTTTAGATGCTAAAGCAAGAACTAATTTGATAGTAGGCATCTTAGCAACAGGAGCAAAAGTTTCATTATAGTCTAATCCTTCAATTTGTGAAAAACCTCTAGCAACTAGTCTAGCCTTGAATTTACTAATTTCATTATTAGTATTCAATTTTGTTTTGTATAACCATTTACATGAAACTATATTCTTTCCATGAGGTAATTTGACTAAGTCCCAAGTTTGATTAGCAAGTAAAGAATCATATTCCTCTTGCATGGCTTTCTGCCAATGAGGTTGAGAGTTAGCTTGATCAAAAGACTTAGGATCGTTAGAATTCATAATAGTAGTCATCAAAGCATAATTACAATAATTAATCCTTCTATGTTTAATTCCACCAGATCTAGAAATATAATCATCAGCTTCATTGATTAGGTTTTGAGCCCATTTAGGTTTACATTTAGTTGTAATGGAATTATCACTAGAGGAAGAATCATTAGTAATAAAAGTATCATTACTATCTACTTGAGTATCATGAGATGTAGGAGCAGAAATAATCGATGGTACTTGATTTGAAGGATTAAGAGAAAGAGTAGGGTTAAGAGAAGGAGGTTGGTCCTCCACTAGCACAATTTTAGTGCCACTGAATTCTTCATCCTGTGTAGTAGAGCAATCATGAACTCCATTTTCTGCAATACAAACATCTCTAGCAACTTGAACTTTTTTAGTAGTGGAATGATAAACACGATAACCCTTAGTGTTTTCATCATACCCAACAAACATATAAGGAGATGACTTAGCATCTAATTTATGCCTTTTCTGTTTAGGCGTATGAACATAAGCAATAGAACCAAATATTCGTAAATGATGTAAATTCGGTTTCCTACCAGACCAAGCCTCTTCTGGAGTGATAGCCTTGAGAGCTTTGGTAGGAGTCCGATTAAGAATATAAGTTGCACAAAACATGGCTTCAACCCAAAATTTATAATGCAGATTCTTAGCATGCAACATGCTTCTAGCCATTTAAACAATGGTCCGATGCTTTCTTTCCACCACACCATTTTGTTGTGGTGTATAAGGAATAGTAAGCTCATGCTTAATTCTACATGATTTCAAATAAGAATGAAAAGCATTATTCACATATTCCTTCCCATTATCAGTTCTAAGAATTTTAAGTTTATACCCAGATTGCCTTTCAACATATAACTGAAATTCAATAAATATATCAAGAACTTGATCCTTGCTATGCAAAAAATAGATCCAAGTTCATCTAGAAAAATCATCAACAAAGGTAAGTGCATACCGAGAACCTTGGATGGAGGTATTCTCCATGGGGCCCAAAAGATCACTATGGACAAGATGCAACTTATGAGTTTCTCACCATGATTTTCCACTTGGAAAGGGCTCCCTATGCATCTTACCACTCATACAACCTGTACAGGAAATCTTGGAAGGAATAATGTGAGGCAAGCCATCAACCATATTATGCTTTTGCATGAAAGTAATATAATCGGAATTTAAATGACCAAGTCTTTCATGCCATATATTGAAATCAATAGAAGTATGTAAAAAATATCATGAACTAGCAAATTCATGGAATTTAAACAAATTGTCATTATCCATTTTAGCATGAGCAATCACTTTGAGAGTTTGAGGATCTATGATATAACATGTATCTTTGTAGAATTCAACTTTATAGTTCTGACATAACTATGAAACAGAAAGTAGATTAGTTTTCAAGTCAGGTACATATAAAACATCATGCAATTTACCATTAGGAATATAACATCACCTAGTCCTTCAACTTTACAAGTCTGATTATTAGCTAACTGAATAGGAATGTTAGCAATATTAGGTTGTAAAGAATCAAAAATTTCTTTATGAGAAGTGACATGTTGTGATGCACCACTATCAACAATCCATTCTAAAGGTCTACAAAGATTAAAGCTACAAGTAAAAGCATGACGAGGATTAGAACTAGTCTAGTTACCTTTTTTATGGTTTGAGGTTTGATGATTGTTACTATGATTCATAGGTTTTTTATCATTTTTCTTTTTAAAACAGTTATTGACAATGTGACCATCTTTGCCACAATAAGAACAATGAGGTTTGGAATTGGAATGGTTCCTTTGATTATTAGTATTACGAGTATTATTAGGATGATTGGTATTATTATTATATTTGGCATGAAATTTATTGTTGGAATTATTTGAATTAGTATTAGATTGTTTGTAATTATTGTTATTGGAACGAAAATTATTAGTTGAATTTCTAGACACAAATGCATGTTCAGTTGATTTGAGGGTACCAAACTGAATTAGCTTAGCTTCTTCCTGTCTTAATAAAGTTTGAAAAATAACATAAGTTAACTGAGAAGTTAAAGTAGGAATAGCAAGCTGTGCATGAATATTAGTTATAAACTGTTGAAACTGTCTAGGAAGACATTTTTTAAGAATAAGATGAATTAAACGAATGTCCTCTAATTGAACACCTAAAGCCATAATTTGACTTTTAAGAGAATCAAATTTTAAGAGAAATTCATCCATACTTTTAAAATTTGCATACTTGAGATCTTCGAGTTGATCCTGCAACTGTATTTTGCGGTATTCATTGCCACTGTCATACTTGGTTTTCAAGATGGACCATGCATCATGAGCTTTAGAACAGTGAGCAATTAAGACATATAAATCTGGAATAATGGAAATACCAATTAACCCTAAAGCTTCTTCATTTTTAGCTTTCCAAGTATCTTTTTTGTCTTGAGTAGCCGCTGAACTAGGTTCAAGAGAAGGGTCAGTGGCTATTTCGAAGAGGTGTTTAAAACAAAAAATAAATGAGATATGAGTTTTCCAAGAATGATAATTAGAATAATTAAGTTTAATTTCTGGGATTAAGGTTGACATGATTAGAAAAAAATTCTCTTTTTTTATTAAAAAAAAATCCTTAATTTGAAAAGCAAGTAAATTGAAATTTTTTTTTTGTTAATTAAGAAAAAAAATTGTTTTTTTTTTTAAATATATAAAATTAAGAATATATCTTTTGTTTTTTTTTTTTTTGAATTATGGATTTGAAAGAGAAAAAAAAAATTAATAAAATTTAAATTTTTATTTGTTTTAAAATTTATAAAATTAAAATTTATATTTGTTTTCAAAGGTTTTGTTTTAAGAAATAAATAAGATTTAAAAAAGTGAAAAAAGCGGGCAAAGAATGGGAAATTTAAAAAGGTTTAGAAAGGGGGAGCAGAGCTCGGGCGGTGGCTGCCGCGTGGCGAACGGACAGAGGAGTTGGATAAGGATGCGGGCATGGCTGCGCAGGCGGCGGTTGCTGTGTGGCCTGGACTCAGGCCGCGCAAAAAGGTTTATGCTAGGTGTTATGGGGGCGGCGAAAGCGGTGGAACGGGTTTTATATTGCATGCGGTAGTGAGGAGGGCATCGACAGAGTTGCAAATCTCGTAGTGAAGAGGGCGTCGACGGCATTGCAGACTTGCGGCGGAGGCAGGCGGTGACGCAGATCTCGTAGTGAAGAGGGCGTCGGCCGCGGTGCAGACTGATGGCGCGCGGCGGTGCGCGGCGGCGCAACTAGCTCGCGGCGGTGAGAGGGTGTCGCGCGGCGGCACTGCTAGCTCACGGGGGTGTCGTGTGGTGGCGTGGAGGTGCTGCTGGCTCGCAGCGGTGAGAGGGTGTCGCGCGGCGGCGCTGCTGGCTCGCGGCGGTGTCAAGCGGCGGTGCAGAGGCACTGCTGGCTCGTAGCGGTGTCGCGCGGCGGCGCAGGGGTGGTGCATGGGTGGCACGTCCGCCCAACAAAAGTAATGTAAAAAAAAATGAATGTCTGTTTTAAAACAACAAAGTTATTTGATTTATAAGGATGAAAATCCTATAAAAAGATGTATGTTGTATGCTTGAAATTTTCAAGAGCATACAATAAATAAATATAGAAGAATATATTAAATTTTTTTAAAGAGTAGGAAAATTTTTGTTTAAAAGGAGTATAAAAATTAGAGAGTTATTTAAAACTTTACTCATGTAATACTTTTTGTTTTGGCGGCATGCCATCCAAAACAAGAAAAAAAAATTGAAATTTACCAAGAAAACCCTTTGGCGGCAAGCCTTCCAAAGAGGGTTAGTAAAAAAAATATGAAACTTTACAAGAAAACCCTTTGGCGGAAAGCCTTCCAAAGAGGGTTAGTAAAAAAAATATGAAACCTGCATACACAAGATTTGTTAAAAAGAGCTAAAATCACAACACAAACTTCTTCTCTCAATAACGTCTCCAAATAAGGTGTGCTCCAATGAATGGCAACCTTCACCACAAAACTTAAAACAAGGATTAGATAGCCAAGCTCTGATACCATGTAAGAAATGATAATGTTGAGCAAGGAACGAGAAACAATCCAAGTAAGTTAAGTGTGAAACAATGTTACCATAAGATAAGCAAACTCCAAGAGCATACACCAAGATGGTTCAACAATGGAGACAAGGATTTATAAGGGGAAAGAAAAGAAAACCCCTTGTGAGTATTATGAATGAAGGCAAATGCCTAGAGAAGAGAGAGAGAGTGTTGGAGCAAAAGTAGCTCAATACAATAACATCAAGTGCTAAGAGTGTGTTGAAGAAAGAAGGAGGAGCATCTCTTATATAGAGATGAGAGAGGAGTTGCATTTGTAACTCCCATTTCTATGAATGCCACATTCATAATAGGTGTGTGCAAAGTGTCACAATCCTCTTAAGGAGGATAAACTAAATAAAGAAATAAACAAGAGTTGTCCTTACATGTGGAATAAAGGACAAACAATGACATGTCCTCCACATGTGTACAAGTGGAAAAACTACATTTAGGGACCCTTGGAATATCCCAATTAATATATATATCCAAGGAAAGATTAACCTTTCTAACAGATCCCCTAACATGGCCTTGAATGATGCTTATGAGTGGAAATGGGAAATATTGCAACTCAAAGAGGGTGGAGTTCCTCTCGTGTTGTTATTTTGTAACCTAGTAGATTAGGTGAATATTTTCTTAGATTTGACCAGTGTATGCATTCATTGAACTCATTTATACATTGAAAGATGTTTAAGTGACTTGTACTTTTTCATGTGATAAATTCAGAGAGGCTTTGAGATTGATCAAATTTTTTTTGAGGATCTGATATTTGATGAAGTCTTAGAGAGATGTCCTTTAACAACTCTACTACAATATTTATTGCTTCTTCAAGTTTATATGAATGATGTTTGTTGGTGTAAATAAGTATTTACTTATTACACTTACTTAAGTTTTACTTAGGTTAATGCATTATTTAACCATTTTGCATTATTTTATTATTATTTTAGATGAGACACTTAGGAGTTTGTGAACTCTCACTGAGTTACACAACTCTAATTATGCACATGGTGTCTACAACATAGGAGTATGCATCATTCACTGAGTTGTCATGATGACAACACAATTTTATGCACTCCTCATTTAGCACATGTTGTCTACTCCACTGATTTGTGTACTACACCATTGTAGGCTTATCCCCACATCATCACACTTAATCTCGTGCTTAATGGAGGATAGTCCATATCTGGTGGACATGTGCCTGGTTGTATGACATATCATGTTGCTAACTTCTATGCATTCTAGAAGCTCTCTTGAGGCCTTTATATTCAAGCACTCCTAGTGTACTCTAGTATCCAATTATTGAACGAATATCGTCATTCTGATCATACTCTGCCTATTTTGGTCTACAGTGTGCTTGTGTTGAGTTCTTTAGTTCTTGGGTGAATTTTGGCCTAAGCCAAATTCTTACATGGTATTAGAGCTGAAGAGGATTCTCATCACATAGTCATTCGAGACCGTTCATGCTTTAGCACCTTGACACAAATCCAGAGGATCCACAAAAATTGGGAGTGTCTAAAGCTAGATATGACCTCTCTGTTGTGTTTGGAGCATGGATTCGGTGAAGATTGACTATAAATTTTCCTATCTTGGGTGAAAGTTGATCATGAGGCAAAATTTTTTTTGCAAATCAGCACCCGAAGGCACCGATTTGCAAATTGGGTATGATTATTTTTATTGATCTGATTATTAATTTTTGGATCTATATTTCTCTATAATTTTTGAATTTATTTTCAAAATCAATAGGAGCAGAGAAATTTTTTTTGGCCGAACCGGACCATCACACCTTGGTTCGACCCTGTTAGTTTTTTGGTGGATTATTATTTTATTGCAAGTTTATACCTTTAATCCATGGGTCGTACCTATCTGAACCTGATAGAGATTTGGGAGAACAATTTTTAGGCCTAAGCTCTAAAAATATCCGGTGACTACCTGTAACCAAAATTGTACTAATCTGACAACAAGGGATGGAATTCAGGGACCTTTCCCCTTATCAACAACACTGTCTTAAACAAACATTCTGTGACACTTTGTATATAAACAAGCACAAAATTCCCTCACCCACTGCATGTGGGACTAAACATTGAAGCACTGACCTGCTATTTCCCAGTTTTTAGTGACTATCAACATAATCAGGCAGCACAGAGAAAATTTGCCAACCAATACTTCATTTCCCATCACTGACCTGGCAGATGATACGCGACCTGTCCACCTCATAATCTACGTGACTCCACAGTCACTAGCGACTGCGCTCAATCACTTTCCATTGTGTTGCCACGTGATCCACTACCAACGTAGTCAGTCTGACTAGTCACTCTACCACGCAAACAACCATGTCATGTAGAGTCATTGCTGAGTCACCTTGACACACCATTTTTCCATACTGTTTTGTATAGTACAAAATCGCTAGCTCATTTGCCATGTCATCTAATGGCCGAGATTTTTGCTGACATCATCATTCAGTGTGCCTAAATTTGACGCCTATCTGGACATTATCCCATGTCATTTTATAACTATTGTGATGACCATATGACCATCAAATTTAACCCTGTCTTTTGCTATTGCAACTCCTCACAAAATTGATTTTGGTCTTGGCAGTCTGACTTCAAGAGGCCATAACTCGCACATCTAGACTCCAAATCAGGTGCAATTTTTTTGAAACTGGGTAAAATTTCCTAAATTTTTTAGTGGTGCAGCTATTTTCTAGTTTTGGTGCACAGATTGTTCAAAATTTGCATTTTTGGCGACTGTACCTGGATAATCCTACATTTTGCAACTTCAAATGCTTTTTTTGGGCACATTTGGAGTCAAAATAAGTTTCTATTTTTTTTTGAAAGTGCGCATTTTCTTGTCTACTTTCTAGATCTAGCATCAGATTGTAGTGTTGTGTGGACAAAATTGTCACTTTCAAAAATAGGTCCTTTCTTTGCTTTGTAATGCTTCAAAATTGTAGCACATTGTAAAGTTTCACATTTGTACTCTATTAAGAGGTTGTAACAAGAAAAATCAGAAGTCCACGAAGGCAAAAATTGGAAAGTGGCCCATTGTAATTGCACTACTGATAAAGTGTCCAAAGCATCTATTTTGGGGGGGTTTCTTGATTTAGTGAAAAGGGAGGGTGTTCTTGGTGTTGTGTTCTCTCTTTTCTACAATTTTTTTCATTTTCTGCATTATGGGAAACTTTAAGTTTGCTAAATTAACTCCTCATAACTATGCTTTGTGGTTCATCAAAATGTTGTATCACTTAATGCATAATGGAGTTTCACAATATGTAGATGGTACTCTTCCTAAACCTGCAGGTAATAATATATCAACAAGTGAAATTTTTGAATGGGTATCCATGGATAGGAAAGCCCTAGGTAATATATGTTTGGGGGTAGATGATAAAATCATGTATCAAATCAAAAAATGTACTACATCTAAGGAATCTTGGGATACCCTCGAAAGCCTTTATGGTAGAGTGTCTGAAGAGGATGTGTTCAAAATTGAAGATGAGCTTGTATCCTTAGATCCTAAGTCATATGACTCCATACAGGACTTCATCATCAAGGTGAATGAATTAAGGACAAAGCTTACTAATTGTGGGAATTATATCAAAGATGATAGACTAATCTATCTCATCCATAACAAGCTATCATCTGAATATTCCACCTTTGTATCTTCTTTTAATACCTCAAAGACTACCTTAGGGTCTACCTACAAGAAAGTCACTTTTGATAAATATGCAAAAATGTTGGATGATGAAGAAAAGAAGTTGAAAACAATGGGGATTCTCAAATCACCTCAGTCCAAAGCATTGGTGGCCAACAATGAGGGTTCTCAAAATTCAGCTGGACAGTCTTCAAATAAAGGAAAGGGTATGAAGAAGTGGAAGAGAAAATTTGAGGATGCAGAAAAGACAACACCACAATCCAATCAACAAGGCAAGTCCTCAAATTCCAAGAAGAAAGGGGACAACAATAAGGAGAAGAAGAAGCGTGCTTATTGCAAGAAATCAGGTCATGAAGAGCATGAGTATTATCTTAAAAAGATTGATGAATTAACCAACATCATGAAGAAACATAATGTTCCATTGCCTAATGCTTACAAGGAGAAGGGATCTTCTTCATATTCAAAGGGCAAAGGGCAAGCACTCATGGCTAATTCAAACTCTTCAAAGGAATAGATATTTGACTTAGGTGCCTCATATCACATGGGTTCTTCAAAGGAGGATTTTTCTTCAATGAAGCAGTCCAAGGTACTACACATCTTCATGGGGAATGATGGCAAAATGGAAGTTGAAGGAAAAGGAAACATGGAAATGGAAAATGGAGAGTTTCAAGAGGTTCTCTATGTTCCAAACCTAAGTTCAAATCTCCTTTCAATCTACCAAGTCACTCACTTTGGAGATGGACATAGAGTTGAGTTCCTTCCAGACTCAGTAAAAGTGCATAGTCTTAAAGATGATTCCTTGGTTGCAGTGGGGAAAGTGAATGATCACAAGAGGTTGTGCTCTTTCTCGCATTTTGTACCCAAGTCTCCTTCAAAGGCCTTGTTATCACAATCTCACATGCAATTATGGCATGAGTGGTATGGTCATCTTGACTATCGCTATCTTTAGCAACTTTGCACATACCATATGGTCAAAGGTCTACCACAAATCAACTTTTCTAAGGGTAAATGTTCATTAGATTCAATGGATATGCATCCAGAAGGGAAGTTACAAAGAGAGAAGTCTTCAAGAACAACAAGTGTTCTTCAAATGGTTCACATGGTATTAGCAGGTCCTTTTGTATTCAACTAGGGTCACTACATACTCACCTTAGTTGATGACTTTTCAAGGTTCACTTGGGTCTACTTTCTACATAGTAAGAGTGAAGTGTTGGATGCATTTCTAGACTTCAAGGCTCATGTAGAACAAAAATCCAAAAAGGCCATCAAAGTACTCCGAATGGACAATGGAAACATGGATGTGAACAAAAGACTTAAGGACTTTTGCAGACATGAGGGAATTGATCTTCAGACTCCTTCAGCATTCAGTCCACATAATACAGATGTTGCAGCATTGAGGATTAGAACTCTTAAGTCTATGGCAAGTTGCATGATTCATGTCAAGTCTCTAGATCCATCATTAGAAGTCAAAGCAATATCAAGTGCCACTCACATTCTTAATCATTCTCCTCATCCAACCTTAGATGGAAAAACTCCTTTTGAGGCATGGTGCGGTAGAAAACCTATTGTGACACACTTCAGAGTCTTTGGTTGTCCTACATGGGCAAAGAGATCTTCTAGGGGATGCAAAGCACAATCATCTTGGCCTTGTACTTTCATTGGTTATGAAGACGGTGTGAAGGCATATAGACTTCTAGATCTTGAGACACATCAGATATTTGTGGAGAAGGATGTACATTTTGAGAAAAGTTCACCCAACTTGTCCTCTACTCCTCTTCACACATCATACAGTGTGGATATTGATAGTGATTCTAGCGATAGTGCTTCAATAGATTCAGAAACGTGGAGTTCTATTGACAGATAAAGTGAGAGGTCACTTCTTTAGTTTAGTCCGCATGCATACATCGCCACAGTGACAGGTCCAGAACAACAGGGTACATACAATCTTCCAGATACAAGTTTAGTGATAGATTTGGGAGACACTATTCATGATCTGCCTCTTCTTCTTGATGTAGAATTACCTTCTTCAATTATCATGAGGGTTTCAAATTCTCTTGTTCATTCTCTACATGATCAATCATCATAGGTTGAAGTGATTGTGGATACTTATGATCAATAGTTGCAGCAAGGTTCTTCATCAGTTGCAAAGTCAGACAGTTCTTTGAGATAGGTTCTTCAACTAGTTGAGTAGGTTTTAGAGACATCACTTATCCATGGGATTCTTTCCACACACAGCAGAAGCATCTCATTTGTACCCTTGGCATTGTTTCTTCCTAAGGGGAGGAACACCATTCTGCAGTCTTGGATCAGCTTCTTCATCGGAGCAATCATTGTTCGGCATTCTTCTTTGGGGGGGGAGCCCATCCTATCTCTCTTCCTCTTCACATCATTCTCTTATGTATGTATTGGATGTATGTCATAATGGGAGGGTCTTGATTACTCCATCCATCCATGCATCCTTCTTTATCTCTCTTTTTGGGGGAGGGTTTTTCCCAAGAGGTTTTCCCTCTTTCCCCGCTTTATGGGAGATTGCATATCATTATGTACATGGGTACCTAACATGGCCTAGTAGCTGAGACCCATATTGCATTTCATCCTAGCTTCGTAAGCTTAAGGGCATTCCCCTAACTTGCACTTAATGGGGGGTGTTGGTGTAAATAAGTATTTACTTATCACACTTACTTAAGTTTTACTTAGGTTAATACATTATATAATTATTTTGCATTATTTTATTATTATTTTAGATGAGACACTTAGGAGTTTGTGAACTCTCATTGAGTTATGCAACTCTAATTATGCACATGGTGTCTACAACATAGGAGTATGCATCATTCACTAAGTTGTCATGATGACAACACAATTTTCCACACTCCTCATTTAGCACATGTTGTCTACTCCACTGATTTGCATGCTACACCATTGTAGGCTTATCCCCACATCATTGTACTTAATCCCATGCTTAATGGAGGATAATCCATATCTAGTGGATGTGTGCCTAGTTGTATGACATATCATGGTGCTGACTTCTATGTATTCTAGAAGCTCTCTTGAGGCCTTTATATTTAGGCACTCCTAGTGTACTCTAGTATCCAATTATTGAATGAATATCATCATTCTGATCATACTCTACCTATTTTGGTCTACTGTGTACTTGTGTTGAGTTATTTAGTTCTTGGGCGAATTCTGGCCTAAGCCAAATTCTTACAATGTTCAATCTATTGATTTAGCATTTCCTTTTCCCTTCTTTTCTAAGTGAGTCTATTTCTTCACTAATTTTTGCATTCTACAAGATGTGCTATAGTTGATTGATAAGATCAATGTTAGTATCATATTACACATTGCCAAGTATTCTTGTAATCAATGTTTTATCTTGTCAAGGTGTGTGCACACTCCTTTCTTAGATTTTATTTCTTTATTGCTTTGAGTTTCTTTAGCAAGTTGATGAAGGAGCATCCTAGGTGTAAGAGAAATCTTGTATCACTCAAACATATTTTTATTTTTAGCCTTTTCTATTTTATTAAGGACTAGTAGACAAGAGGGTTGCTATTTTTGGGAACTTGATATTTTTAGTAAGTTTTTCATATGAGTTTGAAATGTTCTCATTTTCTACATGAAGGTTCATTTTAGAGTTATAAGCCTACCTTAAAAATCTCATTGCTCTAGCTTAAGTATCAGAGAAGTTATTGCATATTTTTGGTGGAAAATTTAGGAGAAAAATATTCAGGCTCACCATTGGAGGCCTTAGAGTGCTTGAATGAGATCTGAAAGCTTGATGGAAGGGTGCTTAAGTGGTTCTAATCCTATAGATTAGGAGGTAGAATTTTTGAAAAGTGGTTATAACAACAAATGAGAACAATAACTCAAGAGGTATGTCCGTCCAAAGTTGGGCTACCCAAAATTTCTAAAATAATTATTAGTACAAGGTAATTATGTGGAGTTAAGTGGCTACAGGCTTTGGGTTTTTATTCCCAATGATTTGAGCTTTGTTTCACATAGATTCTGGGTTATTTGTGCCATTCTCCTCTTTTTTTATGTATGACTCATTTTATCACAATCTTTTGGGGGTTTTAGAAGAAGAAGCTTTGGGTTTTCAGTGATAGTAAAATGGGAGGAAAGAGGAAAAGGGTGGAACTAGTGAGTTTTTTGGAGTGGATGAAGAAGGAGGAGGTGTGGGATATTCTAAGGTGAGGTAACTTTATTGGGTATATGGAGAGGCTTAACGAAAATAACTTGACAATTACTTAGCAATTTATTAAAACATGGAAGGAGGGCTTGGTTGTGGTGGGTAATCAACATATGGAGATTTCAGAGGAGGTGATTGCTGAGGCCACAAACTTGGAGCTAGATGGTATCAATTTCTATAGGGAGTGAAAACTTTTAGATAGAGAAATTGATGAATTTGTGGAGTCTAAGCATGAGAAGAGCCACTTGGTCAAAATTGGTAATTCCTATATTAATCTAGCCTCTATTTCTGGTCCATAGCATTTTGTTTTGTTTGTGATTATATAATGCTTAACTCTTGATGGGAGATTCACAAAATGTTATGGGTATCATTTCATGCTAGCCAACCACTTTAGGCACAATGTTAAGATCAATTTTCCTTACTATCTGAAGAATTCTCTTCATATTTCTTTCCAAGCTATTCAAAAAGACCCGAATGGAAAACATGTTTTCCATGAGGGTCTCATGGTTCTCATCATGAATGTCTTAAAATCTAAGAAGATAGTTAGGAATAAAGGCTGTATCAAGGATGCAAATTATGATATGGAAGGAAGATTTCTAGAGAAGGGCTATGATTCTAAAATCCAGGATGAAACTAAGGAGGGTGAGGAGAATTTGAACAAAGGTCATGGGGCAGTTCAAAGAAGAAGAAAAAAGTGATTGGTCACTCTGATTCAGACAAGTAGAGTGATTTTGTGGAGGACTTGGTGAAGGATTATAAAAAGAAAAGTGAGGATAAGGGTAAGAGGAATATTGTGAGGGCTTCTTCCCCTTTGGATGAAGAGACCTTAGCCCATAGGTTGGAAAGGAATAGATATCCCTCAAGACATCAGGACAAGCATTTAGGTATAAAGGGGAGTCAAGTGATGAGGAATCTAAGGAACAGGGGATTCACCCTAACTTTGGTGAGAAGTTTGAAGGTATACCAGGGGCTACTGAAGGGATGCATGGTCACCCTAGCACAATTTTGAAAGAGATTGGGGTTATGAAAAATCAAATACAAACACTAGGAAGGGATATGCAAGCTTTAAGGAAAGAAGTTAGGCATGCCAAAAAAATTGCTCACAGTGAACACACTCTTGGACAACACATTGATAGATTAATGGAGGTGGTTGGGAGTGTAGAGGATGTTAAAAACCTAATGCAAAAGATCCCATAGCTGGAGGCAAAGAACAGGGCAATGGACAAAGATTTTAATGCCAACTAGGGAAAGATCACTAAAATGGAAGCTAAGATGAGTAATCTAGAAAAAATGGTTAAACAAATGGCTGAGAATGTGAGTACTCTATTGAAGAAATTGGAGATGTAGAATGGTTAGGACTCCCCTTAGGCTGTTGATAGTTAGGGTCCTAGCAAGTGCACTAGGGCTCACTCAAAGAAGAATGAGGACATAGGCAAAAAGGATGAGGTGAAGGCAGTGGCTGAAAACATGTAGATCATAGCGGACTAGGCATTGGACCTAATCAAGTCTTCTTAGTTGGCTCTTTGTTGTCTCATTTTCTATCTTTTTGCTATCTTTTTTAGTAGTTCTTACAGTGACCTCTTCTTTGTTTTGTTTGGAGATCTGTTTCATGTATGATCTTAATTGCTCTTTCTGTTTCTAGCTAGACTTTATGTAAAAAGGTTTTGGGTCCTTTAAAACTTGCTTTTACTTAATCAAAACTATATATGCATTATTAGGCTCTATTGGCCCTAGGTATTAAGTTTCAATGTCTAGAACCTTCCTAGGTGGCATAAAATTGCATATTTAAGAAATGCGTGAACATTGTCTAGAACAACTCTAGGTGGTAGTTCACAGCTTAGTCTTGTAGATTACTATACTGTGTTTGAAAATTTTGTAATTCCTCATTTATTGTGATAATAAGAAGTCAATGTTTTATTCTCTCATTTTCTATTGTTTCCTTGTTTCTATTATGGGTTTATGGTATTAAGGGGAGCACCCTCCATCAAGTGGTATTAGAGCTAGAGTTCTTGAGTGTGTGGATAGATTTTCAACTATGAGATAGTTTGCAACAAGATAGTAGTTTGGGCTGAGTGTATAGATAGATTGCCGATTGTGAGGCAGTTTTCACTAGGGGTTCATTAAAATATGCAAAAATTCCTCCATGAAGAGAGCATGGTAGAAGAGCTATAGGTGTTACACTTGAGGGTTTTAGAGAACTCCAAAGACAAATGGAAGCATTGAAAGAACAAATGCATAGAGGAATAAACCTTCCCATAAAAGATGAAAGTGAGGATGAGGATGAAATAGAAGAAAATGTTGAAGCATAGGAAATTCTAAAACTAGAAGAAGAGAGAATTTTTAATGCCATTTCCAAGATTGGGAAAATACCTAAGTTTAAGGTTCCCACATTTTAGGGAATCCTAACTTAGAGAAGTTGATCGATTGGATCAATGAATTGGAGGAGTACTTTAAGTATGAAGATATTGAGGATCCTAATAGGGTCAAGTCTACAAAGGCAAAATTGAAGGGACATTCAAAGATCTAGTGGAAGGAGGCTCAGTTAGAGTGGAATAGAAAGGGAAAGAACAAAATCACCATATGGGATCAGATGATAGCTAAACTAAAGTGACAATTCATTCCCATGGATTATGAGCTTGATCTATTGAAGAAAATGCATGGTTGACATGAACAAATTTCCACAATCAGTTAAAGTATGGAGATGCATATTTTGGATTCGATTGTGTGCCATATTTTTGCATCAACATTTTGAATCACACTCTATGTTCCATCATCAGGATATGAAAAGATGGAGGGCTTTTCATATCCTAATAATGGATCACAGAGTGTGATTTGAAATGTTGACACATAAAATTCATGGGTTGAAGCAAGCAAGAAAATCTATTCAAGAGTATATCGAAGAGTTCTATCGAGTTCTCATTAGAACTGACCATGCAAAAGCTACTAAGGAGAAAGTGGCTTGTTATCTTAATGGGTTAAAGAAAAGTATTCAAGATGAGCTAATTTAGGTTTTAATAAATATTATTGAGGAGAAATTGAGTAAGAAGTTTGACAACAATAATAGTGGAAGAGGTTGCGGTGGAAGATCTGGTAGATGATCTTATGGAGGTCATAATGATGATCAAAAGAACAAGGGTGAGGTTGGAAGTAGTAGTTGGAACTAGATGGGAAATAATTCTGATCATTTCCATGATCAAAATAATAGAGACTAGAGAAAAATAGGTAGAGGACAAGGATTTGGAAGAGGAGGCTTCCATGGGAAATTTTTTCACTACAGAGAAGAATGACATAGAGAATTTGAATGTTCCTAGTGCCAAGGAAGGACAAATTAAAGAATAGAAGACCAAGCTAGAGTTGCACATATTGATAAAGATGCCAAATCATCAATTTTGAAGATACTGAAAGAGCAGAAGTTTTAGTTAACAAAAAAATTCTTATGAGTGGTAAGAATGAACCTGATCAAAGAAGGAGCTTATTTCACACAAGGTGTAGATATGAAGATAAGTGTTTTGATATGATAATTGATGGTGGAAGTAATGAAAATTTGGTGTTAGAAATGATGGTCACAAAGATGAAGATGAAGAGATAGAAACAGCCACATCTGTACCATATTGCTTGGGTGCAAGATGACCACAAGGTCATAGTCAATGAGAAGTGCTTAGTGAAATTCAAGATTATAAGCTACTATGATGAGGTACTATGTGATATCATACCTATGGACATATGTCATATGTTACTAGATATGCTATGTTAGTTTGACATGCATGCTATATACGATGTACAAGAAAATACCTACACTTTGGCCAAGGATGGAGTGAAACATAAGTTGATGCCATTGAAGGAGAAAGAAGAAAAGGTATATAGTGTTGCTAGGATATGTTTTGTTGATGGAAATGAGTTTTTCAAAGGTATGAAGCATGGGAATATGTGTTTTTCTATAATTCCAAAAGATAGTAAAGAAGAAGTAGAGGAGATGCCTACAAAAGTTGTAGATATGTTGGGAGAGTTTTTTGATATTGTATTAGATAGTGTACTCAAGAAATTTCCCCCAATGAGGAAGATCAATCACCAAATGGATTTGGTTCTAGAAGCCAATTTTCCAAACAAGGCAGTATATAGAATGACACTAGCAAAAAGTAAAGAGTTGAAGAGACAAGTTCATGAGTTGCTGTAGAAGGGGTTGATTTGAGAGAGTCTATGTCCATGTGCTATACCATCTGTATTAGCAACAAAGAAGAATGGAGAATGGAGGATGTGCATAGATTCTTGTACTATCAACAAGATAACAATCAAGTATAGATTTCCATTACCAAGGATGGATGATAAATTATGGGCTATTTGAGTAGAGCTAAGTATTTCAAAAAGATAGATGTGAAGAGTGGGTACCATTAGATTCATATTAGAGAAAGTGATGAGTGGAAGACTGCTTTCAAGAAAAAAGAAGGACACTATGAGTGGTTGGTCATGTCTTTTGGGATAAGCAATGCACCAAGCACTTTCATGAGGCTCATGAATTAGGTACTAAAGGAGTTTCTGGGTAAGTTTTTCATTGTTTACCTAGATGATACTTTGATCTTTAGTAAGACATTGGAGGAGCATTTGATTCTTAATCACAAGGTATTTGATAAGTTGAGGAAAAAAAAAGTTGATGATAAACCTGAAGAAGTGTAGTTTCGTAAAGAAGGAGTTAGTGTACCTAGGATTTTTAGTCTTAGCAAAAGGTCTAAAAATGGACACAGAGATAGTAAAGGCTATCCTTGAATGGCCTACTCTAAGAAGTGCCATAGAGGTAAGATCTTTTCATGGACTGCCTAGTTTTTATAGAAAGTTCATAAGAAGTTTTAGCAGTATTTGTGGACCCTTGACTAAAACAATGAGGGGATAGGAAATAATTTAAGTGGACTATAGGAGCAGATAAGAGTTTTAATTTGTTGAAATAAAAAGTTACTAAGCAACATGTTTTGGCAATTCCTAATTTTAACAAGGTGTTTCAAGTAGATTGTGATGCTAGTGGTACTACAATAGGAGCTATTTTGAGAAAATAATTTAGACTTGTCGCTTATTTTAGTGAGAAGTTGAATGATGAAAAAAAAAATCCTATTTATGATTATAATTTTATGTTATAGTTCTAGCATTGAAGAAGTGGAGAAACTATCATCTTCCTAAGGAATTTGTTTTATATACTAATCATCAAGATTTGCAATATTTGAATAGTTAAGGAAAATTAAACCAAAGACATTTGAAGTGGGTTGCATTTTTGCAAAGTTATACATTTGTTTTGGAACAGAGGAGTAGGAAGTCTAACAAAGTTGTAGATGCTCTTAGTAGAAGACAACTTTTGCTGACAATAATGTAGATATTGTGGTTGGGGTCAAGGAACTCAGTACTTTGTGTCTAGATGATCCTAATTTTGGTGAAGCATGGAAGGCTTGTATAGAACCTATTACACTTGACAAGAAAAGTGGTTGGATTTCATGATCCAGGTTAGTATGTTGTTTAAAGGAAGCCAATTGTGCATTCCTAGAAGTTCAATGAGAGATAACCTCATCAAAGAAAAGCATAGTGGAGGGTTGGCTGGACATGACAGAGATAAAACCATAGCTTTGGTTGTTGAGAATTATTACTAGCCATAGTTGCAGCAAGATGTCAAGAAGCTTTTATAGAGTTGCAAAGTATGTTAGATGGCAAAAGGAGTGAAGCAAAATAAATGATTATATCAACCACTACCTACACCAGAGAAGCCATGGGAGGATGTCAACATGGATTTTGTTCTTGGATTATTGAGGATGCAATGAGGGCATGATTCTATTTTTGTGCTAGTTGACAAGTTTTCAAAGATGACACATTTTATTCCTTGCAAGAAGACTAGTGATACTGTTCATGTGGCAGAATTATTTTTTAGAGAAGTGGTGAGACTACATGCTTTGCCAAAAAGTATATTTTTAGATTGAGATACCAAACTTGTTGGGTATTTCTAGCATACATTGTGGAAGAAATTAAAGACAAAGTTGAATTTCAGTTCACCACATCATCCAAAGACTGATGGATAGATAGAAGTTGTGAATTGTGGTTTGGGAAACTCGCTGAGATGCTTGATTAGGGATAAACCAAAAGGATGGGATCTGATTTTACCAAAGGCATAATTTGCATATAATAATTCTCTCAACATGAGAACTAGTAAATTACCATTCTAGATTGAATATGAGAGTAGTCAAATGCTTTTGAATTATGATAGTAGGATAAAGGAGAGATAAGTAGTGCTAAAGTAGAAGAATTTTCTAAACATTTGAAGAAAATCCATGAGGAGATGAGGAAGCACATCATAAAGATGAATACATAGTACAAGCTCAAGCTAATGTGTAAAGGAGGTATAAGGAATTTTAGATTGGAGATGAAGTCATGGTGTTGGATATAATTGATTAATTATGTGTTGTCCTTGATGTTACACAAATGTCATAGTAGTTGTCAGTTAGTGCATGTCGAGCTCACTTGGTTAGTGAAGATAGTTTTCCATGTTTGCCAAGCATTTCTATGTAGAAGACAGTGTCTATTGAGCCCACTTGGGCATTGAAGGAAATCATGTAGAAGAAGAGTGTTAATCAAGCTCACTCAATTAATGAAGAAAAGTTGGATGGGACTAGCATTAACTAAGCTCACTTGGTTATCAAAGGATTTTTGCAAGTTTGTAGTGTTAACTAAGCTTCTGTTGGTTAACACAGGAAATTGCTTCTGAGTTAGTTTCTATCAAGCTGGGTTAGCTAATGAAAGATTTTCTTATTTTGGCATACTAAGCTCAATTAATTTTTCTATTGGTTCTAGCCAACTACGGTGAAGAATATTAGTTATTTTAATTTATATTTGATCTAACTTGACAATATGAAAGCTATAAGTAAAATACTAGGTTGTGGTTTCAAGTGTGCAAGTTGTAATGAATGAATTACAAGAGATGAAGAGAGGAAGCAAATTTTAAGGATAAGTAGAATATCCTTGTGGAGCAAAAAAGCTATATTTGATAAGGAAGGATTAAGTACAAGCCAGAATAGAGATCTATAATTAGAAATTCAATTGTATCTCAATTAGGTCATTTCATTGTTACTCTCTAATCATTGTAGCAGTGATCTAAATCTCTTATCGGAGTTGGTTTAACAGTCACTTGTAAATCCTCTAACAAGGTGGAAATTCTGTTGAATTTTCTCAAGAACTCTAACAAGGCCACTTCTAATAGGGTGATTAAATCCTTTAATAGGATCAAACCTAATAGTGTTTTTTATAACCTTTAACAGGGTTGGCTCCTAACAGGGCTCACTTCAGAAGAGTGAAAAAAGTAACTAGTTACAATTGACAGTCTTTCCCAAATTGGGTTTCCATGTTAAATCTTCATGTCATATGTGTTCATGCTATTTATTTCATGCTTGCAATTAAGATTAAGTGATCACTAACAATATCTTTAAATCTAAAAAGTTAATTAGTTACAACGTACATTCAATATTTATCAAGTTATAACATTTTATCTATGGTTAAAAAGCAGCAACAGTATTCAGCTTTCAGATTATAATTTGTATTGACATCTAAGGGATCTAGGATTTATTTCAGTAGTAATTGATTCACCCCTCCCCTCTCAATTACTCCTCTTATATTTCCAGCAATTGGTATCAGAGCTTTTAGTGCTTATAGTGAAGGTTTCAAAGACCTAAGCTAAAGATTAGGATGTCTTATAAAAGAGAGAATCCAAAGCTCGATATAGACAATTTTACAGCATGACAAGGACTTATGAGGTTACATCTAGCTACTATTAGAGATTCAAGTTGCAAGTATCTTGATACTATATACAAAACTCCCACTTGAAAATTATTAGTTGAAGACATTACTGAGAAGAAGAATCATAACATCATGATGATTGTTATTGCATCTACTCTCAATTATGCTGAATTTAATTAGGTAAAAGTCTATAAGACTACTCATGAAATGTGGACCAAACTAAAATATATCTATGGAGGAGATGAAAATGTGAGAAGAACCAAAGCAGAACATCTTAGAGGACAATTTGACCAAATGAGAATGACATAAGATGAAAAAATTGCAAAGTATGTGGAAAGAATCAAAGCTAGTGTAAGTGCAATCAAAGCATCTGGAGGAGACATCAAAGATGAGACTATTGTGAGTAAGGTACTTAGAACTCTTCTTCCTATCTATGCAATTAGAGTGTTTTCCATTTTGAAGAAATGAGATGTGATCCACATAACAAATTAAACTTGGATGCTCTAGTTGGAAGATTGAAAACTTTTGAACTAGATAACTATGATAACTATGTTCCTATTTCCAAGAATATTGAGTATACATTTGAAGCCAAACTCTCACTCAAAGAAAAGAGCAAGAAATCAAAGGAAAATCAATTAGGAAGTGAGGAATAGACTAAAGAAAGTTTTGACAGTGATCTTGAAATTGTTGAAGCCCTACTTGCAAAGAAATACTCCAAAGGCAAAGGAAAGTACAAAGATAAAATCCCTCTAATCTATTTTTCTTGTGAAGAAATCGGTCATATTGCTGCTAGGTGTCCAAACAGAGAAAGAAAGGATGAAAAGAAATACCACAAGTACAAAGGCAAGAAGGAATCCAAAAGTCAAAAAACCTACAATGAAAAAGTAAGAAAACTTGTTTCATGGCTAAATATTTTGATAACAATGAAGATGAAATGGTGTACATTGCTGTGAAAGATGAATTTGATAATGAAGAAGATAAGATGTCACTTATTTCTCATGTTAGCAAAAATGATACATGGATTATTGATAGTGGATGTTCACACCATATGACTGGAGATAAAACAAAATTTGAACATTTTGAATACTATGATGGAGGTAATATAAGGTTGGAAACAATGAACCTTGTTACATAAAAAGAAAAGGTTGCATCTCATTAACCAATGAACTTGTATGTGATAATGCCTATTGGGTTGAAGGACTAAAGCATAGTCTACTAAGTGTGGCACAGTTGAACAACATTGGATTCAAGGTAGAATTTATGAATGGAAAGACAAAATTGCTGGATGACAAAGGAAATTTGGTTGGATCAGGCAAGCAAACAAAAGGTAATCTATTTTATCTTGATCTTGGTGAATGCTCATGTTTTATTGCTCAAGAAGAAGAAAGTTGGTTATGGCACAAAAAGAATGTGTCAAGTAAACTTTGATAATATGGTCAAGATAAGAAAACATAAAAGAGTAAGAGGTATTCCAATTTTGAAGAAACCTGATGTTGGTTTGCACAAAAATTACCAAATTGGTAAAATGCGAAATACTAGTTTTAAGAGAAAAAATTGTTAGTTAGAAGAAGTCTTGGAAATTGTGCATACTGACTATGTGGACCCACTAGAATAGAAAGTTATAGTGGAGAAAATTTTTCATTCTTTTTATTGATGACTATTCTAGAATTATGACTGTGATGTATCTAAAAGAAAAATTAGAAGCCTTTGAGAAATTCAAATGGTATCTGGCAAGAGTGGAAAAAGAAACTAGAAAGAGATTGAAATGTTTAAGATCAAATAGAGGTGGTGAATTCATCTCCAATGAATTCAATAACTTTTGCATTGAAATAGGAATCAAAAGACAAGTATCATCCCCTGGTACACCTCAATAGAATGGAACTGTTGAAAGAAGGAATAGATTCATCATGGCTTGTGCAAGGACACTAATGATAGAAAAGGAAGTTGCTATCAAATACTAGAAGGAAGCTATCAACACTACAGTTCATACTTTGAATCAAGTTTAGTTAAAGAAAGACTCAAACCAAACTCCCTATGAACTATGGTATGACTACAAACCAAATGTAAGTTACCTGAAAGTATTTGGCAACAAATGTTATATCTTGAAAGAATCTAGGAAAGGAAAGTTCAATATAAAAGGTGATGAAGGAATATTTATAAGATACTCTTGCAAAATTAAAGTATAAAAATGTTTAAATTTGTCCATTCATAAGATCATAGAAAGTGCACATGTGAGAATTGATGAATTTGCAAAAAAGAGTGAAGAAGAAAGCAAAAAGGAGCTAGAGGATTACAAAAGATTCATCTACTATGAACTTGATACTCTACCAAATCTATTTGAGAGAAAGGAGACTTCATCTATTGAGTTCCCTAAATCTCCAATAGTTACCAAGTTGCAAGAAGTGCAAACTAAGTCACATTTTGAAGGACCCAAGTCACATTTAGAGGTTATTGAGCTAGTTCAAACCAAGTTTGATGGACTTGAGCCATAGATAGAAGGACCCAAGCTTGAAGCTAAAGTTCATACTGAAGATAGTGGAATTCACTCAAAGCCCAAAGTACCTATATTGGAAAAATATGTTAGAAAGCATCATGCAGCTAATCAAATCATTGGAGACAAATTAGATGGAACAATGACAAGAAGAAAATTGATAGGTACATGTTTGCTTGCTAAATTTGAAACTAGAAATGTTAAAGATGCTCTGGAAAATGAAAGTTGGATTGAAGCTATGAATGAAGAGATAGAACAGGTAGAGAAGAACAATACTTGGCCTCTTGTTCCTAGGCCTAAGAATAAAAATGTAACTGGTACAAAATGGGTATTCAAAGATAAGCTGAATGAAGATGGAAAAGTATCTTGAAACAAAGCAAGACCAATATGTAAAGACTATTCTCAAGAAGAAGGTATTGATTATGGTGAAATCTTTGCTCCTATTGCAAGATTAGAAGGTGTTAGAAATCTACTTGCATATGTAACTCACATAGGATTCAAAGTATATCAGATGGATGTTAAATTTGCTCTCTTGATGAGGAAGTCTACATTGAACAACTAGAAGGTTTTTTAGATCCTAACAACAAGGACATGGTTTGCAAATTACACAAAGCACTATATTGTCTCAAACAAGCTCCTGGAGCTTGGTATGAAAAACTACATAACTATTTGATACAAATTGGTTCTGAAAGAATAAATGATAACAATAGTCTATATATCAAGGAAGGAGTAGATAATAAGATTGTGTTAGTAGAAATATTTGTTGATGATACCCTATTTATAGGAAATGATGACTTATACAAAGCACTTTCAGAAGAAATGACTAAAGAAATTGAGATGTCCTTGTTTGGTGAGATAAAATTCTTTGTTGGATTGTGGATACAATAGAACAAAAATGGTATCTACATCACTCAATCTAAGTATATCAAGGAGATACTAAAAAAGTTTGGAATGGAAGATTCAAGACTAGTTGGAACTCCCATGTCTACCAAACATAAGCTTTCCAAAAATGATGACTCAAAAGAAGTAGATTAGACCTTATACAGATCCATGATTGGGAAATTATAGTATTTAGTACATACAAGGCCTAACATTGCCTTAGTAGTTGGAATAGTGGCAAGATTCTCAGCAAATCCCAAAGAAAACTATATGATGGCAATCAAAAGAATCGTCAGATATATAAAGGTACCAAAGATTATGGATCATAGTACAAACTTGGAGGCAATATGAACTTAAATGTGTTTACTGATGCTGATTAGGTAGGACATCTCGATGATAGAAAAAGAACTAGTGGTGTAGCATTCTTCCTTGGTAAAAGACTGGTATCTTGGATAAGCAAAAAGAAAAATTACACATCTCAATCCACAACAGAAATAAAGTATGTGGCAACAATAGTGAAATGTTCTAACATTGTTTGGTTTAAACAATTGTTGGAAGGAATGAAGGTAGAAATCAAGGATCTTTGTGATAACACTAGTGCAATCAACATATGAAAGAATCCAATGATGCATTCGAAAACAAAGCACATTACTATAAAATATCACTTCTTAAGAGAATTAGTATAGGATAAAGAAGTTAGATTTGAATATGTGAATACGAAAGAACACACTACAGACATATTCACCAAGCCATTACCTAAGGATGCATTGTTGTATCTAAGAGGTAAGATAAGGGTCATTGCCCTATTTGAAGATCACTAAATAAAGTTTAGTGATGCATCAACATGAACTAAGTTAAAGATCAATCAGTTGATGCTGTATTGATAAGGGCATATTACAAATGAATTAGTGCTTAAGGTACATTGATACTAAATAGAATTTTTGTCTTTGGCATGTGTTATCAAAGAGGGAGAATTTCTATATGGAAAAGAAACATCAAAGAGAATGAACTTGGAAAAGATTGATGCAGACTAAAGTTTATAAATAGAGGGAGTCTTGTTCTCAAAATTTCATTGTGCTATGACATGTTGTGTTGCCATCAATACCAAAGAGGGAGATTGTTGGATATAATTGGTTAATTGTGTGTTGTCCTTGATGTTACACAAATGTCATATCAGTTTTTAGTCAGTGCATACCAAGCTCACTCAGGCAGTGAAGATAGTTTTCCATGTCTATCAAGCATTTCTATGTAGAATGTAGTGTCTATCGAGTCCACTTAGGAATCAAAGGAAATCATGCATAAGAAGAGTGTTAATTGACCTCACTCAGTTAATGAAGGAAAGTTGGATGAGACCAATGTTAACAAAGATCACTCAGTTACCAAAGGATTTTTACAAGTTTGCAATGTTAACTGATCTTCTATTGGTTAACACAAGAAATCACTTCTGAGTTAGTTTCTACCAAGCTAGGTTAGCTAACAAAGGATTTTCTTACTTTGGCATATTAAGCTCAACTAATTTTCCTATTTGTTCTAGCAGACTATGGTGATGAATATTAGTTATTCTAATTTGTATTTGAGTTGACTTGATAATAAGAAAGCTATAAGTAAAATATCAAGTTGTGGTTTCAAGTGTGCAAATTGTGATGAATGAATTACAAGGGATGAAGAGAGGAAGAAAATTTGAAGGATAAGAAGAATATCCTTGTGGAGTAGAAAAGCTACATTTGATTAGGAAGGATTAAGTATAAGCAAAAATAGAGATCTGTAATCAACAATTTAGTTGCATCTCAATTAGGTCATTTCATTGTTACTCTCTAACCATTGTAGTAATGATCTAAATCTCTTAACAAAGTTGGTTTAACAACCATTTGTAAATCCTCTAACAAGGTGGAAATTCTATTGAATTTTCTCAAGACCTTTAACAAGACCACTTATAATAGGGTGATTAAATCCTTTAATAGGGTCACACCTAATAGTGTGTTTTGTAACCTTTAGCAAGGTTGGCTCCTAACATGGCTCACTTCAGAAGATTGAAAAATAGTAACTAGTTGCAATTGGTGGTTTTTCCCAAATTGATTTTCTACATTAAATTTTGGTGTCATATGTGTTCATGCTATATCTTTCATGCTTGCAATTAAGATTAAGTAATCAATGACAATATCTTTAAATCTTCAAAGTTAATTAGTTACAAAGTACATTTAGTATTTACCGAGTTATAGCATTTTATGTATAGTTACCGAGCAACAAAAGTATTCAAATTTTAGATTATAATTTGTACTAACATCTAAGGGATCTGGGATTTATTTTAGTAGTAATTGATTCACCTCTCTCCTCTTAGTTACTCCTGTTATATTTCCAACACATGGTTCATTTAAGAAAGGAGCATTTTCCAATGGGTACATATAATAAGCTAAAGATGAAGAAGTTTGGACCATGCAAGATACTAAAAAGGTATGATTTTGGAAATGCTTATGAAGTGGAGTTGCCTACTGAATTCAATATTTCACTAATATTTAATATTTTAGATTTGACAGAGTATTATGAAAGAGGTGATGGAGATGAAGTTAAAAAAGTGCAGTGGAGGTTAGCTACAAAGGAGATTGAGGGGATACTAGACAGTCATGTTGACAAAAGTACAAGGAACAAAACTTATGAGGAATAACTAGTCAAATGGAAAGGGAGGCCAATAAAGGTTCATCATGGTTAGTAAGGGAGGATGTTAACCATCTTGTTTTTCCTCTAAACACCTGAGATGTGATGGAGCCACTTCTCAAATTACCCGAGTGTTTGATGCAAGAGAATCCTGGGTTTAAGAGGAATCTTGCATCACCTAAACATATTTTTATTTTTAGCCTTTTCTATTTTAATAAGGACTAGTAGATAGGGGGGTTACTATTTCTGGGAACTTGCTATTTTTAGTAAGATTGTCATACGAGCTTGGAATGTTATCATTTTCTACATGAAGGTTCATTTTAGAGTTATAAGACTACCATAAAAATATCATTGTTCCAACTTAAGTATCAGAGAAGTTATTGCAGATTTTTGGTGGAAAATCTTCAGGCTCACCATTAGAGGCATTAGAGTGCCTAGATGAGGTCAAAAAACTTGATGGTAGGGCACTTCAGCAATTCTAACCCTATAGATCAAGAGATGGCATTTCTAAAAAGTGGTTATAATAGCCAATCGGAGAAACAATTCAAGAGTTATGTGCCAAAGTTGGGCTACCCAAAATTTCTAAAATAATTGTCAAAGATTTATTTGGCCAACTCTATATGTATTTTTAGGGTCTGCTGGCCCTAGGTATTAAGTTTCACTATCTAGAACCTTCTCAAATGGTATTGAATTACCTCTTCAAGAAAGCCCTAAACATTGTCTAGAATAGCTCTAGGTGGTAGTTCACACCTTAGTCTTGTAGATTACTGTAATGAATGCACTCATGTGGGTTAGCATATTGTGTTTGTAAATTCTATAATTCCACATTTGTGGCAATAATAAGAAGTCCATATTTTGTTCTCACATTTGCTATTGTTTCTTTGTTTTTGTTATGGGTTTATGGTATTAAGGGGAGCATCATTCATCACAAGTGCTTGTGGCAATCAAGTTCTTTACTATTTAGTTCTTTCATGCTACTAACATACTTGTCTAACTTAGTTTATATTTTTTGAGGTATTTTATGCCTTGAATATGCCTCTCATACAATTATCCTTCATCTTTCGAGCTTGATGATGATGATGATTATGAGGATGGTGATCTTGTCTACTTGATTATTTTATCATTGGATTTCTCCTTTGTTAGTTTGGATTTCTTTACTACTTTGAGTTTCTTTAGCAAGTGGTTGTGGTGATCAAGTTCTTTACTATTTAATTTGTTCACACTGCTAACATATTTGTCTAACTTAGTTTTGATTGTTTAGGATTTTTTATGCCCTAAATATGCCTCTCATATAATTATCCTTCATCTTTTCAACTTGATGATGATAAAGATGAGGATGATGATCTTGTCTCGTTGATTCTTTTCTCATTGGATTATTCTGATTGAGTGCTACCTAGTTGTAAATCTCTCTTTATAGATGTGGGATTAATAAAGCTTCTAATCTCCTTGAATACAAAATGTGCTGCCTAACATATTATTCTTAGAAATATCCCTTATTGGACCACCCTTCTCTTTGTTTCCTTTCTTTGTAACCTCTTCCATTGAGATCTCCAAGTATGGAGTGTCTATAACTTGCTCGGTTGATTGTTGTTTTCTTTCTTTTTTCCTTCATGCAGAATTGTACCAGGGATAACTTAAAAAAACCTCTCCCCAAGAAATATATAATTTCATGGAAAATCCAACATTAGTTTCAAGGGATTTTTGTTTTGCTATTGGTGAATTATTTTAGACATCAAGAAAATAATAATTTTAGATGCATTTTTTCTCCAACAATACTAAAACTTCATAAAATTTAAGTAATTTTTTCCCCTTGTGATAGAAAAAAATTGAATTTAAGAGATGATTTTGTCCCTTGTAATAGAAAAATATGTATTGTATAAGGAAAATTTTCCCATTTATTGGAATAAATATATATTGGATTAGGCAATTTTTACCATATAGTGAAAAAATACACAATGCATTGTTGAATGTGCTAGAAAATGATGCAATTGATCAATGAATCAATGACTAGAAATTAATCATATATTTTTCAATCAGTTGTTAGATTATCAAAAGATTACTATCAATATTAAATCCAAGAATAATAAGAAAGTGAGGTATCTATAGGATGATGCGTATGTGGAATCTCTTATTGCATTTATGGTAGAATGGAATCTAGTTGAAAAATATTCTTTAAATTACAAACATCTTGGTAAATATTTTTCATTATCAGAAATCTAGTTGATTTCCAAAAAATGGGACTTCCTATGGAAGAGGGATCATTGAATAAAAATCCAAGCCTTGTTGGCGACCCAGATTTGACTCTGGAGGAGGATGAGGAGAAAAGTGATTTTACTACTAGGCTTATTGTAGTTTGACACATTCTCTCTGCTTTTCTTGGGGACATCATCAAAGAGCTAAAATAGGAGCAAGAAAAGGTAGACCTCCAAGAAATATTCATTAAAATTGGTCTTGACCCTACTAATTTTGAGGAACAAATTGCAAAGGTAGTGGAATAACAAAACTAGAACTTCCATGCTTTTGGGATGTTTTGAAGGATAAAACAAGTGTAACATGAAGAATCATCAATTTAGTTAGGGTTTATTTTGTAAAATATATTATCAAAAAGTGTATGAAATGTAACAAGGGAACATATAAAGATTATGAAATGTAATATACACACACACACACACACACATGATCCCAAGGTCTGAATATTTAATCTCCTAATTGCACAGGATCTTATGGTCCTTTCTCTCATATTTCAAATATAGTTCTATGTTATTATCTTTTTCAAAATGAGATGTTTGATTCTTTATATTTCCTTTGTAATGTGAAAGGCTCAATAAATGGCCTTATCACCATCTATTGATCTTTCCTTCATTATCTATTTTTAACTCTGATAACCACATTCATTCTATGTTGATGGGTGAATGTTAATTTGTATTCGTGTCTTCTAGTTAGAGACATACCAAGTTCTTCCATTCATTAAAAATATGAATTAGGGAGCCAAGCCTTCATATTAAAACTCATAGAGCAATTGCACATATAATTGCAAGTGACTCAATTGTTAGCTGAGTTTTCCACTAGTAGAATTTGGGTAAATAAATGACACATGACTAAATTTTTTAGTCATGTGATTAAAATGTTTAGTAAAAGTGGTCAAATTATGCTATGTTTTAATAATTCATAAGTATAAATGACTAAATACATGACTAATTTGGCCATCGAGTAAAATCAAAAGGATAGATAAATTGAAATGACTAAATAAGTGAGTAAATAAATGACTAAATAATTAGTCATCCATACAAAGATGAATGAATGATGGTTTTTTTTTTTACACTAATATTTGATAATTTTAGGATAAATGATGTATATGTCTCTACACAACCAAATAAATCCTACCCTCTGTAAGGTCCCTTCCCTAGTACCTCATTATAAACCTCAATAACCTGAATATGGTTAGATTTAGGAGGAATGAAGGAGATGAGATGTTATGAAATATAGAATGTTACGATACACATTAGAATAGAACAATGGTAAGAAGGTTTTGAAATCTAGGTATACCTTTATTGAAATATCAATAATGAACTTGAGATCTTAAGATTGACATATATTTTAGTTGTTGTGCTAAGTAGCCTATTTGAAATTTCATTAGGTTGATAAGCTAAAACCCTGTAGAATAAAGACTAAAGATGTCATAACCTAGCAATTATGTTGATGGGTTAATGATGCCTTGTGGCCTATTAGGATAATCAAATTAGATGGTTATTATGGAAAGATGAATCAACACTCACCCTTATGATATTACTTATGGTCATAGTTGAAAGTTGTTATCAAATTTGGATAAGGGTCTACATGGTAGAACTCGATATGATGTAACATAATAAGTTAATTATTGTGAAAGTAGTATTAGGTGGATATGTTGATATTCATGAGGATATATTTTATGGCCCAATTAAATGTACTAGATTTATTCTATGACTAATTTTGAAAACTATATGACTATGCACACATCCTAATTTCCCGACATAAATGATACACCTTATAATGTATTGCCTCATAATGATAATGATATACTATTAGTAATCAAACTATATTTAACTAAATCAACTGATGCTAGTTTTCATGTTTACATTCAGGAGATTTTGATCGAAGACATGTATTTAGAACTAATTTTCATGTTGGATCCTTTAACATTGTAGATTCAACATTTTATCAATATGATTGAAAATGGATTATGATGTGGTTTAGAATGTTAGTTGGATCATTTGATTAGATAGTAATATTGATATGTAGATTTTGATATTGTAATATTTTAGATGCCTTATATGAAAATGAATAGAAAATATAAGTTTATTAGAAAATAAAGTTTATTAGGATTATTGAGTATGTCAATGCAAATTATTCAATATGGAATTTGTCATGCACTTATATACATGTATTTTATATGTTTTTTATTGGGCTACTGACATATGAGTTTAGTGTGTAGGCAATTGAACCATGAAATTTTATTGGGGAAACAAGGCCCAAATTTATGTGGACATAGTATAGCCAAGGGGAATCTTTGGAAGATTCAAAGCCTTGTTGTGATGTGTTTATTTCATAAATGTAAGTTTTCATGTGTGTAATAAATGTATATTTATGAATGAATTAGGGACATGTCATTTTGGTGTGTAATGTGATTTAATGTGTCACTTGACACTTGTAAATTGTTTATGTGTTGATGACATGTCACCTTGGGTTTAAGTCATGGTTGAACTTAACCTTAAATTAATTTCCTTTCAAAAGATTTAAGAAAATCCACTTGGAGAAAGGATAGGATGGGTTACCATGAAGGGAAATTTCGAATTCAAAACTTGACAAGGATTTTAAAGGGTCATTATGTGGTCCCAAAGTGTCCTTTTTGTGAAAATAAGCCATCCATATGTTAGTATAACATGTTAGGGGCCTAAATTTCACCATGTTAATGCTTAGCTAGCCCAGGGGACCCCTTTATCAATGCATTCCTCCACCAATTCGAAAACTAAGTTGTCACAAGAGTTCTTCCCCATGTTACTACTAAGTTAAAAATAGCAACTTGAGGGGGGACAAGGTTGTAAGAGGTAGTGGCTTTATGTTTTTGCCAAAATAGCTAGTGGGAGAGCCTTTTTAGGGAAGAATGGACAAACTAATGGGATGTTCACCCACTCTCTATGTTTAGAGACAATTAGGGTTTGGGAGGAAGCTAAGGAATAGGGAACTCTTCAACAACTTTCATTGCCATTTTCTTAGACAAAGGTTGGTGCCCATTTCATGATTCTCATTGCACTTGTTCATTGTGTAGAATATGTGTTCATATTGTGAATGGAAATATGTAATATATGTGATGTTGCATTTGTTGTTATGGTAAATGTTGTGATGAAATTCTCTTGCATTTTCTCTTTATTTTGTGTATGAGATGTTTATGGGTGTGAATACTTCACTCACCCTGGGGAGGGAAGAGATGCCTTGGGTGAAGGGGTTAGTTGGGCTAAAAAATGTAGTTGAGAAAATATTCTCTTGAAGAGAAGATAGTTTTTCTTCATGGATTATAGGCTCCATTAAAGCCACATGTCTTATTTTTTATGGGAGGTTTAAGTGTATTTTGATAGCCTTGAGGAGGTATTTGTATTATTGGAGGTATAAGTGTATTGATGTGACAAGGAGGATGTATTTGATAGCCTTGAAGTAGATATGGCATTCTCCTCTTTGGAGAGCCCACCTTTACATGCTTTGTGAAATGTTTGAGTGTAACCCATTTGAGCCTTGCTTCCCCTACTTGATGGGTGGCTTCTTAGAAGCCTAAGATGGGAGGTGAGCCTCCATGGTTCTTGGTTTATTCTTTTATAGGTTTGTGAGGATGGGATCTATGAAGAAGTTAGGGTTTTACCCTTGGCATGCTTGAAGAATCAAGTTTTGTGTTAATGTATCATGTAGTGGTAGAAGTCAATCATCCCCATGTCATTTGTAATGTGTTGAGATAGCAAAATATCCATTGTCAATTTATGTATTGTGAGAAGGATTTACATCCTATGGTATATTAATGTGTAAACTTGGATTGAACATTATGTATATAGTTGGCATTGTAAGAGTAATATTGTATCATCTTCATAGTTGTGTAGGAAGGAAAGAAATAGTTTCACGTGTAAAGGGATATCCATTATTGTGAAGTCTATGTTGAAAATATGAAATTTAGTTACTTCTCCTCATGTAGATTCATCTATCAACCTATAGTTAAACTCTAATAGATTTCTTATGTGAGAGAATCATTGTAATAGTTGTTCAATTTAAACTTAAGTGATTCCATTATAAGGATCCAACTTATGTGTTTGGACGTAAGGGAAATAAGAGTTCTTATATTGCAATAATTAATATGAAATCATGGAAAATGGTTCAATATGCTTTTCAATAAATAAGCAACTCCATATATGAGACTATTCAGCTTTAGGATCACATATATTTGATCTTGTGCAATAAAATCAATGTGAAAAACTTGAGAGTTTTCAAGTTCTAATAATTCTTTAGTTTAGATAGATACAATAATTATATTAAATATACTAGATAGATGTAAATAATTAGATTAAGAGGTTTAGGGAAATACAAATTAGATTAGCACCAAATTCATGGGTATGGAATCCTTATTAAGAAGGAAGGAAAATGTAAAAGGTTCATAGTGAAACCTTGCTGTAGATGCATATTTAACTATTTGGAATTTTTATGGGAAGTAGAGGAATATCTCACTCCCAATTACAAACCAATAAAAAAATCAAAGGATATTCCCTTGGTATCTTATCACAACAAAGGGAAACAATAAAATAATTAGGTCTTAAAAAATTAAACTTGTGTATAAATCATGTTGAGGAGACTCATTAGGATCATGTGACCCTTATGGAAAAAATTTACTTTTCTTTAATTAAAAAGAAAATAAAAATTATAATAATAATATAAACTTCATGCACTTGAGGACATGTCAACATCTCATAGAACTAATTTAGAATTAACTTAACACCACCTATGCTAAACAACCACCCTATATTCTATATATAACTAAGAATGCTAGCAACAATAAAAAAGTGGCTTACATCATATTACCCTTACATCCTCACAAAATCAACCACCCTATAAAAGAACACATTTCTTCTTATTAATAATAAACCTCCTATGAAAGAAAAAGAGAAGTAAAAACCATCCATTGTCACACTAGGAAATTCAACCATAGTTCCTCTCCCCCATCAAGAAATGCATGACACATGCCCCCATGTTTTTCCTCATGTAATGGACAAGATGGGACGCTGCCTTAAACATGGTGCAGGCCATCACCCAAGGATATTGACCTAGGTATAGGAGTTGACAAGTTTTGAAAAAATTCTCATGTCAAATCTTGCCTAGGAATAAGGTCTTATCATTCTTGGGATGATGTAGGAAAGGCATGTAAGGCACATAAGCCAAGGAAAAGATGGGGAATAACAATTTGAAAAGTGGAGTATGGGTAGCTTAGAGAGTTAAGTAATGTTAGTAAATCAAGTGTTTAGGAATAGTGTAGGAATTAAAGGATAAGTAAATGTAAGATAGTTAGTAATAAGGTAGTAGATGGGAGGTATGCGAGATAGTAAATTAGGAATGATTGAAAATATTTAAATTTAGTAAAAGATATTCTTTAGGAAATATAATAATTAATGTATTGAGTTTGGATAGTGAGTTTAGAAGTTAGTTGTGGGTTGAATTAGATAGATAGGATTTTTTTTTGGATAGTTAGTGGTTAGGACATATATGAAAGGTTAGTAATAATAATATTTACACTTATGGATTTATTAATATGTTGTAAATAGTTAATGATGTATATATATATTATGTTTAATGGTGACATGCATAGGTATTAAAATTTGTTAAGAATATTGAAGGAGAAGAATGGATAATTAGATTATTTAAGATATGATTAGTTTTTATGTAGAATTTGTCAAGGGTAGAGTGTCTTTTAGACATCATGTTTATTTGTCAATGGTGTAGGAAGTAATAGATACATTTTAAGTCATCTAAGTTATGGCCCCAATAAATTACAATCAGCCTTTTATATTATATATGATACCATGTGGAATGTGGACATACTTTATATTCCTTTTAAATAATGATAGAACATTACAAGTTGGAAATAAAATAAGAAGTAATATTTTAATGAAAATTTCATGTTAAGGATAACTTCGAATAGGGGGATAGAAAGAATGTGCAATCCTATAAACATAACTGGTAGATATCCCAAACTTCTAATCATTTGATAATCAAATTGACAATGTATAGTTTCTTATAATAATTCCTAATTATTTTCTTTTCCATTAAAACATTTTTGCTAGTTGTGTTTTGCCCTAAAATTTTGGGCATGACACCCTCTTTCAATGTTATCTTTAGGAAAATGAACTAACTAAAGGAACTTAGTAAAACGATCTTTGAATAAGCTACTAGCAGTTACACTTTTCCATGTGATCATCCACTCAATTTTGTTTTGGTAGAATTTTTATTAGATACTCACATCATTATTCTCCATTACATGAGTCAGCATTAAAATTTGATGAACTAGCATCAATTCTACATATTAAAATATTTCTTTTATATTGACATTCTAGAATAGGGTAGGAGACTTTTTATGATGGAATTTGTAACCTCTAAGATCATGTTGTAACCTATTATTATAAGTAGATCTTTGAAAATTGTATCACATCTTACACATAAGGATTTGTTGAATGATTTTTAGTTGATAATTTTGTGATGGACATGAAAGGTGAGCCTCATTAGAGGGAGGTTATTGAGATATCATTAAAATTTTATTATTTAGGAGTGGGGTATTAAAATAAGAACATCCACTCCATTTCTCAGTTAAGTTTATTCCCACCTCAAGTTTGAATGTCTTAAAGAAATAATTAACAAGAAACATACTCTTGTCCTAATTAGTTTAGCTCATAGCTTCACCCCCATCCATCTTTTTTCATTAGTATTTTATGTATTTACTCATCCTTCTTCACTACTATTTTATGTGTTTACTCAACCTTATTCACTACTATTTTAGGTATTTACTCATCCTTATTGACCCACATTTACATTTACTTCCATACATTCAAATTTCATCTCAAAATATTCAACTCTGAGCTAGGTACATTTTTAAGGGGCTCATGATTGATCCATTTAATCTTGAGGAGTGTGAGAATAAGTAATATATTCAAACTATAAAATTTAAGCTATGATGTTCCTATCCACCTTTTTTAGTCATTAAGTTTCCTATGTGAGTTATGCCATAGTATTACATTTTAAAATATTCAATAAATAATAAATTTATCATGTAAGAATGCTAAAGAATAATATAGTAAATTATTAGAACTCACTTCAACTTTTATAGGGAAAAATTTAATCAAATCCACATACAAACCCTTTGTATAATGATGAATGTTGTGCATTACTAATGTGATCCACTCAAGGGGTTTTAAGTTTAGGAAAACTTGTTTGACTCTAAGGTCAAAAATCTCTTAAATAATATCCCTCAACACCACCCTGATATATTCAATATTAAATAAGAAAAAGTAACCATATTTTGGAAAAAGTAAACAAATTTTTAGAAACAATTTTTTTTTTTCAAATTATTCTGACTCTTATGCACCATTCCAATATAACAAATCTAAGTCCCTACCTGTAAAGGTTAGCCTTCAATTTTTTATATATGAACCATGAAAAAATCTAAGATAGTACACATCCCATCATTCATCTTTGATCTATTTTAAAACATAAAAACTCTTCCTTAAACTTCTTTAAAATTTATTTAAAATTGTACTTATTAAGTACAATTTATTAATTTAACCTAATTTTTACAATATATTATCCATTTTAAAATTGAATACTCTTCCAGAATACCTCTACTTCAAAATTAAATTAATTTTAAATATGATTTATATTTATCAAATACAACTTTTATTTAACCTAAATTTATTGAAATAAAAAATAAGAGAATTTCCTAAGCTCTTCCTAAACATTCAGGAAGTCATACTAGTCTCTTGATCACAATTATCATTTTTAAGGATCAGTCATCTTCTAGCCTTATTTTTAAAAATGGGGCATAGAAGATAAGGATATATTCTAATTTGGGATTTCCTAAACCTATGGGGATTAATAATTTGTTGAGAGGTGAAGAAGGGTGAATATGGTTAGAGAAGAGGAGGAAAAGGGGAAATGTAGTGGAAAAGGAATTTGTGGATTATTATAACATATTTGATATGAATTGGGTAGGTTTGGTGATCCTATACCAAGATGGCCGCAAGGCATCAACAAGAAGCTCACAGGCCTGTGCCATGACATTTTCTTGTAAAAACCAAGAAAATGACATTAGATTAAGGGATGTGTGCACCCCAATTTTTTAACCTAATTATGAAGATGAATATTACCCAATCATTTTTATTGCATTTGAGATGCTACTTTATTGGTAAAACATAAGATAAAAAATTCTCCATTTTGATTTTATTTTAATTTAGGTGATCAGACCTACTATTTAAAATTTTTGTTTGTTTGATTTGATTTACAAAAGAGATGACATGAGAAGATGCACCTCATTTTATTTATGACATCTAAGATCAACAATTTGTATGCATCCAGGGATAGGAAAGAGGACGATTGCAATGCTGGCAACTATCCATCTATTTTTGTCATCTTTTAGGGGTTTTTTCTCATGATTTTTCACTGTCTTTTTTATCATTTTTATGAGCAATATCATACCTAGTCTTTTAATTAGCTAATTTACAAGATGGACAATATGCACAATTTTAGAAAGGGGGAAGAGGTTTGAATTTTTTCTATGCTTTTGTCATTTTTATTTTCTTTTTGATGAATTATTTGTTTTTCCTTTGGCATGGTTTACTATATATTTTCCTACAAACTCTATCTATTTTTCATGACAATAAAGGTGTTTTCAACTCCATCTCTACAAGTATCTCCTTTCCACCATTGGATATACAGCTAAAAAAATTAACCTTTTTTTGTTATTTTTTATTAATTAACAATCAAATTAAGTAAGATATGTATTTTAAATTTAATTAACAAATTATAAATAATTATCTAATCAGTCAATTTTGTCTACTAGATAGACATTGCCCTCCTTGCCTATGTATGCTAGAAATTTTATACTCTACTATATTTACTCAAATACCCATTAGACTCTATTTGATTGGAATACGATATGAACATCATAAATAGAGAAGATATCGCTTACTTCCTGCTCCACACTCTCACCATAGGCCAATAACATTTGCAAGAACAATTGCTACTCAACCCATTTAACTTCATGCTATGATTCATATAAGCCACATGAAATCACATAAGGGAGACACAAAATACCTAGTTCATCGTTACTCACACCCATCAAATAATCAAGCTCACCATCAAAACTACAATCTTTATATTCCCCTATCTAGACTCATAAAAATCACAACAAGAAGGGTTTTGATATATTTATTCTTCAAGAATACTCATCAAACCCCACACCATTTCTTTGTTGATCTCTTTAGGACCCAAAAGTAGTCACACAATCTCTTCAAAGTATTTAGGGCTATATCAAGAAGCTCACAAGCCTACCTTTTCAACAACACAAACACAACATCAGTACCATTGATTGTCAGCCCTTTAAGTTTGCCATTAGTATACTCATCTTCATCAATCGTACCCTCTAGTTTTTGGTGAGAAACACTAAATGAAGTTTAGCTAGGTATTTCTTTTCCTTCTCATTTCATGTTTTAATTTTGACCATCTTTCCAATGATGGGATCTCTTTTGGTTGGGAGTTATTAATCAACTATGCACGATAATCAATATTTTCAAGTAAGTGTCAAATTACTGAGATGTTTCCACTTGATATTTTCCTTCTTTGAAAATGGATAGTCTGATTATAGTTGATACTTTAGGATAACACAATCTCTAGAATGTGGAAATATAACACAAAAAAAAGTATTATTTCTATTAACTAAGATATGGATTATCCTTGCTAAGCTAATTTGTATTAAGGAAAAAGTAGTCTATTTTCCATATTTTGGAATCTAAGAATCAAACTTCATTAGAATGAGCAACCATAAAGTAGCCACATGGTTGTACATTAAATGAAAGACAATGCATGAGGGCAATAGGAATGATGATGTGTAATAAGTAGGCATTGGTAAGTACATTGGTGCAAAGATTTTACAATTTAAGGTATGAGGCCTACATAATGCAACAATATTTAGACATCATTTATTAGAAGACATCATATAATCTAGAAGAGTGGCATACCAAATGATCTCAATTAGTAGTAAAATGAAGTTATAGTTACAATGGAAAGAGTGATAAAAAAATTTAAGAAACAAAATTACTTTAAATAATTAGAACTAGTCAACTTTCTTCTTCAATTTTCCCTAATAGAGTTTTAATAATTCATGTTGTTAGTAAAAATCCTTGTTTTAGGGTATTTGTAGAATTGTGGAGATCTTTTAACACTATTAAGGTTTTTCCATTTGCAACTATAGATGGTTTTCTCTAACTTCTAGCTCTTGATATGATTGACTCTGGAGGAAGAGAAAAGAAATTAGTATAAGATAAACATTCATTAGGTCTTGTTGGAATTACAAGTGGGAAGAGAGTAAACTTCTAAGGAGGGGGGGGGGGGGGGGGGGGGGGGGGGGGGGTGATTCAGGAGTTTAAACTTGAACCCAAAAAACTTTCACCATTCATACATCACATGCATTAACATACTAAAATAAAATGTAAAGTATATGCATCAATCATGTAAAAATGTAATTAAACACTCACATAACACCAAATATGATTACCTAGAAACCCTCCAAGTGAGAAGGTAAAACTTGGGGGGGGGGGGGGGATGACACCCATAAATCTTCACTATTGCAGCAATAAAGTGTATCTAATTAAGGTTACAATGGTTTGACCATGAATCATGGTCTACCTTGTTAAAGGCTTACAAAGATTGTTAAGTCCCACCTTGTTAGAGGATTTCAACACCATGTTAGAAGTTTTCCTAGTTAGAGGACTTTAACTTACAATTAAGTAAGCACCCTATTAGAGGATTTAGTAAAGCCTATTAGGACTACTCTATTAAGGGATTTAACTAAAATCACCTATTAGAATATCTTAGAATAGATCTTGCGATTGGGACTTTCTTGCTGATAAAAGATCACCTCTACACAATCTGTGATTGATCCCTCATGATCTGATGTATCAATGCTATATCCTTCTCTATCCTCTATTCTTCTCTAACTAATTCTGTAGTACACTCCTACTACTAAGTCACCTTGAATGCTTTGCAAACTATCTTATTTTCTCCTCCAATTTGATCATTCACCCCTTGTTACACCATAAAGAGTTGAGGGCTTCATCCTCCTTAAGAAGACTCTAGTGGCTTAGGGTTAGGTATGAATCTATGACTGAGATTCATCCATATTGCCACTTAAACCTTCCTATTTTCTAATTGGATGCATGCAATTACATAGGGAATCCAAACATAGATTCATCCTTATATCCACAAGATTGAAATCTATCCTTAAGTCATCTTAGAAATGGTTTACATAGTTGTTTGTGAAATTAAAAAAAAATATTTCAAAATTGTGTCACTCAGCATATGAAGTCACTAACGCTCAACATTTCTACTTCTAACTCAACACTTGCATTAATCGACATCCACTATTTACTTAGTACTTGAATCACTCGACATGGTTTATCTGCTTAGCACCTGAGTGAATAGACACTCATTGCAACTCAACATGGTCTAATATTTATAGGTTGTGCTCAACATGTATTACTAGTTTAGCATGAAATACATAAATGGCTTAAGTGTGTTGACACTCACTTGTCAAGACCAATCTAAGATCAACAATCTCCCCCTTTGGCATGAGTGTCAAAAAAACTTAAATATACATAATCAATCTTAGTTTCCTTGAGCATAATATATCCATGACTCCACTTATATGCAAAACTTCAAAATTTTCAAAATTCTGCAATAAGCTATATACCTCAAAATTGATAAATCCCCCTGAGTTAATGTGTCTATTTTGTATCCAAAATCTATGCTCATCTTTGACTTCAATGCACTATATTTGATACTCTTTCATTTGATATGCTCTATCATAGTTGATATCTGTATCCTATTCACTACCTTTGCTTTCCAAAAATGAATCTAAAAAATGTATATCACCCCCAATGATATAACTTTATTACTAGGCTTACCCTTTGTTATTTCTCCCTTTCTCTACTCCCCCTTTGTTCATACTCCCCCTTTCTTTATCTATCCCCCTTTTTGACACTTATGTCAAATGGGCTATACACATATAGTGTGCTTGTGCAAAAAAGATTTATGGACTTCCATTATAATTTTAAGAGCTACATCCCAGTTGTCATATGTAGCATTCAGTGACACATTTGGATAGTAAGCTTGGTAGCAAGGTGTACTAGGCCATCTAAAGTAGAAAGATTGGGGTCTTTCTTCAGTAGAGTCTCTGCATAACCTAGGTCCTTGTGTAATATTTCCATGTGTGGGGTGAGGGATGCCTGTGTACTTGTCAATTTGGCTCTTATGTTAGCCTCTTTTCTTGTTAACATAGGTAATTGATTTTGTGTCTAAAGCAATGTATGAAAATTCTTCTCACTCTGAGCTAGGTTTTGAGGTAGTTGAGTACCTGATATTTTTAGGTTTCTCTCTAGGCTTAGAATATGATGTTTGGTCTCTTGGGTGAAGAGTGTAGGATCACACAATTTGGTGTGCAATAAGAATATATTCTCAAGTACCTTCTTCACATCTTCAACCTTTGTTTCCAATGCAACTTGAGTGAGTGCTATATCACTAGATATTTTTTCATTTACCTTGCTCTAGAATTTATTTTCATACCATTCTAAAAGTTTAGCATTAGTATTAATGTCTTTATTATTGACCTTTTCTACTATATCTGATAGTTATTCTAGTAGTGGCTTGGTTTCTTCACGAGTTGGTAGATTGAATGCATCTAAAAAGATGTCTTTAATGTCTTGAAGAGCTTTCTTCTACCTGTATTCTCTCCTAAGCATTTCTTGATGCTTCTTCTTCTCTAAGGCTTGTTGAAAAATGCATATTTTCTCTAATGCCATTGTGTCATAGTCATAGTTAGGTATAAATATCTCTTCATCAAGAGTGATATCCTCATAGTGAATTATGTTTTCAAATTTTGATGAGCTTGAGCATGGCACTGAGATTTGCAATGGTATTGCTTCTATGCTCAACTTCTGAAGAACTTGTTTAGATGGAGTGCCAGATGTTGGTAGAGTTACCAATGCTCAGATGAATTCCTAATCCTTTACCTTAGGTGTTTGCTCATGTTCTTCAGGCTTGTCCTAATCTATTACAATGACATGACTAGAACCTTGTTCTTGTGCTTCAGGTACAAATGAATCTATCTATCATGTTTTCTCTACTGTTATCCTTGTTTCTTCTTTTGCAGTCTACTTCTGCTCAACTATGTCAATTTTGATACTTGTATCGACCTTAGTAAATGTATCTACTATTGTTTGAGTGAAAGGTTGTACTTGAGTAATTGAAAGGATCATAGAAGGTGGTTCTTTTGGATTCACCTTGTCCCTTATGATCTTAGTTACTACCTTTTGCAATTCTTCTACATTGACCAAAATTGGATTATCACACAGCTTGGCTTGCACTATAGATTGGTCTAGAATATTCTTCAAATCATTTGCAGTCAGTGGATTGATGTTTTGAGATGATGCATTAGAAACATCTTTGAAAATTATGGTCTTAGTACTTACACTTGTGTCATGAGGAGGACTGACACTCAACATTTGTGTGTCTTGCACACTTTATTCATCTTGCTTCTATTCAGCTGTTGCTATGTCATCATCTTTCTTTTCTATTTCCTCCTCAACTGTATTTTCTTGTTCCTTGTTATCTTCTTTGTCATCTTATTTATCATCATTCTTACCCACAAAGGGGTCCATTTCTCCTTGTTTCATAGTGGTCAAGCCATAGATAAGTTTCCACATTTGGGTTGACTTTTTCACAACATCTTCAATATCATTTTGAAGAATGCTAAAGGCTCAATATTTTGGTGTGAACCTTAATCCATATTTCTTATTTTTCTTAGAAATCTTCCCTTTGGTTAGCTCTGACATTACTTGGGCTAAAGTTGTTTCTCTAATTTCCTTTTCCAAATTTAAATAGTAATGCCACTTTTGCTCAAAAATGGATATAAAATTTTTGGTATAGTGTTGGAAAATTATAGTGGAGTATTTTTAAATTTAGACATCATAGCATACAATGCTTCTTCTACTAGATTCTTCTCTTCTTTCCCAAGTTTATCAAAATCAATATGCTTTAAACCAGATAAATCTGAATTATTCTTGACATTTTCACACAAATTTTCAAGAATAGATAGTGGTTTGTGAATTACCACTTTGAATTGGCTTATATCATCTAATTCAATCCTTCATCTAAATCAAGCTGTGCAACATATTTTCTTCTTTGTTTCTTTTTCACTTGGGCACCTTATTTTGTATTAGATAGTGAAAACCCTATGATGATAGGTTAGCTTAACATCTATTTTGTAGATCCTTTGAAGAGGTGATTAAATCCTTTAATAGGGTGACACTTCATCTAAAGTGTTTTTAAATCCTTTAACTAGGTCATTATTGACACAGTGTAAAGCCTTTAATAGGGTAGACCATCAGAAATGTTCAAACATTATTGCTATAGTGATTTTGTGGGTATCATCCCCACCCTAGTTTTACCTTCTTATTCCTAGAGGGTTTCTAGGTTACCAAAATTTTGGTGTCATGTGTTGATGCATGTGTTTAGTTAATATGTTTGCATGTATACAGTTTACTTTAAGTTGTTTGTTTTATAGGATTTGAAAAGGTTAAAGTGTGTTACTTTTGATTCACTCTCCCTTCTTAGAAGTACTCTTCCCATTTGAATATTTCAACAATTGGTATCAGAGCTAAGGTCCTCATAAGGAGAAGCCTAACAGCTTAGAGAAAAGATCTGAAGATGGAAGTCTTCAAACCTGGGAAGATCATAGATAATTAGGTGATTAATGTGCATCTCTCTCTACACAAATTGGAGGAAGCTAGAGACGAATTGAGAAAGTCTTTGAAAAGAAGGAAGGATATAGCCATAGCTGAAAATGACATACACTACAAGGAGATTGATACCACACAAGTTTTTTCCAATGGAGATTCCAAGGAATTTGATACAACAATAGAAAAATTGATGAAGAAGAATAGAGCTCAAGCAGAAGAAATCAGAATACTCAAGCTGGAATAAGAATCACAAGCCATAATTCTTTGTGAAGTGACTGAACAAAAGAAGGGAGCCATTGAAGACAAGGCTATGATAGAAGATGACAAGAGAAATCTTACCAATAGACTAGAGGAAAAGACAATTGAGTTTGAAAGAATATCAAACATGTAGCTTGACACCTTAAGCTAGATGATGAATGCTCATCATGAGCTAAACATGAAGGACATTGAGATCTCCACCTTGAAGATACAAAATGATCTGAAAAGAGAGAAGGAGATAGCAAAAAGATTCAAAAAATCCAATGAGGCTATCAAATGCATTGAGCAACTATTGAAATCACCAAGGGCCAGTAATGATACTTTAGGACTTGATTACACCAACATTGAACAAGGAGAATCATCCAAGACTATAGAAGAAAGGAGTAACAAAAGTAAGAACACTAAAAACACTTGTTATTTCTATGGTAAAAAGGGACATACTTCTAATGTATGCAGGAGTAAGGATGGCCATTAGCATGATCAGCCTAAGAATACAAGCTACTATCATAAGTGCAAGAAGCAAGGACATCAAGCACATGAATGTAGGACTAGGACTATTAGAACAACAAGATTTGAGGGTCACTGCTACAACTGGACATAGAGCTTTTGAGTGTAGATCAAAGCCTATGTGGACACCTAATCAGATTGCAAGGAGAAACAACCATGCACACCACTACAATTGGGACTACAATACTAGGTATAACTATGACTACTATTAGGAATACGGGCACATCCCTAAAAATTGCATAAGGATACATTTTAGAGGGAACTACAACAGATGGTTAAGTCAAACCACTTGTTTTAGTTGCTTGAAGACTAGTCATATTAGTAGAAATTTCCCAACAAAGTCAAAGGCACCTAAGTCAAAAGTCAACAAAGGAAAAGAGAAGGTAGATGTTGAACACATCAGAGGGAAAATGAACAAGACTTGGAAGAAGAAAGATGAGTGCAACACATCAAATGAAGGGATCACTTCACCTAATAGGTCAAGTGGTCACATCTCATCCAACTAAGCAAGGAAAGGTGTATAGGACTGATATACATAGTTATATCATACATCAGTCCCAAGACAAAGAAGTATCACAAAGAAGAAATCTACATAAGCAAAGATGCCAAGTCAAAATTTGAAGTTTTTGTAGATACTATCGAGTTGTCCTTAGATGTCAAGTAGCTAGTAATAATCGAGTTGATGGTTGATGTTGAGTTATGAAATGTCAATGGAAGCCAAGTGAAGTGGAAGTCTAGTGGAAGCCGAGTGAACAAAATCAATGGGATCCTAGTCATGTTGAAACCTTCAACTGTTGAGTTTATAGCTATATGCACTAAGAATTTAATGCTAGGTTTTGAAAAGTATAAGGCCAAATTTTTATCATTTTTACGCCATTCAAACATAGAGCAAAGATGAGAAGAGTGCAAAAGTAATCATACAACAACCTTGAAGCCATTTACATCAATTTCAATAGTGATTCAACATTAATTTCATCAATCTAAGGTATTTATCAAGTGTTGAGCTATGTAGTGTTGAAATTTTTAATATAGTGAAACCCTAGTTTGATATAATGGCTTCTAGTTCCAACAATCCCAAGGGAAAGGAAAGTTAAGAGGTCCAATTAGTTAGCAACGAAGTAAAACAACCTGAGTTTAGACCCATTCCTGAGGTTGCCTGCAAAAATGATCCTACTAGTGCATTGTCCATAATTCTACCCAATGTAGTGATGGTATAGGATGTTAGAAAGTGTTACAACTATAAAATAGGAGTAGTAGGAGACCTTGAAATTTTCCAAGCCTATGAAAAACTGGGTGATAACAAAATTCTAAAGGACAAGTTTCAGATAGTTGAGAAGAAGGGTTTGACCCATGCCCTAGTTCACCCTACAAGTTTCAAAATAGAATGGATACAAATTGTCTTGAGCAAGATACACAATGGATATTTGTGGTTGGAAATATGACCAGTTAAGATTACCAAGAGGATAGTACATAGGGTTATGGGTTTCACAACCCTATATCGGCCTAAGACCCTGCATAGTGATTCCAAAGGAGCTACTGAAAGGACTACAATGGCTAAATGGAATAAAAGGGGTATGAAAATTGATACTATAACTGATCCCCTTCTAGATTTTGTAGTGGGAGTGATATCTCACAAATTTTATCAATCTAGCAGACTAAACAGTGTACCATGCATTGTTGTTGATGTAGTATATAAGCTTGTAAAGAAAGATCATACATATGATCTAGCAGAACTAATCCTTTAGAAAATAAATGAGAACCTAGGAGCAATAAGGAGGTCAAAAGGTGCTCAATGCAAGTTTGGTTTAGTCCTTATCTGGATATTTTTCTATGTCATAGAAGAGTTTCCTTCTATAGGAAAGGTGAACTGGAATCCAAATAAAACTAAAATTACTCAAATCAATGAGTACATTGATAAGATGGGTGATAATTTTGAGGCCCAAATGACAAGCTATTTTGAAGATTTTAAGAAATCCATGAAGCAAAGGGTTAGAATACCAATTTCCCTAGTGGAAAAACATATCAATGATATATGCTTTTTGATTGACATTGACTATATGTACATTCACATAGTAATTCCAAGGGTAAGATGGCTTAGACCATTAGGTTATGAGTTGGATATTGATGAAGCCTCAATAACAATCACAACATTGCTCATAGAATAAATTGATAAGGAGGCTCCTTATTTTGGAACATATGATGTTGTGAAATCTAACGTTGAAATAGAATTGAAGACATCATTTGTAATTAAGAGGAAAGAAAAACTAGCAAAGAAAATAAAGAAGAAATTTGGTGCAGTTATTGAAGGAGGAGTAGGTACTGAAGAGGAAGAAGAAGAAGGTGAGAGTGGAGGAGAAGAACAAGGGCAAGGCCCAATGGAGTTAACTCAAAGCTTAGGAGAAGATAAGGAGGAAGGTGTTGAAGAAGAAGAAGCCAAGGAAGCACTTACACAAGCTGAGTCAAAGAAGAGAAAGGCTAAAATGCCACCTTAGCCCAAACCCAAGAAGGTAATCAAGCCTACACAAGCCAAACCAAAGGCATCAGTAACAAGGGTTACCACAAGGGCATCTTCACAAAAGGCCAAAGATGAAACAAAAGAGAAGAAAAAGGCCACTAAACAAACTGATGAAATGCTAAAGAAAAGAAGAAAGTATGTGACACAACCAGACACTGATGATGAGGAGAAAATAGAATCAGAGGATATCAACCAATTCAGAGTGGTAAGTCATCCTCCCAAATCTGCCATAGATAAGATTTGTGAAAATATTAAGAATGCAAATTTGAAAGATTTGAAAAGCCTTGATTTGAAAAGCCTTGATTTCAAAAGCCTTGATTTCAATAAGCTAAGTAGAGAAGAGCAAAATAAAATAGAGGAATCTATATATGCCATGATAGTGAAATTTAAGAATACACCTCTAGAGTTAGACAATACCATGCCTAGGGAATTATATGAGATAATTGAAAACAAATAGCATTATTGTTTGAAAATGGAAAAGGAGATCAGAGAATCTACCTTAGCACAAGTGATACCTAACCTAACAAGAGGTCAAATAAAAAAGGCTACTAAGAAACATGGTGGAAAATTTGCACCTAAATATAGATCCTTCAACATCCTACAAACTAAAATTGAGGATGTAGTGAATAAGTTCACACAATTATAGAAGAAAATCTACAAGATAACTGATGACAATGATGAAGAAGCAAATAAGGTAGAGGCTAGTGCTAAGGAGAAGATAGAGGAAAAGAAAGTGGAAGAGAAGCACAAAGAAGACAAGAAGGAGGAAGCAACAGAAAAAGGAGATGAGGAAAAGAAAGGAGAATAAGAAAAGAAAGAGGAAGAAGATAAGGAAAAAGGTGAGGAGAAAGAGACAAAGAAGGGAGAAGACATGGCAACAACTGAGCAATAGCAGCAAGAGGAGTAGAGTGTGCAAGACACACAAATGCCACCCCCTAGCCCTCCTCATGTAACCATCACACCTGCAAACACAATAACTATCAAGGATGTTCCTAACACCTCTGCTCAGAACATCAATCCCCTAACTGCAGATGATCTCTCCAAGATCCTTCACCAATCCAGTCTATAGTCACAATTATGTGCAAATCCTGTATTAGTGAGTGTAGATGAGTTACATAAGGCATTAGTAGAACCAAAAAGAGACAAGGTGAAACCATGAGAACCACCTTTCATCTATACAGCTACTAGCACTCAAATTTTAATGCTTCAAGCACCATCTCCAACAATTGCAATAGCAAGAGGTGGCACCACTCAGAAGCCAATTGCAAAGGAATGGAAGTCTGATGAGAAGGAGGATACATCAAAGGAAAAGGAGCAAGCCACTATTTAGACATTGGTAGAGCTACCAAAAATAGGCACTCTTACAAAAACCCTTTAGAAGCCAAGAATTGAAGCCATACCTTTGCAAATATCAACACTAGGCTCGAGTTCTACAAAGGTGACTATGATACTTCACTATGGAGACCTTGAGTTAGATGAAGAGATAGTCATACCTTCCTATGACAAAGACTATCACAATGGAGCAAATTACATAGATGCAAGATGCATTAAATAGAAGGAGATTAAGATAGGAAATACTTAGAAAATAGTATAAACATAAGCAAGCACTACATGAGATTAAGGACATCTTTATGGATGCATTCAACTTGCAGTCATCAAATGAGTCAAAATCTATAATGGAATAATTATTAGATATAGTTGACTAGGTGACAAGTGAAGACTAGGAAACCAATGTCAAACTTATGGAGTGGTCTGAGAGGAAGTTTCAAGGGAAGGTGAATGAGAAAATATCTAGTGGCATAGCACTTGCACAATTTGAACTGGCCAAGTAGATTGAAAAGGTCAAAACTATAGTTGAGAACATTTTCTCATTGTACAAAAAGCTGTGTGATTTTTCCAATTTCACAAAAGAGACATGCCAAAGGATAATGTGCTTGGAAAGAAATCTGAAGATTTCTAGCATGCAATTACCAAGAGATCCAGCTCAAAGTGAGAAGCATTTTGCCCAATTGCTTCACACTCAAAGAGAGTTAGCTGCATTTACAAGTGAAAGGCCAATATAAAGGCCAAATTAATGTAGATTTAGTCCTCCATTACCCCAAATTTGGAGGTCCTCCATAAAGAATAGGCCTATGCTGAAACTATTTTTAAAGAAAGATCCTAATCTTTCTACACTTGATGGGCTTGTACATCTTGCTGTAGAAACTGCCATCCAACATAAGTCACTTGAAATTGCTTTGGAAAACTAGGATGCAGGTCTAAAAATGATAATTGAGGTAAATAGTATATTTTTGGCTAAATATAGTATTACTTCTTAGCACCCTTTGACATAAGTATCAAAAAAGTGGGAGATAGATATAATGTTTAAGGGGGAGAATAATGAGTATTCTAGTAATTACATTCTTTCATTCATTCTTTTGGAGCATAAAAGTCAAAAGGTTGTAGATAGCCAAAAAGGGGGGAGATAAGACATAATGTGTGAATAGTGTGGGGCAGAAATAATGTTTTGGGGGAGATATGAATAAAACCTACAAGTACAGTCAGAGCATAGCTCAACAATTAGGTATAGGAAACAAAAATAGGGCAAAGGCAAAGAGTATCAAATACATCATCAAGGGAATTTTGTTGCAAGAATGAAATGACACAATCAACTCAGGGGGAGTTATAAGAATTTTAAGGTATATTATTCCTTAAAAACTTTTGAACAAGTTTTTGGAATGTTGTACATATGCAGAGTAGATTGATAAGGTACTCATAAGGATAGATGAATAATGTCTAGTTAAGTGTTTTTGACACTCATGTCAAAGGGGGAGATTGTTGGTCTTAGAATGATTTTGAAATTTTAGTGTCAACACACTTAACCACTTTCTACATAGAAGCCAAGTACACTAGTATGCTGAGCTACAGTATGTGTCGAGCCAAAATTCTAATAGGTGTTGAGTGACTTTAGGGGCTGAGAATTATATAGGCGCTGAGTGATATATAGGTGCTGAGTCACAGTTGATGCTGAGTGAGCCAGAACTATGCATGTGCCAAGCAAGACATAATGTAATAGGTGTTGAGAAAACTAGGATCAAACATGTGCTGAGCATCAGTAGTCCAGTATGTATCGAGTAACACAGACTCAACATATGAGTTTGTCCCTTCAAAAACTTAGATGTAAACCATTTTTTGAGCCAACATAGAAGGATTTTGAAGGATAATAAGGATAAGAGTGAATATTTTATATTTCCTATGCAATCAACATGTAACCAATAAGAAAAATGTAGAAGGCATGGAACCAGTGAGAAAAGTGCAAGGAATGAGCAGTGATTAAAGATTCAATATGGATCATAGATCCATACCTAATCCTAAGTCTATGAAGTCTTTATAAGAAGGCTTAGACCCCACAATTTTATGTTGCTGAATAGAAGTTAAGGAAGTTGCTAAGCAGATAGCAAAATTGCAGAATAGGGAAAACATCAGGGGCATTAAAGACTTAGTGAATTGAGAAAAAATTACATATCCAATTGATCAAAAAACTACAAGGGCTATGAATAGATATCAGATCAAGAAAAGGATCACATCAGAATGAGTAGATCAAATGCCTAAAATCAGCAATTGAAGATTGTAAGTAATCAGGTCAAAGATTTCTAATACTCTCTAGCAATTGTATTCGATAGTGAAAACCCTACGATGATAGGTTAGCTTAACAACTATTTTTTAGATCCTTTGAAGAGGTGATTAGATCCTTTAATAGGGTGACACTTCATGTAAAGTTTTTTTAAATCCTTTAACCAGCTCACTATTGACACAGTGTAAAACCTTTAACAAGGCAGGCCTTTCATAGGGTAGACCATCAAAAGTGGTCAAACATTATTGTTGCAATGATTTTGTGGGTATCATCCCCACCCTAGTTTTACCTTCTTATTCTTGGAGGGTTTCTGGGTTACCAAAATTCTGGTGTCATGTGTTGATGCATGTGTTTACTTTATGTTTATTTAACATGTTTGCATGCATATAGTTTACTTTCAATTATTTGTTTTAAAGGATTTGAAAAGGTTAAAGTGTGTTACTTTTGATTCACCCCCCCCACCCCCCCCCCTCTCAGAAGTACTCTTACTCTTCCCATTTGAATATTCTAACATGTTTAGGCCCAAAGTGCTCTGAAAAATTGCTCTTCCCCTCGATTGAAGAAAGAATTCACAAACAAACAAGGGTTTGTGTCTTTGATTATGACTACAAACATATTTCAACTGAGAAGCAATAGGGAGGCTTTGATACCATGTAGAAGTTGATGAAAGCCAACTTCACAGTGCACCAAGATCACCTACATGCAAATAAAATGTCAAAGAGAAACTAAAGAAGGAAGGAGCAAGAGCTTGGAAAAACTAAACGGACTTGAGAGAAAAATATTCCAACAAAGAGAAAGAATATTTTATACAATATTCTCAATGCCAATATGTTATGAAATATAATGAGGCAACTTGAATATAAAGGCCTCAAGAAATCTTCTAGAAGAAGCTAGAAGATGATAGGAGATAAGCATGAAAACTAAGAATATATCCACAAAAAGTGGATTTCCCTCCAAGTAGGTAGAAGGATAAGTATGGCAAGTTGTTGACAACACATATACAAACTTCTATGTTGTCAACAAGTCAACACATAAAGCTATGCTAACTCCTAGGTGACAAATAACGTCTAATTCATTTAACCTAAGTAAACTTAAGTAAAAGAATAAATAATAATAAATAATTATTTACTCTAACAACTACGAGTTCAACATCAATTGGCTAGTCTAGCAGCTTAGCATCAACTACCATTCCACTCGACATACATACGAAACATTTTCATGCTTAGCAACAACATGAAAGATTTAAATATTTAACTTGAATTTTCAACAAAATCTTGTGTCTTTATTCATACTAATATATTATTTTTAGTGCTATCTTTTTTTTGGAACTGATGTATGATATAACACTTGAATATCAGTCCCTCATACCTCTTGATTGCCTAGTTTGATGAGGTGTGATCACCTAATCCATTGGGTGAAGTGATCCCATCTCCATTTGATGTACTAAAACCATCTTTCTTTTTCCATGTCTTGTTCATCTCACCTCTGATGTGTTCAATATCTGCCTTTCTTTTTCCTTTGTTGAGTTCACAACTTGGTGCCTTTGGCCTAGTTAGACAATGCTTACTGATGTAACCAATCTTCAAGTAGCTAAAACATGTAGTTGGACTTAACCATCTTTTTTAGTGCCTCTAAAGTGTGTCCTACTAAAATTCTTAGGGATATCTCCATATTCTTGACAATAATGATAGCTTTGTCTTGTGTTATAATCCCTATTATAAAAGTTTCCATGGCTTCTTACCTTTGCTGACTTTTTTGATGACCACATGGATTTGGATCTGCATTCAAAAGCTCTATGTCCATAGTTCTAACAATTGTAGCAATATCCTTCAAATCTTGGTGCATGCATGGTCCTAGTTTTGCATTCATGTGCCTGATGAACTTTTTTGTTGCACCTATGACAATAAGTCATGTTCTTAGGATTGGCATTCTGATTTGTATTCTTTCTCCTACACACATTAGAAGTATGTCCTTTCTTATCACAAAAATGACAAGTAGGTTTGGTGTTCTTACCTTTGATGTTCCTTTCTTCAGCAACTTTGGATGATTCTCCTTCTTTAGTGCTTGTGTAGCCTAATCCTGATGTATCATTATTGGATGTAGGGGATCTCAATAATTACTCAAAGTATTTGATGGCTTCATTTGGCTTATTAAGACTTTCATAAAATTCCTTTTCTCTTTTCAGGTCACTCTACAATTGTTCATTCTGCAACTCCAATATAGTTATCTCAATGTCTTTGAAATTTAGTTCATAGTTGGCATTAATAATTTAACTTAGGGTATCTAATTGCATGTTGGAAATCTTGGTTAACTCAATTGACTTCTCTTCCAATTTGTTTGCCAAAACTCCTTTTTCTTCTTCAATCATGGCTTTTTCTTCTATGGCTTTCTTCTTTTGTTTATCCACTTCACATGCCAGTATGATTTGTGATTCTTGCTCTAGCTTGAGATTTCTAATTTCCTCAGCATGTACTCTATTCTTTTCCATTAGATCTACAACTGCTACATCAAATTCATTAGAGTTACCATCTACAAATAGCTTGGTAGTGTCTATCTCCTTGTATAGTGTGTCATTTTCCTCAATAGAAATATCTTTCCTTCTCTTTAGGGATTTCTTTAGTTCCTCTCTTGCCTCATTCAATTGATGTAGTATGAGAGTATTTCAATCTCTTGGTTCTCAATAGTCTTTCCCAGCTTGTAGACTTCCATTTCAAGATCTTTCCTCTAAGCTATAAAGCTTCTCTTTCAGAGAACTTGGCTCTAATACCAATTATTGAAATTACAAGTGGGAAGAGAGTAAACTTCTGGGGGGGGGGGGCAGTGAATTAGGAGTTTAAACTTGAAGCCATAAAAATTTCACCATTTATACATCACATGAATTAACATACTAAAATGACATGTACAGTATATGCATCAATCATGTAAACATGTAATTAAACACACACATAACACCAGATATGATTATCCAAAAACCCTCCAAGTGAGAAGGTAAAATTGGGGTGGGGATGAAACCCAAAAATCTTCACTACAGTAGCAATAAAGTGTATCCAATTAAGGTTACAATGGTTTGACCATGAATCATGGTCTACCCTATGAAAGACCCACCCTATTAAAGGCTTATAGAGACTGTTAAGTCCCACATTGTTAGAGGATTTCAACACCCTATTAGAAGTGTACCTGGTTAGAGGACTTTAATTTATGATTAAGGAAGAACCCTATTAAAGGGTTTAATATAGCCTGTTAGGACTACTCTATTAAGAGATTTAACTAAAATCACCTATTAGAATGTCTCAACTTAGATCCTGTGATTGGCACTTCCTTTATTGATAACAACTCACCTCTACAAAATCTATGTTTGATCCTTCATGATCTAATGTATCAATGTTGTATCCTTTTATATCCTATGCTCTTCTCTAACTAATTTTACAATACACTCTTACTACTAAGTTACCTCAAATTCTCTATAACTATCTTATTTGCTCCTCCAATTCAATCATTCACCTCTTGTTACACCATAAAGAGTTTAGGGCTTTATCCTCCTTATGAAGACTCTAGTGGCTTAGGGTTAGGTATGAATCTATGGCTGAGATTCATCCATATTGCTACTTAAGCCTACCTATTTTTTTGATTGGATACATGCAATTACATAGGGAATCCAAATTTAGATTCATCCTTGTCTCCAAAATATTGAAATCTATCCTTAAGTTAGCTTAGAAATGGTTTACATAGTTGTTTGTACAATTACAAAAAATTATGTCAAAACTACCACTTGGCATATGAAGTCATTGATGCTTGACATGAACTGTATTTCTACTTCTAATTTGAAACTTGCATTACTCAAAATCCACTATTTATTTGTCACTTTAATTACTTGGCATGGTCTATCTGCTCAACACTTGAGTGACTCAACACTCATTGCAACTCAAAATGGTCTAATATTTACATGTTGTGCTCGACACATATTACTAGTTTGACATGAACTAAGTAAATGAATTTAGTGTGTTGAAACTTACTTTTCAAAACCAATATGAGATCAATAGATCTCTCTAAAGAGAACCTCTATTTATTTTGAGGTGTCATCATTGGACTATGCATAGAATCTGGGGTAGGCTCAACCATCCCTTATGTACTAATGTCTTTAAAATTTCTTTCATTTTTACTATTGACATTGTGTGCACATTTAATATCAATGATTATTCTTCCTTATCTATTTTAACTTCCAAAAATTTCTACTTATCAATTTTCTAAAACTATTTCATTAAAGTATGCAAGTTTATCTAAATTTTCAACTATATTGCTGATAGAATCATCATGTTTCCAATTATTGACTACCATGAGACTATTTTGTGATATGTTTTTGATAGATCTAGCATAATACTCTAAAGACAAGGAAGGTTTACATTTATGTAGCAATGTCAAATCAACATCATTATCATGATTAGGAGACTTTTGGACACCTTGGACAGGCACAAATGAGATATTGATACTCTTTCCAAGACCATAAAGACTTCTATAAACTATCTCACAATGACTTGCATTTGCAAGATTTTTTACATCTAAATTCTCTTTTGATAAAGATTTTGAAATCTTCTACCACAATACAATACTCTAATTGTTGTTAGAAGAGACAAACTTTTTCTTTTCTAGGTTATTCTTTTTCTAAACTAAGTGCAATATCCCTATCTAATGCACAATTTCAATAATCTCTAATCATCATATTACTTCCCTCAAACTAGGCTAAAATTGTTGTGATGCCTAATTCTCAAGAATTAAAGTGTAAGAGTCTAATCTTAGTTTTTCTAAAATACTAATCCCCTCTAAATTCTTTGGGTCCATTTTATTTACAGGAACCCAAGTATCACTAAGAGTAGCAGCTCTTATCCTTCCCCAATATAGTAAGGGCCCCCTTATGTAGGAATCTACCAAAATTATTTGATTCTGACTCATCCATGGACCTAGGAATAGGAATCAATGAGGTTAACCCAAGGGTAGGCCATGGTAGAGTGATCATCATCCATAGTTGTAGTGTCGGTTGGGCTTGGGTCACTATTGGCAATGTTGTTGTGAATTCTCCTTCACTAGCCACCTACTGTTAGAGAAATTGATGAAGATGCAATAGCCATGACATGGTCCTTCCACTTTGTTGTACGAGTCCTTCTTGATCCATGGTAGAAGTGCATGTATCTTTTTACTATAGATACCCCAAATTTCTATGACATGACTAGTAGATGAACTGATAATGAGAGGAGGGGGGTGTAGATCCTACCTCATCACTGAATCATATTCCCTCTACATGCATGCATTCATGCATGCATAGGCCATAGAATTGTAGGGCTACCATGTATAATTAGGTAGGGGACCTTTTCTCCTCTACATCTTTGAGTCATCTTATTCATTAGACTCCAATGGCATTTACCCCTACATCTAGAGCCAAGGTTTATTTCTTGAGCGATCATTGAGACCTTCTTCTCCTATAACCACTTCCAGAGCACAATGCTCTCTTCCCTTCTTTCTTTTTCTATTCCTCTACTTCTTGTTTGCATTAATTGATGGCCCTCTTTATCCAACACATGCTAAGGCATCAATATGAAATCTAGTATGTATCTCGACCTCTATTTTTGGATTGATGCTACCATCCTTCTACCATAGTCTCATGGGAAAATCATAATTATTGAGCTAGTGAAAAATGATACTGCCAACCATGTGTCTCAATAATGATAGTGAGGATCCTAGTGGTTTCCCAAATAATTTCACACATGGCTTGGCCCCCTACCCTACTCTATATTTAGAAGAGATAAGGGAGAAGGGCTTTCAAACACAATATTGATACTAATATTTGTTTTCATATTTGATGATTACAATATAGCTCCATACCTAACCGCAACAAACTTAGCCTTTGGGTCTGACAGTGTAAATTCAATACTTGCAAGCTCTCCCCACTATGAAAACATGAGCAATGACAAGAAAATCCAATAGCAAAAGTCTCGGTTGAAATCATGCATGCACATATAACACATTTTATAGGATCTCATTAGTAAGGTACCAGACTTGTTCAATTTCATCCCCATCGTGTTGAGATAATGGGTGTTGCACACATTTCATAATATTTTTATATTGTATTATTTTATTTTATTATGTAATGTTTCTCCTAGATGGACGTGCAACCTATAAAGATTCCTATGGGATATACTTGATGAATTGTGTTGTAACATTGTGATAATATTTCATGTAATTATTTAATATTGGGGAAAAGACATTAAATTTCCAGTATTAAATGTGGAGTCAAGGGGTCAAGTAGCACATGGTTTTAGCACATGATTTATATGTAATACCACTTGGTGGTTTTGTGGAACTTGCTGCTATATAAGAGGCCACAAGGGTAGTTGTTGTATGAGAAGAAGAAGGCAAAAGGGCAAGAGTCAAGTAGGATAAGGCTTGACAGGTTAGCCAAGGGAGCATTTGTGAAGGTTGGTAGTATGGCATGGGGTGTATGGATTCATGCTTGTTCACATAAATTTCTTGGAAGTGGCTATGGATTTGAAGGCTTCCAGGGTTGTATTGCAATGTTGTTTTTGCTAAATAATACATGGTGATGGATGCTTTTGGAGATTGGGTTTTTCCCTCAATTAGGGTTTCTTAGGTTATATCATATGTCACATTTTTGTGGGTATGTTGTCTATTCTCTTGCATGTGGATTTAAATTGTATATTTTCTTAAGATCTGTTATGGGTTATGTGGAAATGGTTATATTATTTGTTGCAAATTTTCTTACAAGTGGTATTAGAGATATGGTTGTGTTATTGTAATGCTAGATTGGATCCATGTGAATGCGTGAGAGGATAAAAGAAAGGGCAAGATATATGAGTTATTTATTGTAGATCTGAGGGTTTTGGGTTTGCTATTATGATGGAATATTGGTAGATTTTGGGCATGTAAAATTGTTGGACAAAAGGGTTTTTTAGATGTTTCATTTAAATGACAATTTTAGGTGCTACTTCTAGAAATGACCCGCTAGATTAAAAAAAACCTCACCATTTGATCTAAGTCAATGTTTCCATAAACTTTTTTATATAATATTCCCTAGTTTGGCCATGCTTAGAGGAAATGAAATAGTTTTTTAGTTTCAGCTCATGATGTCTATCAAATTTAATCCTATTGCAATTTTTCATCACACAAAAAATTGTAGTGAAAATGGTAAAAAGACTATCTTGGTAAAATGACCATAAATTTCTCTCAAGATATTAGATTTTAGACTTATTACAAGCATTGGAAAGCTAATTTAGAGAGCTACAACTTGGTGTAGGTTTGATTCAATGACTTTGACATTTGTTAGGTTCTAAGAGCACAAAAGTTAGATGTTGTTTATTTTGAGCAAAGATTAGGGAATAATTTGGGAACATGAAGTCAGATTTTGGACTTTAAGTAGTAAACAAAAAGCTCTTGGAGAGCTCTACACATTGGTTTAGATTTGGTGTAGGTTTGGCATAGTTTAGTTTCTGATATATTAATGTGAATAGTTTATGATATATATTGACTATGGTAGCATTGTGTGTTTATGACATTGTATGTTTAGAGATTTCAATTTGATGTCATTGTATACTCAGTTTATATTTAAGATTGGTCTCATCATGATATGGTTATCAGTATTTGGTTTGGATATGTATGATGACATGTTGGGTCTGCAAGTTGTGGAGTATTGTAAGTAGCCTATACTTATATGTTTCATTTATGGCTTGGTTATCAGTTGTATTTTCCCATTGATCTTTCATTATTGGTACATATTCAAATTGGTGACTTGGATTTGGGTTGTCTATACCCTAAGTCACACGATTTATAGATCTATTTAGAGTCATGGCAGAAAATTATGGTTGACTATTTTATACTAATAGATTGGACATATTGAGAGTCAGATACTCAATTCATATATGTGATCATGGTGTCATAGATTTTGGCATGACATGACTGGATATATAGGTACATCCATCATTTTCATTGGTTTGGATTCCTTATTTGGTTATGGTGGTATATCTTCTTGGTTGAGATCATGGTTATTTGGTTTCTCATAATGAGCTTATGATGTGCACTTTGAGTTATTTGATGGTTTGATGCCTTGGTTAATTCCCATGGTTAGAGGATGGTTTTTTCATCATGATGTCATGGATAACTTAGATACATGGTTTAGAGGGAGCTTGTGATAATGATGAGGTGAAAGTGTAGGATTAGTTCCTAGTTTGGTTTGTATCTTCTTGGTTTGGAAATCTTGGTTTTACTTGGTACTGATACTTTAGTTATGTGTATAGACCTAGAGTATCTTCATGTAAGAGATGGATTTTATGATGCCATAGGTGACTTGGTACCACTATTGAGTGGAAGTTGTTGGAATTGATATATTTATTGAGTTTTTATAGATGTTGGATGTTTGTCTTAGATCATGTTGCTTTAGAAGCATCTTTGACATTTGCATGGTGCAATTGTTATCTTCATAGTGTGTGAATATGGGTAGATCTTGAGGACTCATGGGGTTCTTTGTTATCTTCATGGTGTGTGATGGTTCTTCATGGTATGTGGAGATGGCTTTCTTCATGTTGTGTGGATATGGTTGTATCTTGAGGACTAATGGTTTCTTGGTAAAGGTGTGGTTTATGCTTTTATTTGACATGTTATCCTGTCGATCTTAGATTGGTTTTGAAAATTGAGTGTCAACACACTTAATATATTTACTAAGTTCATGTTGAGCTATTAATATATGCCAAGTATAATTTTTATAGATGTTGAGTTGCAATGAGTTCTGAGTCACTCATGTTTTGAGTCAATCAAGTGCTAAGCAAATAGATAGTTCTGAGCAAGTTCAAGTGCTGAGTAAATAGTAGATGCTGAGCAAGTTCAAGTGCCAAGTCAAATTGAAATATAGTAAGTGTCAAGCATCAGTATTATCAAGTGCCAAGTAACAAAGAATGGACCTAGTTTTTTGTGATGGCACAAACAACTATGTAAACCATTTTTATGCTAACTTATGGATAGATCTCAAATCTTAGAAGATAAGATCGAACATATTTGGTTTTTCCATGCAATCAACATGTAACCTATCAAAAAATTGGAATGGTTAAGTGGAAAAAAGGATGAATCTTAGTCATAGATTCATACCTAACCCTAAGTCACAAAAACCTTTATAAGGAAGATGAAGCCCCACAATTCAACTATGTATTGAGATTGATATGAGAAAAGTATAGAAAGAAAAAGGGGTGAATTGATTAAAAGACATTCAAGGTGACTTAGAAGAAGGAGAGAATTATAGAATCAGTTTGCAGAATAGAGGATCAACAATACAAAATTTTTCATATTAGATTAGAGAGGATCAAGATGGACTGAATCAATATCTGAAATCAACAATACAAGATTGTAAGTTGTCAGATCAAACATTCTATTGTACTTTCTAATAATTGTATCAGCAGGATGAAATCCTTTGGACTAAGGTTGACTTAACAATTATTGTTAAATCCTTTAACAGGGTGACATTCCAAGTGGATGTTCAAAATCCTTTAGATAGGTACCGTTCTAGCAGGGTGTGAAATCCTTTAACAGGGTGGGACTTAACAGTGTCTTGTAAGCCTTTAATAGGACAAACCTTTCACAGGGCAGATCGTGTTTCATGGTCAAAATTTGTAACCTTAACAAGTTACATTTATTGCTGTAGTAGTAAAAAGTTGTGGGTACCATCCCCAACCTAGTTTTACCTTCTCTTTTGGAGGGTTTCTAGGTAATCATATCTGGTGTTAAGTGTTTGTGTGAATGCATTTTCTTTACAAGTTATTTCATTATGTCAATGCATGTATTTTTTGAAGTTAAAAGTTTTATTGGTTAAAGAGTAGTACTTCTGATTCATCCCTCCTCTTAAAAGTATATGATTCACATTTGTACCAAAAATTAGTATCAGATCTAAGTTCTCATTAGGAGAAGCCCTACAACTTAGAGAAAAGATCTTGAGACGGAGGTCTACAAACTGGGAAAGATTATAAAGAACCAAGAAATTGAGATCCAACTCATTCTACATTCATTGGAAGAAGCTAGAGAGGAATTGAAGAAATCCTTAAAGAGAAAGAAGGACATTGCCATTGCAAAAAATGACACATAGTACAAAGAGATTGACACCACAAAATTCTTTGCCAATGGAGACTTGAATGAGTTTGTTGCAGCAATAGAAAATCTAATGGAGAAGAACAAAACTCAAGTAGAAGAGATTAGAAATCTCAAGATTGAGCAAGAATCACAAGCCATGATGCTATGTGAAGTGACTGAACAAAAGAAGAGAGCCATTGAAGACAAGGTCATGATAGAAGAAGACGAGAAATTTAGCCAATAGATTGGAAGAGAAGTCAACTAAGCTTGCCAAAATCTCAAACATGCAGTTGGACACCCTAAGCTAGATGTTGAATGCTCATCATGAGTTGAATGTCAAAGACATTGATATCACCACATTGAAGTTGTAGAATGAACAACTACAAAATGATATGAGAAGAGAGAGAGAGATTGCTAAGAGCTTCCACAAGCCAAATGAAGCCATCAAGTACTTTGAGAAACTATTGAAATCTCCAAGGTCTAGAAATGATACATTAGAACTAGGCTATACCAACACTGAAGAAAGGAATGAAAAATGTAAGAACTTCAAACCCACTTGTAAATTTTGTGGTAAGAAAGGATATACTACTAATGTGTGTAGGAGCAAGAATGCAAATTAGCATGACAAACCTCAAAACATGGGTCATTGTCATAAGTGCAAAAAAAAGGTCATCAGGCACATGAATGCAAGACAAGAACCATGCAAGCACCAAAATTTGAAGGTTACTACTACAACTATCAAAAGTATGGACATAGAGCCTTTGAGTGCAGATCTAAGCCCATGTGGTTACCAAAAAAACTAGCAAAGGAAAGAAGTCATGGACACTTCTATAATTGGGACTAGAATACGAGGAAAAACTATCACTATTGTCAAGAGTATGGACACATCCCTGAGAATTGCATAAGAACACATTTTAGTGGTAACTACAATAGATGGTTGAGTCAAACAACATGCTTTAGCTATTTGAAGACTGGTCATATCAGCAAGAATTGCCCAACAAGGTCAAAGGCACCCAATTATGAGTTCAACAAAGGAAAAATCAAAGTGGATGTTGAACACATCAAAGGAGAAATGAACAAAACATGGAAGAAGAGAGATGGAAGTAACACATCAAGTGGAGGGATCATTTCACCTAATAGGTCAAGTGGCCACACCTCATCAAACTAAGCAAAAAGAGGTATGTGGGGTTGATATTTAAATGCTTTATCATACATCAATTCCAAGATAAGCTAGTATTGAAAAGGATAAATTTGCAAGAAAATGAGGAAAATCCAAGGTTAAATCTTCAAGTTTTTACATTATTGTTGAGTGTGAATAGTTCTCTTTAGATGTCAAGTAAATGCTAGTAAATGCCGAGTTGTTAGCCAAAGCTAGTTGGAGCCGAGTAAGTAGTGGTTTCCGAGTAAAGGTAATGTCAATAGCTACGAAGTGAAGGGAAATTTCTATGGACGCTGAGTAAAATAGAAATTGTATAGGAGCCAAGTTTACAGTTGTATATGCACCATGCATTAAATGTGATGTTTTGAAAGGTATAAGGCCAAAATTTTCCCATTTTCATTATTACAAATCTAAAGCAAGAGCGAGAAAAGTGAACAAGTCATCCATGAACTAGTTTGAAGCATTTGCAAAGATCACAATAGAGATCAAGAGTCAGTTAATCGATATAGAGGTATTCTTCACGTGTTGAGTTACACAATTTTAAATTTTTAAAATCCTAGTTTTCATAATGGCCTCTAGTTCAAGAAATGTGAAGGAGAAAGAAAATTTTGAGGTTCAATTGGTTAGTAATGAGGTTAAACAACCCAATTTCAAAGCAATACCAAAGATTACCTACAAATAGGATCCTTCAGGTTCATTGTTAATGATTTTGCCCAAGGTTGTAATGGTACAAGACATGAGAAAATGCTATAACTGCAAGGTCAAAGAGATTGGAGACATGGAAATATGTCAGGCCTATGATAAATTGTGTGAAAATGGGGTGTTGAAGGAAGAGTTTAAAATTGTGGAAAGAAATGGATTGACTTGTGCCCTATAATTTCCCACTATTTTCAAGATAGAGTGGATTAAAATTGTCTTAAGAAGAATACATGATGGATGCCTATAGCTAGAGGGTGGACCCATCAAAATCACAAAGAAAAGTGTGCATAGGGTTACTAGTTACCCAACCCTAGATTGACCCAAGACCCTAATGAGAAACTCTAAAAAGGTGATTGATAAAAACATAGGGGCCAAATGGAACAAACATGGAATGAAAATTAACACCATCATAGACCCTCTTCTTAACTTTTCTATTTGAGTAATTCCCCATAGATTCTATTAGTCAAGAACTTCAGATGCTCCAAATAATGGAGAACCTAGGAGCAATAAGGAAGTCTAAAAGTGCTCAATGCAAATTTGGTTCAATATTGGTATGTATATTCTTCTATGTGCAAAATGAGTTCCCATCTTTTGGAAAATTAGTATGGAAGACCAATAGGTTAGTGGCTATGCAAATCAATGAATACATTGAACAAATGGGTGACAATTTGGAGTCAGTAATGACTAGTTACTTTGAGGACTTCAAGAAGTCCATGAAACAAAGGTTGAGAATTCTTGTTTCATTAGTAGAGCAATATTACAATGATATTTGTTTTTTGGTAGACATTGACTACACATACATTCAGGCTGCAGTACCTAGAGTCAGATGGCTAAGACCTTTAGGTTATGAAATCAACATTGATGAAGCCTCAGCTACTATCATTGCACTTCTTGTAGAAGAAGTTGATAAGTTAGCCAAAATTTTTGGTAACTATGATGTTGTAAAGTCTAAGGGTTAAATGGAATTGAAAATAGGCTCAACCCTAAAAATGAAAGATAAAATGGTTAGAAAGCTAAAGGCTAAATTCAGAGAAGGTGTAGGAAATGATGATGAAGATGATGAAGAAGAAGATGATGAAGAAGAAGAGATGCAAGGACAAGAGCCTCTTGCTTTAACCTAAGGCATGGGTGAAGATCAAGAAGAAGAAGGTGCTAAAGAAGGAGAAGTCAACGAAGCATTAGCCAAAATTAAACCAAAGAAGAGGACGGCTAAGATACAACCTGCAACACAACCAAAGGGAAAGAAAATAACAAAACCAAGCACAAAAAAGCCTACAACTCCAACAACAAGAGCTAGTACATGGGATACCACTCAAAAAGCCAAAGAGTAGGCCAAGGAGAAGAAAAAGGCTATTGAATAGAAAGGTCCTATATAGAAGAAACCAAGAAGAAAATATATTGCACAATTAGAGATTGATGATGAGAGGATGGAGTCAGAAGACACAAGTCAGTTCAGAGTGGTAAGTCACACTCCCAAATTTGATTTTGACAACATTTGTGATAATGTTAAAGACAATGCAGATTTTATAGGACTGAAAAATATTGAATTTAGTAAACTTGGTATAGTAGACTAGAATATGTTAGAAGAATTAGTGTATGCCATGATGACAAAATTCAAGAACACTCCTCTTTAATTGGATAACAAAATGCCTAAAGAATTGTATGCAATTATTAAGAATAAATGACATCATTGCAAAAATGTTGAAAAAAAAATAAGAGAAAAAAAATTAGCTAAAGTAATGATAGAGTTAACAAGGGGGCAAACTACTAAAGAAAATAAGAAACATGGTAGAAAATTTGCACCCAAATACAGAGCATTTAGCATTTTGTAGAACAACATTGAGGATGTTGTCAATAAGTCCACTCAAATGAGGAAATTAATATATGGATTAACAACAGTAAAAGAAGGAGAAGAGGATCCCTTTGAGGGAATGAATAATGGAGAAGAAGAGGATGATAATAAGGAAGAATAAATAGAGAAGGAAAAGGAAGGTACCACAATGGAGGAGGCACAACACAAAAAGGATGAAGTGGAAATAGTTGATGAGTAGCAAACATAAAAAGATGTGAAAGACATATAATTGCTAGCATTAAGCCCTCCACATGACACAAACACATCTACAGACACTACAATAGTGAAACATGTTCCTAATAGCTCATCTCAAAACATCAATCTATTAACTACAGAGGATCTAAATAAGATTCTTGACCAATCCACACTACAAGCTAAATTATATGATAATCTAGTATTGGTCAGTGTGGATGAACTACAAAAAGTGGTAGCTGAAATAACTAGGGATAAGGTGAATAAGAACCACCTTTTGACATCCCTCCAACTACTAGTGGTGAACCTATAGTGCAAAAACTAGATGATACATCTCCAAAGGTTGAAACCATAGTTAAAGTTGTCATGGTTGAACAACAGACTCAGACTAGTGAGGTAAGAGAGCTTACAAATGGATAAGTAGGATAGATAGAGGTATCTGTACCTGGCACACAAAATCAAGGTGCATGAGAAATAATTATTATTGACCAAGGCAGATCAGATGAAGATAAGGACATCCCAAAGGAGAAGAAGCAAGAAGCTATATAGACATTGGTAAATTTACCAACAACTGGCACTCCTACCAAAGTCCTTCAGAAGCCAAGTACTGATGCAATACCACTTTAGATTTTAGTACCAGGCTCAAGATCATCAAAGTTTGCAAAAATAATTCAATATGGTGACCCAACTTTAGATGAAGAAATAGTAATACCAAAGTATGACACTGCAACCATGATCTTAGAATAGATCAATATAATGCAAGAGACATTAGATAGAAAGAAGAGACAAGAAATACTTAGGGAAGAGTATAAACAAAGGCAAGCACTCCATGAGATCAAAGACATCTTTTTAGATGCCTTCAACTTACAAACACCTAATGAATCCAAGCCTATACTTGTGCAATTGTCAGAAATTGTGGAAACGGTGACAAATAAAGACTAGGATACAAATGAAAAACTCATAGAATGGCCTGAAAAGAAATTTCAAGGTAAAGTTAATCAGAAAATATCAAGTGAGATAACACTATCACAAGTGGAATTGGCTACCAAAATTGAAAAAGTGAAGAAGGTACTTCAGAATATATTCTCATTATACACTAAATTGTTTGATCCCACACTCTTCACACAAGAAACAAGCCAGAGGATATTGAGTCTGGAAAGAAACCTGAAGATATCAGGCATGCAATTACCACAAAACCAAGCTTTAAGTGAGAAGAATTTCCATATAGTGCTTCATACACAAAAGGAACTAGCTATGTTAATAGTAGAAGTGGCTAACAGAAGAGACAAGATGGTCCACATTCAAGCTTCCCTGACCCCTCACATGGAAATACTCCAAAAAGAACTAGCCTATACTAAAATAGTGTTAAAGAAAGATCCCAATCATTCAACTTTGGATGACATAGTTCATCTTGTAGTAGAGACAACTATCCAAATCAAATACTAAGATGTTGTAATAAACAATTGGGATGCTACTTTGAAGATTGTAATGGAAGTCAACTAGAATTTTCTAGACAAATACACAATTAGTGTATAGACCCTTTGACCTAAGTGTCAAAAAGGGGGATAAAATATGCAAGGTGGAGAAAAATATGAAAGGGGGATACGAATATGAGAGAGGGAAATAACCCAAAAAAGGGGTAGTAAACAACAAAAGAGCAAGAATAGATAATATCAAATAGATAAAGAGTATCATCATTTTTAAAGATAAAGAGTATCAAAAAAAAGGTAAATCTACTCAGAAGAGTATAGATTTTGGATAAAAAAAGGGCACATCAACTCAGGGGGAGATACAAAATGTTGAGGTATATAGTCTATTATAGAATTTTGAAGCATTTTCAAGTTTTGTATATATGCCAAACTATAAATATATTATACTTGAGAAGATTGGAATTTTTATGTATAGTTAAGTGTTTTTGACACTCATGTCAAAAGGGGAGATTGTTGATCTTAGATTGGTTTTGACAATTGAGTGTCAACACACTTAAGATATTTACTAAGTTTATGACAAGTTAGTAATATATGTTTAGTATAATATGTATAGATGCTAAGTTGAAATGAGTGCTGAGTCACTCATGTGCCAAGTCAATCAAGTGCTAAGAAAATAGATAGTGCCAAGCAAGTTCAAGTGCTGAGTAAATAGTAGATGCCAAGAAAGTTCAAGTGCCAAGTTAGACTGAAATATAGTAAGTACTGAGCATCAGTATTATTAAGTGCTGAGTAACACAGAAGTGACCTAGTTATTTGTGATGGCACAAACAACTACGTAAACCATTTTTATGCTAACTTATGGATAGATCTTGAAGCTTAGAAGATAAGATTGAATCTATTTGGTTTTCCCATGAAATCAACATGCAACCAATCAAAAAATTGGAATGGTTAAGCAACAAAAAGGATGAATCTCAACCATAGATTCATACCCAACCCTAAGTCACAAAAATATTTATAAGGAAGATGAAGCCCCACAATTCAACTATGTATTGAGATTGATATGAGTGAAGTATAGAAAGAAAAAGGGGTGAATTGATTAAAAGAAATTCAAGGTGACTTAGAATAAGGAAATAATTATAGAATTAGTTTGTAGAATAGAGGATCAATGATACAACATTTTTCATATCAGATCAGAGAGGATTAAGATGGACTAAATAGAGATTTAAAACCATCAAACATTCTACTATACTTTCTAACAACTGTATTAGCAAGATGAAATCCTTTGGACTAAGGTTGATTTAACAGTCATTGTGAAATCCTCTAATAGGGTGACATTCCAAGTGGATGCTCAAAATTCTTTAGATAGGTACACTTCTAGTAGGGTGTGAAATCCTTTAATAGGGTGGGACTTAATAGTCTCTTGTAAGCCTTTAACAAGGTAGGCCTTTCATAGGGTAGATCATGTTTCATGGTCAAACTTTGTAACCTTAACAAGTTACATTTATTGATTTAGTAGTAAAAAGTTGTGGGTGTCATTCCCACACCATTTTTACCTTCTCATTTGGAGGGTTTTTGGGTAATCATATTTGGTGTTAAGTTTTTGTGTGAATGCATTTACTTTACAAGTTATTTCATTATGCCAATGCATGTATTGTTTGAAATTAAAAGTTTTATTGGTTAAAGAGTACTACTTCTGATTCACCCCCCATCTCAAAAATATATGATTCCCATTTGTAATTCCAACATATCCTTGGAGTTAGGATGATTTCATTTTTGTGTCATGGTATACTCTTAATACACGTGTAGAGTTTTAACATGTTATAGTATATTCATATGGAGCATGCTATCTCTTTCGCTGAGATGTTTTAGATCATGTTGTCATGTTTATGTTCCTGAGGCCATGGTTGGGACTTTGGCATTGATTTTGGTTTAGTTTCTTGGTGTTGAGTACACTAATGATAAGCTAGATACTTCATGATATTGCTATGTTACATTTGGAGTTGGCATGGATTGATTGGTTACAGGTGCTCATGGATACTTAGAGATAGTGGTGATGTTGATTTCCCTTGGGTTAGAGAAGTAATTGTTGGGATGATTGATAGTTTTAGCAATTATTTTTAGGGGAATTCACCTAATATGGACTTAAAAGAAGATTTTTCTTATATTAATTTTGGATGGAGACTTGATATCTTGATGAGAACTCTCATTCCCCACTCTTGGTCTACTCAGTAGTTCACTATTTGAGAGGTATAGCCCATTATTTTTCTTAGGTGCATTATTCTTATGCTTATCTTTCATGAATATGGATCTTGAGCTATGTTACATGAGTTTGTTATGGATGATTCATTTGAGAGATGGTTTAGCATTGGTTGTCTCCATGTCCATTATTGTTACTATTGTTGGAATTAACAAGTGGGAAGATTTACTTCTGAGAGGGGGGGGAGGGTGAATCAGAAGTAACTAACTTTAACCTTTTCAAATGCTTTAATCTAAAACCATTTACATGCATCTAATTCATCTAATAAGCATGAAAATAAAGAAATTCATGAAAATAGATAACACACAAATTTGCTAACCCAGAACCCCTCCAAAATGAGAAGGTAAAACTAGGGTGGGGATGACACCCACAAAATATCACTACAACAATATGTAACTATTCAAGGTTATAATATTTGACCACTTCCAATGGTCTGCCCTGTGAAAGGCTTGTCCTATTAAAGACTTTACACTTTGTTAAAAGTAACATGGTTAAAGGATTTCACTACCCTACTAAAAGTAGGCCTGGTTAAAGGACTTTAGTACATTCACTTGGAATGCCACCCTATTAAAGGATTTACAAATTGCTGCTAGGCCAACCTAAGTCCATAGGATTTCCATATCTAATACAATTTCTAGAGAGTATTAGAAAGTCTTTGACCTGATAACTTTACAATCTTCAATTGCTAGTTCTAGATCCTTGTTCTGCTCTTACTGATCTGATCCTTGCTTGATCTGATGTGTCACTTTACAATATTCTAATACTCTATTCTTCAATAATTAGATTCTATAATGCTACTTTGTTCTTCACTAATTCTTTTAAACTCCCCCATGAATTTTTTTATAGTCCACCCATATACTTCTCTCATTCATCCATACAATGGGGTTTCATCCTCCTTTTTAAAGATTTCAATGACTTAGGGTTAGGTATGAATCTACAATCAATATTAAATCTTCATTTCCAACTCATTTCTTGCACTTTTCCTATTAGTTGCATGCCTTCTCCATTTTTCTTATTGGTTGCATGCTAATTGCATAGGTAATGCAAAAGATTCAATCTTATCTTCAAGATCCTTTGAGATTCATCCCATGTTGGATCCAAAAATAATTTACATATGAGTTTGTGAAGGCAAAAACTCATATGCTAATTCTGTGTTACTCAGCACATACTAGTTGTTGATGCTTGACACATATAGGAAAACTGGCTCACTCAGCTCCTATAGCAATTCTATTCCATTTGACATCTATAGTGACTTGACATCTATACTTTTCTCGGGACTTGAACTTTTCTTAGCACCTAAATATTACTCGGCACCTAAAGATTGCTCAACACCTATTAAATTTTTTGGCTTGGCATATGTTGTAACTCAATTTTTGTATTACACTTGGCATCAACTAAAGATTTGGTTAAGTGTGTTGACACTCAAATGTCAAAACTAATTTGAGACTAATGACTATGCTGGTTGAGTTTGGGAGATGGTTTTATATTGAACATATTTCTTGGTTTAGGAATGGTTTATGAGTTTGATCTTCTTGTGAGAGGCTTACATCCATGATTAGTTATATGGTATGGTTTGGGTGTTATTGAGGCTTTTTGTTGGGGTTTTATGGAGGATATCATACTCGCATAGTTTACATCTAGAGGTGTGTGTAGAAGGACATGATACAGGTTATGATTTGCATGGTTTCTCTTTGGTCTTAGTTATCTTCTTGTATATTCAATTTTAATTACATTGGATTTAAGATTGGTTAGAGATTGTGATCACTAGTTTGTGTTCATGTATGTCATGTGAGAGATAACATGGTTATTTCATTATCTCTTTCCTTTGTTGGTTGTGGAGTGCTTGGGAGACTGTTGGAGATTTTTTATGACTTGTTGTTGTAGGTTATTGGTTTATGTGTTGTGGATGTCCTAGAGACTACATGGATTCACTTCTTTGAGATGTTGAGTGGTTTGGTTATAGATTTGACATTATCTTTTGTAGTGGGAGCTTCTTTATATATATGTGGTAGGTATTAATCTTGAGGCTTGTTATTGTGGGTTACAGATTGGATATGTTGATGATGTGAGATTCACTTGGTATCCCTTTGGAGGTATGGATAGTTGGATGGGTTTGGCACTTGTTGTGGGTGCTATTTTAGCTATGAATATTTTGACAACTAGGAATACATGTGATTACCTTTGGATTAGGTTTTTTGTGCTTGGAATTTTAATTGGTATAGAATTTTATGATCTCCTAATGTGACAGGTTGGGTGGATTTCTCTTTGGATGGTTTCTATGTATGTCCAGTGGCAATGCAATAATATGAGGTGGCATCATTCATGTTTAAGATGCTATATACTTTGATTTTTTTGTAGTTAACAGGATGCAACACTTTTTGTCTTTGATCCATGATGGTGGATGTGCTAGGAGGGATTTTTTCCTTGTTCATTTATGTGGGCATAATATTGTTATATTATATTATTTTATTTTATTATGTAATGTTGCATCTATTGGAAATATTCAATATATTATTATTGGAAATAATTAGGACTAACAAGGTTACTGAGAGGGGAGGGGTGAATTAGTAACTCTAAAACTTTAAATCAATTCAGCATAATAACATATTCACCATTCATCCATCTAATCTACTAAATGCATGAAAAGATAAACATTCATAACACATGAACACACTGATTTTGTGAAAACTGGGGTGGGGATGATGCCCACAAAACTTCAATACTGCAGTATAAAGTTGGCCTGTTAAGGCTTACAATGATCACTTCTGATGATCTACCATGTTAGGAGCAAGTAGGATTGCTAGATCCACCTTGTTAGAGGATTTACAAACATACAATGAAGTATGCACTCTGTTAGGAGATTTACAAAAGACTGTTAAGTCTACCCTGTTAAAGGATTTACAAACTGATTCACCTATTAGGATGAAGCAGTGGATCTAGTGACAACTGATTGCTGATAAGATCCTTTATGCTCTAATCACCTGATGTGATAGATATAACTTTTTTGAATCTATGTTGACCTTGCTGTATTCCTCTGTTCTACTATTGATTCGCTTTCACTCTTCTCAAAATATTGCAATACAACACCATACAATGATATACAACATTTCATCATATTTTACAAATGATATAATACATTACATATATACCATTCTAATATTTACACTGGCAAGGTCAGCCAAACACAAGTGAACAAAACATTACTGAGTCGACTAGATAGTAGAAAACTCCAGTTCTTCAAACTGACTCGGTGACCTTCTGATACTTGGCATCCACTACAATACACTGCATCATCATGCACTTGGTAAGAGTAGAGGCATGGTACATACTAATCACTCTAAGTAGCTTGGAACTCAGTAACCATTAGTGACTCAGTGAATATTGTGTCACTAATAAAAATTGAATCTATTGATAACCTTCTTCACTTGGTAAACACTAATTCCTTCGTTTACCTTGATCACTCGATAAACACTAAGTCCTTTGTTTACCTTGATCACTTGGTAAACACTAAGTCCTTCATTTACCTTGATCACTTAGTAAACATTAAGTCCTTCGTTTACCTTGATAACTTAGTAAACACTAATTTTAAGTGATGACTCGATGAAAACTGAGAACTTGGTAAACATTGCTAAACTTCCCATTTGCTTGGTGACCACTGTTCAACATGGTATGAACTATTATGCTTGGTAACCACTACTGAACACTCGGTATGAATTGTAGATTGAGTGATGAGCTCGGTAAGCATTTAGAATCAAATAAGTGTTGTAACTAATGACAAATATATTGTAACTCCAACAATCTCCCCCTTTGGCATTAGTGACAAAAACACTTATGAGCCAAAACTTATATACAACATCTGACATACTGACGTCTGATTTTGCTAAACATACATGGCTTCCTTACATATAACTCCCCCATACAATATACACAAGGTATTTACATGAGTTATATGACTTTTATTCATAGTATCTCTTTGTCCCTTTTATACATTTATCTCACCAATATCTCTTTTTGAGTATCTCTTTCTCCCCCTTTTTGACAATAATGTCAAAGAATAAAATAATGTGTTTACATAGAGACACCAAAATGTGAGATAAACTCAAAATGTACCTTAAGAATGAGTTGCAGAGTCTTATCCCAATTCTCTTGCAAGATTTTGCATGTGGACAGAGCTACTTGAACTTCTGCAAAAAGTCCAATCACATGGTCTGCAACAAAGAAATTGTTGTCATGGATCAATGTCTTGGAGTATGCAATATGTTTCTGCATGTTTCCATGATAGGAAGAATCATGTTTTAGATATCTAGCCGTGTAGACCAAATCCTTCCTTCTTCTCTAAGAAACTCTGCCTACTTCTCTGATAAAAATTTGATCATGAGGTGATGAGATGAGCTTAAACTGGGGTCAAGCTTTAGCTTTTGAGAACTAACCTTCAGATCCTTATCTATCTTATTCAGTTTCTCTCTTATCTCCTTAGTATACTCGGTAACATCACAAAGCTTAGCAAAAAGTGAAGTTACATTAGTAAAAGAATTTTCAATGTTAGCCAAAACTATGGTTAATTCAACTTGTTTTATTGCTAAGTGCTGAGCAATGTGCTCAAGCACCTTATTATCAAACTTCTTTTCTGCCTTCTCCATCAACTTTTCTTGACTAAAGATATCCTCATTGAATTTATTAACTGTCTCTTCTAATTGTAACAAAATGTGTTGAGAAGTATCAACATCAACACCTATAGCCTCAGTAAGAATATTCTTTGTTCCTTCAATAATATTAAACTCTCTATCTCTCTCATTCCTTAGTTGTTTTTGCTTTGCCTTTAGTTCTATACGCTGACTAAGTAGTCTTAGTTCATCAACTGAAACAGTATCTGTATCTATCTTGGGAATGACAATTTCGTTATCCAAGTCTACATCCTCATCCACTATCTTTCTTGTAAGCAGAAATTTTAATGGAGTCTTTGGTTTTTCTATTGTGCTAACATCTTTGCCTTTGAAAACAGAGACAATGGTTGATGAGGCTAGATTGGCTGTCAAAATTGGAATAGGACCAACTAAAGGAAGATTGAGAGAAGTGCTTACTGTGGGAAAAATTGATGTTCCCATATCTAAAATTGATGTACAAATTGGAATATTTGCAGTAGAAGTTCTTTTTGGAGAAAAAATTGGACCCAATGTGGCCGAGGATGACAAAATTGAAGTGAAAACTAGAAAACTTACTGTACATACTGCAAGAGGAATTGATACACTTGATGTAATGACTGCTACAGTGGATGACTCAGTGACTGAAGATATTGCCTAATGCTGGATAGATGAAGAAGTGATCTTTAGCTCGGTAAATGAAGTACTTGATACTTCCATTATAGATACATGGAGTTGAGAGGTGACTGAAGGTGTTTGAGCTATTGATGTCTCTATGGTGCTCAAAATCTTGCTCGAAGAACCTATCTCCATAGATTTAACAATTTTAGGTGGAGAGTGAGGAAGGGAGGCAATGACAGCTACTACAATTCTAATTGGATCATCCTTCTCCTCAACTACTTCTTCCTCCTTTTCTTCTTCTTCCTTCTCCTTCATTAATTACTGGAGATCTTCATCAGTTACATCCATGGTAATAGAGTTATCACCATCCACATCCTCTTCATCATTACTGTCATCATCCTTGATTTCTATAGGTTCATCACTTGGCTTATGTAGTTTATAAGTATCATTCCAAACATCAGTTGCATTTTTAACAACTAGTTCAATATTCTTTAACAATATGAGACATGTATTGAATCTCATATTCATTCTTCCTTCCTAATCCTTCATTGCCTTTTTTATTTTTGCATCTATCAGGCTAGGTACCAGTTCTCTCAATTTTTGTTCAAAAATGTCTCTAACAGTTTGCTCGATGTTCTCCCATCTTATCTTTATTTTATCAAACAATATTGTAGGAATTTGGGAGACATTGGTCTGGGGAGAATTTCCAAGTTCCCAACTTCTCCATTACTAGATCTGCAATTTCCTTTTACTCAGCAGGAGTCCTGGATTCATACTTTAAGGCTTTAAAGTTGCTGATTCTTGGATCAATCCTGAGTTGTTTTAGCCTATCTACAAATGTGAGAGGAGGCTTGCTAAACACAACTTCACTTTCCTTTTTTCCTTTCATTGTTCTCCTTGTGAATACTACCTGAGGTTTGGTGATAATCACCTTACCTTTCTTCTTCACAGGCTCCTCTTCCTTTTCAGATTCCTCTCTTTCAGATTCTCCTTTTTCTACATCTTCATCTTTTCCCTCGGTAAGCATAAGAGGGCTAGTATCAGTTTTTAACTTAGCAATTTTCCTCTTTCCTTTGTTAATTGCTTGAGGCAACTTGATTTCAAGTTCAATTCTTGCTTTTGCCTCTTCATAGGTACCGAATGCTGGAATATTGGGAACAGCTGGCTCATTCATCAGTACCTCAATAATATCTCTTGCTTCATCAATATTCAGCTCATAAGGCAATGGTTTTACCCATGCCACTCGGGGTATAACTGCCTGTATATACACTTTGTCACAGTCAACCATGAAGCATACATCATCTTTATAGTTCTCAACAAGCTTAGCGAGAATTCTAAACTTGTTGTTCATCCTCTCTTTGAAATCTTCAAAATAGTTATCCATTACTTTATCAAAATTTACATCCATTTCTACAATAAACTCATTTATCTGATATAAAACTAGAATATCTTTTCTCCATACAACTGTACCTTTAGAAGGGAAAAAATTTTGTACATAGAAAAATAAACAAACTAACAAAGAACTAAATTTATAGGGGTTGGTCTTTGAGGTCCTTATACTGTCCATGTTCTTATTTAGTTGTTTCAATAGTACATCTACTAGGTCAAACTCCATGTTCTTCTTCACAACCTTATATGCTAAGTCCATAGCCTCACAGGGCACACTATTCAATTTGCTGGAACTATACAGCGTATATGCAATTACACTAATTCCAAATCTTAGCTCTATATCTCATACATTGTTAAGTTTCAGTCCTCTGCCATCCCATTTAGCTAGGGTTAACTTCTAAAGTTCATCCCGACTTAGGGTTTTAGTGGTTTTGGATTTTCTCATCATAGGTAAACCCGTGATCTTATGAATCATCTTTCTCATTATTAGGATGAGCTTCTCTAACCACAATTGACCATTATGAACATGACTTAAAATGTATCTTATCCATTTCATTTGAAAGTTCCTTGGCAAGTGCGAGATATGGGTCAAACCTTTGGTTTCTAGATGCTTGTGCTCGGGTTTGAGGGTTCCATCCACACATAACTCAGCTAGGGCACTATCAATTTCAAATGTACCAATTTCCTAAATATTGCACTTAAAATAAGTATGAATATCATTAACAAGGAGTACCTTTGGTGGAATTTGTGATTGAGCTCCATATGGGTCGAGCAATTTAGCTATGGTGGGAACGAGCTTGAAGCTAGGTGCTTTCCATTCAACTCCCTTCACAAGCATTTTAGAGCCTCTCTTTGCCTTGCTGCTACTGGTGCTTGTGGAAGCCATTGCTGCTAGGTGAGTGAACGATTTCATCAAACAAATTGTTTGCTGGAAAATTGCTTCAAATCACTTGAACTCACTTGCATGCACTTGAAAATCTCTTCGCTCTACGTTTACTAAATTCGTGGTGAAAAATGTGATCAAATTCTGCCTTTTTGATAAAAAATCTGTCATTAATGCTCAGGTATGAAGGTAGATGAGATGACCTAGGGTTTCTCAGATAGTCACTAACTTACTCAGTAAATCTTGCAACTCGATGAACAAACAAAACCTTTCATATTCTTGACCTAGCTCGGTTAAGTCTGAAACCAACCTTTCTTGGTAGATGCATCACAGTGAACTATGTCTTGTATCTGAAATACTAATTTTTCATATATACTCCTTCATTCTAGAACTACTTAGGATATGGCTTGAAGATGCAGTCCCTGATCCTTCTTGATGAGTCTAATTAGAAATGGTGGAGTCACCCACTTCTCGAGTGACATTGCCATCATTTGAACTTTTTGGTTCGGTAGATTTAGGAATCCACTATTGTCTCATCTATTTTTGAATTTTTTCAGCTCTAGCTTTCTTTTCATCTTCAAATCTTCCTATGCTCATGCAATTCTTGGATATATGACCAAGTTCGATACATGTATAACATCTTATGGTAGTATCTTTCTTCCTTAGGTGATGCCTTGTACAGTTTAATCCAATGTGTCCATATTCTCCACAATAGTGACATCTGCACCAAGTATTGTAGTCCCAACCAAATAATGCTTTGAAAATTTGTTCTACTAGATTGAATGATTTAGATTTGCACTCAGATGCCTTGCGACCTTGTTTCTTGCATTTGTGACATTTTCCTTCAAATTTTGGTTTTTCTTTGCATTCATTAGCTTTGTGACCATGTTGATTGCAATTGTAGCATTTACCATTGAATTTTCCTTTACCATTGATCCAACATCTATTAGATGTATGACCTATCTTGCCACAGTGATTGCAAGTAGGTCTTTGATTCTTTTGGGCACCTTGTTTGGAAGATTCACCTTCTTCATTGTATCCAAGGCCTGCTTTACCTTTTTGTCTATGAAGATTCTACTCATTTTGCTGATTCAATTGATCCACATCTATTTGAGATTTTATCATCCTTTCATTGACTTTCTTTTCAACATTTAAGTCATTTTCCAAACTTTCATTGATTTGTCTTTCAGATCTTAGGTCACTTTGTAAGCTTTCAATGATTTGTCTTTCAACATTCAAATCATTCCTTATTCTTTCATTTTGTGCTTTGAGAATTCTGATTTCTTCATTTGCATTGGAAAGTTGATCTATAAGTACTGAAGGGATTGATTTTGAATTTCATTGTTCCTTCCTTCTATCTCATCTTGCATCATGTTCCTTCATTCCAAAATTTCACATAACCTTGTTGACTGAATCTCTTGTTCTCTTCTTAGCATTCTTACTTCTTCTTGCAGAGATCCATTCTTTTCTAAGAGTTCTTTGATTGCATTGTTTGCCTCATTAGCTTCATTTGAACTACTTGATGGTAAAAGGTCTTCAATCTTTTCTTCAACATACCGATGATCATTCATTTGTCTTGCAAGTTCCTTTCTTCTTTTTAGAGGTTGAGACAAATTCTCCTTTGCTTCTTTGAGTTGAGCCATGGCCATTTCCAGATCTAGCTTTTCATTCTCAATAAATTTGTCAAGTCTGAATATCTCCATTGTCCTTGATCTTTGCTCAAGCTGTCAAACTTTATCCTAAGAACCATAATGCTCTAATACCATTTGTTGAAAATAATCAGGACTAACAAGGTTACTGAAAGGGGAGGGGTGAATCAATAACTCTAAAACTTTAAATCAATTCAGCATAATAACATATTCACCATTCATCCATCTAATCTACTGAATGCATGAAAAGATAAACATTCATAACACATGAACACATTGATTTGGTGACCCAGAAACCTTCCAATTAGAAAGTAAAATTTGGGTGGGGATGATGCCCACAAAAATTCAATACTGCAATATAAAGTTGGCTTGTTAAGGCTTAAAATGATCACTTCTAATGATCTACCCTATTAGGAGTAAGTAGGATTGCTAGATCCACCTTGTTAGAGGATTTACAAACATACAATGAAGTATGCACTCTGTTAGGAGATTTACAAAAGACTATTAAGTCTACCCTATTAAAGGATTTACAAACTAATTCACCTATTAGGATGAAGCAGTGGATCTAGTTACAATTGATTGCTAATAAGATCCTTTATGCTCTAATCACCTGATGTGATAGATATAACTTTTCTGCATCTATGTTGACCTTGCTGTATTCCTCTATTTTGCTGCTGATTCGCTTTCACTCTTCTCAAAATATTGCAATACAACACCATACAATGATATACAACATTTCATCATATTTTACAAATGATAAAATACATTACATATATACCATTCTAATATTTACACTGGCAAGGTCGGCAAAACACAAGTGACAAAACATTACTAAGTCGACCAGATAGTAGAAAACTCAGGTTCCTCAAACTGACTTGGTGACCTTCTAATACTCAGCATCCACTACAATACACTGCATCATCATGCACTTGGTAAGAGTAGAGGCACGATCCATACTAATCACTCTAAGTAGCTTGGAACTTGGTAACCATTGGTGACTCGATGAATATTATGTCACTCGATAAAAATTGAATCCATTGATAACCTTCTTCACTTGGTAAACATTGATCCCTTCATTTACCTTGATCACTTGCTAAACACTAAGTTCTTCATTTACCTTGATCACTCAGTAAAAACTAAGTCCTTCATTTACCTTGATCACTCGGTAAACATTAAGTCCTTCATTTACCTTGATCACTCGGTAAACACTGATTTCAACTGATGACTCGGTGAACACTGAGAACTTGGTAAACATGCTGAACTTCCCATTTGTTCGGTGACCACTGTTCAACATGGTATGAACTGTTCTGCTCGGTAACCACTACTGAATGCTCGGTATGAACTGTAGATTGATTGATGAGCTCAGTAAGCATTCAGAATTGAATAAGTGTTGTAACTAATGACAAATATATCATAATTCCAAGAATGATAGGTTACTGAGAGGGGAGGGGTGAATCAGTAACCTTAAATTCTTCTTTGAGTTAGTCAAAAACCAATCTATGCTATTGTATGCATTAATAGTGAAAGTTAAAATATTCATCACACAAAAGAACACAATATTTTGGTGACCCAGAAACCTTCCAAATAGAAAGTAAAACTAGGGTGGGGATGATACCCACAAAACTTCAATATTGAAACATAAAGTTGACCTATTAAGGCTTACATTAACCACTTTTGGTGATCTACCCTGTTAGGAGCACAAATGACTGCTAGGTCCACCTTGTTAAAGGATTTACAAATATACAATGAAGAATGCACTTGGTTAAGAGATTTGTACAAAGACTGTCAAGTCTACCTTGTTAGAGGATTTCAGAAAACTGATTCACCTATTAAGATGAAGTAGTGGATCTTCTTACAACTGATTGCTGATAAGATCCTTTATGCACTGATCACCTTATGTGATAGATATAACTGTTTTGCCTTTGTATTGACCTTGCTATATTCTTTAAACTATTACTGATAATCTTTCGCATATACTTCACATTACTTCACTATTGCTTCCATGCATGTGATATCTTACAATACCCCTTACATATATAAATTTCAAATTAAAAAAATTTCAAGGTTGGTCAAAACATAAGTGAACAAATACTTTACAAAGTTGGCCCAATAGTAAATAACTTGGGTTCACTGAACTGACTCACTATCCTTTTGATACACGACATTCAATACATTACTTGGCATTGTCATGCACTTGGTAGAAGTGAAGACTCGATCCATACTAATCACTCGATGTAGTTTTGAACTCAGTGACCACTGGTGACTTAGTAGATGTAGTGTTACTTGGTAGATACTGAGTTTACCTTGCTTCACTCGATAAACACTAATTCTTCCAATGCTCGATTTACATAGAATCTGCATGAAACAAGCTTACTACTCAATAGACATTGTGAAGCTCAATAGACACTACTGATCTTATATTTTATCTATAGCCATTGTCTACTTAGTGTAAACTACTGAACTCTTTCAAAGCTTGGTTAACACTAGAATTCTTGATGAGATTAGAGAATTAAGTGTTGAGCTTGGTAGCTATACTGATATGGATAAGTGTTGTCACTAATGGCAATACTAATTTAATGCCAACAATCTCCCCCTTTGGCATTCATGACAAAACACTTATAAGCCAAAACATATGTACATAAACTGACTCACTAAATTTTGGTTTTTCAAAATTGATCTTTGTAAAGCTGCTGCATATACATTTCTACATATATCTCATTGGTGACATATAATGTATATTCAAAGATGCTTATGTACATAGCTATACACATATATATGCTGACTTTATTGAGTGCTATCTCTCCTTTTCACTCATATTGATATCTTTTCTTATATACAAAATTTCCCTTTTGTTTATACTGATATCTCTCCCCCTTTTTGACAGTAATGCCAAAGGGCTACATGTACTATCTATATAGTTACACCAAATTGAGAGAGAAATTCTCGATGTACCTTAAGAATGAGGGAAAATGAGGTATCCCAATTCTTTTGCAAAATTTTGCAGGTGGAGAGAGCAATCTAAACTTCTACTGATAATTTGATCATGTGATCAACCATTGAGAATTTCTAATCCTGAACTAATGTCTTTTAATGAGAAATATTGTTTTTGCATTGTATCCATTATTGGCAAGATCATGTTCTGAATATCAATTAAGGTTGCTCTTATTCTTTCTTTGTCTCTTAGAAGTTCTGCCTGCACTTCTGCTAGATATTTCACCTTGGTGTGATGAGAGGAGCTAGAAGAGGGGTCAGCCTACAACTTTGATGCACTAGATTTCATGTTAGCATCAATCTTATTTAGCTTCTCCTTTATTTCATTGGTAAAACTAGACATATCACAAAGTTTTGCAAAAACTGATGCTACATTATTAAAGGAATTTTCAAAATTTCCCAAAAATGTGGACAACTCCACTTGTTTGATTGCAATCTACTAAGAAATATGCTCTAGCACCTTGGTATCAAACTTCCTTTTAGCCTTTTCAATTAGCTTCTCTTATCCAGAGGAGTCTCATTATATTTCTATACAACCTCCTCTAACTAAATCAAAATATGTTGAGTGGAATCCACTTCAATACCGATAGCATCTGTAATTATATTATTGGCATTTTCAATTATTCTGTACTCCTTATGCCTTTTAGACCTTAGCTACTTCTACGTAGCTTTCTTCTCTATGAGTTGATTGGATAACCTCATTTCTTCAATAGTAGCAGTCTCATAGTCAATCTTAGGTATTATTATCTTTGTGTCTAAGTCAATATCTTCTTCAATTTCCTTTCCAGTGATCAAAAGTTTCAATGGTTGCCTTGGTTTTACTTTAGTGATGACTGGTTTGACCTTTGGAATAGACACAATAGTAGAGATAGAAGTGCTAGAAGTGGAAAATGGAGTAGGGATTAAGGATTGAATGCCAATAGAAGTATTAGCTAAACCAAAAATTGAAACACTTCCAAAAAATGGTGCCACACTTGGTAGAATACTCATAGAAGTGTTTGAACTAACTAGAATCAAAGTAGATGCAGAAAATGTATATGAAAAAAAAACTATAGAGCTTACTGGAATGGATGAAGACAAAATTGTAGAACTTACTGATGCACAAACTAAAGATGCAGATATAGAGGGAGCTAACTCGATAGCTGAAGAGGTAATAGTCAGCTTTGTAGATGAAGTGCTTGATACTTGGAGTTGGGAGGTGACTGGTGAAGGTTGAGCAATTGATGCTATTGTGCTCACAATTTCACTAATAGAAGCTATCTCCATAGATGTGACAATATGTGGTGGAGTGTGAGGAAGAGATGCAATAGCTTCTGCTACAATTTTGACTAGATCATATTCATCCTTTTCTTCCTCTTTTTCTTCTTCCTCCTCTCCTTCTTCATCCATTTATTCTACTTCCTCCTCCTCTTCTTCCTTCTCTTCTTCTTCCTTCTACTCCATTAGAGCATGCAATTCACCTTCAGTAACTATGATGGAATGAGTGTTGTCATCATCATCATTCTCATCATCATCACTATCATCATCTTTAATTATAATGGTTTCTTCTAATGGCTTGTTGAGATGATATACATCTCTCCAAACATCTAAGGCATGCTTAACTACTAATTCTATGTTATTCATTAATATAAAGCATGAGTTAAGCTTTAGAATCATTCTATCTTCATGTTGTTTCATTTCCTTCTTTACTTTAGCATTAGTCAAATTAGGTACTAACTATTTTAGTTGTTGTTGAAAGATGTCTTTAACAATTTGCACCATGTTCTCCCATCTGACTTGAATTTTTGCAAAGAAATCTACATGGATTTGAGGTTGCATCTAAGTAGGGGACTATTTCAAAATACTCATCTTCTCATTGACTAAGTCCTTAATCTCTTTTTGCTCAGCTAGAGTTCGAGTCTCATATTTGAGGACTTTGAAGTTACATATTCCTACTCCAACTCTTAGTTGTTTCATCCTTTCCTCAAATGTATGTGGAGAGCGAATGAGTACTGGTTCACTTTTTCCTTTCCTACCTCCTCTGGAGAATATTGTAGTAGGTTTCTTCTAAGGTTTAGTGATAATCACTCTACCTTTCTTTCTTGCTGGTTCCTCTTTCTTTGATTCTTCTTCTTTACCTTCATCATATTCCTCTTCTTCATCCTCACCCTTGCCCTTGGTAAGCATTAGAGGACCTTCAAATTTCTTCAATTTTGCAATCCTCTTCTTGCCTCTATTGATAGCCTTCAAATTTTGGTTTCTCCTTTCATTTATTGGCTTTGTGACCATGCTAATTGCAGTTTTAGCACTTTCCATTGAATTTTCCTTTTCCATTGCTCCAACATTTGTTTGATGTATGACCAATTTTCCCTCCCATTCCTTATTTAAGGTAGACATAGATCCATCTATTTCTCTGTAGTAGCCCCATCCTTTTTTGCTATAACTTTTGTAGAGAATGCATTAGTGGGTTTACCATCAAGCATCATAGTCATAGATTTTTTAATTTCTTCTAAATACATTTTAGTTTCGTGTCATGGTTTGACTTTGTACATACTCCAAGATGGGATGATGACTCTAATGTAGTTGACAAGCTTGTTAATTATAATCCCTCTTTACAAAGAAATTCCATACAAGAACTTTATGGATGTTCTATTATTTTATTAGCTAATTGGTTAGTGTTGGGACTATGTTGATTAGTCATCAAACTAAGATGAATTCATGATGGGACTATTGGTGGTACAGAGAAATATATAGTTTATTTGTCACTTTGTCCATGTTCACTAGTTACAAACTGATATAGTAAGTGTGAACATGTTTGATTTGTGTTGCTCTTAGGAGGCATATCAAGAGTAGATTTAAACTTTTATGATAAGAAATCATAATAAAATGACCCAAATTGACCATCATCACCAATGTGATTATATGTTATAATTTTGTAATATTCAACATAGACAAGGAAAAAATCTTTCCCAATGCCACCTGCAGTTGTGTTTTACCTACCTAGGCTAAAGTGTTTGAGTGTCTGCATCTATATGACCTAGAGAAAGTTCATCTACTTTATCAAGAAGAATACTTCTAGTACAAGCTTGGTCAGGTGAACTCTCTTCCAAGACACATACTACATCCCTCTTCACAAGTTTGATTATTTACCCCATAGCCTAGTCTAGAGCCAATGCCAAAGGAGTCTTTTGATAGTTGCTGAATGAGATTTCTTATATGAAAATGATTTAACAAAGAAGACTTGGCTGGAAAAAACTAATCCCTACAAAGAAATTTAGAAACTTTTCTCTTCAATTTCATAAATTTGAACTTTGTTGGTGCATCTCTAAGTAACATCTACAAACACTAATTAGCTGAAATGTTATTTTTAGTTCACTTCTTTATTAGGTGAAGCTCTTTTAAAAAGGATTTATATTAAATCATCCCATCCTTTTCTCATATAATGTCAAAAAAATTTATAAAAAGAAATGTACTTTAAAAAAAATTTCAAAAGTATTTCAATATAGTAGAGATAGATAAGTGGGATATATTCTCCAGTAGGAGTTCCTATGTATAGTATCGTGGCCTCATTCTCAACCATTATAGAAATATTCATTCTTCTTTCAACAACATTCAACAAAATTATGTATTTCAAGATAAAAATCTCTTTCACACAATCAACTCACTATCTATGATCACCTTCATATCATCACACTTTTCCCAATGCCTCCATAATAGGATCAAATCCACTAATCACACAAATAGTTTACAATCTCTATCACAAATTCTCTTACCACTATAGATGCATAAACATTATAACTCTATCATCTTACACTCCCCAAATTCTCTCAAGTAGCCTCCATGCACTAACTTGACTCAATAAATAAATTCTGATAGACTCTTATCGAAGTATGATCCATTGCAACAATTGATTGCATTCTCCTCTTGACTTATCACATTCTTCTTCATAACTAATCAACTGTTTGCTATGGAAATTCTTTTCATCTCTATTCCTTAAAAATTCAAACATTATTTTTATTCCTTTGATCATACTCATGACTCTAATGGTATTCACATATTTCTCAACATTACTAGTAACTTAAAACCCCTACAACCATTGAGTTATAAATGGACTATAACTATCCCCTTGTACACCATTCAACAAACACTTGGCTTAGATTTTTTTTACACAATAAAACCCAATTTCTATCACATAAGCAAAACTATTATGACATAGTGCAAGGCAAGAGTATCCCCAAAGGAGATGTCCTAGCCCCCAACTATACAACCTTACAGTGGAAACACAACCACAAGAATTAACAATGCAAGATTTGATACCAAATTACAATAATATATTCATCAGTATAACTGATTACATGCAATGTGCTAGGCTATAAGGCCTTCCCAGTTATGGCCAAATATAAAGTAATTAATAGTTCTACAAGATCCCTCAAGATGCAATCCCAAATCCTAGCTAGTCTAGATCTACACTCTAGTAGAAACCTCCAAGGAATATCTCCACTTGTACTTGCAAGCCCACCAAGCAATCTCCTTGTTCTCTAAGCCATAGCTACTAGCTCTTCTCCAAATTTGCTCTTCCCATCTCCTCCACTTCTCCACCATGGATAAATAATTGACTAAAGACTTCCCCACGACCCCTAATTATACCAATCTAAGACAAAAGTTTTCCTAGAACACAAATTAAATACAAATACATAAATTAAATGCCACAAGTAGGCCAACAACAACAATTAAATGCCCAAAATTGATGTCTTAGAAAAATCATGATATCTCCTAGCTCTAAATGAATTAGAACTTGTGCTTCAAACCATAGGTATAAATCTAGGTGCTATTCAATCCATGATATTTTAATCCTCTAACTTATTGTGGAGAATTAGTTATATGGCCTGAAACAAACACAAAATTCCTAGACCATGCCAAGCAACCAAAGACCATGTCGAGCAACCAAAGACCATGTCAAGCTCCAGAGACCATGTCGAGCTCCATAGACCATGTCAAGCTCCATAGACCATGATGAGCTCCCAAGACCATGATGAGCTCCATAGACCATGCCGATCTCCCAGACCATGCTGTATTCACCAAGCTCCATAACCATTAACCAAAATCCCTCCAAACATGTAGGATTGCAAGTGAACCCAAGATGCTCTTGCATCATGTTATTATACCACATTTAACAACCAATATTCTAAATCAACCATATCTATCCCTTTATAAAATTATGACCCTCTAGACTATTAAAATTGTGACAATCCAATATTCAATCCTTCCAAGATAGTTTTTAGAAATTGAATTTTTTACCCACCAGACCTCCAAACTTATTTTTTATTCAAAAAAAATATTGTTGGTAACATAAATATCTACATTAGAGGGTTATACTTATCTATTTCAACATCCATTTTTTTTTTCCTTTGATTAGAAATTCTGGAAACAATCATTGTCACACAAAATGTGACTTTGTTTCTCCACTAACACGTGCAAAAGTTTGCATGGAGTCTCTCAACCAAATGTAAATCATAATGTAAACTAATCCTTCCATTTAATCAATTCTTGATGCCTGGTCAATTTGAAATGGGGTTTACTCATATTTTTAACAACTCCTATTTACTTTACCAAAGTTTTGGACAATTTTCATAAAAAACTAAGATACATCAAATACTTGATGATATTTAATGAAATGAAAGCCAAATGAAAGAGTATTTAATTCTTCATTATATAAAATGGATGATAAAATTAATAACTACCAATTATTACAATTGAAAGGGTTGCAATTAGATTGTAATTAGTGAATAAAACAAGGAAAGTGATGAAAAAATCAACTTTTATTTATATATGTGAGGTCTCACCCAACTTTCCATAGCATAGATGATATATTTGCATTATGATACTTGTAATTCTTTGTTTTGATACATTTTTGAGACTATAGGGTTATGTTATTTTGATATCTACATTTTGAGGATCAACACTTATGTCTACACATTAGGACCTAAATGATTTATTTAATGATTCAATTCATTTTTTCATCTATTACAATTTCTTGATAAAAATTAAACTAAAGAAATGCTTGAAATGTCATATTGTAATGTTTAAGTGGAAATTAGGGTTAAAGGATAGAATGTTCAATATGCGCTAGGACCTAATTCACATATCTAGGGACTCATCAGTTGTGGATTCAATATTTCATCACTATAATAGAAAGTAGATTATGAAGTTATTCAAAATATTAATCCGATCATGTTAAGTGAAGTCTAAAGTTGATAAACAAAATTTGATATTTTAATGTTTTGAATATTTTACATGAAATGACTAGGTAAAAAAAAGTTAAATGTGATAAGTGAATATTCTAATGTGAACTATGCAATATTGAATTGTCATGCACATATATACATGTATTTTTTATATAATTTCCTTGGACTACTAATGCTTGAAATTAGTGTGCAGGAATTTAAGCATGGGATTTAATGGGGAATAAAGGCATGAGCTCATGTGAACATGACATAGCCAAGGTGAATCTTTGGAATATTCAAAGACTCATTGTGATGTATTTATTTTGTAAATGTGAGTTTGCATGTGTAGTAAATTTAAATTTATGATTTCATTAGAGAAATGTCATTGTGGACTGTGACGTGTTTTAGTGTGTCACTTGACACTTGTGTTTTCCATGTGGAGATGAGATGTCATTTAGGGTTTTTGGGAAAAGTAATGTAACCTAAACCTAACCCCAACATAGTACCCAAGTTTCCCTCACATTGGGAGATGTTAGGATTAAGTCCCTATCCATTTGAATTTCGAATTCCAACTTCCTATTGACTTTTAAGGATCAAAAAGTGGTCCTAGGGGGTAGTATTGGTGAAAAATAAGTGCTCACATGATAGTGGTATGGGTTGGGGTTCTAAATTTAACCTTTACTAGGCTTAGATGACTTTGGGAACCCTCCAAATAAGTCACTTTCAAAGAAATTTGAAATTTGGAGTGTCACATGACTCCTTCAACAACCTTTTTAGTTGTTCAAAGCTACATTTTTAGAAAGAGGCAATGGTGTAAGTAAAGGAAGCTTATGCTATGACCATTTTTGGATAGTGAAGGTTTTGGGATCATTTTTAGAGGACCTAGGATTAAATTAGTGAGGGTCTACCCACTCCCTAACTTTAGAGACTCTTAGGGTTTGGAAGCTTGGGAGGGAGCTCTTGTACAACCATTCATTAACATTTTGAAAAAGGATTCAAGGTTGGTTTCTTCTTGCTTATGTAGTATTTTTCTTTAAAAATTGTATAATGGCATTGCATTCATGAGCATGAAGGAGTGTGAGTTAATATTATAAGTATAATTCATGGTATTGTATTGTAATGTAGTGTTCATGTGTAAATTTTTGAATGGTGTTCCATGTTGTGGGATAATTGTGATATTGTTGGGTTGAGATGAAATATTTTGTTGCAATTGATTTTCTCTTTGTTTCTCCATTTAGTTATGTATGTTGTTTATGGGTGTAAGGGTTTCACTCATCTTTTGGAAATGGAAGAGAAGTCTAGGGTGAAGGAGTTAGTTGGGCTTGAAAATGTATTGAGAACATTGGAGTATGGGCTCCACTATATGTCATAATCATCCATATCTTTTTGGGGTGATAGAGGAAGTATGGTGTATAAAGGAAGTTTATGGAGTATGGGATCCAAGGAAGCTACAATAGATGGTAGTATGTTTGGAGGATAAGTATGAAAGCCCCAAAAGGGAATGGAATTTCTAATTTGTGAAAGCCTCGAAAGGGCATGAAATTTCTTCATTACAGATATTGTTTGATATGGAAAGTGTCCATTTGAAAAGCACACCTTCACCTTATGTTCATGGTTACATTGGTGAGCCATTGTGAAATATCCTTGGGATGGAATTATTCAAGTGTTCTGATGTAATGTATATGCAATGTGAGATGAGAACCAGACCATATTTTGAGACTTGTTCCCAAGATCGGGGGTAGTCTCTTTGGAGGCCTATGGTTGGGAGGAGAGTACCAATAGTTCTTTTTGTTTTCTTATGATGTATTTGCAGATCTTGTGCTCAAGGGAGCAATGAAGAAAGCGTAGAAAGAACATCTTGTAGATGTTTTTTGAAGGAGAAAACTTGTCATTGTGCATTGTACAAGTAATGGATAAGAATATTTTTGCAATGAATGATTGCATAGTAGAAGGAAAGGGATATGTCATCTTGAAATTTATTTGAACAGATTAAATCCTTCTCCATGTTATTATATATTTTATTGAACCAGTTGAACCCTTCACTTGTGTCCCTTATGTATTTCATTATAAAAGTGAGGTATCATCTTATGCACATTGAGAAATAATCCATTAAGGCGATATATAATTTGGAGACATGATCATATGTGACTGCCTTGTAAAATTATGGGTTACACATTTAGATGCAATGAAAAGGAGATATTATTGTTTCATATTTTTAATTATGGAAAGTATTCATTTCAAGGATAGCCATCCATTTTGATACTTGAGAAAAGTTCACATATTGTTGTATTTTGAATCAAGAAACAAATCAAGATAATGTATTTTTAAAGTATTGTTCAATAGTAAATATTAAATAAATTTCCATTAATGATAGAATAGTTTAACCTATTAGTTCATATTTGATCTTGTTTTAGATGTATCTCATGAGTTGAATTTATCTCTCAAGTGATTTTTAAGTAGATTCACTTAATTAGATATGTACATTGAAAAAAAATATCAACAATGTCAACCTACCACCAAACCCATATATGTAGCAATATAGTTGGCTTAGGAAAATGGAAAAAATAGATAAATCACCACAAGAAGCTAAGCTTGTATATACATATTAGCTCTCTAGAATTTGGATGGGAAGTGGGAAATAATCCTCCTCCCTATTACAGACCAATAAAAAATTAGGGAATATTCCCTTGGTATCTTGTCTTAAGGAAAAAATAAAAATAAAAATAATAATAAAAATTAGAATGTAGGGAATAACTTATGTCACGTGAATATCTCAAGATAATGACATAACACTTTTTAGATGTATGTATACAACATAAACTTTACTTTATTCCTAACTACTCTCCTCCAAATCAACATTCTCATGTTGAGAGGGGAAAACAATCAAAAAGCATGTAAAAATATGTGTGATCCACTTCATAACCAAACCCACTCTCTGCCCACACCTTGTTTGTCACACTTTACACCCTCTAGATGCACCACCATCTTGGGCACTACAATTAACATGGGATAGGTGGCATTATTTAAGTCTAGGTCTGAACAAACCTTTGGCTAAAAGGAGTACCCCACTTCACTTATTCCTAAACACCAAGCAACACATTGCCCACATGTGATCCCCACTCCACTAATGTGACATGGGCATTGAAGGCTTGTCTAAAAATGCCACCCACCCTATGATCTTAGGGGCACATGAACATGAATTCATGGTATAGTGCATTTAATGGGACACTTTGTGGGAGAGCCATATGGGAGTTTGGGGAGGGGCTACGTGCATGGATTAATTAGTAGTTAGACATTAGGGGTTGGCGAGTTAGTAAGTTGTGAGAGTTAGGATGCTAGTTAGTAAATTATTAAATGTTAGTAATAACAAAATGGAAGGTAGTATAAAATAATTTGTTGGGAGTTAATTTTGATAGTATAGTTAGTAGATAATATTATAAGATAGTTATTACTAGTTAGGGAATTATGTTAGTAAAGTGTTTAGTGGTTAAAATTAAGTTAGATGAAAATTATGAAAATTACATATTTAGTAGAAAAGTGTCATTAAAAGATATTAGTGGATGATTAGTAGTGCTTATTCATTAGTTAGTTTTTAGATATACAAAAAATGGTAAGAGAAGAGTATTATTTAGTAGTAGATATTATTGATAATGTTTAGTTTGTAGCTGTTTTCTTTTTGTAATTAGTAAATTATTATAACATAAAAGGTAGCCTGTATGATAGTTATATTTAGTAATGAATATTATCGAATATAATCTATATATTGTTAATAAGACATATCTAAGTATATTATATGAAATAATTTTATTCATAATGGTTAAGTAGATAGTATAAGTATTATGTGGCAATTTATTTAAGTCAAATGGGTGGTATATTATAGTAATGTGGTATAAATCAAACATAATAGTTAGGGACTAGAATATAAATATTTAAAGTGAAAATTATATAGGTTGGCAAGTAAATATCTAAGTGAATGGTTAGTTAATAGAGTAGATATGTTACATTAAGTGAAGTAAGACATGATCAAGTTACATTTAAATATGTTGTATTAGTAGGTAGTTGGTTAGTGGATACTTGATGGTTATTTAAAATGATTATTAAATAGATTGAAAAGGGTGAGATGACCTAGTATTGGTCCAATCTTCATTATACGTATTAGGAGGACCTATATCCAGTAAGATATATATACATAAACATGGTAAAAATTTAATAATATAAAACAAATTGTTCATCCCATAAGGTATGGTTATTGCATTTGATATGTATAGTGTGTGTTGAAATTATTGAATGATGAATACTATCAATGATTAGTAATATATGCAAGTGACCCTATTTTCATCTTGTAGACTTTAAAGTAACCTATGGACATATCTTGTCTAATTGCCAATGGTATATAAAATTTATATAGTTATGTCATTCAATGGATGTGATTATATCCAATATAGTGTTATAGATAAGTGTACATATTCTTATTTGGTTAAAAATACACATGTAATAAGTATTAAATCTAAAGTATTGAGGTACGTGTGTTTAATCGATTTAAGTTATATCTCACCTCCATATCATATAGCAATTGTCACTATAATATATATTATGTAATGATTATACATATTTAAAAAATAAATAAAAAGCAAGATTACACCTTAGCCCAATGTAGTGTAGTATGGTTGATCCACCCCATCATCAAATTTCCACATGTGCTCAAGCTCAGGTATCATAATGAGGAAATTATCCTCATACCATAGCTCTTTTTAAAATAACTTATAGTCCAAAACACGAAAGGATTAATAAATGTGTGCACATTGATAATAAGGATAACATATATTGTGACTCCACCCTAGATGCAAGGATCAAGATCATAGGTGTCTGTAAGCTCAATTATGTTACTCACTCAAATAATGTTATGATGAGCCTATGTTGGGAAGGATCACAACCTAGCCCATATGATATAACTAACAAACCCTATTAGATGCTAGTATTGAGGGCTTGATAGGAATATGATCTATCTCACGAATTTATGGATGTTGTATCTTCGAATTGACTCTTTTGACTCAATGATGATTACTAGAATTAAATTGTCATCCAATTTATTTTGAAACCACTTTGGTTAGTATGTTACAACCACATGATAATAGCCATATGAATTCTAAACTCCTAACAAAATGATAACCCTATTGACAACATGTAGTTTCTTATATGACTTCATAAGTTAAACCAATAAAATAAATAAATAAATTAATTAAAATTAAAAATTAAAAAATTAGCTATTTTTTTTGCCCTCTAAATTTTGGGCATGACATTCTAGTATCAGAGCTAGGTTTTGAAACACTAGCTATTAATGAGTCCATGAACAAATGTACAATTTAAACGTTACGTTAAGAAGAGCAGCACTCCAATGAATCCATTTTTCAAGCTAGTGGCTTGTATGAGGGAGTCAAGTGAAAACATAACAACCTTAGGTAAACCCCTTAGGGCTAAGTGATCTTAACTGATTAATGATAGAAAATGAGTTTGTAATAATGACACAAAGATATATATATATATATATATATATATATATATATATATATATATATATATATATATATATATATATATATATATATATATATATATATATATATATATATATATATATATATATATATATATATATATATATATATATATATATATATATATATATATATATATATATATATATATATATATCAAAAGAGATTATGCTCTCCTAAGATAATCAAGCCATTATAGATAATGTCTTCTTGAAAGAAAAGGTAAATTGTACACCTTAATGGATAATATTATTCAGTCATAAATTCTAATATTTTGAAAACATCAAAGGGTTAAAATATGTTAAAAGTGGAGCAAGATAAGAGTTACTATTGAATGTGTCAAACTAAAATCCTTAAAAAACATGATAATGAGGAAACTTGTATAATACCCCAATAGCTATAAGATCTTTGTGAACCATGATCATGTCACACATTTTTTTTTTTTTTTGGGACATACCAAGATTTGAAAGGATTCAGTGAATTTATAACTTATAATGATAGTTTATACTTAAGTAAAATCCATGAATTCCCCTCAAACCTAGTTGTTCCTTTAGATTGGCACAATGCTCTTAACTAATCAATAAGAATAACAAATAGAAGAGAATCATGAGGGTGTGAATAGCTACCATACTAGGAAGTTCTAGTGAAACAATGATCAACTATTATACATTAATAATAATAATGTAGAAGGGTTAGGGTGTCGTAGAAGTATAGTATCTAAGTTAGTGTGGATATTGATAATATTAATGGGCATATAATAAATATTAAAATGTGATGAAGTGAACTATATAGAACAGTATCGTGGGTGTGAATATAAGTGTAATATTAAGATTTTTTTGCATTGTAGATAGACATGAAAATTGACATTAGAACAATTGATACTAAGGTGTTCATGGATTACCTGATATATATAGTAGAGGAATTATCGTCTTCTTATAGGGGCTATGATATTGAACAATAATGCATTCGAGACATCATTGTGTAGTATATTCAAATTTTTAAGTGTGAAGGTGTGATGTTCCTAGATATATACATACAAAAAAAAAAAGATATGGGATGTAATCAATAGTTGATTTTATTAATTCAAATCATTTTGTAAAAGGATTCCTTAGCACGATTTGTTATTTATCACATCATCATATAGATCTCTTAACTTTAGGTAGATATTATTCATCTAGGAGTCGTGATCTCAATATACATCTTGAACATTATGGATACCTTACATTGCAAAAATGAAACAGTATAATGTACAATGGTAAATATGAGTAGTTGTTTATTTATGTACATCCATTTGAATACAATTCAAATTGTGAATCTAGGTTTCAGAAAGAACTTACATGATAATTTATAGATGTAATGCTTACGTGGATGATGCTAAATTCAATAATTGATATTGTGTAATGATATTTCTATGTCAAGGTCATGTAGGCATATGTTCCCTTTTGAGATCCACTATTATTAGAGCCCAGTTTCAACACTAGGAGCCTAACTCATTACGTTTCAACACATGCAACAAACTATAACTTTGTGTAAGATTTATTAGTGTGCCTGATCTATGGATGAAGCACTCAAAGAAATAGGGTATAGGAAATTTCTTCCTAAGCTAGTCATTTCTATAAAATGACATTTTACTCTCTTTTCCCATCAGGGGACCTTGGTATGACTACATCTTTCTTGTGACATTGTTATTCAATGTGAATTCTTGTTGGCACTTGTTGCAAATTTTGCATTTATATGTTTTACCAACAATGGTATAGTTACCATTTTTCTATTTAGCTAGATTTCTTGATTTTGGTCCCATTGTGTCTTAGGGACATGTCTTGTTTTAATTGGGATTTACCACTGTGTCCACATTTGTGTTATTTCCTTGAAAACTCATTCTTTTATTTTTATGCTACTTATGAGGCATTTTCTAGGGAATTATGTTGGCAAGTATATTGTACTGAGACATGTGAAATGACCATATTAGGGAGGATCCTTGTCAACCATCTAGAAATTTAGTGCACCATTAAACCTTCTTATTATGCATTGTAAAGCTACTAGACAAGATCCCCAAGAAACCATCCTTTTCTATGTCATAAATATGAAATGGTCAAACTATTTAAACCTCTATTAGCACAAGTATAGATCATATCTTATACTTTTTAAGATTATAGAAGAACATTACATTAAAAACCTTAAGTAAGGGCATAAATTTTTTATGAATTAGACCTTGGTAAGGTAAAGAGTGATTTATTAGCACCAATAATAGAAGACTCAAGTTGGGCCAACCTTGGTAAATACAACATAGATAAGATCCTAATACTTGCACCTTGTTGATGAACTCCAGGAGGAGGTTCATGCCTAGAGGGGAAGGATATGAGGCCTCATTTGACTTGCCATAGTGTAGATGACATATTTTCATTATGATACTTCTAATTCTTTGTTTAGATACATTTTTGAGACTATAGAGTTATTCTATTTTAATATTTGCATTTTGATAGTCCACACTTATGTATGCACATTAGAACCTAAATGATTTATATAATGATTCCATTCATGTTCTAATCTATTACAATTTCTTCATAGAAACTGAATTGTAGAAATGCTTGAAATGTCAAATTATAATGTTTAAGTGGAAATTAGGGTTAAAGGATGGATTATGATATGCATTAGGACCTAATTCACATATCTAGCAACTCAATAGTCGTGGATTCAATATTTCATCACTATAATAGAAAGTAGATTATGAAGTTATTAAGAATATTAATCTAATCATAATAAGTGAAGTCTAATGTTGATAAACAAAATTTGATAGTTTAATGTTTTGAATGTTTTACATGAAATGACTAGAAAAAAAGAAGTTAAATGTGAAAAGTGAATATTCTAATGTGAACTATGCAATATTGAATTGTCATGCACACATATAAATGCATTTTAAAAATGATTTTCTTGGACTGTTAACACTCAAGTTTATTGTGCAAGAATTTAACCATGGGATTTAATGGGGAATCAAGGCTCAAGCCCATATGAACATGACATAGCCAAGGTGAATCTTTGGAAGATTCAAAGCTTTATTGTGATGTATTTATTTTGTAAATGTGATTTTGCATGTGTAGTAAGTTTAAATTCATGATTTCATTAGAGACATGTCATTATGAACTGTGATGTGTTTTAGTGTGTCACTTGACACTTGTGTTGTCCATGTGGAGATGAGATATCATTTAGGGTTTTTGGGAAAAGTAACCTAACCTAAACCTTACCCCAACATTGTACCCAATTTTTCCTCACATTAAGAGATGTTAGAATAGGTACCCATCCATTTGAATTTCGAATTCCACCTTCCTATTAACCTTTGAGGATCAAAAAATGGTCCTAGGTGGTTATGTTGGTGAAAAATAAATGCTCACATGATAGTAGTATGGGTTTGGGGTCTAAATTTAACCTTTAATAGGCCTAGATGAATTTGGGAACCCTCCAAACAAGTCACTTTCAAAGCAATTCAAAATTTGGAGTGTGACATGACTCCTTTCACAACCTTTTTAGTTGTTCAAGGCTACATTTTTAGAAAGAGGCAATGGTAGAAGTAAAGGAAGCTTATGTTATGACCATTTTTGGATAGTGAGGGTTTTGGGATCCTTTTTAGAGGACTTGGGATCAAATTGGTGGGGGTTTACCCACTCTCTAACTTTAGAGACTCTTAGGGTTTGGAAGCTTGGGAGGGAGCTCTTGTACAACCATTCATTACCATTTTGAAAAAGGATTCAAGGCTGATTTCTTCTTGCCCATGTAGTATTTTTCTTCAATACTTGTATAATGGCATTGTATTAATGAGCATGAAGGAGTGTGAGTTCTTATTATAAGTAGAATTCATGGTATTTTATTGTGATATAGTGTTCATGTAAATGTTTGAATGATGTTCCATGTTGTGGGAGGATTGTAATATTGTTGAGTTGAGATGAAATGTGTTGTTGCAATTGATTTTCTCTTTGTTTCTCCATTTTTTTATGTATGTTGTTTATGGGTGTAAGGACTTCACTCACCCTTTGGGAAGGGAAGATAAGTCTAGGGTAAAAGGTTTAGTTGGTCTTGAAAATGTATTGAGAACATTGGAGTATGGGCTCATTGTATGCCATAATCATCCATATCTTTTTGGGATGATAAGAGAAGTATGGTGTATAAAGTAAGTTTATGGAGTATGGACTCCAAGGAAGATACAACTGATGGTAGTATGTTTGGAGAATCACTACAAAAGCCCTAGAAGGGCATAGAATTTCTAATTTGTTAAAGCCTCGAAAGGGCATAAAATTTGTTCAATGCAGATATTGTTTGATGTGACAAGTCTCCATTTGAAAAGCACACCTTCGCCCTATGTTCATGCTTCCATTGGTGAGCTATTATGAAATCTACTTGGGATGGAATTGTTCAAGTGTTTTAATGTGATGTATATGTATTGTGAGATTGGAATGAAACCCTATTTTGAGCTTTGTTTCCCGAGATTGGGGTTGGTCTCTTTGGAGGCCTATGGTTGGTAGGAGAGTAACCATGGTTCTTGTTATTTTATTGTGATGTATTTGCAGATCTTGTGCTCAAGGGAGTAATAAAGAAAGCTTAGAAATAACATCTTGTAGATGTTTCTTAAAGGAGAAAACTTGTCATTTTGCATTGTAGATATAATGGACAATCTCTATCCATCTTATTCATATTGTTGCAATGAATGATTGCAAAGTAGAAGGAAAGGGATATGTCATTTTGAAATGTATTTGAAAGGATTAAATCCTTCTCCATGTTATTATATATTGTATTGTACCAGTTGAACCCTTCACTTGTGTCCTTTGTGTATTGCATTGTAAAAGTGAGGTATCATCTTATACACATTGAGAAAGAATCCATTAAGGGGATGACTAATTTGGAGACGTGATCATATGTGATTGCCTTGTAAATTTCTGGGTTATACATTTAGCTATAATGAAAAAGAGAGATTATTGTGTCAATTTTTTGATGAATAGTCTTTTTCTATTAATAAATATACTAATATTACAATTCACAAAAAAGGGGCTAAGGCATACTAGATCACCCCGCAAGAGTTCACGTGGCTAAAGCCAGAATCATAAACTATTCATTAAAAATAAATACAAGAAGCAACCCCTCAGGCAGCTAAAGTAGTGCCAATTGAGGGGGGTGGTGCATCTTGATCATGAAATCCCTAGTCATCCTTGGGGTTGGTAGGTGGGCTAGGAATAGTCCAGCTATTGGTAGCATCATTAGGGACCTACTTAGCATCCTTCATATCAGTCGTAGAGGAGAGATGGCCAATTCTAGGTGAAAAGACCACTTTCCAAAAACCACTAGCTGGAGACCAGGAGGAGGAGCTAGGCACTAGTTAGTGCCACCATGGGGTAGGGAAATTGAGTGGTGCATCCACCCAACATCACTACCACAAGGAGAGTGGTAGTGGGAAGCCTAGGAGCACAGTGTGTGTGAGTGACAACCTAAAGAAGTGTGCCTCTAGTGGCAACCTCTAGGTGTCGAGTTGTCAACTAAAGAATTTGGAGGTACCCTGGCAATAGTACAAGGGGCATTGCCCAGTGATTAAGAAGCTCTTGAAGGTGAGCCACCTCTAGGGCCACCTTGTTTTCTTGAATTTGAATCTGCATTATTACATTATTAAAAATGCATGGCTTAGTGTACATAACAATATTTATATCAAGAAAACTGTGAGTGAAAAGAACATCATTTCTATCTTTCTACAAAGTGAACAAAATCTCCATCTTGAAGGTATGTCAGATCTAGGTAAAATTCTTGGGAATCCTAGGGGAATCACTCAAAATAACCATGTGCCAAGAAAAGGGTTCAGGTTGAAATGACTTTAAAAAATCACGAATCCAGTGCCAATAATTTTGAGCACATCTACAAAACTAGAAAATATGCACGAAAGACTCTGGTTGGCCACATAATGGATACCTAGGATCTAGAACCCCAATATTCTTGAGCTAAGGCCTAAGGGGAAGACCTTGAAAAGCTAGACACCAAGAAAAATGGGCAATTTTGGCCTCTGTAATGAAGCTCCAAATAGTGTCAAAGTATTTTCTCCATTGAGAAAGGGAAGATTGCAAATGCCATTTCTGATTGAGCATATCCACCATCAAAAAATTTGGAGAAAGATATGTATAACCTAGCCTTAGTTTGTAATTGGTGAAAGGATACCACTTCCAATCAGTCTGCCAAGGTTGAATAGTCTGTCCACTTTATAAATTAAGTGACCTAGAATTGCAAAAATCAACAAGTCAAAAGTCTATCAATCTAAACGAGAAAGATAGGAATGGACTTGCATACTTTTCCAAGATCTAAGACTCATGGATACCCTAGAGAAAATATCTTTAGGAGTCTTGATGCCTCATTTAAAAAAATGCAGAGCAAAATAGCACCTTATGTCTTGGCTAGGGGAATACCCTAGTTGGTAAATACGAGAGACCACCAAATGTACTACTAGTTCAAAGAGATCCTATCATGAAACTCATCCCCAGAGCAGTAAATCCAAGGCTTAATAGCTACCCAAGCTTTCCATATGCTCTTCATGAAAAAATAGCCCTGCATATGCATGGGTTCTTGCATGATGAGAAGGTTTTGAAAGCCAATACCCTTCCATGCAAGTATGTTAATAGGAAACCTAGAGAAAATGCAATGTCAAACCAAAATCTTCCATGCTTTACCTCTAGTGATGGCATGAATAATCCATTTGGTACATAGAGCAAGGCCTTTCTTCTAAATAGAGATAAGTCAAAGGCATCCAGACTCTTTGGGGAGACAAAAAAAGTCCCAAGCAACTCTATGAAATCCATGATGATCGGAACTAGAAGCCCAAAGAAAATCATGGAGCAACCACTCTAATTTTTGATAAAAGGCTTTTGAAGGAGTCCAATAAGAAGAATAATATTCATGCATAGCAACAAGAACTTTAGGAAAAATATGGAATTTTCCCACAAGAGAAAGTAGTTTCATAAGACAATAATCTAGCTTCTTAGTAATCTTGGAAAGCACAACATTCCAAAAATCCATTGGTGATTCTTGTAAGGAAAAATGAATTCCTCAAAAGTCAAAAATCTCCCCATGAATGAACCATTTACATTCAAACTAGTTAAGCCAAGTAGGAGCTAGCAAAATAGATTGACAATAATAGAGCATTTTATGCCATTGAATAGTAGAGCTAGAGGCTTCACAAAAAGTGTCAAGGAAATTCAAGACATTATTAATATTTTCTTCATCATCTAAAAGAGTGAGAAAGGAATCATAAGAAAAATGGCCATTGACCAACATGGAAGAGGATTTTGGTAAAGAGATGCCAAACCAAACTTGAGGACACAGAGTGGGCTAGCAAGTAGCCAAACCCTTTAGCAATAAGAACATAAAGTGCTAGAGCTAGAGGGAAACCTTTCTTGATGGAATGAAAAAGCCCAAAGGAATCAAAATGGGAGTTATTGATGGTAACATGAGTATTAGCATCTCCAAAGAGCATCTCTATAGATTGTAGAAAATTGGGACCAAAACCAAGAGCCTGGAGCATAGCCAAAATGAAAGGCCATTCAATCTGGTCATAAGCTTTAGCAAAATCAATTTTCAAAAAGATAGCTAGCTACTTGGACTTATGAGCTCACTCCATACCTTCCCAAACAACTATGATTCTATCAAGAATATATTTGGACTTCATAAAGCCAGTTTGCTTAGGCCACACAATTAAAGGAAGGAGATGGTGAATTTTGAGAGAAATTGCCTTAGCAATAATCTTATAAGATGCATTAAGAAGGGTAATGGGCCACCAATTGAAAATATCCTGAGGATTTCTAGATTTAGGTATCAATTTAATGTTTCCTTTGTTGATAATGGCTCCTAGGCTCTTAGAATGATAGGCTTCAAGGTAAACTTTTTCTAGATCAAGACCAATATATTATTGGATACAATTGTCTAATTGTATGTTGTCTTTGATGTTATAGAAATCTCATATCAGTTGTCAGTCAGGTCTTACCAAGCTCACTTGGTTAGCAAAATAGTTTTCCTTATCTACTAAGCATTCTTGGAGATTACTCTACAAAGAAAATGTCTACCGAGCTCACTCAGGCATCAAAGGAATTTAGGTAGAAAATAGTGTTAACCGAGTTCACATGGTTAGCAAAAAAAAGTTTGATAGAGTTAGTGTTCATCAAGTTCACTCAGTTGCCAAAGGATATTTTTATAAGTTTTTAGTGTTAACTAAGCTCATATTGGTTAACACAGAAAATTAACTTAGAACCAGTGTTTACTGAGCAAGGTCAGCCAATCAAGAATTTTTTCATAAGAAGCTTAATTATTTTAAGTATTATTTCTAGTTGACTATGGTGATGATTATTGGTTATTGTAATTTGAATTTGAGCTAACTTGATAATATGGATGATATAAATGAAAGGTCAAGTTGAGATTTTTATTGTGAGTGCAATTGTGTTGTTTGAATTGAGAAGGAAAGAGTGAGAGTGAGCTTGAAGGATAAGCATGTATCCTTGTGGAGAAAAAAAGTGTTATTTGATTAGGAAGGATCAAGTATGAAGTAGAATAGATATCTATAATTAGTAATTTAGTTGCATCATAATCAGGTCATTTCATTGTTACTCTCTAACCATTATAGCAGTGATCTAAAATATCTTAACACAGTTGGTTTAACAACTAGTTGTAAATCCTCTAACAAGGTGGTAGTTCCATTAAATTAGTTTAAGACCTCTTGCAAAGCCACTCCTAGTAGGGTGATTAAATCCTCTAACAAGGTCACACCTAACAGTGTGTTTTGTAACCTTTAACCAGGTTGGCTCCTAACAAGGCTCACTTCAAAAGATTGAAAATAGTAACTTGTTAGATTGGTGATTTTTTGCATATTGGGTTTCCACATTAAATATTGGTGTCTCATGTGTTCATGTTATTTCTCTTATGCTTGCAAATTAATCATTGTGAATGTTTAAGATCAGTTAAAAGTAAATCATGTTGAAAATGATTGAAATGATCATGAATAAAGAATAATGGAATTGGTAAAGAATTTTTTCAATCACTATTTTTTCATTGATGTTAAACTTGCTACTTGTAGGAATAAAAATTGCTTAAGTGATCCAAATACTATCAATTGGTTGATTGTCAAGGAGGTGGCAATCAATAAGATGTAACAAGAGTACCTAGAGTACCTAGAGAAAGGTTGAATTTATGATGTTGTAATGAAGTATAAGGATCAACTGAGCCATTGATGAAATAGTATATTGATGACATACTCTAAGAAACAGAGAATGGACACACTTAGACACAACAAAGATGTAAGGTTTAACTAAGTCATTTGTAAAGCCTAACTATGTTCATTGTAGAGAGCCAAGCAAGCTAGTTAGAGCTGAACATATTCTTAGTTGAACCTGAGAAAGTTAAACTTTAGTGTGTGTTGAGTGATCTTCAGGTGTCGAGCAACCTTCAGGTGCCAAGTGAAGATCAAGTGCCAAGTGACTTCTGGTGCCGAGCATGATACAGGAGCCGAGTGATCTTCAAGTGCCGAGAAACTTTTAGGTGCTGAGTGAAGATCAAGTGTAGAGTGACTTTGGGTGCCCAACATGATACAGGAGCTTAGTGATATTCAAGTGCCAAGTAACACAGAAGGAGCTGAGCATCACTAAACCAATGATGCTAAGTTGTTTCATTATTTGTAAAGTCAAAGATTCACTAGATCAGTGATCATAAGGTTGTTACATCAAATTTTGTGAATTAGTTGGATGATAGAGATGGTGAGTAGATGTCACAAAATTTTAGGTAAACCATGCAAACCAATTCAAGGTGAATGCTAATGGACTTATCATGAAGTTTCTAGAAGAAGCAATTTGGAGGGAAAATAATACCATTTTCTCAAGATCAAATTAAGATTTGAGTAGGTAATGAAGAACATAACTTCTATATAAGGAGTTATAGGTCAAAGATCAAGTGCGCATGTATGAGAGGGAGTTGGTCATACATATGATCATGTGAAGAAGCCAAGGGGTGTAAGTACAGAGCATCAAGACTCTGAGTTGATCAAGTGATCATGGAGTGCATTGGCATAACTAGTGGAAGAACTCAAGGAGGCAGATCTTGAAGGGTGAACAAGCTATCTGCACTGCAAGGGAGAAAAGCCAAGCAAAGAAAAGAACTAAAGGGTGACTTGAAATCTGCACAGTTAGGGTTGCAATCTGAACCAAGTCAAAACCCTTCTAATACTCTCTTACCATTGTATTAGATATTTAAATACTACATTGCTAGATTAGCTTAATAGCTAGGTGGATAAGCCTTAGGAAAAGGATAAAGAGATCCCTAGGAGAAGGATAAAGAGATCCTTAGGAGAAGGATAAAGAGATCCTTAGGAGGAGGATATGAGATCCTTAGAGAGGGATGAAAGATTCTTTTGAGAAGGTGACTATAAATCCCATGGACTTGGGTGAGCCTAATAGCTCTATGTAAATCCTTTAACAGGGTGACATTCTAAGTTGAATGTTCTTAAGTCCTCTAATAGGGCACACTCCTAACAGTGTGTAGAAATCCTTTAACAAGGTCACATTTAAGAATGTGATGAAGCCTTTAACAGGGTAGGCCTTTAATAGGGAAGACCACTAGAAGTGGTTGAAATCAATTGCATAGTTATTAAGTGGGTGTCATCTCCACCCCAAATTTACCTTCTTATTCCTATAGGGTTTCTACATCATCAAAATCCTTAGTGTTATGGTGTGATGCATGTTATCTTTCATGGTTGTTTAATATTTAATTGCATGCATGATAATTTTAGTTATGTGCCATTAAGGATTAGAAAAAAAGTTGTATTGGACATTATTGGACCTTGAATAACTGATTCACCCCCCTCTCTCAATTATTCTAAAGAATTATAACAATTGGTATCAGAGCTTTCTACTAATTTGTTTCAAGGTACTAGCAGCAGGAAAATCAAGATGTCCAAGTGAGAAGTTCCCAAGCTAAACAAAGACAACATTATTGCATGGCAAAGTATGATGAAGCTACACCTTAGATCAATAGGTGACTATGCAAAGACCTCAATCACAGTTGATCATGTAGACCCTGTAGGACCTCTCACTATAGATGACATGAGTAAGAAGAAGGAGCACAATCAAGCGATGTTAGATATTGCTTCAGCACTAAGCTATGTTGAGTATGATGACATCAAAGAATGTGGTACTACACATCAAATGTAGGAAACATTATCAAGAATCTATGGAGGAGATGAAAATGTCAAGAGAGCCAAAAGAGAGAGCCTAAGAGGAAAGTTTGATGACACAAAAATGGAAGAAGGAGAGAATGCTGCTCAATATGGTGCAAGGATTAAGGAAGTAGTAAGTGCCGTAAGAAGTCTAGGAGGATAGTTAGCAAAAGAAACAATATGTAGCAAATACTTGAGAACTTTTCTTCCTATCTATGCTATAAGAGTATCAACCATCCAAGAGCTAAGGTGTGTACCAGGCAACGCATTGTCATTTGAAGGAATAATTGGAAGACTCACTGCTTTTGAGCTATCCAACTTTGACAACTACAAGCTAGAAAACTTTGAATCTGTATTCAAAGCCAAGATGACAATAAAAGATAATGAGGAAGTGCAAACAAAGAAAGAGTGGAAAAGGATAGTATGTATCTAGTGACAACAGTACTGATGAAGATGATGTGGACCAATTGGAGGCATTACTAGCAAGAAGATTTCACAGAGGAAGAGGCAAATTCAAAGGTAAGCTACCAATCATTTGTTTCAATTGTAATGAAGTTGGTCACATTGCAACCAGATGCACACAAAAGAAAAATTACAAGGATGGAGGCAACTTCAAGAACAAGAAAGAGGACAACAAGGACTACAGAGGTAAAGGCAAAAGATGCTACATTTTTGAAGAAGACTCTAATGAGAATGATGATGAAGTAGTCTATGTGGCTATGAAAGATGAATCAAATGAAGATGAAGTAACTGCCTTGGTAACCTGCATGAACAAGAATGATAGATGGATCATAGATAGCGGATGTTCTCATCACATGACTGGAGATAAAAGTAAGTTCATTTCCTTTACTCAATATGAAGGAAATAGTGTTAGATTTGGTAACAATGCACCATGTTAGATCAAAGGGAAAGGTAGTATCAAGCTTACTAAAAGGATATCATGTGATGATGTATACTATGTTGAAGGCCTGAATTATAACTTGTTAAGTGTCTCATAGTTAGGCAACATAGGATGTAAGGTTGAACTTGAAAATAGAGTTGCCAAGATCTATGATTCTCAAGGAAGTCTAATAGGAAAAGGTGACTAGACTAGGAGTAATTTGTTTTTCCTTGACATGGAAGATGCTTCTTGTCTCATTGTACAAAATGATGATGTATGGTTATGGCACAAGAGGCTATGTCATGTAAATTTTGACAATCTGATAAGCATCAGAAAAATGAAGAAAGTTAGAGGTCTACCAAAGTTGAAAAAGCTTGATAACACCATGTACAAACAATGCCAACTAGGGAAGATGACCAAGTCAACTTTCAAAAGCAAGACTTATACTTCCAATGAAGTATTAGAGCTAGTTCATACTGACTTGTGTGGTCCTATTAAAGTACAAAGCTACAAAGGTGACAAATACATAATGCTATTTGTAGATGACTATTCAAGGATGATGACAGTCATGTTCCTGAAACTAAAATTAGATGCATTTCAAATGTTCAAATGATACTTGGATAGAGTAGAGAAAGAGACTGGGAAGAGTCTAAAATGTCTTAGATCTAATAGAGGAGGTGAATTCACATCAAGAGAATTTGAAGAATTCTGCAATGAAAGAGGAATCAAAAGGAAGACATCAATATCTAGGGCTCCACCTCAGAATGGTATGGCAGAGAGAAGGAATATATTAGTTACTGACTATGCTAGGACCTTAATGATGGTGAAAAATGTTGCACATAATTACTGGAGAGAAGCTGTAAGTACTGCAGTTGACACACTCAATAGAGTTCAAGTCATGAAAGGTACTAATGCAACACCTTTTGAATTATGGTATGCACATTCTCCTAATGTAAACCATTTCAAAATATTTGGATGCAAATGCTATGTATATAAAGAGTCTAAAAATGGAAAGCTTGATGCAAAGAGTGAGAAAGGCACATCTCTTGGTTATTCTACTAGAAGCACAACTTATAAGTACTTGAATTTTAATACTAATAAAGTAGTAGAAAGCACAAATGTGAAATTTGATGAGCTTGCAAAAGTTCAAAGTGTTGAGAACACATAAAAAGTTGAAGAATACAAGAACTTTGTATAATTTTATGAAGGTATACCTAATAATGGTGAAGTTGCAACTTAGAATGACAATTAGCAACAAAATCCAGCATCTACTGAGTCACAGATAGTGAATGCCAAACAACAGACACATTCAGAAGCCGAGCTATAGAATACAAAAAATATTCATTCAGATTTTGAGAATAGCCAAAATGAAGGAAATGAATAAATACATGATGAAAATATACATGAGGGTTCAAATTTTGACAAAGACAACATGCAAACAAGGAAAGAACCAATATTGGAAAAGTATGTAAGAAGAAATCATCCTATAGATCAAATTATTGGAAACAAAGAGACAAGACCAATGACAAGGAATAGACTCATAAGTGAAACATGTCTGCTTAGCAAAATGGAACCAAAAATAGTAAGTGAAGCTATAAAAGATGATGATTGGTACAATCCTATGAAAGAAAAAATAGAACAAATAGAGAAGAACAAGACATGGACCTTAGTCTCAAAACCAGCTGACAAGAATGTGATTGGAACCAAGTGGGTGTATAGAAACAAGTTAGATGAAAATGGTGAAATCACAAGGAACAAGGAAAGATTAGTCTGCAAAGGATATACACAAGAAGAAGGACTAGACTATGGAGAAACTTTTTCTCCAGTTGCCAAAATGGAAGGAGTAAGGACCTTACTAGCATATGCAGCCTTCCAAAGATTTAAAGTCTATCAAATGGATGTTAAGTCAGCATTTTTGAATGGTATACTTGAAGAAGAAGTCTACATAGAGCAACTATAAGGTTTTTTTTATGAAAATAAAAAAAACAAAGTATGTAGATTGCATAAGGCTCTATATGGATTAAAGCAAGCCCCTAGAGCTTGGTATAAGAGACTTCACAAGTATAATAGGATTTGAAAGAACTGATGATAACATCAACATGTACATCAAATTAAAAGAAGGTAAGGATATCATTGTATCTAAAATCTTTGTGGATGATATAGTTTTTGGAGGAAAGGAGGCACTTTGCAAAAGTTTTGCTGACAAAATGAAACATGAGTTTGAGATGTCAATGTTTGGAGAAATTAAGTTCTTTGTAGGATTACAAGTACATCAACTAAAACATGGCATATTTGTGATACAATCAAAATACATCAAGGAGATACTCAAGAAGTTTGGATTGGAAGACTCCAAACCAGTCAGCACACCAATGAAAATAGGACATAAGCTATCTAAAAATGATGAATCAGCTCAATCAAACAATGTACAGATCCATGATTGAAAAACTATAATATGTTGTACATAGCAGACCAGATATAACACTAGTAGTTGGAATAGTGGCCAGATTTTTTGCTAATCCTAGAGAAACTTATCTCATGGCAGTAGAGAGGATAATGAGGTATCTCAAAGCAATTGATGATTTTGGCCTATATTACCAAAATAATGAGAAGTTTGATCTCAATGCATACACAGACACAGATTGGGGAGGCAACCTTGATGACAAGAAAAGCACAAGTGGAGGAGCATTATTCTTAGGTAAAAGGCTAGTTACTTGGACTAGCAAGAAATAAACATGCACATCTTAGTCCACTGCAAAAGCAAAATATGTGGTAGTAGTAGTCAATTGGACAAACATTGTGTGGCTCAAACATCTATTGAACGAAATGAAAGAAGAGGTAACCAAACTTGTGATACTATATTGTGATAATACAAGTGCTATAAAAATATCAAAGAATATAGTAATGCATGCAAAAACCAAGCATATTGCAATCAAGTATCACTATGTCAGAGAATTGGTGGAAGACAAACAAGTGAAGATGGAGTACATTCACACAAAGGAACAAACTATATATATCTTCAACAAACCATTGCCCAAGGATGCTTATGAATATCTTAGGGGCAAGTTGGGGGTAATGCCCCTAACTCAAGCAGTCCAAAGCAACAAAGAAGTTACCCTACATCAATAGGAACAAATCATTGAAATATCAAAAGAGTGATGCAGAAGGATAAAGAGATCCTTAGGAGGAGGATAGGAGATCCTTAGAGAGGGATGAAAGATTCTTTTGAGAAGGTGACTGTAAATCCCATGGACTTGGATGAGCCTAATAGCTCTATGTAAATCTTTTAACAGCGTGACATTCTAAGTTGAATGTTCTTAAGTCCTCTAATAAGACACACTCCTAACAGGGTGTATAAATCCTTTAATAGGGTCACATTTAACAATGTGATGTAGCCTTTAATAGGGCAGACCATCAAAAGTGGTTGAAATCAATTGCATAGTTATTAAGTGGGTGTCATCCCCACCCCAATTTTACCTTCTTATTCTTGGAGGGTTTTTGGGTCATCGAAATCCTTAGTGTTATGGTGTGATGCATGTTATCTTTCATGGTTTTTTAATGTTTAATTGCATGCATGATAATTTTAGTTATGTGCCATTAAGGATTAGAAGAAAAAGTTGTATTGGACATTATTGGACCTTGAATAATTGATTCACCCCCCCACCTCCCTTTCAGTTATTTTAAAGAATTCTAACAAATCACCCTCTACATTTATCAAGTTATAGAATTTTTTGTGTGTTTACTAAATAACATCAGCAATCAGATTTCTCAGTTTAAATTTTATTGTTGTCATCTAAGAGATTTGGGATTTATTTTAGTGGTAATTGATTCACCCCCCCTCTTAGTTACTCCCTCTATATTTCCAAAAATTGGTATCAGAGCTTTTGGTGCTTGTAGGAAAGGTTTCAAGGACCTAAGCCAAAGATGAGGATGTCTTACAAGAGAGAGATTCCAAAGCTAAATAGAGATAACTTTTCAGCATGGCAAGGACTCATGAGACTTTATCTAGTCTCCATTAGTGATTTAGGATTGAAATACCTTGATGAAGAATACACAACCCCTACTTACACATTATTTGTTGGAGATATTGCTGAGAAAAAGAACCATAACATCATGATGATTGATATTGCATCTGCTCTTAGCTATGATGAATTTGATGGGATCAAAGACTACAAAACTGCTTTTGATATGTGCAACAAGCTAAAAGAAATCTATGGTGATGATGATAATGTAAGGAGAGCCAAAGAAGATATCCTTATAGGATATTTTGATCAAATGAGAATGAGATAAGATGAAAATGTTGCCAAATGTGTGGAAAGAATCAAAGCTAGTGTCGATGTAATTAGAGCTTTTGGAGGAGAAATCAAGAAGAAACCATTGTAAGTAAAGTTCTCAGAACATTGCTTGCTATCTATGAAATTAGAGTATCTTCTATTCAAGAAAAGAGGTGTGAGCCAAATCACAAGATAAGTTTGGACACCTTAGTAGGAAGACTGGTAACTTTTTAGCTAGACAGCTATGCCAATTATATTCCAACTTCCAAGAATATTGAGTCTACATTTGAGGCCAAACTTTCACTCAAAGAGAAAGGCAAGAAAATAAAGGACATTCAGTCAGAAAGTGAAGAGGAATTAGAGGAAAGTTTTGATAGTGATCTTGAAGTTTTTGAAGCTTTACTTGCAAAGAAATATGCTAGAAGTAGAGGAAAATACAAAGGAAAAGTTGTCCTAATTTGTTTTTATGTGAAGAAATTGGTCATATTGCTACCAAGTGCCCAAACAAAGAAATCAAGGATGAGAAGAAGAGTCACAAGTACAATGGCAAGAGGGATTTCAAAATCAAAAATCACTCAAGGAAAAAGGTAAGAAGACTTTTTTTATGGCTAAAGATTTTGATAATAGTGAAGATGAAATAGTATACATTGCTATGAAAGATGAATCTAATAAAGAAGAAGATAAGATGGCACTTATCTCTCATATCAGTAAAAATGACACATGGATCATAGATAGTGGATGTTCACATCATATGACTAGAGACAAAACAAAGTTTATACATTTTGAAAACTATGATGGTGGTAGTGTAAGATTTGGAAATAATAAACCTTGTTGCATAAAAGGGAAAGGCCAAATCTCATTAACCAAAGAACTTGTATGTGACAATGCCTATTGGGTTGAAGGAATACAACATAATTTGCTGAGTGTGGCACAACTAATCAACATTAGATTCAAGGTAGAATTCATGCATGGCAAGGCAAGACTACTGGATGAAAAATGTAATCTAATTGGATCAGGCAAATAAACAAGAGGTAATAAATTTTATCTTGATCTTGGTGATTGTTCATGTTTTATTGCTCAAATGGAAGAAAGCTAGTTATGACATAGAAGATTATGTCATGTAAACTTTGATAATATGGTCAAGATAAGAAAATTTTGGAAAGTTAGAGGTATTCCTAGTTTGAAGAAACTACATGTTGGCTTATGCAAGAATTGTTAGATTGGCAAAATGGGAAAGACTAGTTTTAAGAGAAAAAATTATCAGTCTAAAGATGTCTTCAAAATTCTACATATTGACCTATGTGGACCCATTGGAATAGAAAGTTATAGTGGAGAAAAATTCTTTATTCTCTTTGTTGATGACTATTCTAGAATGATGACTATTATGTATCTTAGAGAAAAGTCAGAAGCATTTGAGAAATTCAAATGGTATCTAGCAAGAATAGAGAAGGAAATAGGGTAAAGATTGAAATTCTTAAGATCAGACAGAGGTGGTGAATTCATCTCCAATGAATTCAATAACTTTTGCATTGGTATCAGCCCCTGGTACTCCTGAGAAGAATGGAATAGCTAAAAGAAGAAATAGATCCATCATGGATTATGCAAGGACTCTAATGATTGAAAAGAATGTTGCTATCAAATACTAGAAGGAAGCCATCAACACTGTAGTTCATACTTTGAATCGAGTATAGTTGAAGAACTCATATAAAACTCCCTATGAATTATGGTAAGGCTACAAACTCAATGTAAGTTACTTGAAAGTATTTGGAAGTAAATGTTATATCTTGAAAATGTCTAGAAAAGGAAAGTTTGATGCGAAAGGTTTATTCTTAGGATATTCTTGTAGAAGTAAGGCATATAGATGTTTGAATTTGTCTACTCATAAAATCATAGAAAGTGCAAATGTGAGAATTGATGAGTTTGTAGAAATGATTGAAGAAGAAAGAAAAAAGGAACTAGGAGGTTACAAAAGACTTGTTTACTTCAAACCTAATACATTGCAAGACACATCTATCAATAAGGAGACTTCACCTCCCGAGCCTTCCTAAGTTGCATGAAGTTCAAACAGAGTCAGAAGGACCTGAGTCACATTCTAAAGCTTCCAAGCCAATGCCTACCAAATTTGAGCAACTTGAACTAGAAGTTGGAATTCAAAATGAAAACAATGTGATTCATTCAAAAGGAAAATAACTTGTATTGGCCAAGTATGTCAGAACGCATCATGCATCTGATTAGATTATTGGAGATAAATCAGAAGGTACTACAAAAAGAAGTAAGCTAAAAGGTACATGTTTACTTGCTAATTTTGAACCTAGAAGTATTAAAGATGCATTGGAAAATGAAAGTTGGATCGAGGCTATAAATGAAGAAATAAAACAAATAGAGAAGAACAAAACTTGGACCCTTGTTGCTAGGCCTAAAGTTAAAAATGTGATTGGAACAAAATGGGTGTTCAGAAATAAGCTAAATGAAGATGGACAAGTATCAAGAAACAAAGCAAGATTCATGTGTAAAGGCTAGTCTCAAGAAGAAGGAATTGATTATGGTGAGACTTTTTCTCTTGTTGCAAGATTAGAAGGTGTTAGGACTCTTCTTGCATATGCTACTCATAGAGGATTCAAAGTATATCAGATGGATGTTACATCTACATTTCTCAATGTTATACTTGATAAAGAAGTCTATAGAACAACCAGAAGATTTTGTTGATCTAGAGAAAAGGGACATGGTCTATAAATTAGATAAGGAATTGTATAGTATAAAACAAGCTCCTAGAGCATGGTATGAAAGGTTGCACAACTACCTTATACAGATTGGTTTTCAAAGAACTAATGATAATAGTAGTTTGTATATTAAGGAAGGACCAGATAACAATATAGTATTGGTAGAGATATTTGTGGATGACACTCTATTTATAGGGAATGATGATCCATGCAAAGAATTTTCAGAAAAAATGAAAAAAGAGTTTGAAATGTCCATGTTTGGTGAGATAAAATTATTTGTTGGACTATAGATACAACAAAGAAAGAATGGTATCTATGTTACTCAATCTAAGTATATCAAAGAGATACTCAAGAAATTTGGAATAGAAGATTCTAAACTAGTTGGAACCCCCATGTGTACTAGACTAAAGCTTACCAAAGATGATGATTCAAAAGAGGTAGATCAGACCTTACATAGATCAATGATCATAAAATTATAGTATGTAGTTCATACAAGACTTGATATTATTTTAGTAGTTGGGATAGTGGCAAGATTCTTAGCTAAACCCAGAGAAAATCATATGATGGAAATCAAAATAATTTTGAGATATCTGAAAGGTACTAAGACTATAGTTTATGGTACAAACTTGGAGGAAACTTAGACCTAAAGGTATTCACTGATGCTGATTAGGTAGGAAATATTAATGGTAGAAAAAGCACAAGTGGTGGAGCATTCTTTCTTAGTAAAAGGTTGGTATCTTGGACAAGTAAGGAGCAGAATTGCACATCCCAACCTATCATAGATGCAAAATATGTTGCAGAAATAGTGAATTGTTCTAACATTGTTTGGTTTAAACAGTTGTTGGAAGGTATAAAGGTTGAGATCAAAGAACCAATTGTCATGTATTGTGATACCACCACTACAATTAACATATTAAAGAACCCAGTGATGCATTTGAAAAATAAGCACATTACTATAAAATATCATTTTGTTAGACAATTGGTGCAAGACAAAGAAATTAGATTGGAATATGTTCACACAAAAGAATATATGGTAGACATTTTCACCAAGCCATTACCTATGGATGCATTCCTATATATAAGAGGTAAGTTAGGGGTCATTTCCCTATTTGAAGCTCACTAAATAAAGTTTTAGTGATGCATCAACAAGAACCAAGTTGAAGATCAATGAATTGATGCAACATAGTCAAAGTGAATATTATCTATGAATCAGTACTCAAGGTATATTGATACTAATTTGGTATATGTTGTCATTGGCATGTGTTGTCAAAGAGGGAGAAGATTACTGTCATATCTTTCTTAAATTTGTTTATATCTTTCTGAGGGAGAGGTATACTATCATATAAGTTATGTAATTCCTTCACAGAAAGAGAATTTTTTTGGTGAAAATCTAAGAGGGATAAACTTTCTATCAGAGAAAGTCTTGTTCTCAAATTTCATTGTGCTATGACATGTTGTGTTGCCATCAATTCCAAAGAGGGAGATTGTTGGATATAATTATCTAATTGTGTGTTTTCTTTGATGTTACACAAATGTCATATCAGTTGTTAGTTAGTGCTTACTAAGCTCACTTGGTTAGCAAGAAAATTTTCCTTGTCTACTGAGAATTCCTAAAGATTACTCTGCAAAGACAGTATCTACCAAGCTCACTTGGGTGTAGAAAGAATTCAGGTAGGAAGCAGTGTTAACCAAGTTCACATGGTTAGCGAAGAAAAGTTTGATAGAGTCAGTGCTCATTGAGTTCACTTGGTTGCCAAAGGATATTTTTGTAAGTTTGTAGTGTTAACCAAGCTTCTATTGGTTAACATAGGAAATTATCTTAGAAATAGTGTTTATCGAGCAGGGTCAGCCAATGAAGGATTTTGGCATAAGAAGCTTAATTATTTTAAGTATTGTTTCTAGCCAACTATGGTGATGATTATTGGTTATTATAATTTGAATTTGAGCCAATTTGACAATTTGGATGGTATAAATGAAAGGTCAAGTTGATATTTTTAGTGTGAGTGCAAGTGTGTTGTTTGAATTGAGAAGGAAAGAGTGAGAGCGAACTTGAAGGATAAGCAAGTATCCTTGTGGAGAAAAAAAGTGTTATTCAATTAGGAATGATCAAGTATGGAGTAGAATAGAGATCTATAATCAGTAATTTAGTTGCATCACAATAGAGTCATTTCATTGTTACTCTCTAAAAATTGTAGTAGTGATCTAAAATCTCTTAACAGAGTTGGTTTAATAGCCAGTTGTAAATTCTCTAACAATGTGATAGTTCCATTGAATTATTTTAAGACCTCTTGCAAGGCCACTCCTAGAACAATGATTAAATCCTCTAACAAGGTCACACCTAACATTGTGCTTTGTAACCTTTAACCAAGTTGGCTCCTAATAGGGTTCACTTTAGAAGAGTGAAAACAATAACTAGTTACATAAATCTTGGTGTCTCATGTGTTCATGTTATTTCTCTTATGCTTGCAAATTAATCACTATTAATGTTTAAGATCAGCTAGAAGTAAATCACACTACATTTACTGTTTACCAAATAATAGTAGCAATCAAATTTTTCACTTTAAATTTTATTGTTGACATCTAAGGAATCTGGGATTTATTTTAGTGGTAACTGATTCACCCCCCCTCTTAGTTACTCCTTCTATATTTTCAACATATACTCCTATAAGTGTTTGTAAAATTCATAAGGAAACCCATCACACCCAAGGTATTTATCATCTTCCATGGAGAAAACCAACTCTCTAAGGTCTCAGAGGGTAAGAAGTTGCTCATAGAAAGCATGTTTCTCAACTACTAGGCAGTTTGGAGTAACAAAAATAAACTTTCTGAGAGCTTCCTCCCGAGCTACTAAATTTCCCTATGAAGAAAACATGTTCTCATAGTGAAGAAAAAATACTTACAGGATGTCAAGGAGACTGGAGAGAACAGAAGTTCCTTATTTGATTGTTTTAATCCTAAAATTGGTATAACGGGCTCAAAGAGCCTTAAAGAACTCTTTCAAATATTTATCGCCAACTTCCAACTAGTGGAGATGAGATTTGATTTGGGCCCCTCAAGCAACATAATTATCTACAACCTATTTTTCATGAAAAAATTTGGAAAGTTGAAATTGCAAATCAACATCAAAAGGGTTAAGGGTGAGACTCTTAGAAGCTTTTTTGAAAGCAGTGGTAGTGGATTCATAAGACCTCCTAAAAATTGCAAACTACCACCCATAGAAGTGCAAAAAGTGAGTGAATCTAGTAATAGCATCATTCTACCACTGAATCCATCCTATCTGGGAATGTGAATGTGGCTCCAAATTCTAGACACGTAGTATATAAGCAATAGTGGAGGCATGCATCAACATTGACATGTTGAGGAAAAATTCAGATTTGACAACTCTCTGGAAAGCTACATGCCACAAGATAGAAAAAAATATGGGATAGTGATCAGATAATGTCACATCTGGCAAGGGAATGATAGTTAAATCTTGATCCTTAGAAAAGGAGAAAAAAGATTGTGTAGTAATCATGGCAATATCAAGATGCTTTAATATGCAGTCAAAGCCAGCTTGAAAGTTGGACCAAGTGTGCCAAACCCAATTATTCTAGTAGTGCTTAGTATTGGGATAAAAAAGGCCCAATTTATTGTGTATGTAGAACTAGGCTTCCCTTTCCCTAGCTATCTAGTAAAAAGGAAAAATGCCATCTTTTTTAGAGGCTAGCTGAACCATATTGAAGTCACCACACATAACCCAAGTAGTTTGAGGCAAGTTGTTAGCCATCTAGCCCCATAATTAAGATCTTTCCATAGCATCATTGGGAGCATAAACATTAATGAATCCAAAAGAATGATTGTTAAAGGAAAGTGAAAGCCAAATGATTCTATGTATGGGGTCAAAACTACGTGAAATAATAGTAGAATGAAGATGAGGTGACAAGAGAGTAACTACACCACCCCTGCTAGAATCATGTTGAGAGGAAAACATAATGCCATCTAGCCAAATGACATGAAATGCAAAAGAAAGCATGAAACAAGAGATCTTAACTTCTTGCATATAGAGAAAATTTAAATTTCCAAGTCTATGATGGGTATCCTTGACATAGTACTTTTTGGAGAGGTTTGTAAGACCTCGCACATTCCATGATAAAAAATTAATGAAATTTTTTCCATATCTTCCTCATCCTTGAGAGAGGAGTAGCTATTCTATAAGAAGGTTGAAATCGGGTTAAAGCTAGAAAGAAGATCCTCTGGACTAATGGCTTGACTTTTCACCTCTAGTTTCTCAGTATGTTCGAGAGGATTGCAAGAATGCTATACATTGTATGTCATTATGGAAGAAGTAGCAAAAGGGGTGCAAATCACAACCAAGGTGCTATCCTTGGTGGCTACCTTAATCCCTTGTGAACCAGGGTTTGAAGTCTGTGAAACACCAAGGTTTGGTTCCAAAAAATTGCTTGCATCCCTACACTGGCTAGGGTTTGTGCTCCTATTGAGATGGGAGGAACCAAAATGATGACTGCATATGACTATTTAGGGGCTAAGGGAGCCTTTCCCTTGTACCCAACAATGGTCCATTCTTCTTTATTCCCTTCTGTCACAACCAAAGGGCAATCCCTGATCTTGTGTTCTACTGAATAGCACCTATAAAAGGTGTTGGGTAGGTTTGAATAAAGCACCTTTTGGGAGAAGGTTTGGGAACCAATCTATATTTCCACAAAATCCTTAAGATCCTTAGAAAGATCAACCTCAATGCATACACATTTTTGAGGATGAGCATTGCAATTTTTTTCATGTTCCTTTGTAATAACTTTGCCAAGAGTATTGGTAATGGAGTCAATAAAAGTCCAACATGACAAGGGTAAACCGGAGAACTCTACCCACATAGGAACCCCAAGCTTTTTATCACTAGAGATGGTGAAATCTATCGACCATCTTTAAAAAATAAGCAGGTAATAATGCACAAACTAAGGACCATTATTAAAAACCATGTTTTCTTGTGATGGGTTAGTAAAGAAAAATAGAAAAAAACCTTTGGTAAGGTTTTGCATAGCGTCAAGGTGGACTCCATGAGGAGTCCATCTCTTGTTAACCTATTCTCAGAGCATAGCTTCAGAAGGAGTCCTACCCATAAAATACCCTATTAAGATATGTTGTTCTAACCAATCACAAGCAAACATCAAATTCTTGCAAAGGAAGGATAATATCAATATTACCTCATAAAAACCTTCAGGATGAATTTGTGAGGATGTTTTTTCAATGGAGGTGCCATTACTTTTTGAAGTAGCAGTGTGAATACTAGTATCAACAACTAGGTCACCACTAGCTAGAGCCATTATAAACTAGCCTAAAAAATCCTAGAGTAAATATGGTTTGACAAGTGAAGGACACAAAAGAAAGCTCAGATAGAGATCCATATGCAAGGAAACCCAAAGATCACATGAAACTCTAGTAGAGTGAAAAAAACCATTTCCCAAATAATAAATTTCCATTGTGTCATAGTTTGAATTATGGAAAGGATTCATTTCAATGATAGCCATCCATTTTGATACTTGAAAAAACTGCATGTATTGTTGTATTTTGAATCAAGAAACAAATCAAGATAACATATTTTCAAAGTATTTTTCTATAGAAAATATTATATAAAGTTCAATTAATTATAGAATAGTTTAACCTATTAGTTCATATTTGATCTTGTTTTAAATGAATCTCATGAGTTAAATTTATCTCTCAAGTGATTTTTAAATAGATTCACTTAATTATATATGTATGTTGAAAACAAATATCAACAATTTCAAGCTACCACCAAACCCATATATCTAGTAATATAGTTGGCTTAGGAAAATGGAGAAAATAGATAAATCCCCATAAGAAACTAGGCTTGTACATACATATTAGCTCTCTAGAATTTGGATGGGAAGTGGGAAATAATCCTCCTCCCTATTACAAACCAATAAAAAAATTAGGGAATATTCCCTTGGTATCTTGTCTTAATAAAAAATAAAATAAAATTAAAAATATAATAATAAAACTTAGAATGTAGGAAATAACTTGTCACATGAATATCTCATGAAAATGACATAACACTTTTTAGAGGTACATATATAAGTATAACATAAACTTTATTTTATTCCTAAATGCTCTCCCCCAAGTTGACATTCTCATGTTGAGAGGGAAAAGCAATTAAAAAGTATATAAAAATATGTGTGGTTTTCTTCATAACAAAACTCACCCTCTCCCCACACCTTGTTTGTCATGGCTAACACCATGTAGACATACCACCATTTTGGGTACTAGAATTAACATGGGATAGGTGACATTATTAAAGTCTAGATCTAAACTTACATTTGGCTAAAAGGAGTACCTCACTTGCTTTCTTCCCAAACACCAAATGACACATTGACCACATGTGACCCTCACTCCACTCATGTGACATGGGCATTGAAGGCTCAATCTAAAAAAACCACCTTTCCTATGATCTTAGGGGCATGTGAAATAGAATTTTTGGTATAGCACATTTGATGGGATACTTTTTCGAAGAATCACGTGGGAGTTTGGGGAGGGGCTACGTGCATGATTAATTAGTAGTTAGAGGTTAGGGATTGGGAAGTTAGTTAGTTGTGAGAGTTAGGATATTAGTTAGTAAATTATTAAATGTTAGTAATAATGAAATGGGAGGTAGTATAAAATTGTTGGAAATATTATGATAGGTCAAGCTATTGAGAGGGGAGAGGTGAATCAGTAACTTGTAAAATTTAATCCTTAACTAATAATTGCATGCATCAGAAACTAAAAAACATTAAAGCATACATAAAACTTTTAACACACAATTTGGTGACCCAGAAACCTTTGAAATAGAAAGAAAAAATGGGGTGGGAGTGATACCCATAAGCTTTAGTACTGCAATATAAAGTTGGCTTGTTAAGGCTTACAATGATCACTTCTAATGATTTTCCTTGTTAAGGGCAATAAGAACTGCTAGGCCCACCTTGCTAAAGGATTTACAAAAATACAATGAAGTATGCACTTGGTAAAGAGATTTACACATGATTTTTAGGTCTAATTTGTTAAGGATTTGACTGATCCACCTATTAGGATGAAACAATAGCTTGATCTTTGATCTCTAACTTGGTTTTCTAAATGAGATACCTTTGAGTGTAAAATCACCTTACTGTGATAGATAAATCTTTGTTGCTCCTTATACTGCTTGTGGCCTTGTACTTTTCTCTTTTTCTTACTACATTTCTTTGATACTCTATATATCTTTGGATGTGATACAATACATTACATATATACATATCCAATTAATCAAATTATGAAGTTGGCCATAATACAAGTTTACATAAAATGCATAAAGTCAATCCATACTGCAAGAATTCAAGTTCTAAAGACTGGCTCGGTGAGGTTCTAAAACTCAACATCCACTATTAATGCTCAGAATCATCATTCACTTGGTAGACATAGAAGCTTAGTCCTTATTGATCACTTCCAAGTAGTCTTCAACTTAGTCTACACTAGTGACTTAGGGAATACTGTGAAACTTAGCATACAAACTGAGTCACTTGGTTAACACTAAGTGGCTAGATCAACACTGAATTGTTACTATTGTAACTAGGAACTCAATAACCACTACATGACTCAGTATACACTAAGATGTTTGGTGCAAACTAAAATTGTCCAAGGGACTCAATAGCAACTATAGAGCTTGGTAGAGTTTGAAATGCTTGGTTATCATTGTTAACTATACAATATCCTCGGTAGATGCTTACAATTTGAATAAGTGTATTTCACTAATAAAAAATATGACTGCAATTTCAACAATCTCCCCCTTTGGCATTAGTGACAAAAACACTTATTAGTTAAAACTAAATTCAAAATGTTCATTAACACCTTTATCCATAACCTTATGACTTCAACTTGGGAGAGTATACTATCTTTAAGATTTTTCAAAAATGGTTTTTTAAGAGATGTATTTCTATACATGAATAATATGGTAATTCTCCCCCATAAATAATATACAATATACTTTACATCTAAAATATACATCTTATCTACAGTCTTCAATCTTCTCCCCCTTTATACAATATATATTTTGTACAATCTTCTCCTCCTTTTTGACATTAATGCCAAAGATATTAGCTATATATACTATAAAGTAATGCCAAAATGTGACAAGAAATTTGAATGTACCTTCAAGATAAGTGCCAAAGTCTTGTCCCAATTCTCTTGCAACACCTTGCATGTGTGTAATACAATCTCCACTTCTATTGATAGTTCTATCATATGGTTTGCAATGGAGAAGTTATTGTCATGGATGACCATTTTAGGATGTGCAATGTGTTTCTACAATGCATCCATGTTTGGGAGAATCATGTTCTAAATATCTATTAATTTAGCTCTTATTCTTTCCTCTTCTCTTAGCAATTCTACTTGCTTATTAGTTAGAAATCTAATCCTATTGAAGTGGTAGAGCTTGAACTCGGGTCAAGTTGAAACTTCTATGAACTTGCCTTTAGATCCTCATAAAATTTTGACAATTTATCTTTTATTTCCTTAGTTAAAATTTATGTATAAAAAAGTTTACCAAATAGTGAGGATACATTCGTTTTAGGAGGTCTCTAGTGCACCTAGAATAGTGGATAGTTCTACTAGATGGATAGCAATTTGTTGAGCAATAAGTTCCAAAACTTTATTCTCAAATTTCTTCTCAGCTCTTTGTAACAATTTCTTTTATCCATTCAAATATTCATTGTATCTTTGTATTGCCTTTGCTAACTGATTCAAAATTGGTTGAGAAGTATCAACCTCTATGTTTATAGCCTTTGCAAGGATATTCTTTCATTCTATCTTTGTACTACCTCTACTAACTAATTCAAAATTGGTTGAGAAGTATCAACCTCTATGTTTATAGCCTCTACAAGGATATTCTTTAAGTCTTCTATTATTTTGAATTCCTTGTTCCTTTCCTTTCTAAGCCTTTTTTGCTTAGCTTTCTTCAAAAGAAATTATCCAAAAGTTTGCATTTGATTAGGACTGAGATTGGAGATATCCCAATTAGAAATGACAATATCCTACCAAGATCTATGTATTCTTCCTTCTCTTTTCCTTTACTCAAAAATCTTGTTCTCGATTGAGGCTTGGTCTCAGCTATCTTTGCACTTAATAATTGTATGATAGGAATGGAAATAATTGTAGAAATAGTAAGGTTTTCTGAGAAAGTAGATATAGTACTTATTCCCAACATACCAATAGTAGAAATACCCAAAGTTATCAAAATTGATGAAGAGAGAAGTTTTTTCTACTTAGTAGATGAAGTGCTTGATACTTTAGTCAATGTGGTGCTAAGTTGGACATGTGCAAAGATTGATTGAGTGCTTGTGCCAGCTATGTTTGTCACAATCAATCTTACTGATGCTTTCTTTGGGCTTGATTTTTTCATAAATTTTCTTGGACAATGAGGAAGTGAGGCTATGAGCACTATAACAACTTAAACTGGGTTGGTTTCCTCAATATATTGCATATCTAGTTAGTCTTGCTCGATAGCTTCCTGCCCCTATTCTTCTTCATCATCTACATTGTCAAAATGAGTGACTTCTTTAGCATCAATTTCTTCATCCTTATCTAGTTCATCATCATCCTCCTCCTTATCACTGACGCTAACTATGAAATCATTCAATTTTTGAAGAAGAGAAATGTTCTTCAAAGTGTTTGTAGCATTCCTTACTATATATTCAATGTCATTTAACAATACAAGTGTTGAATCTCAAAGTAAGTTTTTCTTCATTTTTCTTTAGAGACTCCTTTGCCTCATTTTCATTTAAACTCAGGATGAGTTTGGTTATCTCATATATGTCACTTGCTATTTTCAGGGCATTCTCCCTCTTGGCTTAATTTTCTCCATTAAAACATTAGGAATCTGATTAGCAAGCTGGTTTGGTGAGTACTTCCACTTACCCATTTTGGATATTGCCAAATCTTATAGTTTCTTCTATTCCTCTTTAGTCCTAGTTTCATAATTTAGTGCTTTGAAGTTTGGTATCCTAGCCCCTAATTCCAAATCTTTCATTCTTTCTTGGAAGGTGGTCAAGGCCTCTTGAAGATTATATTTGCTCCTTCTTTATCTACTTTCTTCCTAGATGATCTTCTGGTGAACACAGTAGTAGATGTCATGGAATGCTTGGTAATAATTACCTTTCCTTTCTTCTTTAATGGTTATTCATCCTCTATTTTCTCTTCATCTTCTACTTCTTCATCTTCTCCTTTGCCTTCAGTCAATAGAAGAGTGGTGATGGATTTCAATTTGGAAATTCTCTTCTTGCCCTTGTTGACTACCTGAGGGATTTTGATTTCTAGTTCTATTATGGCCTTTTCCTCATCATCAATAGGCTCATTGACTAATGCCTCAATTATGTCTTTAGTTTCATCAATGTTTACCTCATATCCGAGAGGTTTTACCCATACTATCCTTGGCCTAACTACCTAAATGTATACTTTATCACTATCAACCATGAAAAAAGTATCATCTTTGTAATCATCAACTAACTTTTTGGGAATCCTGAACGTATTCTTCATCTTCTCTTTGAATGCATCAAAGTAGTTATCCATGATATTTCCATAGTTTTTTCCCATTTCAACAATATATTCATTAATCTGATAAAGAATAGGTACATCCTTCCTCCAAACTACTATACCTTTTGATGGGAAAAAATTTTGAACATAGAAGAATAGACAAGTCAAGAGTGAACCAAAACTTACATGGATTGTTCTTTGAAGTTTTGATGCTTTTCATGTTTTTGTTAAATGGGTTTAGAAGTAACTCGACAAGGTTAAGTGACAAGTTATTCTTGACCACCTTGTATGCCAGGTCCACTACTTCACATCATACACTATTCAATTTTCTCAAGCTATAAATCTTGTGGGTGATGATATGTATGCCAAAATTGAGTTCCATATCAATAACATTGCTAAACTTCATTCCCCTTCCATCCCACTCAGCAAGGGTTTTCTTCTCCAGTTCAACCTAACTTAGGGTTTTGGTTGTTTTCAATTTGGTCAACATGGGAAGACCCACGATCTTGTGGATCATCTTCTTAGTTTTAAAAATTGGTTATTCCAACTACAACTAACTATTGTGCACACGACTAAGAATATATATTGTCAATTTTATTTAGAACTCTCATGGCATATACAAAATATGGGTTAAAAATTTTGTTTCAAGATGTTAAAGTTTTAGTTTCAACACACCATTGACACATAAGTTTTTAAGGGTTTCATCCATTTCTAATGTACCAATATCTTTAAAAGCACACTTAAAATGGGAATGGATATCATTGATTAAATGTACCTTTGGTGGAATTTGTGACTAAGCTCTGCTTAGATCTAGGGTTTCTACAGTGGTAGGAGTCAAATTGAAATTTGGTGCCTTCCATTCCATGCCTCAAACCAACACGTTTGAACCTTTCTTTCATTTGCTGCTAGTGGGTGCCATCTTTGCTTGGTAGGGTTTGAGAGAATATGAAAAATTTCAGTAAAAATTTGCTCAAATTGATTGAATGCTCAGAAGATTGCCTACACAGATAGCTCTCAAAAATCACAGTGAGAAATGACTTTGATGGTATGATTGTTTTCTCAAAGAATAGATCTCTCATCCACTACACTTGCATTGAATGCTCATTAACCACACAAAATTTAGTTAATCCCAACCTTGCTTGGTAGAGTTTGCAACCTGACCTCGCTACGTAAGACAGTAACTCAGTAGTGACTACCATCTTTTACTCAATAATCCCTTTGCATTTTGAATGATGATATGGATCTTTCATTCTAATAATTGGAACTAATATTACATGTCTTCTTCAGTATCCTAGTTCTAGTTCTCCTTTGAGAAATTAAGTGGAAATGTTGGAGTCACCCAATTCTTGAGTGACATCATCATTGCTAGGACTTGCATTCTTAGTAGAGTTTGGAACCCATTGTTGTCTCATCTACTTTTTGATGTTATCAACTTTTTCCTTCTTTTCATCTTCAATTCTTTTAGTATTTATATAGTTCTTGGCAAGATGACCAAGTTTTTTACAAACAAAGCATCTTTTCAGTATTCCTTGATAGCTTCCTGCCCCTATTCTTCTTCATCATCTACATTGTCAAAATGAGTGACTTCTTTAGCATCAATTCCTTCATCGTTATCTAGTTCATCATCATCATCCTCCTTGTCACTAACACTAACTAAAAAATCATTCAATTTTTGAAGAAGAGAAATGTTCTTCCAAGTGTTTGTAGCATTCCTTACTATATATTCAATGTCATTTAACAATACAAGTGTTGAATCTCAAAGTGATTTTTTCTTCATTTCTTTAGAGACTCCTTTGCCTCCTTATCATTTAAACTTAGCATGAGTTGCCTTAGGTTTTTCTCATTTATGTCTCTTGCTATTTTCATGGTATTCTCCCATCTTGGCTTAATTTTCTCCATTAAAACATTAGGAATCTGATGAGCAAGCTAGTCTAGTGAGTACTTCCACTTACCCATTTTGGATATTACCAAATCTTCTATTTTCTTCTACTACTCTTTAGTCCTAATTTCATAATTTAGTGCTTTGAAGTTTGGTATCCTAGCCCCTAATTCCAATTCTTTCATTCTTTCTTGGAAGGTGGGTCAAGGCCACTTGAAGATTATATCTACTCCTTCTTTATGTACTTTCTTCCTAGATGATCTTCTGGTGAACACTGTAGTAGATGACTTGGAAGGCTTGGTAATAATTACCTTTCCTTTCTTCTTTAATGGTTCTTCATCATCTATTTTTTCTTCATCTTCTACTTCTTGATCTTCTCCTTTTCCTTCAGTTAATAGAAGAGTGGTGTTGGTTTTCAATTTGGCAATTCTCTTCTTGCCCTTGTTGACTACCTGAGGGATTTTGATTTCTAGTTCTATTCTAGCCTTTGCCTCATCATAGGTGACAAAGTATGCAGCTTTAGGATCAACAGGTTCATTGATCAATGCCTCAATTATATCTTTAGTTTCATCAATATTTACTTCATATCCTAGTGGTTTTACCCATACTATCCTTGGCCTAACTACCTAAATGTATACTTTATCACTAACAACCATGAAACAAATATCATCTTTGGAATCATCAACTAACTTTCTAGGAATCCTAAACCTATTCTTCATCTTCTCTTTGAATGCATCAAAGTAGTTATCCATGATATTTCCATAGTTTTTTCCCATTTCAGCAATATATTCATTAATTTGATAAAGAATAGGTACAACCTTTCTCCAAACTACTATACCTTTTAATGGGAAAATTTTTTGAAAATAGAAGAATAGACAAGTCAAGAGTGAACCAAACTTACATGGATTATTCTTTGAAGTTTTGATGCTTTTCATGTTTTTGTTGAATGGGTTCAGAAGTAACTTGACAAGGTTAAGTGATAGGTTATTCTTGACCACCTTGTATGCAAGGTCCAATACTTCACATCATACACTATTCAATCTACTCAAACTATAAATCTTGTGGGCAATGATATGTATGCCAATCTTGAGTTCCATTTTAGTAACACTGCTGATCTTCATTCCCCTTCCATCCCACTTAGCAAGGGTTTTCTTCTCTAGTTCAACCTAACTTAGGGTTTTGGTTGTTTTCACTTTTGTCAACATGGGAAGACCCATGATCTTGTGGATCATCTTCTTAGTTATCAAAACTAGTTGTTCCAACTACAACTGACTATTGTACACATGACTAAGAATATATCTTATCCATTTTATTTAGAACTCTCATGGCATATACGGAATATGTGTTAAAAATTTTGTTTCAAGATGTTGATGTTTCAGTTTCAACACACCATTGACACACAAGTTTTCAAGGGTTTCATCCATTTCTAATTTACCAATATCTTTAAAAGCACACTTAAAATGTGAATGGATATCATTGATTAATAGTACCTTTGGTGGAATTTGTGACTAAGCTCTACTCGGATCTAGGGTTTCTACAATGGTAGGAGTCAATTTGAAATTTGGTGCCTTCCATTCCATGCCTCAAACCAACATGTTTGAACCTTTCTTTCATTTTCTGCTAGTGGATGGCATCTTTTCTTGTTAGGGTTTGAGAGAATATGAAACTTTTAGTAAAAAATTTTTCAAATTGATTGAATTCTTAGAAGATTGCCTACATAGATAGCTCTCAAAAAATCACAATGAGAAATGACTTTGATGGTATGATTGTTTTCTCAAAAAATAGATCTCTCATCCACTACACTTGCATTGAATGCTCATTAACCACAAAAAATTTAGTTACTCCTGACCTTGCTCGGTAGAGTCTGCAACCTGACCTCAATCAGTAAGATAGTAACTCAGTATAGTGACTGCCATCTTTTACTTAGTAATCCCTTTGCATCTTGAATGCTGATATGGATCTTTCATTCTAATAACTAGAACTAATATTATATGTCTTCTTTAGTATCCTAGTTCTAGTTCTCATTTGAGAAATCAAGTGGAAATGTTGGAGTCACCCAATTCTTGAGTGACATCATCATTGCCAGGACTTGCATTCTTAGTAGACTTTGGAATCCATTATTATCTCATGTATGTTACGATGTTATCAAATTTTTCCTTCTTTTCATCTTCAATTCTTTTAGTATTTATATAGTTCTTTGCAAGATGACCAAGTTTTGTACAAACAAAGCATCTTTTTGTAGTATCTCTTGTCCTCATATGATGCTTTACACAGTTTATTCCAATGTGTCTAAATTATCCATAGTAATCACATTTGTACCAAGTGTTATAGTCCCAACCAAATATACCTTTGACAATCTATTCTACTAGGTTTAGTATCTTAGTTTTGCATTCTGATGACTTGTGCCCTTGCTTCTTGCATTTGTGACATTTGCCTTCAAATTTAGGTTTCTCTTTGCATTCATTAGCCCTATGTCAGTGCTGATTGCAATTATAGCACTTTCCATTAAAATTTTATTTTCTATTGCTACAAAATTTATTTAATGTATGACCTATCTTACCACAGTAACTACAAGTAGACCTTTGATTCTTTTGAGCTCCTTGCTTGGATGACTCACCTTCTTCTATATATCCAATTCTTACTTTTCCTTTTTTCCTATAATGAGTTTTGTCATTCAATTGATTTATGTTTGCTTGAGATTTCATCATTCTTCATTGGATTGCCTTTCAATGTTTAGATCATTCTACAAATTTTGATTCTTTGATCTTAGATTCATGATTTCTGCATTTGCATTGGTGAGCTAATTAATGAAGTCATCTTTCTAAAGGGATAAATGTTGAATCTCATTATTCTTTCCTTCTATTTCTTCTTTTATCTTTTTTTCTCTTCCATAACTTCACACAGTCTTACTGACTTAATTTCTTGCTCTCTTCTTAATTTTTGTACTTCTTTTTGAAGTGAACCATTCTACTCTAATAGATCTTTGATTGCTTCATTGGCTTCATCTAGACTGCTTTCTGAATGTATGTCTTCAATTCTTTCTTCAAAGTAGAGATGGTCATTCGTTTGGATTGCAAGATATTTTCTTCTTTATAGGGATTGAGAGAGTTTCTCCTTTTCTTTCTTGATTTGTGTAATAGCCATTTCCAAATCTAGCTTCTCATTATTAATAGCCTTGTCAAGTTTGAATATTTTCATTGCCTTTAATATTTGCTCAAGCAGTTAAACTTTTCTCTAAGAACCACAAAAGCTCTGATACCAATTGTTGGAACTATTATGATAGGATAAGTTACTAAGAGGGGAGGAGTGAATCAGTAACTTGTAAAATTTAATCCTTAATTAATAATTGCATGCATGGGAAACTAAGAGCATTAAAGCATACATAACACTTTTAACACATAATTTGGTGACCTAGAAACCTTCCAAGTAGAAAGAAAAACTCAGGTGAGGATGATACCCACAAGCTTTAGTATTGTAGTATAAAGTTGGCCTATTAAAGCTTACAATGATCACTTCTATCAATCTTCCCTATTAGGAGTGATAAGGACTACAAGGTCCACCTTGCCAAAGGATTTACAAACATACAATGAAGTATGCACTCAATAAAGATATTTACATAAGACTGTTACATCTACCTTGTTAAGGATTTGACTAATCCACCTATTAGGATAAAAAAATAGCTTGATCTCTAATCTACAACTTGGTTTGTTGAATGAGATACCTTTGAGTGTAAAATCGCCTTTCTGTGATAGATAAATCTTTTTTGCTTCTTATATTGCTTATGGCCTTATACTCTACTCTTCTTCTCTTTTCTGCTTACTACATTCCTTCAATACTCTATGTCTTTTTGGATGTGATAATAAACATTACATATATACCAATCCAATTAATCAAATTACAAGGTTGACCATAATACAAGTTTACACAAAATGCATAAAGTTGGCCCATAATATAGGAACTTGGGTTCTGAAAAATAGCTTAGTGAGGTTCTAATTCTCAACATCCACTATCAATGCTTGACATCATCATGCACTCAGTAGACATAGAAGCTTGGTCCATACTAATCACTTCCAAGTAGTCTTGAACTTAGTCTGCATTGGTGACTCAATGAATACTATGAAACTTGTCATATAAACTGAATCACTTTGTTAACACTAAGTGGCTTGATCAACACTAAATTCTTACTATTGTAACTAGGAACTTAGTAACCATTGCACAACTTAGTATACACTAAGATGCTTGGTGCAGACTAAAACTATCCATGGGACTTGGTAGCAACTATAGAGCTTGGTAGAGTCTGAAATGCTTGGTTAACTATACAATATGCTCACTAGATGCTTACATAAGTGTATGTCACTAATAACAAACATGATTGTAATGTCAACATGAAATAATTTGTTAGTAGTTAATTTTGATAGTATAGTTAGTAGGTAATTGATGTAGGAGCATCTTGCATAGGAAAAGTAAATTAGTTTTTAAAAAAAAAAAAAATTGGAGAGAGAAAGTGACAAAAATAGAAAATAAAAAATAAAAAATAGAAAAATAGGAAAAAAAGAGAAAAGGGGAATTTCTATTTTCAAGGTGCATAGGTGGCGTAAATAGAAAAATAATAAAAATAGGTTTTATTCCATTAATCGAGGTGTGTAGGTGGCATCTTAAGAAGTTCGCGAAAAGTTCCTTAAATCATGGATTTAATATTTTTCGTGATCTATAAAAGAAATGTAATTTTCTAATTGGGCCACATGATGGTGCTTAGTTGTATTTAGGTGAAAATTCTAGAAAGTTGTGGATATTGTAGAAGGTTGTGGATAAATCATGCATTGGGTGGTAAGTGCCTATTTAAGGAAGGCTTATGTTCATTTGTAATCAAGCTCTTCAAATGTAATCTCTTGTAAGGAAGCTCAAGAAGTAGAAGTTGGGGAAGTAGAAGCTCTTCGAGTATAACCTCTTGAAGGATAGGCTCTTCTTGTAGAAGCTTTTAGTGAGCAATCTCTCTTATATTGTAAGAATTTGGAGTCCTTTCATTTGGAGAATATTGTAATGAATTTCAAGTATTAATCGATGCTTTATGAAGAATTTTGTCATCTCTTTGTCTTCATCTTATTGTGATCTTAGTTGTGAGTTAGTATAGGTGGTGTGGCCCTACATTAGTGGTATCAGAGCGAGAGTTCTTTAGCATGCAGAAAGATCGCCGAACGTGAGGTAGTTTGCACTAGGACCTTGGGTTGGGTGAAGTTTGTCAGGAAGTTCTTGATTGTGTAGACAGATTGTTGTCTATGAGGTAGTTTGCATGAGGTGATTGTTTTGCATGAAGTTTTTCTTATGAAGAATTGATTATGGAGAAGAGAAAGAAGAAGATGACTTTTGTGATTGGATGGATTCTAAGGATTCGTTGACTAGAGAAAATTAGGGCAAGAAATCAAGAGCCATTGATAGTTGATTTGCAGAAGCAAGTGAATGAATTAGAAGCTGAGTTGTGGAAAGAAAGAGAACATCACCAAAAAAGAGATGTTGATAATTCCTTGGATGTAGAAAAGAAAGAAGATCTAGTCGAGTATCAGACATGTGGTACAAAAGAAGAGCAAGAGGATGAAGAGGAAATTATTTGCGAACCTAAAGTTGAAGACGATGAAAGAGAGGGGGAAGAGCATGAAGATGATAAGATTTATGAACCTAAATTAGATCAAGATGATTTGAAGATTGCAGCAATGGAGGAAAAATATAGTGCCTTAGTTGGAGATCAAGCAAGTAGAGTAGTTACATGCATTTTTGACAACATGAAAGAGGCAAGCGAAGATGAAGATGTCAAATAGGTAAATTCTTATGAATCATGGTATGTTTTCTTTGAGGTGAGTTTGAAAGATATTGATGATGGTTTGCATGAGGATCTTGTTAGTCATGTGTGGCATGCAAAGACAGATTGGTATGGTGTTCTTGGGTTTATTACAGGTGTGATTAATTCAACAAGATTGAATGAGGATGAGATTTATACTTGGACAGAGTTCATTGCAAAGGAAAAATTTCAGCAATAGACACTTGTTCGGACTAGGTGTTGGAAAAGAAGAAAGAAGGAAATATATCAGCACCAGATACTTGTTCTAGCTATGTGTTGGAGGAATAGAAAAAAAAATGTCAGCAGTGGCTACTTCATTTTGTGAACCCATATTCACAAATTTTTTCCTACCATGGGAGTCAGATGCAGGAGCATCATGCATCAGGAAAAAAAAAATGTGGAAGATTTTCATGTTGGTTTTCTTGTCCTTGTTGAGGTGGAAGCCTTTGGTGAAGATGAAAATAGTTGTATATCTTTCTTTTGGGGTCAAAGTGTGGGACACACTTTTCTATCTACCAGGGGAGTCTGATGCAGTAGCATCTTGCATGGGAAAATTAAAATATTAAAAAAATAAATAAAAAAATTGGAGGAGAGAGAAAGTGACAAAAATAGAAAGAAAATAATAAAAAATAGAAAAATAGGAAAAAAGGAGAAAAGAGGAATTTCTATTTTCAAGGTGCATAGGTGGCGTAAATAGAAAAATAATAAAAATAATTGTTATTCCATTAATCAAGGTGTGTAGGTGGCATCTTAAGAAGTTTGTGGAAAGTTCCTTAAATCATGCATTTAATATTTGTCATGATCTACAAAAGAAATGTAATTTTTTAATTGGGCCACATGGTGGTGCTTAGTTGTATTTACATGGAAATTCTAGAAAGTTGTGAATATTGTAGAAGGTTGTGGATATTCTAGAATGTTGTGGATAAATCATGCATCAGGTGGTAAAAGCCTATTTAAGGAAGGCTTATGTTCATTTGTAATCAAGCTCTTTGAATGTAATATCTTGTAAGGAAGCTCGAGAAGTAGAAGTTGGGGAAGTAGAAGCTCTTCGAGTATAACCTCTTGAAGGATAGGCTCTTCTTGTAGAAGCTCTTAGTGAGCATTCTCTCTTATATTGTAAGAATTTGGAGTCCTTTCATTTGGAGAATATTGTAATGAATTTCAAGTATTAATGGATGCTTTATGAAGCATTTTGTCATCTCTTTGTCTCCATCTTGTTGTGATCTTGGTTGTGAGTTGGTATGGGTGGTGTGGCCCTACATCAGATAATAAACCCAAGATAGGTATTAGTAGTTAGGAAATTATGTTAGCAAAGTGTTTAGTGGTTAAAATTAAGTTAGATGAAAATTATACAAATTACATATTTAATAGAAAAGTATCGTTAATAGATATTAGTGGATGATTAGTAGTATTTATTCATTAGTAAGAGAGGAGTATTATTTAGTAGTAGATAATTAAAGATAATGTTTAGTTGGTAGTTGTTTTATTTTTGTAATTAGTAGATTGTTATAAGGTAAAGGGTAGCATACATAATAATTATATTTAGTAATGAATATTATCAAATATAATCTATATATTATCAGTAAGACACATATAAGTATATTATATGAATGAATTTTATTCATAATGGTTAAGTGGATAGTATAAGTATTATGTGGCAATTTAGTTAAGTTGTATGGGTGGTATATTATAGTAATGTGGTATATATCAAACATAATAGTTAGGGACTAGAATATAAATATTTAAAGTGAAAATTAATTGTGTTGGTAGTAAATAAAAGTGAATGGTCAGTTAATAGAGTAAGTATGTTACATTAAGTGAAGTAAGATATGATCAAGTTACATATAAATATGTTGTATTAGTGTTGCCCGGTTATAAAATTGTTTCAAATTTTATAAGCCCTGATTGATTTTTGAAACTTGCCTAGTTTTTAGCTTTAAATTGGCCATCTTATCCCCAAATCTTTGTGAGTTTCTGAATCTTTATGTCTTCGGCTCGTTGTTAGCTCCACACAACACTTGAAAATTTTAAAATTCGGCTTTTGAGCTCCAACTTATCACAGGTTAATGGAGAGACTCAAAATACATGTTTTCAAGTTTATCATTAACCATTAAACTCTCAAAAGGTTAATGATAATGTCCAAAAACATGTTTTTCTTAACCTCTCAAAAGGTTGATGATAACATCCAAAAACACATTTTTCTTAACCTCTCAAAAGGTTAATGATAGCCTCCAAAAACACATTTTTCTTAACCTCTTCAAAGTGGGTGCCTAGATAGAAGGCATATTGAAGGTTATAGAAGAAAAGTAACATATTGATAGATTTTGGAAATCTGTTTACCAACATACAAACAACCAAAAATCCACATTTTGCGATGGTTTTGATGTATTAGGAGATTTCTTTATAAAGAACTCACAAAGCAGAGTAAATGATGAAGCCTATGATCCATTTTAAGAAATGGCATTTTATTGGTTGGTAATTTCTTGACATACTACTTGTAGTCATAAATACAAGATTCGAAAACATAGACATGCATGTGAACTATTTGTTGAAATGTCTTCTGAGCATATGAGTCATTTGACATGGCATGAAAGCATAGATCAACATGTGATCCATCTAATATATTGTGTTACTTCCAGCTTGTGGTTAGTGTACCCTTCTCAACACATGCCTTAGAATATTTGCAAGCATGAGAAATAATCCCATCCTCATTTCCAAACCATAAAGTTATCTAATGATTGAAAATCTAGTAGGTTGATGACATTCAATATTCCCGAGTGTTGAAGGATGGTCAAACATTGAAGTAGCCAAGATGACCCTGCATGTGAACTGTTTAACATAATTCTTCAACCTCCAATACATAGGTGACTTTCAACTCTCCCTCCCCATCGCATCAAATATGGTTTTCAGGCATTCCATAAGAGAAAAGTACTAATTGGATAGATATGATGCATCAAGGTGTATGAGAAGAAGCCATAGTCAAGGCATAGAACAACTTCAATAAGTTTCTCTTCACATTCTATCTCATAGGCAGAGAAATTTATAAGTGACATGGGAACCATTCCAAGTACAAAAGAAAGAATTTTTGACAATGGCTGCCGTATAGAGTTTGGCAATCTAGATTTTGAAGAAGTAATCTCTACATGCTTTGGTCCAGACAAAGGAAGATGCTATCATTTTGTTAATGCTGTAGTTGCCATTTCTATGTACACAAATGCTACAAGTAAGCTTTCAATTCCTTCATCTAAGAAGTGCCTTAAGGCAATATCAACCACCCTATAGACAAATAGTTTGCCATCCAATTTAATAGTGTTCTATGGCTTGGGTGCAAACATTGTGACTGATTTTCACTGTAAGGGGTGTAAAAATATAGAGGAAATGGAGAGCACACCAAGGCTCGAGGAAGTCTAGTTGAAGTATGTGAAACTACTCTCCTCATCAGCTAAAAACTATAGAGAGTTCTTAAAATGCCAATATTAAATTTCTTCACAATCTTGGAGGCCTTGAACATGAGCCCATCTTGAGCAGAAAACTAAAATGATTCCATTTGAAGACACAAACAAGGTGCCATCCTTCCTACCCGAGTCATAGTGGAAGCACTCAAAGGATGTTTTGGGAGCCGTTGGAGGAACTTTATAAAGAACCACATTTGTAAAAGCTCAAGAAAGTAATCATGCTCAATGTTTGATCAAATTTTACCACACACCAAGTATTTAAATGAGCTCGTCCAATGGTAATTTAGATGCAATTTTTGTGAGGACATATCACATGTTGAGGCATGTAAACTCTCACAAATCCTCTAAAGGCTTGTGGATATGCTAATTTGAAATCATATGATCTTTTCTATTTTTTAGAGGACCATAATCTTGGAAGAACGAGATGCTTGGCAATTCTAAATGCAATTGGAGAGACAGTGAACATAAAGTGAATATATTTGGTGCACACATATATACCTCATGTGCACATTTTTTTGGACGCAAGTTGGATATGTACTCATTAAGGAAGTATCATAATTAAAATATCTAGTTCATGTATCAAAAAGGGACTGGTAAAGATTGATTATTCAATATTCTTATTGAAGAAGTCTAGAGTTTGAGTCTCAGGTGATGTTTAAGTTCAATTTTGTAAGGTTAATTAACCTCCCCAAAATCATGTATTTTGGAGGTGGTTATTAACCACAAAGAGGTAGTTATTAACCTCTATGTCTATATAAAGACATCTATTGGCTTTTTTAAGGGAACTTTTTGGTTTGAAAAATAAGGGAACACTATGCTGAAATTTTGATCTAGAGATAAATTTTGGAAAGTATGTACACTTTTTATCTCTGAAATTGAAAATTCTCTATTATCTTCTTGGTACAAGGAAATGAAATGATATCTGCTTTGGGTTTCTTATTCTAAAATCAAAATTTTTATACATCACAGTAGACATTCTCATGGTCCTATGCGAGTGTTTATGAATGATAATGAATGTGCTTGGTAATACTGGTTGTTTTCAAGCATAGTCCTTGATCACCTTTGTTATCAATCTTGTTTACCAAAGAAGGTTGTAAGGGCATGTGGTGCATTTTTCCTGAAAAACTTTCTCCTGATCTTTGAAGTTTTAGATTCTTTATTCAAAAATCCTTTAAAAATTATATCGTACGAGGGAGCTGCCCTCTAAATGTAGAGGAAGGCCGCATACCATGGGCCTATCTAACTATTGTGAATGATTTGCCACACACTCCATTGGTCAAATTATATGGTGATAAATATTTTTACCAACAATTAGTTAGTAGTATTAGAAGGTAGTTGGTTAGTGGATAGTTGATGGTTATTTAAAATGATTATTAAATAGATTGAAAAGAGTGAGATGACATAGTATTGGTCCAATCTTTGTAAAATGTATTAGGAGGAACTGTATCTAGTAATATATATATACATGCACATGGTAAACATTTGACAATATAAAACAATTTTTTCATCCCATAAGGTATGGTTATTGCATTTGATATGTATCGTATGTGTTGAAATTATTAAATGATGGATACTATCAATGATTAATAATATATGCAAGTGACCCTACTTTCATCATGTAAACTTCTAAGTAACCTTTGGACATAACTTGTCTAATTGCCAATGGTAAATAAAATTTATATAGTTATGTCATTCAATAGATGTGGTTAGATTTAGTATAGTGCAATAGATAAGTGTACATATTCTTATTTGGTTAAAAATGCACATGTAACGAGTATTAACGCTAAAGTATTTAGGTATGTGTGTTTAATCAACTTAAGTTATATCTCACCTCCATACCATACAAGATTTTTCACTATAATATATATTATGTAATGATTATACATGTTTTAAAAATAAAATAAAAAGCAAGATTGCACCTTAGCCCAATGTAGTGCAATATGGTTGATCCACCCCATCATCAAATTTCCACATGTGCTCAAGCTCAAATATCTTAGTGAGGACATTATCCTCGTACCATAGCTATTTTGAAAATGAGTATAACTTATAGTCAAAAACATGAAAGGATTAATGAATGTGTGCAAATTGGTAATAAGGATAACATATATTGTGATCCCACCCTAGATGCAAGGATCAAGATCATAGGTATCTGTAAGCTTCATTATGTTACTCACTAAAAAAATGTTATGATGAACCTATGTTGAGAATGATCACAACCTAGTCCATATGATATAATTGAAAAACCCTATTAGATGCTAGTATTGAGGGCTTGATAGGAATATGACTTATCTCATGAACTTATGGATGTTGTATCTTCAAATTGACTCTTTTGCCTCACGATGCCAACTCAAATTAAAATATCATCCAATTTGTTTTGAAACCACTTTTGTTAGTATGTTACAACCATATGGTGCTAGCCATAGGAATCCTAAAATCCTAACCAAACAATAACCATATTAACAACATGTAGTTTTTGATATGACTTCATAAGTTAGCAATAAAATAAATAAATAATTCAATAAATAAAATAAATAAATAAAATAAGTTTTTTTTTCCCTATAAATTTTGGGCATGATAATATACCTCCCAAACATCGACCAATTTTGTCTTTGTGGGAATTATTTAACATGTATAAACTTTATCCAACTATAAAAATTGACACAAGCCTTTCTAACTTCCCACACAACAACTTTCGGTTAGTTGCTTCCCTTATTAATACATTATTAACCCTTACAACTTTGATCTGACTTTGCATCGGGAACTTAAAATCTTGTTGTTCTATTGGGGTTTGACTTTAGTATCTTGTTGGTCTATTGGGAGTATGTGTCCTAAAATCTAGTGCTCACAATATGCAACAAATTGCCAATGTTGATGACAAAAAAAACTTAGTGATGTATTTACCGATCATAAGTGTAACCAATGGATGCTCACATGTAGGCAACAAACTTTCAATGTAGATATATTTTTTAATTAAATGATTTATTCCCTTAATTCCTCTCAAATTTTATTTTTTAAAGATTTTTGTTGATTTCAAAATATACTATGTCTTAAGAATTCAATTCCATCATCATGTGATATATACCTTACTATTTATAAATACAGGATGTTGATTTTATGGTTTAGTTATTTTTCCTAATTTCACATAGCATTGGTTATGTAGGAGTTCATGATCCTTCTCATAGGAGCTTCATCATTTAAAGAGGTCATGAAGATGGGTTTAGAAGTTTACCACCATTTGAAAGTATAGAATGCTACATGATTTTATTTATAGCCTAAATGTTGAGTACACAAAATCTAGAGAATATGAAATGAACTCCCTTTTAATATTTAACCTTAAGGATTCTTTTTTATTTCAAAAATTCATTAAAACTAATGATATGCTAGGTTGTTATTAAGAATAAGTATGGACAAGATGCAAAATTTTTTTGGAGATGAAGGTGGCTTTACTCTAAATATTAATGTTTTCATTTATTAATTTGATATTTTTATCATATTCAAATATTTTTCATTTGTAACTCTTTTTGAATATCTTTTTTATGAAAATTAGGAGAACAAAAAATGGCTAGAACTACTGAAAATTTCCATTGAGAAGGATGGATATATTGGAAAGGTTAGTATAATTATCTCTTGTATTTTGGAGTTTTCTTTTATATTGTCGCATTAGTTGGATATAGTCAAATGGTGTTGTCTAAATTGGGTTGTTACATTGTCATTAGAATGGATGTTGTTGCATCAAAGTTTTATGATTGACTAACTTGGGTTGTTACATTATCATTGGCATGGATGTTGTTGCATCAAAGTTTTATGGTTGAGATAGAACATATGATTTGAACTTCAAGGAGGTACATAGCTATCTAACTTTCCTTAGTAAAGCTAATGCATTTTTGTGGCAATAATTTCTTTGAATTGTGAAATAACTCTTGATACTTCACAATAAATTTATATGTGTTAGGACTAAGCTCTTGTTATATTTATAATATTTAAAAGGCGGTCCACATTTTCTTAAAATTGGGATGTAAATGTGTTTTAAGGCATTCTTAGTGCTCTTCCAGTTCAACCATTGATTAGAAACATTTAATTTAAATGTCCAGATGTTCATTTCTCTTGGAAAATAGTTTCTTTAACATTCAATAGTATTAGATAACCCTTTGCATGTTTAGGTAGCCCAAATCATTTCTATTTGTGGCTAGTTGTGAGGTACAAAAAAGCAGGTTTGTACATAGAGAAACTTGGTTATATTTGGGAATGTGATTTCAAGGTGATTTTAGTATGTTTGTCATGTCTTCATTTACTAAATCAATGGATCTATATGTCCTAGGATAAAATAGGCATGTGATGATTATTTATTGATCATAATTTATCAAATAACCATTAACATCTCATTGTAGTTTTTATCACTTCCTCTAACTTGGAAGAGCATACAATTGTTTAAAGGTAAAAAAAATTCTTTTATATACCACATTTCCATCAAACAGTAACCTCCAAAACTCTTCTTGGAAATTTATTGTTGAATTATCTTCCATTCACCATTTAGGATATTTTTCCCATTATGATAATACTTCTCATTCTTCTTTTCTTGTTTAAGCTTATTGATGCAGGAGCATCTAGAGGTATAAGGGAAATCCTATGTCACCCAAAAAAATGTACCTAGACATAGTTTCTATTTCATGTGTTTTCAATTTTGGATACCCATTTGGGTCAAATAAAGGTTCCAACTCTCACAGTTCCACTATTAGTGTTCTAGGTTAGAGTTTTTAAGAACCTTGGGATATGTGTAAATGCTAGAAAAATAGGACTATGTAATTGAGCCATAATTATGGTGAATTAGAAGGTGTAAATTGGAGGGATGATTATAATTGTAATTTAGAACATTCTAGAAAAGGAATCAAGTCAAAAGGCCCCACAGTTTGAAATCTATTGCAGTTTTTCAATTTCTAGAGACCTCCTAAGAATGTTTCAAAGTTAGGTCAGAGACATTAAATGACCTTGTATAGGTCCAAAAATGGGGGAGGAGAAAATCTGGTCCATAGGGCTATAGAGCACTCTAAGAGATTTTCAGAAATGTAAATGGTTCGTCAATCGAAACTATGGTTCAAAAGTTATGCCTCTTGAAAGTTCAGATACCATTTCTGGATTCTTCTAATTTTTTGCTGACTTCTAATGTGACTTCTGGAGCATTCTATTTTGGTAGTGGATGCCAACTAGCACTTTCTAGAATGTATTCCTAATCCTTAACCCTTTGGGGTCTATTTAAGAATATTTTTGGCATTGTAAAAGGCAGTTCAGAGTGGAGTTTGAGAGAAGGTACTGGAAGAAGAAATTATCTCTAGATTTATACTATTGTAAGCCCATAGGTCATGTTTGGGAGTCTATTTTCTTTGTACCGAGTGTATTAGCATATTTTCACAATTAATAAAGTATCCCTTTCCTATTGTGTCCATTCTATTCTTGGGCTTGACCCCATCGCTTATCCATAAAATGTTTGGATACATTCTTCTTGTTTTTACCAGCTATCCTTTGGTTATATATATTTTGCTTCCTATTTATAGTCTATATGACTATCATGTAGAAAAATTTAGTTATTGTTAAGAAGGTTATAAATATTTGAATATTAAAAATTAGTTTTTTTTCAACTTAAAATGAGATTTTGAATGGATGCAATTCTTTTAGTTTCCTAACGATTGGCATGTGGTGTGGCCATAGAATACTGATAATAGCAATAAGATATCTAGATCTGAGCTGATCAAGCTATACAAATCATTTATTAATGAATATCCAATTGTATTAATATAATATCCCTTTGATAAAAATGATTGGGAGCACTATTCCAAATTTATAGCTACCATTGAAGATAAGGGTCAAATTGTTGGGGATGATATATTGGTGATTAATCCAAAGCTACCTTTTTGGGAAACTTGTCTGTTGAACATGATTTGACATCTTTTATTTCATGAATTTATGATTTGACACTAGATTTAATTTATTTACTATCTCTAGTAAACAATTTTTTTTTAGATCTATTCACATTTTCACAAAAAAATGTCTTCACAAAATACACTTTGAAGAAATACTCAATTTAGTAACAAAAAAAAACAATTGTAATTAAACCATGATAGATATTTGTATTCAATTATAGTATTTTGGATGTTCTATATATTATTATATGATTTTTTTTTTGGTGGGACTAATAATAAATAAGTTATTAAGACTTTATCCACCTGAGAGGATGTACTGTGAGATGCATGTAAGCCAATTAAGCTTCAAAAGCTCTCAGTTCTCGCAGGCACTCAAATTTGATTTTGATCATTGAAAATCACCATTATACAACTTTGTGGAGAGATGATGCCAAATATTTCAATCAAGGAAGCTTTATTGAAGGAATCAAAAAGGCTAAAAAGCATCAAATGGGATTATTTCCCTTTGTTTTAGGTGAAACTATAAGTTGGCCAAACTTTGGCATTATTGGAAGTAAAAAATAATTTTGTTCATGATTCTATAATTTTTTTTTTTTTACCCTCTTATACTTGTGTAACTATAGTTTTAGGCATTCTAAAACCTTGATATAGAGCTTAGGTTATATTGCAAATGGAGTAATATCTAAGAATGAAACTTTAGAAAAATTCTTCAATTTATTGGAGTTTTGATTAAGATTATAGATGTTTTGTGGAATTTCATCAAATAATAAATAAATATTAGATTTTTTGTGGAATTTCAACAACTAATCAATAAATATTATTCTTTTGATGAGATCACTGGGAAAAGGGTTAATAACAATTATATTAAGTAGAGTGGTTTAAGAATTACTAAACATTGAGACGATTGGAGGGGTGATATAAGATACATAATATGTTTATTATTTTAAAGGGCACTAGCTCAATGGAAGAGTACCTACTTTATAAATAGGAGGATGGTGGTTTGATTCCATTGTGCCCTAATATGACTAAATTAAGGATTAAATAAACTGTTGAATAAACTACAAAACATACTACCAAATAAACTATCAAATTAATAACCAAATAAACTACAAAATAAATGACCAAATAAATAATTAAATAAAATACCAAATATACTACTAGATAAACTACCAAGTGTACTAATAGATAAACTACCAAATAAATGACCAAATATGCAACCAAGTAACAATAATAAGCAACCAAATAAACTACAATTTAAGAACAATAAATGACCAAATCAATGATTAAAATAGTTTAGTCATAAATTTGGTTGGGAGATAAATGTCTGGCAATATAGTACCACTGGTCATGTGATTGAAAGTAGTCATATATCTACAATATTTTGTAGTTTATTTAATCATATATTGTTGTTTTAGTACTAGTGTGCCTTCTTGTTTTGGGCATTTAAGGGTCATTTGCAAAGTTGTTTTTGAGAAGACACATCTGATTACCAATAGATTTTTGGTGACTTTGCTAGGAATAGAAGTGAAGCTCTAGGGCTTCTTTCCCTAGATATTTGAAGGTATCTCCACAAGGATAGAGATTGGCAACTCTAATTTGATTTGATAAGAGAACACTAGTACAAAAACAATAATATATGTCTAAATAAAACAATAAAAATTATAGATATATGGCCAATTCTGATCACGTAACTATTTGTAGTTTATTGTTGGTCATTGATCTACAACTAAATTTATGACTATATTATTATAACCATTAATTTGGTCATTGATTTGATTAGTGATTTGGCTGTTGATTGTTATTAAATTATAATTTATTTGGTACTTGAATATTATTAAATAATAGTTTATTTGGTAGTATATTTGATAGTTGATTTGATAGTATATCTAGTAGTTAATTTGGTATTTAATTTAGTAGTATATTTGGAAATTGATTTTGGTAGTTGATTTGGTAGTATATGTAGTAGTTGATTTCCTAGTATATTTGGTAATTTATTTGGTAGTTTATTTAATCATATTAGGGCACGATGGAATGAAACAACCATCTTCCTACTTGTAAAGTAGGTGCTCATCCATTTAGCTAGTACCCTTTAAAGAATAATAATGTTTTTGAATACATAATATAGAGATCAAGTGAATGTTTTCATTATCAAATTCATACATGTGGCTTGTTCCCCTTATTATAATAAAGTTGTGGAAAATAAGACCTTTATGATGTGGACACAACCCAAGCACAAAATGGACACAACAGGAAAGGGAAATTTTATTAACTTTGTAAATAAGCTAATACATCTAGTACAGAGAAAATAGACTGCAAAACATGCCCTAAGGCATACAATAGCATAAATATGGACTTAATTTCTCCCTTCAGTACCTCCTCTCAAACTCCACTTCAAACTGCATTTTACAATGCCAGAAATGTCCTTAAATAGACCCCGAAGGGTGAAGGACTATGAATACATTCTAGAAAGTGCTAGTAGGCATCCATCAACCAAATACAAAGGCTCTGGAAGCTGCGATAGAAGTTGACACAAATCTAGAAGAATCCAAAAATGGTAACCGAACTTTTGGGAGGCATAACTTTTGAACCGTAGCTCCGATTTACATTTTCAAAAATCTCTCAAAGTGCTCTATAGCCCTATGGATAGCTTCGCTCGTCCCCCATTTTTTGGCCCTTTTCAAGGTCATTTAATTCCCCTAACCTGACTTTGAAGCATTCTTAGGAGGTCTCCAAAACCCAAAAAATTGTGATAACTTTCAAACCATGGGGCCTTTTGACCTAATTCTTTTTCTGGAATGCTCTAAATTACAATTAAATTCATCTGGCTAATTTACACCTCCTAGTTCACCAAAATGATGGCTCAATTACATACTCATATTTTTTGGCATTTACACATATCCCAAGGTGTTCAAATACTCTATCCTAGAACCCTAATAGTAGAACTGTGAGAGTTGGAACATTTATTTGACCCAAATGGGTATCCAAAAATGAAAACACATGAAATAGAAACTAAGTCTAAGTACATTTTTTGGGTGACACAAGATTTTCCTTATACCTGTGGATGCTCCTACATCAGACACCCAGGGTAGATTGAAAAGTGACCCTATCACTTTATGAATGGTAGAGGAAATCCCAAATGGGAAACCTCAGTTGCTGGAATCCAAGTTGAGTCCTCGATCAGCCATCCTTCCCAACTTGACCAAGTACTCTTCATACTACCTATTTCTGGTACTTCTACCCACACGATGATCTAGAATGTCTTCTATCTCGTCCTTCTTAGAAGCAGGAATTGGACATTACTCTAACACCAGCTCCTCATCTGTACCATCATCATGATACTTTGTTAAGTTTGCAATGTTGAAAATAGGAGAAATGTGAACACCATCTGGCAGCTCCACCTCATATGCATTTTCTGAGTCATGTTTCTTCAAAATTTTGCAGGGGCCAAGTTTCTTCATTTTTAGCTTGTTGTAAGTACTGGCTGGAAATCTTTCTTTTCGTAAGTGCACCATGACTAGATCCCCTACTTGGAATTCCTTATGTCTTCTCATTTGATCAGCCCTAGCTTTATCCTCTTGATTCATCTTGGTAATGTGTGCCTGAACCTCCTCATATAGATGCTTGATATGTTCAACAAATTCTTCAGCTTCAGCACTTGTCATCTCCCCTTGCTCTATCTTCCTCAATTCTGGTGCAGTCCTTGGGCTATTTATATATACAATTTGGAATGGTGATTTTTTAGTACTCCTATTTATAGAGTTATTTTAAGTAAACTCTTCCTGTGGTAGAATCAAATCCCATCCCTTGGGCTTATCCCCAACTAAACATCTCAGCAAATTGCCTAGACTTCTGTTTACCACTTCTGTTTGGCCGTCAGTCTATGGGTGATGCGTGGAATTGAATTTCAAGTCTATTCTCAACTTTTTCCACAATGTCCTCCAGAAGTACCCCACAAATTTAGTATCTCTATCAAAAACTATACTCCTTGGAAGACCATGTAGTCTTGCCACCTCTCTGAAAAACAAGTTTGCAATATGGACAGTATCATGAGTTTTGTGGTATGGAATGAAATGTGCCATTTTGGAGAACCTATCAACCACCACAAATACTGAGTCATTACCCCTTTGTGTCCTTGGCAATCCAAGAACAAAATCCATACTTATGTCCTCCCATGGCCTTGATGGAACAAGCAATGGCTGATATAGGCCAGTATTGTGACTAAATCTCTTGGCAACTTGACAAACTTGGCAACTCTGTACAAACTTCTTCACATCTTGTGAAATTTGAGGCCAAAAATAATGTTCTCTAAGAATGGCAATGGTCTTATCTCAACCAAAATTTCTCGCCATCCCTTCGTTGTGTTTCTCCTTAATCATATTTTCCCTCATGGAACTCCTTGGAATACACAATTGACTACCCTTGAACAACATGCCATCCTGAATCAAATAGTCTAACCACTTGGTTCTATCTATAGCAACAGGCTCTTTACAAGCTTTCCATGCTTCAGAAAAATTAGGATCCTCAGGATATAAATTCTTGAGTTCATCAAACCCAACTACTTCAACCTACATTACTGTATGCAACAACTGTCTCCTACTTAGTGCATTTGCAACTCTGTTAGATTTTCCACTTCTATGCTTCAACATAAATGTATAACTCTGCAACAACTCTACCCAATTCATATGCCTCTGATTCAATTTACGTTGGCTATTTAGTTACTGTAATTCCTGATGATTAGTATACAAAACAAATTCCTTTGGCAATGAATAATGCTTCCATTTCTTTAAGGCCTAAACTATTGCATAGAACTCTTGATCATAAATAGAATACTTCTTCTTTGCATCATTCAATTTTTTAGTAAAATATGCAATAGGCATGACTAACCACTCATAAAGACCCTCCTTGGTCTTGAAGGCTATTTTCCACTCATCTCTTTCTCATATCTGTATCTGATGATAGCCACTCTTGAGATCTATTTTTGTGAAGTACTGAGCTCCACTGAAGCAGTCCATAAGATCATCCATCCTTGGCAAAGGAAATCGGTACTTGATGGTTATCCTATTTATAGCTTGAGAATCTATACACATCCTCCACTCTCCATCCTTGTTTGGTGTGAGTACTAAAGGTACTACACATGGACTCAGGCTCTCCTGAATTAAGCCTTTCCTCAATAGCTCCTAAACCTATCTGTTTAGCTCCTCTATTTTAGTAGGAGTCATCCTGTGAGTAGCCTTGTTAGGAAAACTAGCTCCTGGAATCAGATCTATTTGATGACTAATTTGCCTTACTAGTGGCAATCCTTTTGGAACATTATCAGAGATAATATCTCCAAATTCACCTAGTAAATCTAAAACTTCAAGTGGTATTTCACTACTTCCCTTTTTTATCTTTCTTAGGAATCAAAGCATAGCACATATGATGATGTTTCATTCCATCTAAAAACTTCCTTCCATGAACAAGAAAAATCCTAGCACTGCTACATACCTTTTCACCTTCCTTTTTCATTGGCTTTAGTTTGTGGCAAACTCCATCCTTTGTTAAAGAGTATGTGTTTGCATAACCATCATGTACTGCATGTCTATCAAACTGCCATGGTCTACACAACAATAGATGGAAAACATCCATTGGAATAACATCACAGAGAACTTCATCATGGTAACTCCCAATTTTGAATTTCACTAAACATTGTTCACTTACCAGGACCTTATGATCATCTTTTACCCAAGAAATCTGATAGGGCTGGGGATATTTCTCCCTCTTGAGCTTTAGCTTAGAGACCATCTCTTCTGATACCAAGTTGTTAGTGCTACCACAATAATTGATCATGTCACAACATTTATCCTCACACTTGCATTTGGTACATAACAAACTCCTCCTTTTTCCTAGTTCAATCTCACAACTTAGTAGGACCCATTCATTCACCAAGGTCTCTCCTCTTTCTACATCCTCTGAATGTGATGATTGTTCATCCTCATCCACATGAGAAACCCTAGCTTGGCCCTCAGCTCTCCTATCTGTCCTTCCTTGTCATTGAGGGAATTCAAATCCACAATGACCTTCTTCATTACAATGGAAATAGGTACTATAGAAGCCTCCTCTTCCTTTTCCTCATCCTCTACCTCTTCCTCTCTGATTTCCAAAGTCTTGATCACGGGATCGGTTGAAACCCTCATTCCTCTAGTTCCTGCTAGTACCCACATCCTCATTTTTCTTTTGGGTTTCATTGCAGCCTCCAGATGACCTACCACTACCCCTTCCTCCTTGACCACACCATCTTTATTTCCCTTCAAACCTTTTATTCAGCTTCTCTTCCACTCGTAGGGCAAACTAGTATGCCTCTTGAATGCTGGTCATTCTTACCAGACTTAATTCCTCCTGGATGCTAGGTCGCAACCCACTGATATAATGAGCAACCTTCTCCTTATTTGCTTTTGCATGCCCTACTCTAATCAAGAGTCGGTAAAACTCCTCTATATATTCTTGGACTGGTCTTCCTTCTAGCTTTAACCCATGCATCTTCTTAAACAAATCAAGCTCGTAGTCCACAGGAATGAACTACTTCTTTAATTTGTCCACCATGCAATCCCACCTTGTGATCTTATCCTTTCCTCTTCTATTTCTTTCCAATTGGACCTCTTGCCACCAGATTTTGGCATGGCCTTTTAGTTTGGCCTTTGCAAACTTAACCCTATCTGGGTCCCTGATATCCTCATACTCAAAGTATTCTTCCATTTCATTGATCCAATCGATCAACTCATCTGGTTTTAGATTTCTTGAAAATACACTCAATTCAATCGTAGGTCTTTTCCCAAACTTAGTAATGGCCCTAAAAAGCCTTTCGTCTACATGATTTAGAACTTCCCCATCAAATTCCCCTTCTGGTCCAATTTCTTCTTCTTCATTGTCATCCTCATTGTTGTCACCTATGGTAACATTTGTTCCTCTACAGAGCTCCTCTTGCAATGCTTGTACCATCCTTTGGAGGGCTCTAGCCTCCTTAGGATTAATATCTCTAGCCCTTCTACCACACTCTCTTCATGGAGGCATCTTCTAACTCGAACCCACAACCACACAGTCCTGGTGCAAACTGCCTCACAGTCGGCGCTCTGTCTACACACTTAGGAAAACCAGCTCTAATACCACTTGATGGGGACATAACCCAAGCACAAAATGGACACAACAAGAAAGGGAAATTTTATTAACTTTTTAAATAAGCTAATACATCTAGTACAGAGTAAATAGATTGCAAAACATGCCCTAAGGCTTATAATAGCATAAATCTGGAGTTAATTTCTCCCTTCAGTACCTCCTCTCAAACTCCACTTCGAACTACCTTTTATAATGCCAAAAATGTCCTTAAATAGACCTCAGAGGGTTAAGGACTAGGAATACATTCTAGAAAGTGCTAGTAGGCATCCATCGACCAAATAGAAGGCTCTAGAAGCTATGTTAGAAGTTGACGCAAATCTAGAAGAATCCAGAAATGGTAACCGAACTTTCAGGAGGCATAACTTTTGAACCGTAGCTCTGAATGACAAACCATTTACATTTTTGGAAAGCTATCAAAGTGCTCTATAGCCCTATGGACTAGCTTCATTCATCTCCTATTTTTCAGCCCTTTTTGAGATTATTTAATGCCCCTAAAATGACTTTTAAGCATTCTAAGGATGTCTCCAAAACTCAAAAAATTGCGCTAACTTTCAAACCATGGGGCCTTTTGACCTGATTCTTTTTTTGGAATGCTCTAAATTACAATTACATTCATCTGGCCAATTTACACCTCCTAGTTCACCAAAATGATGGCTCAATTACATACTCCTTTTTTATTGGCATTTACACATATCCCAAGGTGTTAAAAACTCTATCCTAGAACCCTGATAGTGGAACTGTGAGAGTTGGAACCTTTATTTGACCCAAATGGGTATCCAAAAATGAAAACACATGAAATAGAAACTAAGTCTATGTACATTTTTCAGGTGATATAGGATTTCGCTTATACCTCTGGATGCTCCTGCGTCAGACACCCAGGGTAGATTGAAAAGTGACCCTGTCACTTTATGAATGGTAGAAAAAATCCCAAATGGGAAACCTCAGCTGTTGGAATTCAAGTTGAGTCCTCGATCGGCCGTCCTTTCCACTTGACCAAGTATGCTTCATACTGCCTATTTCTAGTACTTCTACCCATACGATGATCTAGAATGTCTTCTATCTCCTCCTTCTTAGAAGCAAGAATTGGACATTGCTCTAACACCAGCTCCTCATCTACACCATCATCATAATACTTTGTTAAGTCTACAATGTTGAAAATAGGAGAAATGAGAACACCATCTGGCAGCTCCAGCTCATATGCATTTCCTGAGTCATGTTTCTTCAAAATTTTGCAGGGGCCAAATTTCTTCATTTTCAGCTTGTTGTAAGTACCGACTAGAAATCTTTCTTTTCATAAGTGCACCATGACTAGATCCCCTACTTGGAACTCCTTATGTCTTCTCCTTTGATCAGCCCTAGCTTTATACTCTTGGTTCATCTTGGTAATGTGTACCTAAACCTCCTCATGTAGATGCTTGATATGTTCAACAAATTCTTCAGCTTCAGCACTTATCCTCTCCCCTTGCTCTATCTTCCTCAATTCTGGTGTAGTCCTTTGGCTATTTCCATATATAATTTGGAATGGTGATTTTCCATTACTCCTATTTATAGAGTTATTGTAAGCAAACTCTGCCTGTGGTAGAATCAAATCCCATCCCTTGGGCTTATCTCCAACTAAACATCTCAGCAAATTGCCCAAACTTCTGTTTACCACTTCTGTTTGGCCACCAGTTTGTGAGTGATGCATGGAACTAAATTTCAAGTTTGTTCTCAACATTTTCCACAATGTCCTCCAGAAATATCCCACAAATTTAGTATCTCTATCAGAAACTATACTCCTTGGAAGACCATGTAGTCTTACGACCTCTCTGAAAAACAAGTTTGCAATATGGACAACATCATGAGTTTTGTGGCATGGAATGAAATGTGCCATTTTGGAGAACCTATCAAACACCACAAATACTGAGTCATTACCCCTTTGTGTCATTGGCAATCCAAGAGCAAAATCAATACTTATGTCCTCCCATGGCCTTGATGGAACAAGCAATGGCTAATATAGGCCAGTATTGTGACTAAATCCCTTGGCAACTTGACAAACCTGGAAACTCTGTAAAAACTTCTTCACATCCTATGAAATTTGAGGAAAAAAATAATGTCCTCTAAGAATGGAAATGGTCTTATCTCGACCAAAATGACCTACCATCCCTCCGCTATGTTTCTCCTTAATCAGATTTTCCCTCACAAAACTCCTTGGAATGCACAATTGACTACCCTTGAACAAAAAAATGCATCCTAAATCAAATAGTCTAACCACTTGGTTCTATCTATAGCAACAGGCTCTTTATAAGCTTTCCATGATTCAAAAAAATTAGGATCCTCAGGGTACAAATTCTTGAGTTCATCAAACCCAACTACTTCAACCTGCATTACTGTAAGCAACAACTATCTCCTACTTAGTGCATCTACAATCTTGTTAGATTTTCCACTTCTATGCTTCAACACAAATGTATAACTCTGCAAGAACTCTACCCACTTCATATGCCTCTGATTCAATTTACCTTGGCTATTTAGGTACTGTAATGCCTGAAGATCAGTATACAAAACAAATTCCTTTGGCAATAAATAATGACTCCATTTCTTTAAGGCCTGAGCTATTGCATATAACTCTTGATCATAAACAGAATACTTCTTCTCTGCATCATTCAATTTTTTAGTAAAATATGCAATAGGCTTACCTTCTTGGCTCAATAAAACCCCAATAGCACTGCCACTAGCATCACAATCCACCTGGAACACCTTTCTAAAATTTGGAAGTGCCAACACAGGTTGTTCTATCACCCTTTTCTTCAATAATTCAAAACTTCTCGCAACTGCTGCAGTCCATTTGAACTCTTTTCTATCCCCTCTTATTGTGTCAGCTAGGGGTGCACATATGCCACTGAAATTCTTTATGAACTTCATATAAAAACTAAACTGACCATGAAATGATCTTACCTCAGTAGCAGACCTTGGAGTAGGCAGTTCCAAGATGGCTTTTACCTTCTCTGGATCCATTTTGAGACCTTCAGGTGATATAACAAACCCCAAATAGACTAACTCCCTTTTTGCAAAGATACACTTCTTCATATTAATTAATAGTTTCTCTTCCCTTAGCCTTTCAAGGACACTATGAATATGCAATAAATGTTCTTCCAAAGTCTTACTAAAAATTAAAATATCATCCAAATAGACAATAAAATTTTTTCCCAAGAACTTCTCAAGTACCTCATTCATAAGCCGCATGAAGGTTCTTGGGGCATTCGTCAATCAAAAGGGCATGACTAACCACTCATAAAGAACCTCTTTGGTCTTGAAGGCTATTTTCCACTCATCTCCTTCTCGTATCTATATCTGATGATAGCCACTCTTTAGATCTAACTTTGTGAAGTATTGAGCTCCACTCAAGCAGTCCATAAGATCATCCATCCTTGGCAAAGGAAACCAGTACTTGATGGTTATCCTATTTATAGCTCGAGATTCTATACACATCCTCCACTCTCCATCCTTCTTTAGTGCAAGTACTGCAGGTACTACACATGGACTAAGGCTCTCCTGAATCAAGCCTTTCCTTAATAGCTCCTAAACCTATCTGTTTAGTTCCTCTATTTCAGTAGGAGTCATCCTGTGAGCAGCTTTGTTAGGCAAACTAGCTCCTAGAATCAGATCTATTTGATGATTGATTTGCCTTACTGGTGGGAATCCTTCTAGAACACTATTAGAGATAATATCTCCAAATTCACCTAGTCAATCTAAAACTTCAAGTGGTATTTTACTACTACCTTCTTTATCTTTCCTAGAAATCAAAGCATAGCACATACGCTGATGTTTCATTCCATCTAAAAACTTCCTTTCATCAACAAGACAAATCCTAACGCCACTACATACCTTTTCACCTTCCTTTTTCATGGGCTTTAGTAAGTGGAAAACTCCAACCTTTGTTAGAGAGTATGTGTTTGCATGACCATCATGTACTGCATGTCTATCAAACTGCCATGGTCTACACAACAATAGATGGCAAACATCCATTGGAATAACATCATAGAGAACTTCATCATGGTAACTCCCAATTTTGAATTTCACTAAACATTGTTCACTTACTAGGACCTTATGATCATCTTTTACCCAAGCAATCTGATAGGGCTGGGGATGTCTCTCCATCTTGAAATTTAGCTTAGAGACCATCTCTTCTGATACCAAGTTATTAGTGCTACCACCATCAATGATCACATCACAACATTTATCCTCACACTTGCATCTGGTACAAAAAAAACTCCTCCTTTGTCCTAGTTCAATCTCACCACTTAGTAGGACCCTTTCATTCACCAAGGTCTCTTCTCTTTCTGCATCCTCTGAATGTTATAATTGTGCATCCTCATCCACATGAGTAACCCTACCCTAGCTCTTAGCTCTCCTATCTATCCTTCCTTGTCGTTGAGGGCATTCAAAGGCACGATAACCTTCTTCATTACAATGGAAATAGGTACCATGGAAGCCTCCTCTTCCTTTTCCTTTTCCTATACCTCTTCTTCTCTAATTTCCAAAGTCTTGATCATGAGAGAGGTTGAAACCCTCATTCCTCTGGTTCCTGCTAATACCCACATCTTCATTTTTCTTTTGGGTTTCATTGTGGCCTCCAGATGACCTACCACTACCCCTTCCTCCTTGATCATGCCCTCTTTGTCTCCCTTCAAACTTTTTATTCAGCTTCTCTCTGACTCGTAGGGCAAACTGGTATGCCTCTTCAACGCTGGTCATTCTTACTAGACTTAATTCCTCTTGGATGCTAGGTCGTAACCCACTGATATAATGAGAAACCTTCTCCTTATTTGCTTTTGCATGCCCTAATCTAATCAAGAGTAGATAAAAATCCTTTGTATATTCTTGGACTGGTCTTCTTGCTTGCTTTAACCCATGCATCTTCTTAAACAAATCAAGCTCGTAGTCCACAAGAATGAACTTCTTCTTTAATTTGTCCACCATGTGATCCCACCTTGTGATCTTCTCCTTTCCTCTTCTATTTCTTTCCAATTGGACCTCTTGCCACTAGATTTTGGCATCACCTTTCAGTTTGGCCTTTGCAAACTTAACCCTATCTGGGTCCCTGATATCCTCATACTCAAAGTATTCTTCCATTTAACTGATCCAATCGATCAACTCATCCAGTTTTAGATTTTTTGAAAATACACCCACTTCAATCGTAGGTCTTTTCCCAAACTTAGTAATGGCCCTAAAAAGCCTTTCCTCTACATGATTTAGAACTTCCCTATCAAATTCTCCTTCTGGTTCAATTTCTTCTTCTTCATTGTCATCCTCACTATCATCACCTGAAGCAACATTTGTTCCTTTACAAAGCTCCTCTTGCAATGCTTATACCTACCTTTGGAGGGCTCTAACCTCCTCAAGATTAATAGCTCTGGCCCTTCCACCATTCTCTCTTCATGGAGGCATCTTCTAACTTGAACCCAAAACCACACAGTCCTGGTGCAAACTACCTCACAGTTGGCGCTCTATCTACACACTCATGAAAACAAGCTCTGATAGCACTTGATGGGGACACAGCCCAAGCACAAAATGGACAAAATAGGAAAGGGAAATTTTATTAACTTTTTAAATAAGCTAATACATCTAGTACAGAGAAAATAGACTGCAAAACATGCCCTAAGGCTTACAATAGCATAAATTTGTAGTTAATTTCTCCCTTTAGTACCTCCTCTCAAACTCCACTCCGAACTGCCTTTTACAATGCCAGAAATGTCCTTAAATAAACCTCAAAGGGTTAAGGACTAGGAATACATTCTAGAAAGTGCTAGTAGGCATCCACCGACCAAATAGAAGGCTCCAGAAGCTGCGTTAGAAGTCAATGCAAATCTAGAAGAATCCAAAAATGGTAATCGAACTTTCGGGAGGCATAAATTTTGAACCGTAGCTTCGATTGACAAACCGTTTACATTTTTGGAAAGCTCTTGAAACAGTCTATAGCCCTATGTACCAGCTTCAATAGTCCCCCATTTTTCAGCCCTTTTCAAGGTCATTTAATGCACCTAACCTGACTTTGAAGCATTCTTAGGAGGTCTCCAAAACCCAAAAAATTGCGATAACTTTCAAACCGTGGGGCCTTTTGACTTGATTCTTTTTTTCGAATGCTCTAAATTAAAATTAAATTCATGTGGCCAATTTACACCTCCTAGTTCACCAAAATGATGGCTCAATTACATACTCCTATTTTTTTGGCATTTACACATATCCCAAGGTGTTGAAATACTCTATCCTAGAACCCTGATAGTGGAACTATGAGAGTTTGAACCTTTATTTGACCCACATGGGTATCCAAAAATGAAAACACATAAAATAGAAACTAAGTCTAAGTACATTTTCTGGGTGACACAAGATTGTGCTTATACCTCTGGATGCTCTTGCATCAGACACCCAGGGTAGGTTGAAAAGTGACCTTGTCACTTTATGAATGGTAGAGGAAATCACAAATGGGAAACCTCAACTACTAGAATCCAAGTTGAGTCCTCAATCAGCCGTCCTTTCCACTTGACCAAGTACTCTTCATACTACCTATTTCTAGTACTTCTACCCACACGATGATCTAGAATGTCTTCTATCTCCTCCTTCTTAGAAGCAGGAATTGGACATTACTCTAACACCAGCTCCCTATCTGCACCATCATGATGATACTCTGTTAAATTTGCAAAGTTGAAAATAGGAGAAATGAGAACACCATCCGGCAGCTCCAGCTCATATGCATTTCCTGAGTCATGTTTCTTCAAAATTTTGCAGGGGCCAAATTTCTTCATTTTTAGCTTGTTGTAAGTACCAGCTAGAAATATTTCTGTTTGTAAGTGCACCATGACTAGATCCCCTACTTGAAATTCCTTATGTCTTCTCCTTTGATCAGCCCTAGCTTTATACTCTTGATTCATCTTGGTAATGTGTGCCTGAACCTTCTCATGTAGATGCTTGATATGTTCAGCAAGTTCTCATGAAGGTGCTTGGGGCGTTCGTCAATCAAAAGGGCATGACTAACCACTCATATAGATCCTCCTTGGTCTTGAAGGCTATTTTCCACTCATCTCCTTCTTGTATTCATATCTGATGATAGCCACTCTTGAGATCTATCTTTGTGAAGTACTGAGGTCCACTCAAGCAGTCCATAAGATCATCCATCCTTGGCAAAGGAAACCGATACTTGATGGTTATCCTATTTATAGCTTGAGAATCTGTACACATCCTCCACTCTCCATCCTTCTTTGGTGTGAGTATTGCAGGTACTACACATAGACTTAGGCTCTCCCAAATCAAACCTTTCCTCAATAGCTCCTAAACCTATCTGTTTAGCTCCTCTATTTCAATAGGAGTCATCCTGGGAGTAGCCTTGTTAGGAAAACTAGCTCCTGGAATCAGATCTATCTGATGACTGATTTGCCTTACTGGTGGTAATCCTTTTGGAACATTATCAGAGATAATATCTCCAAATTCATCTAGTAAATCTAAAACTTCAAGTGGTATTTCACTACTACCTTCTTTATCTTTCCTAGGAATCAAAGCATGGAAGATACATTGATGTTTCATTCCATCTAAAAAATTCCTTCCATCAACCGGACAAATCCTAGCACTACTACATACCTTTTCACCTTCCTTTTTCATGGGCTTCAGTTTGTGGCAAAATCCATCCTTTGTTAGAGAGTATGTGTTTGCATGACCATCATGTACTGCATCTCTATCAAACTGCCATGGTCTACCCAACAATAGATGGCAAACATCCATTGGAATAACATCACAGAGAACTTCATCATGGTAACTCCCAATTTTGAATTTCACTAAACATTGTTCACTTACTAGGACCTTATGATCATCTTTTACCCAAGCAATCCGATAGGGCTCGGGATGTCTCTCCCTTTTGAGCTTTAGCTTAGAGACCATCTCTTTTGATACCAAGTTATCAGTGCTACCACCATCAATGATCACGTCACAACATTTATCCTCACACTTACATCTGGTATGGAAAAAACTCCTCCTTTGTCCTAGTTCAATCTCACCACTTAGTAGGACCCTTTCATTCACCAAGGTCTCTCCTCTTTTTGCATCCTCTGAATGTGATGATTGTGCATCCTCATCCACATGAGCAACCCTAGCTTGGCCCTTAGCTCTCCTATCTGTCCTTCCTTGTCATTGAGGGTATTCAAAGGCACAATGACCTTCTTCATTGCAATAGAAATAGGTACCACAGAAGCCTCCTCTTCCTTGTCCTCATCCTCTACCTCTTCCTCTCTGATTTCCAAAGTCTTGATCATGGGAGCGGTTGAAACCCTCATTTCTTTGGTTCCTGCTATTACCCGCATCTTCATTTTTCTTTTGGGTTTCATTGCGGCCTCCAGATGACCTACCACTACCTATTCCTCCTTGACCATGCCCTCTTTGTCTCCCTTCAAACCTTTTATTCAGCTTCTCTTTGACTCGTATGGAAAATTGGTATGCCTCTTCAACACTGGTCATTCTTATTAGACTTAATTCCCCCTGGATGCTAGGTCGTAACCCACTGATATAACGAGCAACCTTCTCCTTATTTTCTTCTGCATGCCCTACTCTAATCAAGAGTCGGTAAAAATCCTCTGTATATTCTTGGACTGGTCTTCCTACTTGCTTTAACCCATGCATCTTCTTAAAAAAATCAAGCTCGTAGTCCACAGGAATGTACTGCTTCTTTAATTTGTCCACCATGCGATCCCATCTTGTGATCTTCTCCTTTCCTCTTTTTTTTCTTTCCAATTGGACCTCTTACCACTAGATTTTTGCATGGCCTTTCAGTTTGGCCTTTGCAAACTTAACCCTATCTGGGTCCCTGATATCCTCATACTCAAAGTATTCTTCCATTTCATTGATCCAATCGATCAACTCATCTGGTTTTAGATCTCTTGAAAATACACCCACTTCAATCATAGGTCTTTTCCCAAACTTAGTAATGGCCCTAAAAAACCTTTCCTCTACATGATTCAGAACTTCCCCATCAAATTCCCCTTCTAGTCCAATTTCTTCTTCTTCATTGTCATCCTCATTGTCATCACCTGCGACAACATTTGTTCCTCTATAGAGCTCCTCTTGCAATGCTTCTACTTACCTTTAGAGGGCTCTAACTTCCTTAGGATTAATAGCTCTGGCCCTTTCACCATGCTCTCTTTGTGAAGGCATCTTCTAACTTGAACCCACAACCACACAGTCCTGGTGCAAACTGCCTCACAGTCGGCACTCTATCTACACACTTAAGAAAACTAGCTCTGATACCACTTGATGGGGATACAACCCAAGCACAAAATGGGCACAATAGAAAAGGGAAATTTTATTAACTTTGTAAATAAGCTAATACATCCAGTATGGAGAAAATAGACTGCAAAACATGCCGTAAGGCTTACAATAGTATAAATCTAGAGTTAATTTCTCCCTTCAGTACCTCCTCTCAAACTCCACTTCAAACTACCTTTTACAATGCCAAAAATGTCCTTAAATAGACCCTAGAGGGTTAAGGACTAGGAATACATTCTAGAAAGTGCTAGTAGGCATCCACCGACCAAATAGAAGGCTCTAGAAGCTGCATTAGAAGTTGACACAAATCTAGAAGAATCCAAAAATGGTAATCGAACTTTCGAGAGGCATAACTTTTGAACCATAGCTTCGATTGACGAACCATTTACATTTTTGGAAAGCTCTCAAGGAACTCTATAGCCCTATAGACTAGCTTCACTCATCCCCCATTTTTTGGCCCTTTTCAAGATCATTTAATGCCCCTATCCTAACTTTGAAGCATTCTTAGGAGGTCTCCAAAACTCAAAAAATTGCGATAACTTTGAAACCGTGGGGCCTTTTGACCTGATTCTTTTTTTGGAATGCTCTAAATTACAATTACATTCATCTAGCCACTTTTTATATCTTGACCCAAATAGTGTTTATTGACTTGGTTTTAGGAGAAATGCTTCCCTACTAGTTCTTAGCAATGATAACAAAAAGTGTCAAAAATTTAGCATTAACAACTAGCAAGATTAAAATTTCTCTTTGAAATCCCTCTAATCTAGTTTTTGTAAAGTGTTAGTATAACATCTAATTGACTCATAAAGTGATTCTTGAGTAGTTATAGTTTCAATTCAAGTTGGATCTAATGCAAGTGTCCTATTGCAATCACCAATTGCATTTTCATTCATCTAGATGAAGGATAAGAAGTTGTATGATATGCATAACATTCTATTGAGAAGGCTTGAGGAGTTCCTTTTTGTCATCAATAATCTTAGAGAGATGCCTTTCTTCCTCAAGGTAATGACCAACTTCTAGTGCATCCAAACCAACTACTCTTCCTCTTAGCAATGCTTTGATGTTTCAAAGAATTTGGGTTATAATGTCAGACTTAGAAGAGCTGATCTATGAAGATAAATAATGTTCATAGTTGTTTATTCTCTTGCATCTAAAGGTTGTAGAAGCAATTATTTTACCACTTTGAAGAAAAATTATTATATCTTCCATCATATCAAAATAGAATCAAGTTTTCCAAGATCTAGATACAACCATTACTCTTTATTATCTCTCTTAGATAGATCTACAAACTACAACATGTTTAATTTTGGTAATCATAAGATAAAACACTTGAACAAAATTTTTTCCACTTAATGTTTAACTCTATTATAGCTTTGAAGAAGTTCTATTATCTATCTAGAAAACATTAATAAATATATTTCTTTGGTAGGGATATTCTCCTCCAAAATTTGTTGGAAATAATCAACACTAGCTGGGTTACTGAGAGGGGAGGGGTCAATCAATAGCCTCAAAAACTTTCAATTTAATCAACGCTTAACAATGTAAATCATTCACCAATAATTCATCTACTTTTATTGCATGCATAAGAAACTGAAAGATAAAAATTCATGACACATGAACATAGGATTTGGTGACCTAGAAACCTTACAAATAGAAGGTAAAATTGGGGTGGGGATGATACCCAAAAAACTTCACTACTGTAGTATAAAGTTGGCTTGTTAAGGCTTACATTGACTATTTTTTATTATCTACCCTATTAAGAGCAATTGTGATTGCTAGATCCACCTTGTTAGAGGTTTTGCAAACGTACAAAGAAGTATGCACTTTGTTAAGAGATTTGAAGAAAGACTGTTAAGTCTACCTTGTTAAAAGATTTAGAAAACTGATTCACTTGTTAGGATGAAATAGTAGATCTAACTTACAACTTGATTGCTAATTAGATCCTTGAAGTACAGATCACCTTTTGTGATCGATATAACATTGTTGCTCCTTGTCGACCTTGCTAAATACTCTGCTTTGTTATTGATTCACAGTCACTCTTCTCAAAACATTACATATCCACCATCCATACTATCTTTTCATATATTTCAAATGATATAATATATTACATATATACCATTCCAATGTTTACAATTACAAAGTTGGCTAAAACATAAGTAAACAAAATATTACTAAGTCAGCCAAATAGTATAAACTTGGGTTCTATAAGCTGAATTGATGACCTTCTAATACTCAACATCCATTACATTACTCAGCATCATCATGCACTTAGTAGAAGTAGAGGCTCAGTCCATACTAATCACAAAATGTAGCTTTGAACTTGGTAACCATTGGAGACTTAGTAGACATAGTATAACTCAGTAAATACTGAATCCTTTGTTTACCTTGCTTTTACTTGATAAACACCACACATCCATCACTCGATAGACACTGGCTTCACATCACATATACTGATTACTTGGTAGGCACTATGAAACTTGGTGACTACTATTTGCTTAGTGATAATTTCTGATCTGCACACTATCTGTATTCACTCGATAGCTTTAGGAATGCTCAATGTGAACTACTTAACTGATGAACTTACTTGGCATCCACTGAATGCTCAATATAAACTATAGACTGAGTAATGAGCTTGGTAACTATATATAATTGAATAAGTGTTGTCACTAATGAAAATATAACATAATGCCAACAATCTCCCCCTTTGGCATTAGTGACAAAAACACTTATAAGCCAAGACTTTTGTACACTGACACACTAATTTTTAATTTTTCAAAATTTATCTTTGTAAATCTATTGTATGTACATTTGTACATATCTCCCCATACATAAGTCATAATATATACATAGTCTTTTATCCTTTCTATACATATACCAATATATTCTCCCCCCCTTTATCTCCACATATCTCTTATCCTCTCTTACTCCCCCTTTTTGACAATAATGCCAAAGAGTTATGTAATATATTCAAATAGAGACATCAAAATGTGAGAGAAACTCATAGTGTACCTTGAGAATAAGAGCTAAAGTCTTATCCCAATTTTCTTGAAAATTTTTGTAGGTGGAGAGTGCCACTTGAACTTTTGCTAAAAGTTCAATCATATGATCTACAATAGAGAAATTGTTATCCTAGACCAATATTTTTGAATATGCAATATCTTTCTACATTGTGTCCATGATTGGAATGATCACCTTAAGATTTTGAAAATATGCAAGGATTTTTACAAAACTTTTAAGGTCAAATTAAGGATCACCATGATTGGAAGGATTATTCTAAAGATTTTGCCTGCATATTTGACAAAAAATTGACTTTAATATGATGTGCTGAGCTTGAGCTGGGGTCAAGCTATAGCCTTTGAGCACTAGCCTTCATATCTATATCAATCTTATTCAATTTCTCCTTTATCTCCTTGGTATACTCGGTAACATCACATAGCTTGCCAAAAAGAGATGTTACCTTGGTGAAAGAATGTTCAAGATTACTCAAAATTGAAGATAGCTCTACCTAGTTAATAGTAATGTGCTAATAAATGTGCTCAAGCACCTTATTATCAAACTTTTTCTCTTCCTTCTCAATTAGCTTCTCTTGGCTAGAAGTATCCTCATTGAACTTATTGACCGCTTCTTCCAACCGTAGCAAAATGTGTTGAGATGAATCCACATCAACACCTATAGCCTCTATTATTATATTCTTTACATTATCAATTATTCTAAACTCTCTATCTCTTTTAGCTCTTAACTACTTCTACCTTTCCTTCTATTCCAAAAGTTGGCTAACTAGTCTCATTACTTCAAATGCAGCAGTATCTAAATCTAGCTTGGGAATCACAATTTCTTTGTCTATATCTATGTCTTCATCAATTTTGTTACCAGTATGCATAAGTTTTAGAGGTGTCCTTGGTTCTACTTTTGACATTATTTACCTTGGACTTAGAAATAGAGACAATTGTAGAGATAGCTAGGCTTGCAGTAAAAACTTGAATGGGGCCAACTGGAGGAGAATTGAAAGAAGTACAAACTAAATCCAAAATTTATGTGCTATCCAAAATTGAAGTAACAATAGGTGGAGCAAAAAATGGAGAACTTACAATAGAAGAACTTACTAGAATGAACTTTGGTGCTAACAAAGTTGTAGTAGTCAAAACTATAGAACATGATGATAAACTTACTATACATGCTACAAAAGAAGTTGACAAAATTGTAGAACTAGATGCTACTGATGTTTTTGATTTAGAAGTTTATGAAGAGGAGGGTTGTAGCTCGATAGATGAAGTGGTAGACACTTCCATTATTGATACCTGGAGCTAAGAGGTAGCAAATAGTGACTAAACAGATGATGCATCTATAGTAGATGCGATCACATCTACTGAAGCTCTCTCCAACCCTAATGATGTAGTAGTCTTTAGTGGAGAGTGAGGAAGGGAGGCTATAACTTGTGTTGCTATTCTAATTGGATAATTCTCTTCATATCCTTCCTTGTCTTCCTCTTTAGCTTCTTTTTCCTTTTCTTCATCATTATTCTTTAATGCCTGATAATCCTCAACATCAAAAGTAACACATGGAGTGTTATCTTCTTCATCATTGTCACTATCATCATCATCCTTGATTTCTACTAGATCTTCATTGGGCTTATGTAGATGATAGATGCTTTTCCACATGTTTGTAGCATCTCTAACCACATGCTCAATGTCTTTGATCAAAACCAAACATGTATGAAATCTGATCATCATTTTAACTTCATTCTTTTTCATTGTTGCCTTAGCTTTTGCATCTATAATATTAGGTAGTAACTTTCTCAAAGATTTCTCATATATGTCTTTTGCTATCTGTATAGCTAATTCCCACCTTGGTTACAATCTTGCCAACAATTCATTTGAAATCTAAGGGGCAATTTGATCAAGGGAATATTTACATTTTCCCATTGAGTACTAGCTCCTCAATTTGCATCTTCTTAGCATATGTTCTTGTCTCAAACTATAATACCTTGAAGTTTGTGATGCTTGCACCTTCTTCCATTTTCTTCAACCTTTCTTGAAAGGTGAGTGGGGGCTTGTTCAATACAACTTTGCTGCCACCTTTCCTTTTTTATCTCCTTGTAAATATAGTTGTGGAGGCTTTGTGTGGCTTGGTAATGATTACCTTGCCCTTCTTTTTCACTAGCTCTTCCTCCTTCTCAGATTCCTACTCTTCTTCTTCTTCAGATTCTTCTACATCCTCTCCTTTGCCCTCGATAAGAATGAGAGGGACACTTGCAGTTTTCAACTTGGCTACCTTCCTCTTGCCTTTTCTTATTGCCTAAGGTAACTTGATTTCAAGCTCAATTCTAGTTTTGGCTTCATCATATGTTCCAAAAAAGGTTTCTTTGGATCTACTAGTTCATTCACTAGTGTTTCAATAATGTCTTTATTTTCATCAATGTTAACCTCATATGGAAGAGGTTTCATCCATGTAATTCTAGGCATGACTTTTTGGATATACACTCTATCACAATCAACCATAAAACATACATCATCTTTGTAATCTTCAACTAGCTTGGGAGGAATCATAAACCTGTTGTTCATCTTCTCCTTAAAAACTTCAAAGTAATTGTCCATAATACTATCAAAATTTCCCCCCATTTTTGCAATGAAATCATTAATCTAATACAAAATTAGAGTATCTTTCCTCCATACTACACAACCTTTTGATAGAAAAAATCTTTTGAACATAAAAGAAAAGACATGTTAACAAAGAACCAAATTTACAAGGGTTGTTCTTTGATGTCATGATATTGTCCATATTCTTGTTCAACTACTTCAACAATAACTTTGATAGATCAAATTCTAGATTTTTCTTTACAACCTTATATGCCAGATCATCTACCTCACATGACACACTATTCAAATGATTGGAGCTATAAATCTTGTGAGAAATGACATGAATAGAAAACCTTAATTCTACATCAAATACTGTGCTAATCTTTAGACCTCTACCATCCCACTCGGCTAGGATTTTCTTTTGAAGTTCATCCCAACCTAGGGTTTTGGTAGTTTTGGCCTTATTAAGCATAGGGAGACTCGTGATCTTATGAATCATTTTCTTTGTGATCAAAAAAGGACCTTCTAACCACAACTGACCATTATGCACATGTCTAAGAATGTATCTAATCCACTTAATTTGAAAATTCCTTGGCATATGTGGAATATGAGTTAACCCTTTGACCTCTAGATGCTTGTTCTTGAGTTTTAGTAAACCATCAACACACATTTCTCCTAGGAAACTATCCATCTCTAGGGTTCCAATTTCTTGAAAAAAAGACTTAAAATGAGTGTGAATATCATTAATTAGGAGTACCTTTGGAGGAATTTGAGATTGAGCTCTATTCAAGTCGAGTGACTCCGTGACTAGTGGTACTAACTTGAAATTGGGTGCTTTCCACTCCACACCTTTTACCAACATCTCAAAACCTCTTTTTTCCTTACTACTGCTAGTTCTTTTGGATGCCACGTTTGCTTGGTAAATGTGAGAAATTTTTGAACAAGTTTTCATTGCAAATTTGCTTGAGATTGCTTGGATGCACCTAGAAATTGCCCTGCTCTGAGTATTCTGAAGTCATGGTGAAAAATGAAGTTGAATTCTGTCCTTTTTGATGAAAGTTCTCCATTAATGCTTGGTACCATAATGATGTAGTGTGTGAAAAAATATCATCCACTCACTATGCTTGATAGAAGCTTATGACTTAGTGATCAAACAAAAACTTTATTACTCCTGACCTAGCTTGGTTGAGTCCATGACTAACCTTGCTCAGTATGACTTGATTTCTTATGATCCTTCTGTATCTAAAATATTGATTTGGATCTTTTGCTTCCTATCATTGGAACTACTTGAGAAATGACTTGAGGATATAGTTCTAATTCTTCCCTTGAGAATTTAATTAGAAATGGTGGAGTCACCCACTTCTTGAGTGACATGGCCATCACTTGAATTGGCTTGCTTAGTAGATTTGGGAATCCACTGCTGGCTCATCTACTTCCTGATGTTATCTACTTTAGCTTTCTTTTCATCTTCAACCTTTCCTATATTCATTCAATTCTTAGCTATATGACCAAGTTTAGTGCATGTAACATCTTATGGTTGTATCCTTCTTTCTCAAGTGATGCCTTGCACAGTTTATGCCAATGTGTCCATATTCTCCACAATAATGACATCTACACCAAGTATTGTAGTCCAAACCAAATATTGCCTTTACAAGTTGTTCAACTAGATTGAATGGTTTATATCTACATTCAAATGCCTTGTGACCTTGTTTCTCACATTTGTGACATTTACCTTTTAGTTTCCCCTTACATTCATTAGCTTTATTACCATGTTGACTGCAATTGTAACATTTTCCATTGAATTTTTCCTTTCCATTGCTCCAACATTTTTTTGATGTATGACCTAACTTACCATAGTGATTGCAAGTAGGTCTTTGATTCCTTTGGGCACCTTGTTTGGAAGATTCACCTTCTTCTTTGTATCCAAGTCTTGCTTTACCTTTTTTTCTATAGAGATTTTGCTCACTTTTCTGATTTAATTGATCCATGTCTACTTGAGATTTCATTATCCTTTCATTGAGTTGCTTTTCAAAAATTAGATCAGCTTTCAATATTTCATTGTTTTGCCTTTCAATGATTAAATCATTCCTTAAGCTTTCATTTTTAGATCTTAGACTTATGATTTCCTCATTTGCATTGGAGAGCTTATTGATAATACTTTCTTGTTGAAGGGATTGACTTTGAGTTTCATCGTTCCGTGTCTCCAAGTCTTCATTTTCCTTATTCCTTTTTTCTAAGATTTCACACAATCTTATTGACTAAATTTCCTATTCTCTTTTCAATTTTCTTACCTCTTCTTGCAGAGAGCCATTATTTTCTAGGAGTTCATTGATTGCTTCATTTTCTTCTTTTGAACTACTTAAAGGGAAAAACCCTTCAATATTAACTTCAACATACTGGTGGTCATTCATTTATTTTACAAGTTCCTTTCTTCTTTTTAGGGATTGAGAGAGATGCTCTTTTGCTTCCTTGATTTGAGCTATGGCCATCTCTAGATCTAGCTTCTCATTGTCAATGACTTTGTCAAGTTTGAATATCTCCATTGTCCTTGATCTTTGCTCAAGCTATCAAACTTTATCCTAAGAACCATAGAGATCTGATACCAATTGTTGGAAATAATCAAGACTAGCTAGGTTACTGAAAGGGGAGGTGTGAATTAGTAACCTCAAAAACTTTCAATTAATTCAACACTTAGCAATGTAAATCATTCACCATTAATTGATCTACTTTTACTGCATGCATAAGAAACTAAAAGATAAACATTCATGGCACATGAACATAGAATTTGGTGACCCAGAAACCTTCCAAAATAAAAGTAAAACTAGGGTGGGGATGATACCCAAAAAAATTCACTACTATAGTATAAAGTTGGCCTATTAAGGCTTACATTTACCACTTCTGATGAGCTTCCCTATTAAGAGCAATTTGGACTGCTAGATCCACCTTGTTAGAGGTTTTACAAACATACAAAGAAGTATGCACTCTGTTAAAAGATTTGAAGAAAGACTATTAAGTTTACTATGTTAAAGGATTTAGAAAACTGATTCACCTATTAGGATGAAATAGTACATCTAACTTACAAGTTGATTGTTGATTAGATCCTTGAAGTACAGATCATCTTTTGTGATTGATATAACCTTGCTACTCCTTGTTGACCTTCTTGAATACTCTACTCTACTGCTGATTCACATTCACTATTCTCAAAACATTACATATCCACCATCCATACTATCTTTTCATATATTGAAAATGATACAATACATTACACATATACCATTCCAATGTTTACAATTACAAGGTCAGCTAAAACACAAGTAAACAAAATATTATTGAGTCATCCAAATAGTAGAAACTCAAGTTTTGTAAGCTGACTGAGCATCCACTGCATTACTCAGCATTGTCATGCACTTGATAGAAGTAGAGGCTCGGTCCATACTAATCACACAATGTAGCTTCAAACTTGGTAACCATTGGAGACTTGGTAGATACTAAATCCTTTGTTTACCTACTTTTAATTGATAAACACCACACATCCAACACTCGGTAGACACTGGCTTTGCATCACATATACTGATGACTCAATAGACACTATGAAGCTCAGTGACCACTATCTACTCAGTGATAATTGCTGATCTACACATTGTCTGTATTCACTAGGTAGATTTAGGAATGCTCAGTGTGAACTACTTAAATGATGAACTTACTTGGCAACTACTGAATGCTCCATATAAACTGTAGACTAAGTGATGAACTCGGTAACTATATGGAATTGAATAAGTGTTGTCGCTAATGACAAATATAACATAATGCCAACAAAATTTTGCAATATCTTTGAATCTATGAAGATATAAGAGTACCTTATCTTTAATATACAATGCATTCTCATATTTGGACCATAGTTTGAGAGCATCATCAAGGAGATTTATTGCTGAAAAGATTTTAGCTAACTCTTGGGTTAGAAGTGAAAAACAAGCTTTCCTTACATGCTTCCCTACAAGATTCATCGATGTTCAATTTATTAGACTGGCATAACATAAAAATTAGCAATATACCTCATCCATAAAAGCTACAAATGTTTCTCTTTTTGCTACAATTTTCAATTCTTTGTAGGAAAAAAAAACATTGTTAGCCAAATTCTAGTCTTATTTAACAATCCTAAAATGCTTAGCCAATTAGTGGAAAGACCTAGAAATGAAATCATTGTAGGTAAGTTCCTAATCAAATAATAGTGATGATATTTATAATAAAAAGTATAGGTATGAGATTTTTATTCTCTAAGGATAATGGGCACTGATAAATAAACTTGCAGTTGAAATTTGTGTTAAGAAATAAAACTTGTGGGCTGTTCTATTTGGAGAGGAATTGTAAAGTCTTTTGAATTCTCTAAATGGCTATATATTTATGATCATTATGACAAGTGATAATATTTTTTAAATTGATAATCATAAAACTTATTTTCAAATTATTTATAATAACTAAGACCATGGGTGGGGGAGGAGTGGGGTGGGGGGGAGGTTGCGGGGGTGAATTAGTTACTCAAGGTCCATAAGTACCATTTCAATAGAAAATTAAAAAATATCTGTTATGCTTATCCTGCTGTAACTTAATCTCTACTATATATATTTATAAACAAAATTACTAGTAGCTCATTGTCCTAATATTATAGACTTTCTGAATGTTAACATGTAAATTTCAAAAACCATAAAACATTCAACACAAGTTTGATACTAGGATTTAACATGGAAACCCAATTTGAAAAAATACCACTAGCAACATGTCACCACTCTTTCACTCTTCTGACATGAGCCCTATTAGGAGCCAACCCTATTAAATGTTACAATACACATTGTTAAATGTGACCAGGTTAGAGGATTTAATCACCCTAGTCTAAGGACTTTGATCATTCCATTTAGAATATCACCTTGATAAAGGATTTACATAGACGGTTAAGTCCTTTAGTGAATATTAGGTCAACCTCTGACTAAAAAAATTTCAATACAAATTATTTACAATGATTAGAAAAAAGATAGTAGGGTTTGATCTATATGATTACAACTAACTTTTGCAGTTTCAGATCTCTATTGAGTTAATGTGCTAATACTCTAATAAGGCTTCATTGTCACCTCTATTCTTGATTTTCTTAGCAACCCTTCAAGAAATCATCCTTCTCTTCACATCTAACTTAAGCCTTCTACTTAGATTCACTTATCAACCTAAACATCTTTGTTACCTCTTATTGGAAACTCCCATAATTATCTACTATGTTCTCTTCTTTTCATATCTCATTCATGCTTATTCCACCCCTTTATGTGCATATTTTAAAGTTTGGCTTTTCACCTCCTTAAATAGCTAATTCTAATCCTTTTTCATTTTCATGATCATTGCAGATCTTAGGGTTTATGATTTGATTGATTAGGTTCATTGTATCTATTTGTCTTTCTTCTTTTCTAGAAACTACACATCAAATTCATTCATTAGGTATGGTACCTAATCCTCTCCTTGAATTAAATGGTTCAAATCATCAATCTTATCTTCCACATGCTTACAATATCCCAAAAAGTCAACTAAGTCAGACAAAAATCATGATTTCATATATGCATTCAAAATACTATTGCTGATCATTACTAAGTTCTAACAATCGATCGTCACTAAATTTCTTAGTTGCTATAGAACTTATAGCTCAAAATCAGCTTGTTTGCTTAGTTGATAGTAATTCTTAGTCAACACTAAATTTTATTAGAACTTATTATGTCTTGGTTGATACTAGCATCAATCTACATAAACTTCATTATTCCTTGATATTTTACTCTTTTTCTTAGTCAAGGTTAACATAAGAGATCTATCTTCACTTGTATTGTCAAGAATTAAACATCAACATGATATAAACAATCACTTTGTCTTGTCAAAGTCTAACTAATCAAATGTTCATTGTAGCTTTCTTTTCATAACATAACCTTTCCTCTAGCTACTTTTGTTATGAGAATCTTCTCAAATAATCTTCATCAATCAAATAGATATGACATTTAGATCAGATAGAAACATGTCTCATTAGTATATTTGACATTAATGAAAATATAAAAATTGTTCCAATTGTAGTTTCCAAAAATCTCCCTCTTTGGCATTAATGGAAGAACCTTAAAATATCTCAAGTATATGAATATAGTCCTCCTCTTTATTACCATACAATCCAAAAGAATTACTTTTCATGAGTAACCAATAGCCTTACTTTCATTTTGATTCTCATCTCTATGATCTCATAAACTCTCTCTAAGTTATGAACTAAAATTATATCTCCCTCTTTCATTATGCATCTCTTCCTCTATAGTATATCTCTCCCTCTATAGTATAATTCTCCCTCTTTGACAAAAATGCTGAAGACACTAGCTTTCTTGGCTTCATTTACTTCATAAATCTTGATTATATAGATATTTCCATGTTTGTCTTACTTTTGTCATCTATCTATGATTGATCTACTATGTTGGTCTCCTTCATCTTCTTTACTTGAATACCTTAGGAAACTCCTAAAGTAGAATTGTTTGCATCAATGTGTATGATATTATGATTAGCACAATTGATGCAATGCACCATTTCTCCTTAAGTTGCTTTATTGGAATGACCCCCAGTTTACCTCTAAGATATTCATGAACATCTTTAGGTAAGGCTTTAGTGAATATGTTTATAATTTTTTCTTTGGTGTGCACATATTCTAACATTACTTCTTTTTTTTGAACTAGTTCTCTACAATAGTGATACTTGATAGCAATGTGCTTGGCTTTTGTGTGCATCACTAGATTCTTCAATATGTTAATAACATGTGTGTACTGTGGGAGCTACGAGCATGGGATTGTCATGAGGTTGGTCTCGTTGGATCCAACTTAGGGAGACCTTGAATTTCCATGATTTTTAGCTACTTCTATAGGATTTTTATTTTATGGTTCAGATTCCTATTTTGTCCTTTTGGTTACGAGGTAGGGCTCTCCCATTTTATTTTTTCTGCTTTATTTCAGATTTAGTTTTTGGTATCTATTCATTAGGAGGATGAGAACTAGTGTTCCCCTACATTTCTATATGCTAGCTCTACCCGGTTAGGTGGGTATGAGCATTTCCTTATTTTTCAGGTTAAGGGTTTGGGGTTTTGCATCGTTATGTTGGTTGTTTTTGCATACGGTGTCCAAAATTAATTATTTTTGAATTTTTGGAGTTTTTGCACCCAAATGCCAAATGGGTTTTAATTTTGAATTTTTTGAGTGTTGAGGTTTTTTGCCTTGGTTTGCATGTCACCATGTTTTCTTGGGTTTTCTTGGCACATGTTGGTTTTGGACTTGGATTATCCATAGGATGTTAGTGTCATATCCCCATTTTAAGATAGAATTTTAATAATTATTAGATAATACAATTTTATTATATAAATAATAAAGCTATATTAAGACTAATACTAAAATATAAAACAAGAAAATAATAATTATTTAATCTATATTATTATTAAAATAATATTTAGTACAATATCTTAAATAATTAAAAAATAATAAATTTTCAATGAGTAAAGAAATAAATAAAATTAAATGCAAGAGAAAATATTGTAGAAAGTATGTTAACTTTCTAAATAGAATTTAATAATAAATAAGATAAACACAAATAAGTAAGTAAATAACTAATATAACATAGAATAATATAAATGAACTAAATATAATAAAAAGTCAAGAGATGTTTAAAAAATAGACATGACTCCTTAAATTTTAGATATAAAAGGGAGGAGAGTTTATTTTAGAGAGTAGAAAAAAGGAAGAGAAGAAGAGAGAAGTTCAAAGAGGAAAAAGGGAGGCAGAAAGTACTATCATGAAGAAAATAAGGAAGTGCCTTTTTGAAAAGGAATGAATGATATTGAAAGAATGTGAACCTTCGAAAGGATCATAATTATGAATAGTTGCAACTCTTCAAAAGTATTGTGATTATAAAGTATTGGGATTTTTCCAATGGATTTTAGTTATGAAGTGTTGTGACATTTCGAAAGGATTAAAACTATGAAGTGTTGTGAATTTTCAAATGATTTGGATTATGAAAGGTTGTGACTCTTGGAAAAGAAAAAGTTAATAAGGTAAACATTTATTATTTTAAATGTTGTTTGATATTAATTATGATAATAATGAGGTAACATAATTATATAGAAATACCAAGGTAATAAGAATGAACATTTTCTCTCATTTGACATAATTAAATAAAAGACATAAACATCTAATTGATGAAATTGATTAAGAAATGATAATGACTTGAAAAAAATCCCAAGAATTACATTAATCAGTAAGAACTAGGTGGATAAGAGGGTAGGGCTTAGTCCTAAGGCAAGAGGGGAATATACTGACTCTTGGGCTTAGGTTTATTGAGCTATGGGACCCGACCACAATGTTTGAGGACTGAGGTATGGTATAGCATCTAGGCACGATGAGGGATGAAAAGCACCCATTTGAAAGGTGGGGAGCAAGTTCTTATCAATCCTTTAATGCGGTCTCCTTGTCCAATCCCTAGGTGACCTAGCCTATACATATTATGTAATAGATTGGGTAGGAATATACAAACATACAAAGAATCAATTTGATTAAATAATACAATAATAATCTTTAATTTGATTATGTGAAAAAAATAGGAAAATATTATAAGAACTTACAAGTAGGGACATTAGAGTCAGTCAGACCATTGTTTCACTTTTATGTTTGCATTGGAATATGTGCCACATCCATACTCCCAACTTTATGTTTAGTTGAGGGATTTTATACCTATTGTTATGGTTTCTTGTGGACCTTTGTTCTTGTTTCAAGGACACTAGGATTCATGTAGAATCCATACTCCTAGATTGAGGCCGGTTGTGATGCAAGAAAAAGGGTGAATAACTAGGGTCAAAGACACACCCAGCTATCCAAACCACCCTGCAAGAGTTAACACAATGAAAATGAACAAAAAGAACAAAAACCAAAGGAGAGAAGAGAAAATACTTCTATTTATTCATCAAAATATCTTCATACATGCCCAGCTGTGAGGCCTTTTGGGTTACGGCCATTTATAATGCATTCAGTTACAAAGATCCAATAACAAATTTGCACTTTTAGTTTTGCTCCCTCTAATATTCTTCTAAAAAAATTCTCCCCCCCCCAAAACTTGCCTAAATCTAAGCCTAAATACTCTATATATACTTGCCAAAATGGCTTATAGAACATTCTAGAACATAGAGAAGCCACAAGTCAGCTCTTAGCAAATATAACTACCTATACCAAAATTAAATGTGAGCAAATGCAGCCCAAATAGGAACTAGACACAAATTACTTAGCAAAAGAAAGCTTTCCAAAACTAGCACTCAGCTTACACTGGGTAACTTGGTACATGAAGAAACACTCGACATGTACTAAGTAACTTGGCACATGAAGAAACACTTGGCATACATTGGGTAAGTCAGCACATGAAGAAACACTTGACACACACTGAGTAACTTGGCACATGAAGAAACCTTTAGCATGCACTGAGTAACTCGGCACATGAAGAAACACTCAGCATGTAATGAGTAACTCAATAGATGAAGAAACACTTGGCATACACTGGGTAACTCGACACATGAAGGAACTACTAGGCACATGAAGGACTGCTAGGCACATGAAGGAATTGCTAGGCACATGGAGGACTACTAGGTGAACAAAATGAGTAGGATAACAAGGAAACCCAGGATGCTCCTGCATCAGGTTGAGTAAGTTCATGATGTTTGGTCTTGTTGCATCATTGAGATTCATGTAAAATCCATACTCCCAGATTGAGGCCGATTGAGTGATTTCATGACGTATGGTTTTATTATTCTTTGGGGATTTGTGGAGAATTTATCCTCCTTAGTCTATTTTTGGTTGAGTGGCTTTTTTCTTTGTGTTATCATCCAATCCTTATGTTATGATCTTGGTGATGGTGGTGCACGACACATGAATACATGTGTGTACATTTTTTAGGTGACTTGTGAGTCCCAATCTTCCATGGTACTTCCAAAAGTTATGATCATTGGGGTTGGGTTGGGAATTTGCATGCCTATGAGCACTCATTTTTGGATGAGCATGGGTAGGGTATGGTAGCATAAGGAGGGGGCTTCTATCTCAGCAGCTTAGTGCCTATTTTCTAAGGGTTGGTATGAAGAATTTTTAATTAAGTGATAACTAAATAAAATGTGTGAGTCGTAATAAAACTCAAGATAATAAAATGTGTGTGTGGGGCCCTTTGTTGAGGATTTGACATGCATGATCTAAGCTTGGGCTTGTCAATGCCAAGAAGCTCTCCATGATGTCAGCCCCTACTTAGTAGCTCATTGAATGTCTGACTAGGAACTATAGTTTATGCATTGTCTATGTTCTTGGTTTTAGTTATCATACTACCTGACATGTGTGTTAGCCATGGATGTTGTTCTTTTTGTGTGTTTATGGTTGGATCATTATCTCCATCAGCATAGTGGGTGTGGGCTTATGAGTCCCATGTGGTTGGGAGGTATAGCTACCTTTACCATTGCCAAGGACTGGTGTACAGAGATAATCTTTTGTCCTAGTGCAACCGTTGTTGGATGTTATCACTTGATACTGTGGGTTCTAGAGTATGCTTTCTTGTGAATTATGCTTTCATTGGAATGCTTGGATATCATGTTTGGATGAAGCTAGTTTATTTGACACATTCTTATATTAAGATGTTTAGCATATGATTAGATGATGTGAATTGCTTCGTTGGTGTATCCATTGCTTATTGGTTTAGCATGTTAGATTTCTTATTCATATGATTTTTAACATATGATAGATGCTGTGTTTGATTTATTGGATTATCTAATACTTTAATTTTAGCATGTTAGATTTCCTTATTCTTATGTTGTAGCATATTTTAGTAGTGATGTCCTCATAAGATAACACCAATGATCTTGTCAATAGTTTGGGATGTTACGTGCAAGGGATGACTAGGATCCATGATGGTCTTATGATGCTATTGATGGTTGGGAGGAACTACATACTTAGTCTATTTATTTAGTTAGTGCAATGTTATTTTTGTACACTGTGATGTTGCTTTTGTACACTACGATGTTTCTTTCAATACATTCTTTTATTGCTATGGTTTGGATGGATAGAGGAACATTCCTCTTGTTTCATGACATCCTATTAATTTATGCACTCAAGTGTTTGTTCCTCAATTTATGTGGATTTGGCAGTCTGTAGTGAATGAAGGAAATTGATTTCCTATCTTTTTACCTTTATGTTTTCTAGTTTACTGATTTGTATCCTTGCACAAAATTGTACTTTCTGTCATGAGAATGCAAATGTTCACATGGTGTGTTGGGTTTCCTCACTCAACTTTGCTAAATCCTCACATGAAACCCCACATTAGTTTGGATGTTTTGACTACTTGGCCAAGCATGTCCTTGCATGAGATGGTGTTTTCTCATGTGGCTTAGTGTACTTTCTCATGTGAATAGGTGTTTCCTCATGAAAGACTATTAGTTGTTATTCTCTTGCACAAAAAATAGGGGGCCCCTTCTCTACTCTTTAGGGAATGCAAATTAGACTTTTGAGTACCCTTTAGGATTGCTTGTGATTCCATGATTTGATAGATTAGAGATTTTGTGTTCTGATGTTGTCTTTGGGTTTCATTCTTGAGTTTGTGTGTGTTAGTTTAATAGTGGCATTTGGAGATTCATTGGTTACCAGGATTGTTGGTTAAGTCTTCCATTTCAATCTTTGTGATCCCTATATGATGTTGCAATGTGCATTCATACTTGTAAAAGAAAAATATCTTGGCTTGAATTGAATCCTTGTTCCAAGGATCTTTGAGAGGGGCATTACATAACTGATACACTTGTTAGGATGAACTAGTGGCTGATCTCTAATTTAAAACTTTGATTTACTATTTGAGATTGCTTTGAAATGTAAAGATCACCTTTGTTTCATAGATAAATCTTTATTTTTCCTTATACTACTTGTAGCCTTCTCGATTCACACTTCTTCTCTTCATATTCACTTTATACATACTTATTTGGATATGATACATTTCATTACATATATACCAATCCAAAGCACAATTCATCAATTTTGGCTACAACATAGGTTTCAATATAGATCACAAAGTCAGCCTAGCTATTGACACTTGGGTTTAGAAGAAAAATGTGATGATGTTCTAATACTAAAAAACTATTGTCAACACTTAGCATCATCATGCATTGGGTAGACATAGAATCTTGGTTCATACTAATCACTTCCAAGTAGCTTGAACATGGTCAACACTTTTCTAATTCTATGAACACTCCAAAATTTAGTATATAAATTGAATCACTTGGTTTACACTCCTTGGCTCAGTCAACACTAACACTATAAGCTTGATATAAACTATATCACTTGGTTGACACTCCTTGTCTAGTCAAAACCAAATTCTCATCACTAATACTACAAGATCAATAGATACTAGAAAGCATGGTTGACACTATGTAGCTCAATTAATATTGTGAAGCTCAGTTAGCACTGTCATTGAATAACTTGGTAGATACTACTTGTAATGAGCTATATAAAGATTTTGGAACTTAGTAGCAACTGTAGAACTTGATAACAACTATATTACTATTTAGTAACTGGAGCACTTGGTTAACACTGTAAATTGAAAGATAAGTTTGGTAGAATCTTAACTAATTTACTAATGTGAGTCACTAATAAAAAAACTTTGACCTTAATGTCAACACATCCAATATCAAAGTTAAGAAAAGATCCAAGATGTTGGTTAGAGATTTTGAGCATGAACCCTCGATGTTCAAACTTTGTCTTGCAATTATAGAGGAACTACACCAACTTGGTGCACATGATTAAATATCACCTAAGGTACACTTGATTCATGACATTAGGTGATTTAAACACTATTTGATTCAATAATTAGGAATCCTAGAGATGAATCAAACATATGAGGTGTTATGTGTGGATGGAAACTTGAAACCCAAGCATAAACATTTGGAAACAAATTGTTTAACCCACATTTGACTTATACTGAGGGGTTTCTAAGTTGAGTCGATTAGGTTTATCTTGAATCATGTTCATAACTTTCAATTTTGGATTAACCAACCCATCTAAATAATGAATAAAATGATGCATAGGGTTACTGGGTTACATATGCTCAACAAAGCAAAAACAACAAAAAACTCTAGGTTGGGTTGAACTATCAAAGAAGACTCTTGCAAAGTGTGATGGTAGAGAAATAACACTTAATAGAGTTAGTGACATGGAGATTAAGTTTGGAATACATGTAATTAAACATAAAATTTATAGTTCCAGTTGACTTAATAGAGTTCCATGTGAAGTTGCAAACTTAGCATACAAGGTGGTCAAGAACAATATATCTTTTGACCTCATCAAGTTGCAATTGAACCAATTGAGCTAGAATATGGAGAGCATCTAAGCATCCAAGATAAATCTATGTAAGTTTGGCTCACTCTTGACATGCATATTCTTTTATATTTAGAAATTATTTCCTTCCAAGGGCATTATAGTATTGAAGAAGGATATACTTGTTGTATACTAGATCAATGAGTTTATAGATGATATGGGAGATAATTTTGAGGGCATCATGGATGCATACTTTGAAATATTCAAGGAGAGAATATAGAGTAGGTTTATAATTCCTAAATAGTTAGTTGATGATTATGAACAAGAGATATGTTTTCTTTTGGACTGTGACAAGGTTCATATTTAGGTAGTTAAGCCAAGAGTGACATGGGTGAAATGTCTTGATTATGTGGTAAACATTAATAACACTAGATATTTCATTGAGGCTCTTTTCAATGAGTTTTTGGATCCCAAGGCACCATGTTTTGGAACATATGAAGAGAAAAAGACTAGGATTTCTCTCAAAATCAAGATTCCTCAAGCCATAAAGTGAGGAAGGAAGAAGGTTTAGAAGATCCAAAAGGAAAGAAAGAAATTGGGTTACCCTCATGAAGAAGAAGAATTAGAAGAAGAAGAACCTCCCAAGAAAAAGGGGAAAATAATAATAAAGAAACCTACAATGTCCTCACCTTCCTTCTTCACAAGGAGACCCTCAAAATCAAGAAAGAAACTCAAACTTTTAGGATGAAGAAGAGGATGAAGAGGAAGAACAATAGATATCTTTCAAAAGTTCTACCCTAACCTTTGAATAAAGATTGAGAAGACTCAAAGAAGAAGGAGGTATGAAATATTTCAAATCTCTTAATGTAAAAAAAGAATAAAGGAAGAGAAAAAATATATAGAAGATTCCTTAGTGGCAAAACTGAATTAACTACTTAAGTTCTAGATATCATACTTAAGATAGTTACACCTAGATGAAAGGATGTAGAAAATGTTGTCAAGGATATTAGGGAAAAAAACCATAAGGAAGGTTATCCCAGATCTATTAGATAAGGAAGTGAAGGAAGCATTGAAAAAGCTGAAAAAAGGTTTAAGTTCAATGCATTCCTAATTTTTTAAAGATATTGAATCTACTGTAAAATCCAATACAAATAATGGAAAGACATTTATGGATTACATGAGATAAAGACCACCGAAGAAGTTGTGAAAATTGATGATGATAAAGATGATGAAAAGGAAGATGAAGAAGATTATGAGAAAGATTATGAAGAGGGAAAAACATTTATGGATTGCATAAGATAAAGCCCACTAAGAAAGTTGTACAAATTGATGATGAGAAAGATGCTGAGAAGGAAGATGAAAAATATGATGAAAAAGATGATGAAAAGGACTTGGATGATCATGAAGCCTATGAAGATATACCTAAGATTCAAGATATTCAAGATTTTGATCTTGAGAAGATTGCAACAGAGGTAATGGCCTCCCTCCCTAATTCTTTGAGAAAAATATTAGTCATATCAAGTTTAGAGAAGGCTGCTATCAAGTCACAAACAATTGAGTTAAACATTGTTCCACCGAGCACTCAATTGACTATTGGTGCTATCTTACCAACTACAATGATGAGTAATATTTCTAGTATTGTATCTACCAAGTAGTAGTCTCCACTCTTCATAGAATCAAGCCAGACTGAGTCACTACAAGGTATCATAAGTAATTTTTCTATTTCTCCAATCAGTAATGTTATTGATGCTATTAGTGTTTCAATAGTAAGTTCAATGACAATTGAGGTTAAGCCTTAACCAAGCACTGAGGATCTGAAAATATTCCTTTTACTATTCCAAAGAAAAAGGATAAAGAGGTGGAAGCATCCATTTATTAAATTGACCTAGAAGAGGATATAGTAATTCCAAATTGGGATATTTCCAATCTTACTCTTGATCAGATGGAAACCCTTAGAGAGCTTTGGAAGAAAAGACAAAAGAAGGAGAAGATAAGAACATAAAGGAAGAAAAGGATTAAGTGATAGAAGACATAAAAGGTATATTTGTTGATACACTTAGTATAGGAATTTATGGAAATAAACCTATATTGGATCAACTTGTTGACATAGTTCACAAGTTTAATGAAGATTTGAATAGATAAGAGAAATTTCTATAAAGAGTAGAGAGAGAATTTGACAACAAATTTTTTGGAGAAGGTGGCACAAAATATTGCCATAGATCATTGTGCCATAGATCAAGTGGAATTATCCACTATTATTATTACTTTTGAAAGTTCTATAAATAATGTTGTTTCTTTATTTGTAAAGTTAAATGATACTACACATTTCACCAAGGAAATAAAGGACAAGTTGTCAAAAATTCATACTGATCTGAAGGCAAGTGCACATCAGTTATCACTTAACCCTAGTACCAACTTTGCAAATTTTATAAAGATAAGGTATTTGAAAGAGTTACAAGTCAAATTGTTGAGAGAAGAATCTAGAATTTGGGCTACACTAGAAAATATTTACAGTTTGATAATTTCTAACATGGATGTAATGTAGAAGCACATTGCTCATGCTAAAAAATTAATCCATGACAATAACTTTTCAATTGCTGATCACATGATGGAATTATCAGCAGAAGTACAAATAGCTTTGCATCCTCTAAAGTTTTGCAAGATAATCAAGACAACACAATGTGCATAATTTTGAAAGTACATGTTGTGGTTTCACAATGCACACCCCATTTCTAATAAGAAATAGGGAGCCCCTACAGTCTTCAACCCCACACTCTCTAAGCACAACACCACACTTCAATTTGCAAAAGACACCAATGGAGTTAAAAACCCCCAATTTGGATGCACATTAGCACACCTTCTTGTCTGTGCTAATATGCACCCAATTTCTATATCAAATGAAAGAAAAAAGAACATGACACATACACCAAGCTTGAGTATTGGTGCACATTAGCACACCTAACTTGGTGTGCTAGTGCACACCAATACACATAAACCTTAAAAACTCAAAAAAGGGGGTCTTGAAAAATGTAAGGTGTATTAGTGCACATCGGGCACACCTATTAGGTGCATTAGGTGCACCATTTGGCTTTTAAAGGGTTGTTTTCATGTTTTTGAATCATCTAAATTTTAGGATTTTTTTTAGGATAGTACTAAGCATTATGAAGAATGAGTGTCCCTTTGTGCAGATATAATGGCATCCACTTTAGCTTCTTTGGGAAAGAAAATGACACTTAAACCTATTGTCTTCAAGTTACAAGGTGTTCCAACAAAATCAAGGTTCTAGGATGATTACTCAGAGATCAAAGATACAGAATTGGGACACATGGATTTGGCAAAATTTCTTAAGATTTTCAAAAATCCCACGAAGAGATCACAAATGGTTTCTACACTTATCTGATATAGACTAGTCAACATAGCTTTGCACCTAATATCAGTCCAATCTTTGAAGCTCATCATGACACTTGAAAAACACTTGGTCCCTAAGTAGAGGGTAGTGAAGAGTGTAAATGGAGAAATTGTCCTTGATCTGCACCCCAAGAATATCGAGAAAGTGTTCCAGCTCCCACAAGTAGATTAGTTCATTAGGCTTACCTATGAACAAGTAGAAAGGTGGTACCAAGAACATATTGAGGAGACATCAAAGATCATTTAGTCCTCATACCTTATCAAGAAGACTCCTTTGGGGAAGAAGATGGGCAAGGTTGACATGACTATGGGATATATGATTGAAGACATGGAATATTCCATTATCCTATTGAGTAGAGTTATAGGTTTACTTGTAGCTAGGAATTTGAACATCTTTATTGTGCATTTCATTGAAATAATCAAGAAAGCAATGATGCCACTAGATTGGGCTTCCACTTTGAGTGAGAACTTATGTAAACAATTGGTGGTGGCCAAGAATAAAAAGAATTTTTATATAACCTCATATTTAGTGTATTTATTAGCCACAAGGGAAATAGATTATCTAAGGTTATACAAAAGAGGTAGCATGCATGATCCAAATGCATCACCATACATCTTCTACCCTTAGTTGGTGAAGAAGAAGCTTTCAGAGCAAAGAAATGAGTACAAAATTATGAATGATGCATTCATATTTTCCATAATCTAATTCATAGAAGGAGATTATGCAAAGAGGTTATCAGATGATCTCATGGTGCAAATATTAGAACTTGGAGCATACTATATCTAGTTCACAATGTTCACATATCTAAGGGTAGCTAGTACCACTATAAATCCAAAGAAGCTCCAAAGATATCCTTGTGATAGACTTTTCCTCTTGGAGATCTCTCAACAAATCTTATTTGCTTATGATAGAGTGAGGAAACAACATAAGAAATGCTAGACCTGGCCATTGGTTATAGGACCTTTTTGGATAGATCAGAGGAAAGATATCTCCTCTTTTGAGTTCAAATGGGATTAGTATCCCCTATAAGAATACAATTCTCCAAGGCCGTGTTTTGATAATATCAAGAGAGTACATTATTTGGCAAGAAAGACATTTCACCATGAAGAAGCCATTGAGGATCACTGGATGAATGCTACAAATGACTATGATGTCCAAATAAGGGATTATTATAGAATGAATTTGTACTTGGTAGAGAATTCCATGAAGATAAAAATTCCCTTGAAGATATGGAAACAAGATTTCAAGAAGTTTATGGATCCTCTATTTAACAGGGATAGGATAGGCAATAGGCCTATTGTGAATGTAGAGATTGATAGGGAGGAAAATTCAGATATCAACCATAGGGAAAGGCACATCATTAAAATGATGCAAGATTGGATCAAGAAGCCATTTGAGTTTGATCTAATTCCTAAGACAGTGATCTTCTATGCACAAGCTCACCCAGCCAAAGGTAGAGGGAAGAAAGTCACCATCCTTACCTTTGCAGCTCAATCACCAGTAAGGCCTGAAATTGTGGATCAAATCGATAGGCTAGTGGGTTATTATTGAAGTCAAAAAGGTAGAGGCCGAGGGAAGAGGAAAAGAAGTTCCCCTTAGAGAGTTGAACTAGAAGAAGGTGAAATCTTGACACCTACACATCAAATAGAAGTTAATGTACAAGGGCCAGAGGATATAGGGGTGTCATTAGCCTAGGTTGACCCTCAACTACCACCAGCTATTGCACCCAACCAAATGGAGATAGAAGTTGAGATTCAAGAGGTCTCTCCACCTTAGCAAATAGAACATGCATCTCCTCCAACACCAAAGAGAAGAAAAATCAAGACTCTAGTCAAGAAGAGACAAAGGGTGATAAGGAGAGTAGTGCCTTTCTCATCTATTCCACAACCTATTCCTGAAGAAGAAGAAGAGGAGGATGATAAAGATAATGTGCAATTGAATAGGAGAACCCGACTAGATAGAGCCATGAAACAAGAAAAGGGAAGAAGTTCTACTACTACACTACCACCAATCCTAGAAGAATCTCTACAAACAACCACCTTAGAGGATGAAATGCAATAATGGATTGATGAGCAGGATGCAAAGGGCACTAATATATCTAAGATGTTATATTTTCATTTTATGCCTAGAGGGACTAAGTTAATTAGGGATAAGATTAGGGATACACCAACTAATGAACACCAACAAGAAGACTAGACTCAAATGCCACTAGAGTCATAATGTCCTAAGCTTATTCCTCCATCCCCATTACAAGTCACAATTGTTATAGACAAAGACTCTACCACTCATCTACCACCAAGTATGGAGGAAGAACAAGTTCAACAGGAATATGAGGAAGAGCCACAACAAGTATCAACCAATGAAGTGTTTGGAGAAGGAAAAATGGTCGAATATCCTCAGTAAGCTTCCCAGGACACAGAGGTAAGAATTGTGGGCTCCACTGAAATAGAGACTATAGAGGATGAGCCATCCCAAAGAGAGAATACCCCAAAAAGGATTCATAAGGGAAAGGGGATAGTATAAAAAACTCCTTCATCCTCAAGAGGTAGGACTTAAGTGGAATGGATTCCAAGATGGTTGTGGAAGGAAATGGTAAGAAACAATAAGCAATAATTTAATGCCGATGAGGAGAATATGATAGAGTTAATTGAGGTCCTTACAAAGCTTGGGTCCCCATCAAAAGAAGCAACAACATTAACATTCCTTAACAGTGATCAAAATCAAGATTTATTTTCACAAGTGGCTATTCCTTCTCTTGATTTAGAAATAGAAGACTTGGATCCACAAGACTATCAAATCAGGGAGGTTATTCTTGGAAAGCCTACATTGGATACAACCAAGTTGATGGTCACAATGGGGATGAAGGAGGTATTTAGAAGTTTGGAACAAGAAGGGGTAGAACTAATAAAACTTTGAAGGAAAAATGAAATCCTAAAATGGAATTTAGCTGAACTTGTTGGTCCCTTGTATCCTAAACACCCTGAGGGGACTCTGAACACTACACTTGAAAGAAGAGATGGGGGAGGAGTACAATTAGATCCATTTTGAATGTCTACCAGCAATGGTAGAAATTTTTTTGAGGAAAAGGGCATTCTAATCATCGAAGGAAATCTGAAGCTACTTCATGTTATGCAGGAAAGTGTGGATAAAATGGTTGCAGTTTTGAAGAAGAATTTCATTCTTATGGATAAGATACATACCTAGAGGAAAGATTCATAGGTCTTACAAGTGATAAAGGGTTAGAGGTACATAATTCTTATGAATGTATATACTATAGAAGAGTTAGATTTTATTGATGATTGGATAGAGAAGATAGAATATAGTAATAAAGTAATGGAATTGTTACATGAAGAGATCCATCGACTCAAGGACTAAGCCCAAGAGAAAATTTTTCAAGCAGAGAAACATTATAGTGATGCATGTCCAGACATATTTGAAGATGATGCATAAGAAAACTTGATACCAGTAGAGGTAATAGTACAAAAATTTAGGAATTTTTTTGAAGAAGTTACTACTAATGAGGATATCTGGTAGGACTTCAGGACAGAAGAAGCCTTATTAGAGTTGGATACTAAACTTGGAGATTTTGTTGAGACTTGTATAGAGGTAGATAACTATAGGTAAAAGGTCAAGGATAAATATAATGCCTTAGATCTACTGGATGTAGCCAAGATCACTAAGATTATTGAGAAATTTAAGGGCAAGCATCTAGACATAGCTCTACTATAAAGGGAAAAAAAACCCAGAAGTAAGAATTTCATTTTTGACACTCAGTGAAATTTTTTCATTTTTGGACCCTTAAGGTGTGCTGGTGTATTGGTTCACTGGTGCACTGGTGCTCTTTTTGGCTACAAAGTGTTAGAATAATTTGAAGGATTTAGAGGTGTATAGGTGCACTGATGCACTTCTTTAGAGGTGTTCTTTTCTAGAGGTGCATTGATAGTTAACCACTAGCTCCAAAATTAGGGCTTTCCATGCATTGAAAATGCATTTTGATAGCAATTTAACTCTGACAGATGCCCAGTGAAGGATTAGCTTCCATTTTTGACACTTCTAGACACTTCCACATTGGTTGAGGGCTTACTTATTCTTCTTATCTCATAAATTCTTTATTTTATGACATGTAAAGGCTCATGCATCTAATTAATGATATAAAAATGGATGGAGTCTTGCTAAGCACCAGTTAGATAGTTAGTTTGTATATAATTAGTTTGTTTTATTAATTTAAAAGAATATGATTGCATGAAGATATCTCTCACTCTCAACGCAAATTGAGGAGATGATTTCTTATCAATACTGAATTGTAATATGTAATTAGGGCCACTATTATTTTACAATAATATTATGCTTTTGGAACTAGTATTTGGAGTGTAGTAATTCTTGCCTAAATGTGTCATATTTTTGTGAATGTATGTTCATGGAATTTTGATTTAGCAAAAATTTTATTTTATTATTTCTAGTTGTGCAATATTTTAATTCTAGTGTTTGCTATGGTTTTATAAGTTTAGCTGACGTATCTAGCTCGAGAAGAAATCACCAAATTGTTCCTCTATAACTTTTTGTCTTGCATGAGTGCACTTTCCATGGCCTTGTGATTTGATGAAAATAGAAACATCTTATAGTTATTTAATTTCCATCGATAATTGCATTAATTGAATTAAGGAAGTGCTGCTCCTACTTTCATTGGTTACCCACTAATTTCTTCGAATGCTTAACTCGTAGATGTCTTATTTCCATAGCTTATGTCCATAAGGATTTTATTTTCATGTTTTTTTCTTTACTAACCCCTTGTTAGAATAGGAAATCATACTAGTTGTATTATTAGATTACATTCATTAAATAAAAAAAATGCAAAAACATAGTTCTTTTGTGTGTTTATTTTGAAGCAGTGAATAGATTCTTCATCTTATCTGAAATCATTCAAACTAGAAAAGGCCTCCTTGTGAACAAAAACATTTATCTTCAACTAAGTGGATTCTAGTAGGTTGCAAGATCACCTAGAACCTTGGAGTTGATTCAAAAGACTAACTTTTCAAGAGAGGAGTTCAAAAGAATTCCTTCAATTTAGCATCATGCATAATGACACCTCAATAGTACACAATGATTTCCTTTCACATTTTGGTGTTACCTTGTACATATGCACTTTTGAAATATGTGTCAAAAAGGGGGAAATAGTTATTATCATACACAAGGGGGAATATATCTACAAGGAGGAAGAAGAAATATATGTACAAAAAAGCTACAAAAATAATTTTGAAAAATTAAAAATAGAGTTAGTGTTAGTTGAGTATTAGCATAGCAGTCAAAATTGAGCTATAGAACCAAGTATATTGATAGGGGGAGTTTTAACTTATAATTTTGAGTATTAAATTTTTTTGTATGATAATTTTTTTTGTCACTAATGCCAAAGGTGGGTATTATTGAACTTATGGTCAAATCATTTTTCAATTAGTGACTAAACACTTAATCATTTGGTTGGTTACAATGTTTACTGAGCTTCACAGTGTAAACTAATCTTCACAATGTAAATTGAGCTTCATACATAGTGTGAAACAAGATTCACAGTGTAAAATGAGTAGAAAGTAGTGTTTATCAAGCTACAATGTCTACCAAGATAGCCGTGTTAACCAAAATAAATACAGGTAGTGTTGACTAAGCTACAGTCTCAACCAAGCCCTTTAGTGTCAAGTGAGTTCTATAGTGTTCACTAAGTCATCAATGCTAATTGAGTTCATGCCTACTCCCAAGTAATGAATGTGGATGATCCACCAATATTATTTGAGTGCCAAAGCTTTCCAAGTTGACTATGTTTCTGAGTGTCAGAATATCACCTGAGTGGTCTTCAGAACCTGAGTATCAATAGTGAGCCAACTTGGTGAACATTTTTGAATAAGATACTATAGCTAACTCTAGAAGGTAATTATTTAGATTGGTATATATGTAATATATCTTGTCATATCCAAATGAGTAAGTGTAAGAAAGGAGCATAAATATGAATGTGAATAAAAGAGTAAAGGCTACAAAAAGTATAAGGAAAATTAGAGTCTCATTTATCACAAAAAGTTGATCATTTTTACATCAAAGGAATCTCATTCAGTAAATTGAGTTGAAGACTAGAGATTAGCCAATGGTTCATCCTAATGGGTACATCAATCAAATCCTCTAACAAGGTGGACTTAACTCTCTTATGCAAAATCTCCTAACCAAGTGCATACTTCATTGTATTGCATAAATCCTTTTATAAGGTGGACCTAATAGTCCTTATTTCTCCTAATAGGGTAGAGCACCAGAAGTGATCAATTTTAAGCCTTATTAGGACAACTTTATACTATAGTAATAAATCTTGTGGTATCATCCCCACCCTAGTTTTACTTTCTATTTGGAAGGTTTCTGGGTTACCAAATATTGTGTCAAGTGTTATTAATATTTTATGGCTTTCAATATTTCATGCATGTAATTAGATCATAATAGCTTATGAATGATTAGTTGGTGAATAGAAGTTAAAATTTTACTGGTTCTTGATTCACCCCCCCTCTCAATCACTTGGCCCAGCTTACATTTCTAACCAACATTCATTAACACATAAGTTCCATTACAACATTCACATTAACATTAAAACATAAGATTAATTAGAACATTCACATGAACATTCAATAGAACACAAATAAGACATCTAGACATAAAGATCAATCATTATCAAATAAGCTACATAAATAAGTTACATAAGTTCACATGAATTATTTCTTTTTTCTTCTTTTTTTTTTCCTTTTTTTTTCCTGTCCTATATTGTTGCATATTAATATCCATGTTGTCATCAATATTTCTTGTCACCCATGAATGTCATCTCACTATCTTTTGTGAAGGTGGATCCTTTGCAATAATAAATAAAAGGGTTAAATTTAAAAAAATTGATAGTTTAAATATTTTAAAGAACATTTTAGCAATCTTTATCTTGTCCATCAAAATCATCTTACCCGCGAGCTTGGACCTCAACATGCTCAATAGGAACAATCTCTGCATCTACAATACATGATGTTTTCTTAATGCAAACACATATTTTAGTTATTTTTTTTTATTACTAAACCAAATTAAATTTAAAAGTTTTACTTGTATTAATAATTCAAAAATAAAAAATTGAATAGAAAATATATACCTTTAGTACTATGATCACAATTTGAATTGATGCCTCCATGGTACTTGGTTGCTATATTAGCATTGGTAGGTTGCAATCCAATGTAAATAATTAGTGCATTTATCAACAATATATACATTGAAATAGAAGATAAATACTAAGAAATGTTAATCATTCATATTAATACATATAAATATATTCACTTTAAAGTTTTTAGCAAATATATAATCATTGTTTGCTTACTTAAAACCTATTCATTGGCACCTACACTCCATGAAATAAGAGAGATACTTGATAATGAGAGATATTTTACAAATCGTAAAAGACATTAATCTCTATGGGGTGTAATTATTTATACTTGATGATCCATGAGAATGTGTGGGATACCGGTGAAAGGACTTTGGGTTTCTACAATAGTAAATCAATTGTCTTATATTAGCTAAAAAATTAATGATACATATACTCAAAATTACATCGAATATTAGCATCACATATGAATTATAATTTTTATAGTAAAATATACATGAAAAGTTAATCTAATTAATCAATGATCTATCAAGAATTGGATATTGAATAACATAGGCATTCATCACATAACTGTACATTTCATTCTTCTCATTGATAATAAAATCCCCTCCAATGTTAGCTAATCAAAACCCCCCATCATAGATATTATTCTTCATCCATCTCATCATTAGGATCATCATCGTCAATGACATCATCACCACCACTATCATAATATTCATCATCATCATCATCGTCATCATCATCATCGTCATCATCATCATCATCATCATCATGCATGCATGAGAAACTAAAAGATAAACATACATGAACACGATATTTAGTGACCTAGAAACCTTCCAAATAGAAACTAAAATAGCGGTGGGGATGATACCCACAAAACTTCAATACCATAGTATAAAGTTAGCCTATTAAAGCTTACAATGATCACTTCTAATGACTTGCTCTATTAAGAGAAATTAGGACTATTAGGTCCACCTTGTTAGAGGTTTTACAAACATATAATGAAGTGTGCACTCTGTTAAGAGATTCAATGAAAATACTATTAAGTCTACCTTGTAAAAGGATTTGAATCTGATTCACCTGTTAAGATGAAATAGTAGATTTTCCTTACAACTTGATTGCTAATTAGATCTTTGAAATGCTGATCACATCTTGTGATAGATACAACTTTACTGCACCTGATTTGACCTTGTTGTCTGCCTTTCTTTGCTACTAATTCACATTCACATTCACTCTTCTCTAAACATTACTTCATACTTTATTCTTGGGTATGATACAATACATTACATATATACCATCCCAATTCTCATAATTACAAGCTTGGCTAAAACACAAGTTAACACAAATATTATTGAGTCAACCCAAATATAGAAACTCAGGTTACGTAAGCTGACTTGGTGATCTTTTGATACTCAGCATCCAATGCATTACTCGGCATCATCATGCATTCAGTAGAAGTGGAGGCTTGGTCCATACTAATCACTTAACATAGCTTTGAACATGGTGAACATTAGAGAGTTGATAGATATAGTATTACACGGTAGAAATTGAATACTATGTTTACTTTGCTTACACTCAGTAAGCAATGCTCATCCCATCACTCAGTAGACACTGGCTTCACATCATAGAAACTAATGACATAGTAGAAACTATAAAGCTTAGTAACCATTGACTACTCAGTGATAACTTCTAGTCTTCACACTACTTGTTTTCATTTGATAGCCTCTAGAATGCTCAGTGTGAATTGCTAAACTCACTTGGCAACCATTGAATGCTCAGTAAACACTAAAGATGAATGATGACCTTAGTAACCATATAAAATTATGAATAAGTGTTTCCACTAATGAAAAACATAAATTAATGCCAATAATATCCCCCTTTAGCATTAGTGACAAAAACACTTATTAGCAAAAACTTATATACAGTGACATACTAATTTTTGATTTTCCAAAATTTGTCTTTGTAATGCATTTGCACATATCTCCCCCATACTATATAAATATTATAATATCATGTAGAGTTTATATACAAGTATTTCTTCTTCTTAATTCTATACTATACATATGTTTCTCCACAAATATCTCTTTCTCCTCCTTTTTTATAGTAATGCCAAAAAATTATGGACATCATACTTTATACAAAGAGATTAAAATGTGAGAGAAACTTAGAGTGTACCTTGAGAATAAGAGCTAATGTTTTATCCTAGTTCTCTTGCAAAATTTTGCAGGTTTGAAGTGCCACTTGAACCTTTGCTAAGAGTTCAATCATATGATCTATATTTGAAAAATTGTTATCATTGATCAATATTTTTCAATAAGCAATATGTTTCTACATTATGTCCATGATTGGCAGCATCATGTTTTAGATTTCTATAAGCATAGATCTAATCCTTGCTTCCTCTCTCAAAAATTTAGCCTACATATCAGATAAGAATCTAACCCTTATGTGATGTGCATAGCTTGAACTAGGGTCAAGCTGCAACTTTTGAGCACTACCCTTCAGATCCCCATCTATCTTATTTAATTTTCCCTTTATTTCCTTGGTGTACTAGGTAACATCACATAGTTTGGCAAAAAGAGATGTTACATTTGTAAAAGAATTTTCAAGATTAGCCAAAATTAAGGAAATCTCTACCTGGCGGATAACATTGTGTTGAGTAATGTGCTCAAGCACCTTATTGTCAAGCTTTTTCTCTGCCTTTTCTATCAACTTTTCTTGATTAGTAGAGTCCTCATTGAATTTATTTATTGCTTCTTCTAACTATAACAAAATATGTGGAGATGAATCAAAATCTATGCCTACAGTTTCTATCAAGATATTTTTGAACTTTCTATAATTTGGTATTCTTTGTCCCTTTCTTCTCTTAACTGCTTTTGTTTGGCTTTTGTTCCAGAAGTTGGCTGACAAATCTCATTTGTTCCACAGTGGCACTATCAAAATCCAACTTAGGAATTTCAATCTCTTTGTCCAAATCAATATCTTCATCAATTTCTTTTCCACATTTTAAGTGGTGTCCTTGGTTCCACTTCTGATATTACTGCTTTCGACTTTGAAATATAAACAATTGTACAAATAGTAGGGCTTGCTATGAAAATTTGTATAGGGCCTACTAAAGGAATACTGACTGGAGTGCTAAGAGAATCCAAAATTGAAGTAATTATAGGAGTACATACAATAGGAGCACTGATAGAAGTATTTACAAATGAAGTACTTACAAGAGCATGCAAAATTGAAGTAGACAAAATTGTAGAGCAAGATGCTATACATACTATTGATGTCCCTAGCTCAGGAGCTAAAGAAGAGGAGGGCTACAACTCAATGGATGAAGTGGTAGACACTTCCATCAGTGATACCTAGAGCTAAGAGGGAGAAAATAGTGATTGAGTAGATGATGTATCTATTGAGGTTGCAATCACACTTGCTGAAGCTATCTCCATGCCAAATGATGTAGTAATTTTTGGAGGAGAGTGAGGAAGGGAGGATATAACTTGTGCAACTATCCTTACTGGATCATTCTCTTCTTCTTCTCCTTCCTTATCTTCCTCTTTAGCTTCTTCCTCTTTCTCTTCTTCACCATCCTTCAATGCATGATAATCCTCAGCATCAATAGTGACACAAGGTGTATTGTCTTCTTCATTGTCACTATCATCATCATCATTTATTTCCACTGGATCCTCACTAGGTTTGTGCAAATGATAAACATTTTTCCACATAGATGTAGCATCCTTGACAACATTCTCAATATCTTTTACCAATATCAAACAGCATGAAATCTCATCATCATCTTCTCTTCATTTTTCTTCATTGCTTCCTTAACCTCAGGATTGGTAAGATTTGGTAGCAACTGTCTTAGAGATTGCTCAAATATATCCTTGGCTATCTCCATAGCTGATTCTCATCTAGCCTTGACCGTGTATAACAAAATTGTAGGGATTTGTGAAGCAAACTGATTAGGAGAGAATTTCCATCTTCCTAATTTGTCCATGATTAGGTCTTCAACCTCTTTCTATTTTGCTAGAGCCCTGGTTTCATATTTGAGGGCTTTGAAGTTCTTAATTCCAACACCTAATCTTAATTGGTTGAGTCTTTCCTAAAAAGTGGGAGGAGGCTTATTGAACACAACTTCACTATCTCCTTTCTTCTTAGATATTCTAGTAAACACAACTATTGAGGCCTTATGTGGCTTAGTGATAATCACCCTGCCTTTCTTTTTCACAGGCTCTACATCTTTTTCTAATTCTCGCTCTTCATCCTCAGTTTCTTCTTCATCTTCTCCTTTACCCTTGGTAAGAATCAGAGGAGCATTTTCTATTTTCAGCTTTTCTATCTTCCTCTTACCTTTGCTCACTTCCTATGGAAGCTTGATCTCAAGCTCTATTCTAGCCTTTGCTTCATCATAAGTTCCAAAGAAGGGTAACATTGGATCAACAGACTCATTCACTAGGGCTTCAATTATCTCCTTGGTTTCATCAATATTAACCTCATAGGGAAGAGGTTTCACCCATACAATTCTGGGCCTAACTACCTAAACGTATACTGTATCATAGTCAACCATGAAAAAAACATCATCCTTGTAATCTTCAACTAGTTTTGGTGGAATTTGAAACTTGTTATTCATCTTTTCCTTGAAAACTTCAAAATAGTTGTCCATTATAGTACCAAAATTCTCACCCATTTCTGCAATGAACTCATTAATTTGGTACAAAAGTGGAGTATCCTTTCTCCATACCACTAATCATTTGGAAGGGAAAAAATTTTGTACATAAAAGAACAAATAGGTTAACAAAGAACCAAATTTACATGGGTTATTCTTTAATGTCCTAATACTTTCCATGTTCTTGTTTAACTATTTCAACATTAGATCTACCAAATCAAATTCCAAATTCTTCTTTATTGCCGTGTAAGCTAGGTCCACAACCTCACATGGCACACTATTCAGTTGACTAGAGCTATATATCTTATGCACAATGACATGAATACCAAACCTAAGTTCCACATCAAATACATTGCTGATTTTTGGTCGTCTACCATCTCACTCAGCTAGGGTTTTCTTCTGTAGCTCATCCCAACCTAGGGTTTTGGTAGCTTTGGCTTTATTAAGCATAGAGAGACCCGTGATTCTATGAATCATATTCTTCAGTATCAAGATGGGCTGCTCTACCCACAACTAACCATTATGCACACAGCTCAAAATTTACCTAATCCATTTGATTTGGAAGTTTCTTGGTAGATGTAGAATGTGGGTCAAGCCTTTCTCCTCTAGATGTTTATGCTCAAGTTTTAGGGTTCCATCCATACATAGTTCTCCTAGGCACTGTCCATTTCTAGAGTTCCAATTTCTTGCACAACACATTTTAAATGAGTAAAAATATTGTTTATGAGAAGTACCTTTGATGGAATTTGTGATTGTGCTCCATTAGGGTCGAGTGATTCTACAATTGCTGGCACTAGTTTGAAATTTGATGCCTTCCATTCAATGCCTGGCACTAACATCTCCAAACCTTTCTTTGCCTTGCCACTGCTACTGGTGGATGCCATGATTTCTTAGTAGACTGAGAAAATATTCTTCAAAAATTTTGCTACAAACTCTACTCAAGATCACTTGGATGCTCTGAAAATTGCTTTGCTCTAGATATACTGAATTTGGATTGAAAATGAAGTCAAAATTCTGCCTTTTTGATGAAAATTTTCCATTAATACTTAGTATGATGGGAGCCATAATGACATAGTGCTTGACAAGTTGCCATCCACTATCTATCTAGATAACTTGGTAGAACCTTCTAAGTCGGTGACCAAACAAAACTTTGTTGTTCTTGACCTTTCTCGGTATGATCTAGCCTTGCTTCGTGAATACTGATGTTAAACTACTGTGATCCTTCTATATCTAAAATATTGATTTGGATATTTCCTTCCATTCATTGGAACTACTTAAGATGTGTCTTGAAAATATAGTTCCAATTCTTCCTTAAGAACTTAATTGGAAATGGTGGAGTCACCCACTTCTTGAGTGACATGACCATCATTGCTTGAACTAGCTTGCTTGGTAGATTTGGGAATCCACTATTGTCTCATCTTCTTCTTGATGTTATCAGCTTTTTATTTCTTTTCATCTTCAACTCTACCAATATTCATGCAATTCTTAGCTATGTGACCAAGTTTAGTGGATGTGTAACATCTTATTGTAGTATCCTTTCTTCTCAAGTGATGACTTGCATAGTTTATGCCAATGTGTCCATATTCTCCATAGTAATGATATCTACAACAAGTATTGGAGTCCTAACCAAATATTACCTTTACAAATTGTTTAGCTAGATTAAATGGTTTAGATCTATATTTAGATGCCTTCTAACCTTGTTTCTTGCATTTGTGACATTTATCTTCAAACTTTGGTTTTTCTTTGCATTCATTTGCTTTATGACCATGCTGACTACAATTGTAGCATTTTCCATTGAATTTTTCCTTTCCATTGCTCCAACATTTTTTTGGTGTATAAACTATCTTACCATAGTGATTTCAAGTAGGTTTTTGATTCCTTTGAGTACCTTGTTTGGAGGATTCACCTTCTTTTTCATATCCAAGTCCTACTTTACCCTTTTGCCTATAAAGATTCTGCTCACTTTGCTGATTTAATTGATCCCCATCTGCTTGGGATTTCATTATTCTTTCTTTTAGTTTCTTTTCAGAATTTAGATCAACTTTCAATCTTTCATTGATTTGTCTTTCTATACTTAAATCATTTCTTAATCTTTCATTTCCAGATCTCAGATTCATGATTTCCTCATTTGCATTGTAGAGCTGATTGATAAAAATTTCTTTCTAAAGGGATTGATTTTGAGTTTCATTGTTCCTTGCCTCCAAGTCTTCATTTGACTTATTTCTTTGTTCCAACATTTCACACAATCTTATTGACTGAATTTCCTGTTCTCTTTTCAATTTTCTTACCTCTTCTTGTAGGGAACCATTCTTTTCTAGGAGTTCTTTGATTGCCTCATTTGCTTCATCTGAACTGCTTGAAGAGAAAAATTCTTCAATCTTTTCTTCAACATATTGGTGATCATTCATCTATTTTTCAAGTTCCTTTCTTCTTTTTAGGGATTGGGAAAGATGTTCTTTTACCTCCTTGAGTTGAGTTATGGCCATCTCTAGATCTAGCTTCTCATTGTCAATAGCTTTGTCAAGTTTGAATATCTCCATTCTCCTTGATCTTTGCTCAAGCTGTCAAACTTTATCCTAAGAACCACAAAGCTCTAATACCAATTGTTGGAAATAATCAAGACTAGCTAGGTTACTAAGAGTGGAGGGGTGAATTAGTAACCTCAATTTTTTTTAACAAATTCAACACTTAGTCAACATAATCCATTTATCATTAATTCATCTAATCTACTACATGCATGAGAAACTAAAAGATAAACATACATGAACACAATATTTGGTAACCCAAAAACCTTCCAAATAGAAAGTAAAACTGGGGTGGGGATGATACCCACAAAACTTCAATAGTACAGTATAAAGTTAGCATGTTAAAGCTTACAATGACCACTTCTAATGATCTACCATGTTAAGAGCAATTAGGACTGCTAGGTCCACCTTGTTAGAGGTTTTACAAACATATAATGAAGCATGCACTCTATTAAGAGATTCAATAAAAAGACTGTTAAGTCTATCCTATTAAAGGATTTGAATCTAATTTTTCTATTAAGATGAAATAGTAGATCTAACTTACAACTTTATTGCTGATTAGATATTTGAAATGGTGATCACCTCTTGTGATAGATAAAACTTTATTGCACCTAATTTGATCTTGTTGTTTGCCTTTCTCTGCTACTGATTCACATTCGCCCACTCTTCTCAAAAAATTACTTCATTCTTCATGCTTGCATATGATACAATACACTACATATATACCATCCCAATTCTCATGATTACAAGGTTGGCTAAAATAGAAGTCAACACAAATACTATTGAGTTAGTCGAAATGTAGAAATTTAGATTTTATAAGCTAACTTGATGATCTTTTGATACTTCGTGTCCATTGCATAACTCAAAATCATCATGCATTTAGCAAAAGTAGAGGCTTGGTCCATAATAATCACTCAACATAGCTTCAAACTTAGTGAACATTGGAGACTTGTTAGATATTGTGTCACTTAGTAGAAAATGAATACTATGTTTACCTTGCTTGCCCTTAGTAAACATTGCTCATCCCATCACTCGGTAGACACTGGCTTCACATCATAGAAACTAATGAATTGATAGAAACTATGAAGCTTAGTAATGAGTGACTACTTGGTGATAACTACTGGACTTTACATTACTTGTTTTCACTTTGTAGCCTTTGGAATACTTGGTGCAAACTGTTGAACTGCTGAATGCACTTGGCAACCACTGAATGCTTGGTAAACACTAAAGATTTAATGATGAACTTGGTAACCATATAGAATTATGAATAATTGTTTTCACTAATGATAGACATAACTTAATGCCAACAACATCATCATCATGATTAGTAGCAACATCATTTGCATCAGGAGCATCATCAACTAACTCTTGATTGTGATCCAACTCTTCCTCGTTCTTGACATCTTCTTCTTCCATTGTATTGTACTTTAGAAACCATCCAACTAGATCATTTCTATAAAAAAATGACCAGCCTAGCTTATGTGGAACCTTTGACTAAAATACCTACTCACATTGGCTTGGAAGAATGTAGGGCTCATCCCCAGCTGGCTCAAACAACCTTGCACTAATAATTGGAGATCCATTCTCATTTTGAATAATAGTTCTTTTGGGATCATTTAGATTGATTTATAGTCTATGCCATTTGATGATGAAGGGAGCTAATTTGAAGGAATTAAAGTCATAGTTAAGTATATCAACCAAAATTCTATAGTATTAATTTTGAGATTCTCGACGATGTAATTCATTTCTAGATATATGAAATATTGGTCACCTATAAGACTGCACTTATCCCAGAATCACAAGTTCTCTTTGTGTCATCAAATTATTTGATGCAAAATTTATAACCATTGCAAAATTATAAGGTTTGTGGTGTTTCACCTACAATAATGTAAAAAATCTATAAATTATTGCAACACAAGTTCAAAAACATATGGTTGAGTAACAGACTTATAAGTACCTGGAGATCTCTTAAACCATATGCTAAATCTATTTCCTTTTGTGTAACACTGGTGTCTCCATTACAATGAGCTTGTTTAACCAATGAAAAACATATTCACATTTTAATATATGACTAGAATGTTGACATCATTCAATCTATATCATCATCCAATCTTTCATTGTTTGCAATAAACAAATGTATTACATCCCACTCTTTAGTAGTTGTATAAAAGTAAATAGATGACTTACAATAGCTTTATTTTGAAGATTAAGAATTAATTAATTATAATAACATTTCATAATTTATTACATTTCACTTTCCTAAATCTAATGTTCCCCACCAAGTACTCCCCTTCGAATTTGTTAATGGAGTCAAGATCCCAAATGGAACCTATATGGGTATTTACTACAAGATTAGGAAGATATTGAGTAACATACACCATCATATGGTATACCATATATCCCTTAATCATAGAACCCTTAGAATGTGGTCTTGGTCAAACCAAACCCTTAAAATTTTTCAAGTGTCTCTCAACCATCCACATTGACCTAGGCTTTATAGGTCTACATAACTCGATTTCCTCAACTTGATGTATGAGTAGTGTTCTTGTGCAATGTAAAAGGTTGAAGGAAAACACTTTTGCCTTTGAGACATGAGTAGGTGAATTCTTTCCTTCTAATATTTTATATCTTCTTTATGGATTTCTTTAGATGAAAACCACCTACAAGGAATTCAAGATGCAAATACATTTAAATATGACAGTTTACAATATATTACTTGTTTGATATATTGAACAAATACCACTACTTGCTCCAAGTATTTTCCAAGATCATATATCACTTGTTTGATATTATTGTTGAAGTTGTTTGGGAGCAATAGGGGTAGCACATACTATAAAAATTGTCAACTAATCATTTCATTATTATGTAATGTAATATAATGAAAACTGAATGCAATTTCACAAACATATTGTAAATACAAAAGGCCATGACTTACCTTGATGAAGGTATGCCAATCACATGTTTTCAACCCTGGCCCAAATTCTATTTTCTTTGTTATGAGATTTCTTATATTTGCAACAAATCCTATAGGAAATTGATCTTTTTTGTATGACTTCTTTTATGACATTACTTTTCTACTTTGTTAATAAACAAGGGAGGGAACTTGCATTAATTTGATCTCCATTTCTATTTGATTCAATGATATTTTTCATTGCATGATTGGAATATGAATGTCACTACAAATTTTGGAAAGTTTTTCTTTTTTACACCTTCCATCCAATATTTTTGATAGTGTCTCTGTTACATTCTTTCCAATATGAATAGTATCAAACAAATGAACAATTTGTAGTTTCTCATAGTAGGGAAGCCTACTAAATTCTCTAGGATAACATTTTAGTCCCTTTGGAAGGTGGTCAATGATGCCTTGACAACATTCATGACCATCAAATTACATAATTAGCCAACAAAACACAATCAAATATATAATTTCCAAAAATAAACTATTAGGTGGAGTGTCATTCTTGGTGGCTTTGCTATAGCCTCTTCTTTCCTATTGAAAAGATATTTTTTGGCACTTTGATACTTATAATTTCTATGGATGAAGTGCCTATTCTCATCAAACACTTTCTTTCTCAAACTTTTGGAATGATGAGATTTCATCTTTGGACCACACAATGGACATGCAAATTTTCCCTTTGTTTGAACGCCTACAAGATAATGATACAATTGGATTAAATATGTTCATTTTTGAAATTAGTATTATCATTTAATACTAGATTTTAGCATAACATACCACATAAGTATGTTGACCCTAGGGCAGCCTGAATTATCCACACAAGCATTGCATAGAATCTAAATTATTTTTGTCCAATTGGTCTAGAGATATCATACATAGTGAAACCATTCCATAACACTAGAACCTCATTGATAAGAGGTACAATATATATATTCATATATTTCACTTGGTATTGACCTAGTTGAATGAATAACATCACATAATTATTGAAGTCATTTCACTCCAAGACTTATAATTACATGCACAGAACAATAAAATAATGAAAATACCTAGAACAACCATTATCAAAATAATGTGCTCCCTCTTTATTGACATCCATGGAGGAATGTTATTATTGATAACAAGCACAAGCCACACCAAGTAAACAAATCTCATCTCTCCAAATGGATTGACACTGCTAGTTACCAGGGAAAGCTTACAATTTTGAGGTTCTTCCTTAAAGTGTGGCCACTTTTTCTCTATGTCTATAAATGCTAAACCAACTATAGACATTTTAATAATGGTATCTTGATTTCTATTGCATGCATGGTAATCCACAAATTCTGCCAAGATATTGCACTTGAATAATCATTTAAGACATGGAATAATGGGGATGTAACAAAGAACCTTATGAGGCACCTTTTTCTGACCTGATCATCTCAATATCTTCTCATATGAAATTCAGGGTATTCTATTGCATTTTTGTGATATTAATGATAAATTACATGATCTTTAGGACAAACATCTATTTCTTGATACTCCATTCTAATATGTTTCATAGTGGTAGATAATTCTTGGTACAAGCGAGGGAGAATATTTGATGGTGGTAACAAATAGTCACCTATCAATCTACAAAAAAAAATGAAAGTAATTAGTATAAACAATATTAATGGTACATATTTCACCTTTTATAGTCTATAATGATGAATATCACAAACCTTAGCATACATGAAATTGTTATGTTGGATAAACTATTCATAACCTTAAAATTCACAAACAACAATTCAACGAAGATGAAAGTTGATTGGGATCCTTTGTAAAGGGTCATGTTGGCCTTCTCAAGTAAAGGTATATCATGGATGGTCTCAATGTCATCCTCATCATAATAATAATCATCATCATTAGAACACCAATACCAAATGTGCCATGTATCAATGCATTCATACCATCATCTTCAGATGTGTTGTCTGGCACATGATCATCTTCTTCCATGGAATCATGATCTTCTTTTTCAATGCTCACACCTCCATGTTCCTTGATGTTCACACCTTTTTGTTCCTCCATATTCACAACTCTATGTTCCTCTAAGATGTGTTGGTCCATGTCATGTACTACCTTATGGAGATTGACTTATATAAAAATGATGATAATCAAACCCCCATTCCATGGTTCATATGTATATTAATTGCAAAAAAAATATAACAAAAAACTTTCCAATGAATGATAATAAAAATCCCCTTTAGTGTTACCATTAACCCTACAATGTCTCTTAGCTATTTTGACTTTTATTCTTCTTATCTTTAAGTTGCTACAACTCTGGCAATGACAATAACATTTGTCATTACCTTCTATTTGAAAGTTAAAAAATGATATAGTGATTGTCTCCCTATTTTGATTAAATTCCCTTGTATTATTTGACATGATCCTTCTTCATGGGAATAAATTATTCTTGTACCCTTATTGAGTTGGTTGTACTTAATGTTTATATCCGCACATATGGTTTTGAAAAAAAATATTGGTGTAATTAATGTGTATACTTGCAAAAATATTGGACATATATTTGCACATATGATTTTGAAAGAAATAATTGGTGTATTTATGTCCCTTAAAGGGAAGCCTATCAATAGTAATAGAAAACAAGAATGTATTTTCTAAGAGTTTACAATTGTTCAAAAAAATTAATATTTTACAAGAAAATGGACCTGAAGTATTGTTAGCTTAGAAGAAAGAACACGGTGTTGAAACAATATAGAAAGTTCTTGACATGAGAGGTCCACAAGTGAGGGTGTTGATCAATCTTAGAAAATTGAATGCTAAAATGAAAGCTATTGAGAATCAAACACCTATGCCAGAGTTACAAAAAAATGTAAATTTGATTGTAGATATGGTAGAGGAAGATATTGAAAAGTTTGATCAAAATTTAAGGTACAAGAGAGAGTATGTGCCAATATACTAGAAGGAGAAGGAGCAGCTTTCAGAAAGAGACTGTGCAATAGAATTAACAACTAGACAACATAAATGATATTATGGAAGCACCAAATAGAATTCAAGAATGTGTTGTGGTAGGTAATGTTACATTGGAATCACTTCCAATTGTCTTTGAGAATTTATAGTCCAAATATTGGGAGAACTACAAGTTGTGCAATTTTCCATGTTAGGGATGTGATCTCACCTAGTTCATCCTCATGGCTTTGAATTCCTTAATCATGATCTTGGGTGCTCAAATTAATGTCCAACACATTTTCACTTTGGGCTCTATTTGATCATCATTTGAAAGGGCCTCAATTTCAACCACAAAATTCTCTTAGTATTTTTTTCTTTACTTTCATTAAAGGGGGAATCTGTCTCTTTCTTACTTGGACATAAGGGTGAGTACCCTAAACTTGAACTTCTTATTGTCTCTAATTTAGTCACAACTTGTGAAGCTATCTTGCCTCTTGAAATTTTCTTCTTTTGAGGTTTCCCCTTTTCCTCTATCCCCTTTCTCTTCATTCCTCTTGTTTGTAACTCTTTGGCACTCCCTCCATTCTTCTTCTTGTTTTGGCTTTCTTGTTTTCTTGAACATTCAATGAGTTGTTCACATGATTCCTCATTTGGTTCTTCTACATCTTTCATTAGTTCATATTTCAATGGAATTATTTCTTACTTCAACTTAGCCATCTATTAGTTTATCCATGTGATAATGAATGTTGTTAAACATGAACCATTATTGTGTCAAAACTTCATCTTTGATTGACCAATCTATAGTAGGAATTGCATTCTTTCTTCTTGTGTCATGATAACTTTGGAAATAGCTTCCATCCTCCTCAAATAGATTTGGAATAATTTGTAACCTATTTACTATAAAATCCACTAATTTTTACAAGTCTTCACTTTTTAGTAAAAAATTGTGTTAATCCAATGATCTTCAATGTGAGCTATATGTGTTTACACTTCACTTGATATGCCTTCTTAATTTGATGATGTGGATTGAAGTTAGGCTGAGTATTGTATAGTTCTTTCTCATCTGCCCCTATGCTAGGACTAATGTGAAGAACTTGCTTAAATTTTGAATATTAGAAGGGAAAGATACCCAAACATGTGCTTGTGATTTATTGGATTTTTTCATATGCCAGTAACTATGTTTCTACTTCCACTATGATTAGCCTATTAGGTTGTGCAATTTTTCATGTATTACATCTGCATTGGCTTTTCCATTTATTATAAAAATGTTTCAAGATTGGGAACCACTTCAACATCATCTAAATGGTTTAGAGGTAATGTCATTGTGGCAGAGGCTTCTCCAAGGGAATGAGCCTAATGAATATGCATTTACATAAAAGAAGAACTTGTTTCTTCAACTCCTTACACTCAACACTTCACCAAAGTTATTCTTCCAATAGTAATAATAGATGCTAGAAATTCTTGGGAGCCAAGGGACCCTAAATCTATGATACATTGTCTAGAGACATGGGGGAAGTTACTACTGGAGTCAGTACTTCATAACATTTTGGATCATATAGTGATTCCAAAATTAACAACATCAATAGATACTTGGGATCCTCACTGAGAGACTATGCCAACACATGCATCATTACATCCTTGGCTTCTATTGTTGGGCTAATGTATGGATACTTTATATCCAACCACTTGTTATAAGTTGGGGAATGTACTTTATGCCTGGCATGCAAGTTATGCTTCTTCATATACAATTTTATCACCTTGAAAAACTATATTTGATCATGCTAGCTGGGAACAAATGATTGTTCATTTTATTGTACCTAATTAGATGATATATGTATAGGAATTTGTAATAAACTGAGATAATCAATAACTAGACCAATTTAACTAGGCTATTGCTTGTTTGTTTCTAAAAATATTTGCTATGATATGTTTTTGTAAAATTTCTTGTGAACTCTATCCATTTTTCCTAGTGTACATTATATTTGTGCAGGATCTTGAGCTAAGTCACTTAGCATGGGTTGAGTTAGTTTTGTTATTTCATTATTTGGATTATGGAATATTTATGTGTTTGAATCAAGTTTTCTATTGTGCTAATATGTAATAGTCACCTTAAAAAGATCTCTTTATATATGTATATGTGTGTGTATATATATATATATATATATATATATATATATATATATATATATATATATATATATATATATATATATATATATATATATATATATATATATATATATGTATGTATACAAAGGCTTCAAGTTGTGCAATTTGTGATGTATTGCATTTGCATTTTCTTTTCCATTGGTTATAAGAGTGTTTCAACATTTGGAACCACTTTAAAATATTTTACATGGTTTAGAGGTAATGTCATTATGGAAGAGGCTTCTAGAAGGGAATGATTTTCTTGTGATTATGGCATTTACATAAAAGAAAAACTTGCTTCTTCAACTCCTTACACTCAACTCTTCACTGAAGTTATTCTTCTAGAAGTGAGAATAGCTACTAAAAATTCCTACAAGACAAGAGACTCTAAAATTATGCTACATTCTCTTGAGACATGGGACAAGTTACTATAGCCTTCAATACTTCATAATATTCTAGATTATATTGAGATGACCAAATTAACAACAACAGTAGATACTTGGGATCCTCATAGGGAGACTGTGCCAATACATGCATGGTTACATCCTTTGCTTCCATTATTGGGCTAGTTTATGGAGCCTTTATATCCAACCATTCATTATTAGTTGGGGCATGCAATTCATGCCTATCATGCAAGTGATGCATCTGCATATGTGAGTTGATCACCTTGAAAAATTGTATTTGATCCTGCTAGCTAGGAATAGCTGATTGTTTTTTAATTGTATCTAATCTAATGAGAATTCTATAGGAATTTGTAATCAACCCAAATAATCAACAAATAAACAAAATTAATTGGGTTATGACTTGTTTCTTTTGAAGAATATCTCCTATGATATGTTTTTTATAAAGTTTCTTGTGAACTCTGCTCATTTTTCGTGGTCTACATTTATTTTGTGTAGGATCTTGAGGTAAGTCACTTAGCACTGGTTCAATGAGTTATATTTTTTTATTATTTGGATTCTAGAATATGTATGTAGCTGCATCAATTTTGTTGTTGTAAGATAATATGTAATAGGCACCTTAAAAAAGATATCTCTATATAGTTTAGAAGGAAATATAAAGACATACATGTTTAGAAGGAAAAGAAAAGAAAATTTACATAGGTACCTCTTCTCCCCTTGAAGAAAATCATAGAGCAAGGGCACATGACAACAAAATCATAGAGAAAGGGCACAAAGATCACAAGGGCATGACACAATAACAAAATGCAGAGATCACAAGGGCACATCAAAAGAATGCACCAATCACAAGGGCACAAAAATGTTTAATGCTCTCCACCCTATTTTGGAGCTCTCCACCTCTTTTGCATGCAACTCTCTGCATTGAAAAAAATTGGTAATGATTTATGTCATTTAAAAAAAAAATACTCATGCAAACATCACAATTATGATACCAACATCAATATTTTGACAACGTCGGGGACAATTGCTAAAAAAAACATGAAAATCACCACAAATTACATCGTCATCACAAATTGCTATAGTAATATATATATGTATATGTACACAAACACATATATATAAACATATAAACACACACACACACACACACACACACACACACACACACACACACACACACACATGCTAGATCCTAATGTCTAAATATTTAGTTTCCTAATTGCAGAAGATCTTATGGTCTTTTCTCTCATATTTCAAATATAGTTTGAGGTTATCATCTTTTGAAAAATTAGATGTTTGATTCTTTCTATTTTTTTTGTAATGCAAAAGGCTCAATAGGTGATCTTATGGCCATCTATTGGTATTTTCTTCATTATATAGTTTTAAATATGGTAATCACATTTATTTCATGTTGATGGGTGAATGTTAGTATGTGTTCATGTCTTTTTCTTAAAGACATGCCAAGTTAATCCATTCATTGTAAATATGAACAAAGGAATCGAGCCTTCATATTAAACCTTAGAGAGAACTTATACATACAATTTTAAGTGAATCAACTATTAGTTCATTTTTCCTTGTTATTTTGGGCATTTAAGGGTCATTTGTGAAGTTATTTTTGAGAAGATAAATCTTTTTATCAATAGAGTGTTGGTGAATCTATTGGGGATCAAAATGAAGTTCCAGTGCTTTCTTTCCCTGGACATCTAAAGGCACCTATCCAATGATAGAGGTTGGTGAATCTGATTTGATTTGGCAAGATAATTCCAGTGTGTTATGGCTTTGGTCACAACCCAACCATGTGGGGTTCAAATTGGACCATTTTCTTTACCCTAGTATTCATCCCTACCTAAAGGATCAAGAGACTATTTATCAAAGTTTTTTGGTAATATGAATCAAGATCCATATGATCACATCAAAGAAGTTACAATCACCTATGGGATTCTTGGTGTGTAGGAAGAGAACATCTTTGTTAGACTATTTTCTGGGAGCCTCATTATAAGTGCTATTAATTAGTTCCAAAATTTGCAAGATGGTTATATCACCTGCTGGAATGATCTTGAGGTAAAATTTCTCTAGAGGTTTAAGCCCATAGTTGATGTTTCCATGTTGTTATTAAATCTCTTTCAAATCCAAATAAAAAAAGTGAAACTATGATGGATTTTGTAGATAGGTTCAGGAGATGCATTAGCAAAATCCCTCCAACTAGCCAGACAAGTGAAAGTAATTAGCTATGTGTTTTCATTGTTGCAGTACAAACTACTACCCAATAGTTTGTAATTCTCTAAATGATAGATTCTCCACATATTCTCTCTAGGTTTTATGAAAACCCTCCATGGAGTTTTTTTTTTTTGTCTCTCATGATTTTTATAACCTTTTATATTACTTCACCCACTCATTTTTTCTCTCATCCAATCTCTCTCATTTCCTTATCCATCTTTTACTCCACATATCCATGGTTATTGTAGGTTTGATTTCATTATTGCATGATCAATCTACATCTCTACTTGGGTGTATGCTCCATACAAAAACTCTCCTTGGGTTTTGGGGAATATTTACTCATCCTTTTACTTGCATACCTTTAGTGTTTTTATCATTCAATTATTTCTTGAATTTTTTCTCTTTAACTGAAAGATTTTGCATTTAGTGTCTTTATCATTTTTAATTTAGTTATATATAATTGATTATCACATGATGTATACTTTTCTTTATTTTAGGTATCCATGGTGGTGGAAGCACCACGATAGAAGTTTGAATAAGGAAAGCCTCTCAAATAGCCCCGTAAATATCCTTCTTTACTTGCATGGAGGTTGGATATTTCTCATAGTCTTCTTGGCTTATCTAGAGGATTGCATTGTCAAATGTTGAATGACATTGATTCTTCCCTATTTCACTCTTTTATCATTTCACTCAATTTGATAATCATGAAAGCATATTAAAAAAAATCATTTTGAGTTATTTTAGATCTCATTCTTTACTAGTTAGTTAGGTTACAGTTTAGTGTCTTTACTCTCTTACCATCCCATTTCAACTAATAGATAATATTGTATTATTATTTTAAGCATTTTGGAATTTTATTTGGATTCAAAATCTCTTTAAAAAAAATTCTTCTGCATATGAATCTCTAGTGTATCATAGTTTTTCTTATAGTAATGCTATTATCATTTGGACCCATGTACTTATCTAAGGCAGTGAGCTTTATGATAACACAAATTTTTCTTTAATTTGTGCACTTTCAACTAATGTAATCATATTATTTGTATCTATCTGATATTGCCTCTTATTCAAGCATATACATAGAGACATACTAAAACCCCACACATATCAGCCCTTTACCATTCGTAAGTGCTAATTCATTAATCTAAACATAGTTGGCCATAATTGAACACATCTATAATAATGCTTGGTTAGATTAACACACACATACACATATGGTTATCCCATTTAAGCTTGAACATAAGTCTCACATTTCTGAAATGATTGAAAATATCTTCCCTAAAATCCTATTCAACTAAGCAATATGGTCAAAAGTGAATTAAGTATCTCTTTGAAACTTTAATTGATTCTCACAAGTTGCATTATTTTCTCCTTTTCATTTTGGTGAACTTGACGTGAATGTATCCTTTGTTTATATCTAGGTGTTTCAAGGGTCTATTAGATTAGCAACTCAAATTGTGATAGGGATATATATATATATATATATATATATATATATATATATATATATATATATATATATATATATATATATATATATATATATATATATATATATATATATATATATATGTGTATATTTTAACTTGTCTACCATAGTTTCTATAGTTTCCATGAATGAAAACCATATGTATTAAATATGTTTAACATGAATATTCAATCATAATTCTAATAAAATCCCTCTTTGGCATTACTACAAAAAATATAAATCCAAACAAATTATGTTTCTCTTCCAATTTCTGATGTACTCCCCCTTATGATGAAGGGAGCTCATCTTAATATCACAACATACCATAGAAACATAGAAAAAAAAAACCAAGAGAACAAAATATGGGCTTCTTATTATCACCAAAAATGTGGAATTATAGAATTACAATGTGAAAACTCATAGGGAAACCTTCCTTGCAATATTCTACAAGATAAATCTATGACTATCACCCATAACTACCCTAGATAACCTACAAGCCTTCTTTATATATGCATTTTGTAGTTTGCAAGAAGCTTCTAAACACTAAGTCCTAAAACATTGAATCCAACCAACCTCATATTCTATTATTTTATTACACTTTATTAAATATGATTTCTCAAGACAAATTGCAAAGTATATTTTTTCAAAATGTCCAATTCTAAAGGCCATAACTAGAAAATTCTTGATAATTGTTTTCCTTTTTTTGGAACCATTTAGGCCTTCATGATTGGACCTAAAGTTTGGATAGCCAAAAATAATACCAAAAATCTACAATATCTACACTAATAGATATGATGTGACAATGAAATCCATGTAGCAGGCTAATATGTCCAAGAAGAATCTCCACATATGAGATTAAAAACATTTGAGCACATAAACCAACTTAATTAAATGAGAAAGCTTCCCACAAATAGAAACTATGCACATGAACAACCCTTGTTGGAACCACAAAATTAGAAAGTTGGATGTAGAAATAATCTTGGGTGATGCAAGATTGCCTTTACACATAGGATGCTCATGCATCAAATGCTAGGGATAATTTGAGAAGTGACCTTGCCACATCTTAGGTAATTAGAGGAAAACAAAGATGGTCAACCTCCTCTCATGCTATCCATGATAAATCCTCCACTTACCTTCCTTTCCATTTAACCATATACTCTTCTTAGATTCTTTTCCATGTGGTTCTTCCAACATAACTATCTAATATCTCCTCAATCTCCTTTATAGAATAAGTAGATGCCAACATACTCCACTATGGTTTTGCAACTTTATCTCCATCACCTCCTTCATAATATTTTGTTAAATCTAAAGTTTTGAATATTGCTGAAATATTTAGTTCATCTGGAAACTGTACTTCCTAGGAATTTAAAGAATCATACCTTTTTGGTATTTTACATTGTCCAAACTTCTTCATTTTTAGCTTATTATATGTACCCACTAGAAATCACTCCTTCCTTAAATTAACTATGACATCATCACCAATCTAAAATTCCTTATACAACATTTTTTTCATTTGCATTACTCTTATACTTTGTATTCATCCTTGTAATGTACTTCCTCAACTTTTCATGGATGTTATTCAAATGTTTACAAAATCATTTTCTTCAACACTACTTATCTCTCCTTTATCCAACTTAATTCATGATCATCGATGGGACTACTCAAATATAAAATTTGGAATGGTGATTTAATAGTACTCCTATTGAAATAATTATTGCATAGAAATTCTACCTATGGTTAAATCAGATCCCAACCTTTTGGCTTGTCCCCGACCAAGAATCTCAATAAATTCCTTAAACTTTGGTTCACTACCTCTAGTTGTTTTCTACTCTATGGATGATGTGATGAAATTAAATTTAAACTTATCTTTAATTTATTCCATAATATATACTAAAAATACCCAAAAAATTTTTTATCTCAATAAAAAACTATGCTCTTTGGATGACCATGAATTCTCACTTTACTAAAAAGAATCTTCCACACGAACAACATCACTAGTCTTCTTGTAGGGAATGAAATGTGAAATTTTTGAAAATTAACCACCACACATATTGAATCATACCTTCATTAAACTTCTTTGGAAAACCAAGAATGGAATCCATGCTATCATCTTCTCATGGATTATCAAGTATAAGTAATGATTTGTATAAATATTTATTTTGTTTCATTCCTTTTTCTAGCTAACATACTTTGCAAATTTGTACAAAATTTTTGACATATTTATACAATTGTGGCCAATAATAAATCTTAGGAATCAAAGAAATGATTTTATATCTACCACAAAGTCTCGCAAATCCTCCTCTATGCTTCTCTTTGATGAGATTCTTTCTCCTAGAACTACTTAGAATAGAGAATGGACTTCTATTAAGTAACATACCATCTTGGATTATGATATCCAACCACTTTATCATGTCAAGTGTAATAGGTTATATATAATATTTGTAAGATTCACCAAAATTAGGATCCTTTAGATATAAATTCTTGAGTTCCTTGAACCCAACCACCTCAATCTACATCTTTGTCAACAAAAGTGGTCTTGTACTAAAAGAATCTACAACTTAGTTAGAATTTCCACTCTCATGTTTCCAAGCTAATATATAACTCTAAAAAAACACAACCAATTTAAATTTCCTTTGGTTCAATTTCCTTGACTATTCAACTATTAGAAAGCTTGATGTTTAATAGACAAAATATACTCCTTAGGTAGAAGATAGTGTCTCCACTTCTTGAATTCCTAAACTATAGCCTAAAATTCCTAATCATAAAAATAAAAATTTCTTTTGGTATCATTCAATTACTCACTAAAATAAGTAATAGTTCTACCTTCTTCGCTCCACACAACTCCTATTACAATACCACTAGGATTATAGTCTACTTGAAACATGTTATTAAAATCAAGAAGTGCCAAAATATCCCGCTCTATAAATTTTTGTTTCAAGAGATTAAAACTCTTATCTACTCCTACAATCTAATTAAATTCTTTCTTATCACCTCTAACTACTTTAGTCAAGGGACCATAAATACTACAAAAAACTTTGATAAACTTTCTATAAAAACTAGCTAGTCCATGAAAAGATCTTCCTCTATTGCACTCAATGGGGTAGGCCATTTGAGGACAACCTCCTCTTTCTTATGGCTCATTTTTAAATTTTTCTATTGATAGTACAAATCCCATGTACATCAACTCCTTCTTTACAAAACTACACTTCTTCAAATTTATCTACAAATTTCTCTCTCTCAACGTATCAAACCTATTACGAGTGTGCATCAAATGCTCCTCCAATGTATTATTAAAGATCAAAATATCATCTAGGTAAAAAATTTGACAAATTTTCCCAAAAAACTCCTTTAGTACCTCATTCATGATCCTCATGAAATTTTGCAATGCATTTGTTATCCCAAAAGGAATGAATAACCACTCATACAATCTTTCCCTTCTCTTAAAGAAAGTCTTCCACTCATCTCCTTTTCTAATGTGAATCTAATGGTACCCACTCTTCAAATTAGTTATCCATCCATAGAAATTGAAATCTATACTTGATTATGATATTATCCAATCCATAGAAATAGAATTCTATACTTGAGTATGATCTTGTTGATAGCTTGAGAATTTGTACCCATTATCCATTCTCCATTTTTCTTAGGTGCACATGGACTCAGATTCTCTCAAATCAACTACTTCTACAAGAACTCATGAAATTTTTCTCTCAAATCTTTACTTTCTATTTTTGTCATTATATATATTAACTTATTTAGAAAATTAGATCTTAGAACCAATTTCATATGGGGATGATCTCCCTTACTTGGGGTAACTCTGACCTAGGCTTTAATTATTCTATTAGTCCTCCCTCGGTGCCAATGAAACTCAAATTACCTATGCCCTTCTTCTCCATAGTGAAAAAAAGTTCCAAAAAACTTCCTCTACCAGATCTTTTCCCTCTTCCTCTTCCTCTCTGATCTCTATTATTCTAATGATGGAAATGATTATTTAACCTATTATTTTAATTGGCACTACTAGTCTAATCCTTCTTTTGATTTTCATTTCAGCCTCCAGAAGACTGTCTGCCAAATCTTCCACCACAATCACTACCACTCTTTTATTATTATCAAACTTTATGTTTAGATTTTCCTCAACTCTTAGGGAGAATTTGTGTACACATTCTCAATATTAGTCATTCAACCTAGACTCAACTTCTCCTAAATACTTGGGCACAACCTATTACATTATGATAATTTTTCTCCTTATTATCTTTCACATGGTGAGTTCTAATGAAAACATGATAGAACTCTTCAATCTAATCTTGAACAAATTCTCTCACTTTCTTCAACCCTTACAGTTTCTTTAGTAGATCAATCTCATAATCCATGAGAATGAAATTTTTCTTTAATTTATCTATTATCCAATCCTATTTGGAAATTTTATCTTTTCCTTTCTTATTTTGCTCCAATTGAACCTCCTATCACCAGATCTTTGTGTGACCCTTCAATTTAGTGTCCAAAATTTTAACGCTATCTAGATCTTCAATATCCTCACACTTAAAATAATCTTCTAATTCATTAATACAATTGATCAATTCTTCTAGGTTAAGATTTCCTAAAAATATGGGAACATCAAATTTAGGTCCTTTACCTAGCTTGAAATGGCCCTAGTTTTTTCCTTCTTCTTTTGGGTTTAAAAATTACTCTTCTCCCTCATCAATCTATCCTTCTTCTTCTCTAACATCCTCACTCTCATCTCTTACAATGAGATTAATTCACCTACATTTCTATTCTTTCAATGCTTTCATTTTCCTCTAGAGGGCTTGAACCTTAGGAGTAACACTCCATAACCACACTCTAGTTGTGTAGGCATTTTTGTGCTTTCACTAAAACCCTAGTGCAAGTTGTCTCAGAATCAAAAATCTATCCACATCCTCAACCCAAACCATGATCATGATGCAAAATACCTCCCACTTAGATATTTGTTTAGACACTCAAGAAAACTTTCTCTAATAATACTTGATGAAGGGTGCTATCCCAAATATGACAACACACCATAGAAATAGAGAAACAAAACAAATTGACAGAAAAAAAATGGGCTTATTATTGCTATAAATATGAAATTATAGAATTATAATATGCAAAACCACATGGGCATGTTGGACTTAAAATAGGAAAGGTAAACTCTAGAGGGGGGGGGGGGGGTGAATTAGCAGTTCAAACTTGGACCCATAGAACTTTCACCATCCATCCATCTCATACATTCAACAAACAAACTAAAATAACATGTAAAACATATACATCTAAATCATGTAAACATGGAAGTATTCACACACATAACACCAGATATGATTACCCATAAACCATCCAAGTGAGGAGGTAAAACCTGGTGGGGATGATGCCCAGAAATCTTTACTATTATAGTAATCAAGTGTATCCAATGAAGGTTACAATGTTTTGATCATGAAACATGATCTACTGTGTGAAAGGTCTGCCCTGTTAAAGGCTTACAAAGACTATTAGATCTCACCATGTTAGAGGATTTCAATAACCTATTAGAAGTGTGCCTGGTTAAAGGACTTTAACTTACAACTAAGTAAGCACCCTATTAAAGGATTTCATATAGCTTGTTAGGACTACTGTGTTAAGATATTTTGATGGAAATCACTTGTTAGAATGTCTTAGCTTTGATCTTGTAGTTAGCACTTGCTTGCTTGACAATAGATCACCTCTAAACACTTGTCTTCTTGATCCTTCTCATTCTAATGTCTCTATGCTATATACTCTTCTCTATCCTCTATTTTTCTTTAACTAATTTTACAATGCAATCTCACTTCATAATTTCTAAGCCAGCATGAATGCTTTGTTTGCACATGCAAAATTATCTCTTTGCTTCTTCAAATCCTTACTTTCTCTACAAAGGTTTAGAGTTTCATCATCCTTAAGAAAACTTGGTGACTTAGGCTTAGGTATGAGGCTACGTTTGAGATTAACCCAATTTGCCACTTAAACCTTCCCATTTTCTGATTGGTTGCATGAAATTGCAAAGGGAATCTAAATATAGATTTTTGCTTATCTCTTAAATATCAAAATCTAATCTTAAGTAATCTCAAAAATGGTTTACATAGTTGTTTGTACCGTTACAAAAAAATATGTCAAAATTGTTTCACTCAACATCTAAAGTCTCTGATGCTCGACATACACTAATCTTTTTGTTGTGGCTTGACACCTATATTACTTGACATCTACTATTTACTCGGGTCTTGTGTTACTCAGCATCTACTATCTGCTCAACACTTGAGTGATTCAATACATGAGTGGCTCAACACGTACTATGACTGAGCATGGTCTAATATTTACATGTTGTGGTTGGCATGTACTAATAGTTTAGCATGAACTAAGTAACTTAAGTGTGTTGAAACTCACTTGTCAAAACCAATCTAAGATCAACAATGTTCCCCTTGACATGAGTGTCAAAAACACTGGAGTATGCATTGATATCCTTGATCTCTCAAGCATAACATATCTTAACTTGGCTTATATAAAAAACTTCAAAATTTCAAAATTTTGTGTTAACCTAAATACCTCAAAATTTGATAACTCCCCCTAAGTTGATATGTCTATTTTGAAACCAAAATTTTCTACTCCTTCTAAGTAGATGTGTCTTTGTTGATACACTTTGACTTCATGCTCTATTTTGCTGATATTCTTTCATCTTCTATCTTCTTGTGTCATTCTCCATTTTATTTTCAAAAATATATCTCCCCCTTTATCTTATTCTCCCCCATTATCTTATTCTACCCCTTTTTGACACTTATGTCAAAGGGCTATACACTTATTGTGTGTTTGTCTAGAAAATTTTTATGGACTTACAATATTATCTTGAGAGCTACATCCTAGTTATCACATGCAACATCCAATGACTTGATTTGGATGGCAAGCTTGATAGCAAGGTGAACTAGACCATCTAAAGTAGGAAGATTGGGGTCTTTCTTTAGTAGAGTTTCAACATAGCCTATCTCCTTGTACAATATTTCCACGTGGGGGGTGAAGGTTTCTTGGATGGTAGTCAATTTGGCCCTGATGTTGGCCTCATTTTCTATCAATACAACTAATTGACTTAGTGTTTGAAGCAATGTCCTAAAATGCTTCTCACACTAAGCTAGATTCATTAATATTTTTGCACCTAATGCAAAATTTTTTCTTTCCAGACTTAGAATATGTCTTTTGGTCTCTTGGGTGAAGAGTGATGGGTTGCACAAATTAGTATATAGTGAGAATATGTTCTCAAGTACCTTCTTCACATCCTCAACCTTAGTTGCCAATGCAACTTGTGTGAGTGCTATGTCACCAGATATTTTCTCATTTACTTTATTTTAGAATTTCTTTTTTGTCCATTCTAACAATTTAACTTTAGTATCAAGGTCTTCATTATTGACCTTCTCCACTATAGCTGATAGTTGTTCCAGTAGTGGCTTGGTCTCATCTAGAGTTGACAGATTAAATACATCTAAAAAGATGTCTTTGATGATCTATAGTGCTTTCTTTTTCCTGTGCTCCATCCTAAGCATTTCTTGATGCTTTTTCCTTTCTAGAGCCTATTGTAATATGCCTATTTGTTCTAATTTCATTGTATCATAATCATATTTTGGTATAGAAAATTATTGATCAAGGCTTACATCTCCATAATGAATTACCTTTTTCAGCCTTTGATGAACTTGGGCTCGACGTTGAGATCTACAGTGGAATAGTATCTGTGCTTAACTTTTGAAGAGTATGACTAGATGGAGTGCCAAATACTAGTAAGGTTACTAGGGCATGGATGACAATTTTATCCTTTCGTTGTGGTGTCATTTCACTCTCTTTAGGCTTTCCCTATTCCCCCATAGTGACTTGACTTACACCTTATCCTTATGTAGATAGGTCTATCTAACCTCTTTCCTATTGTCCTATAGTGGTGGCTTATTCTTTTGATGTCTTCTTCTCACTAGTATATGTCTTGATAAGTGTATCAACCTTGGTAGATGTATCCTTTAGCCTTTGGATCAAAAGTTGTACATTAGTGACTAGAGGAATAATGGAAGGTGGTTCTTATGGATTCACCTTTTCCCTTTCAACATCAGTCATTGACATTTGTAGCTCATCTACACTGATCAAAATATGATTAATGCAAATTTTGGCTTATAGTGCATACTGATCTAATATCTTCTTTAAATCTTCTTTAGTAAGAAGATTGATGTTCTAAGTTGATATATCAAAAAAATATTTAATAATTACCATTTAAGTTGTCTCAAATGGGTCATGTGGAGGACTGACAATTGGCAATTGCGTGTCTTGCACACTCTATTCTTTTGGATGCTCAGGTTCAGTTGTTGCATTGTCATTTACTTCCATTTTTGTTCCTCCTCCAACTATTTTATTTTTCTCATCATCATCTTCATCATCATCAACCTCAATAAGTTCATGTTCTCCTTTCTTTACTGTAGTCAATTCATATGTTACCTTCCATATTTTTGTGGACTTTTTGACTACATCCTCAATATTATTTTGCAAAATGCTAAAGGCTCTGTATTTAGGTGTGAGCCTAGAAAATTTCTTCTTTGTAGCCTTAGCAATTTGTGCCTTAGTTAATTTATGCATCACTTGGGCTAGTGTAGTCTCCCTAATTTTTTTTCCAAGTTTAGATAGTAATGCCATTTTTTCTCAATTAAGTCATATAGACTCTTAGGCTTAGAGTTAGAAAATTCTAGTGGAGTTTTCTTGAATTTTTCCATCATGGCATATAGGGCTTCCTCCACTTGGTTTTTTTCCACTTTACCCAATTTATCAAAATCAACATGATTGAATCCTAATATATTTGCATTTTTCTTAATATTTTCACATAAATATTTAAGATTTGAAAGAGGGTTATTACTCACCACCTTGAATTGGCTAATGCCATCTGACTCTATTTTCTCCTCTTTAGAATTTGGTTATGCCTTAGCCTTCCTCTTCTTTGGCTCAATAGGAGTAGGTACTTCCTTGACTTCTTCTTCCTTGACACCTTTAGTCTCTTCCTCTTCCTTATCTTCTCCCATACTTGGAGTTAATGCTAGAGGTTCTTGTGCTTGTGTTTCCTCTTCCTCTTCATCCTCTTCTTCTTCTTCTTCCTCCTCAACACCCTCTCCAAATTTAGCTTTCAATTTCTTCACCAACTTGTCCTTCTTCTTGATAACTAAACCAATCTTTAGTTCTATGGTGATATTGGACTTTTCCAACTCATAATTTCCAAATATTTTTGCACTTTTATCAACCTCTTCTACAGATAAAGTTATGGCTACAAAGGGTTCATCCACATTTATTTCATAACCTAACATTATCAACCATCTTACCCGTGGTATGGTAGCTTGTACAAATATATAATCAACATCCATAAGAAAAAAAATGTTATCATACTATTTCTAAACTAAGGATGTTGGTATTCTTAGTCTCTTTTTCATTGAATGCTTAAAATCTTCCATATAGCTTGTCATTACAGATTCAAAATTTTCTCCTAACTATTCAATAAACTCACCAATCCATACTACTACTGACTTGTTTGTTTTCTATACCATAGTACCAAATGAGGGGGATGTGTTTTGCACATAAAAGAATATGCAAATCAATATAGAGTCAAATTTACACTGTGCACTCTTAGTTTTACTCATTGCTCTAAGATTTTCCATCAATTATTGTAATTGTAGCTTTGCTAGATCATATGTATGATCTTTCTTTGTAATCTTATATCCCACATCCATAGCTATACAGGGTACACTTTTTAATCCACTAGATTGATAGAAATTGTGTGATATAAATCTTACAACAAAGTTTATTAGAGGATTTGTGATTGTACCTATTGTCATGCCTCTCTTGTTCTAGAAAACTCCAGTATTATTTTCAATTAATTCCTTTGAATCACTCCTCAACATCTTAGGCTGATCTAGGGTTGGGTAGCTAGCAACCCTATGGATTATTCTCTTAGTACTCTTGATAGGTACATTATTCAACCATAAGGAACCATCATGGATTTGGCTAAGCACAATTCTTATCCATTCTGTTCTAAACACATTCAGAAAATCTAGGGCTTGTGTTAATCCCTTTCTCTCAACAATTTTAAATTCTTCTTTCAAAAAACCATTGTCACAAAGTTTGTTATATCCTTCCCTAATTTTGATATCCCTAATGTTTCCTATCTTATAGTTATAGCATTTTTTCACATCTTGCACCATTATTACATTTGGCAGAATCATCAACAATGCACTAAAAGGGTATTTGTTATATGCAATATAAGGAATGGATTTGAAAATAGACTATTTAAATTCATTACTCACTAACTAAATGTTCAAAAATTTCTTCCCTTATACATTCTTTGAACTTGAAACCATTATGAGAAACTAGGGTTTATGAAAATTAAAACTACATAGCTCGCCTCTTGATAAATACCTTAGAAAATTAGATGAACTAGTGTGAGATCACTGCTAGAATATCTCTATAGTTGCTTTGAATAAATTTCCAGATAGCCTTCTACTCTACTCCTCTCTCAAATTTGAAATGATAAAAAATGAGCTAAAATTTATCAAATACTCTTTGAAAACCTTAAAATAAATGCTTACATAGCTATAAGCTCGGCATCAACCAATTTTAGGATTTCTCAGCATTTATTTCCATTTCTATCACTTGGCAACCATTATGAGAGTGACCTCAACTAATATTCCACTCGACAAATATAGGAAACTTTTTATTCTTGGAAACAACATGAAAAAATTCAAAGATTTGTCTTGAATTCCTAACAACATCCTGCATCTTTTTTTATGCGAATATAGTCCTTTCAGTACTAAAACCTTTTGGAACTGATGTATGATATAATTTTTAGATATCAGTCCCACATACCTTTTAATTGCCTAATTTGATAAGGTGTGATCACCCGACCCATTGGGTGAAGTGATCCCTTCACCATTTGATGTGTTGCAATCATCTTTCTTTTTCCATGTCTTATTCATCTTTTCTTAGATGTGTTCATCATTCACCATGCCTTTGCCTTTATCAAATTCACAACTTGGTGCCTTTGATTTTTTTGGATAATAGCTATTGATATGACTAGTTTTAAAACAACTAAAACATGTGGTTTTACTTAACCACCTTTAGTAGTTACCTCTAAAATGTGTCCTAATACAATTTTTAGGAACATGTCCATATTCTTGACAGTAATGACAGTTATATTTTGTATTATAATTCCAATTATAAGAGTTTCCATTATTTCTTACCTTTTCTTGCCTACTTGATGACCACATGGATTTGGATCTGTATTCAAAAGCTCTGTGTCCATACTTTTGATAGTTGTTGCAATAACCTTCAAATCTTTGTGTATGCACGGTCTTGGTTCTACACTCATGTGCTTGATGACCTTTCTTGTTGCACTTATGACAATGAATCATATTCTTGAGCTTAAAATTTTGATTTGTAGTCTTGCTCTTGCACAATTTAGCAGTATGTCCTTTATTACCATAATTACAACAAGTAGGTTTTAGTTCTTACCTTTGTTATTCCTTTCTTCAACACTTTTAGATGACTCTCCTTCTTTCATACTTGTACATCCTAGTCCAGATGTGTCATTATTGGATCTAGGGAATCTCAATAATTGCTCAAAGTATTTGATGGCTTCATTTGGTTTGTTGAAACTTTCAGTAGATTTCTTTTCTTTCTTTAGATCACTATGTAGTTGTTCATTCTACAACTTCAATGTAGTTATCTCAATGTCTTTGGAATTTAACTCATAGTTGGAATTCATCATTTGGCTTATAGTATCTAATTACATATTGGAGATCTTGGTTAGCTCTATTGACTTAGCTTCTAGTTTATTGTTCAAGATTCTTTTGTCTTCTTCAATCATGGCCTTGTCTTCCATAACTTTCTTCTTTTTTTCAGTTACCTCACATAGTAGTATGGCTTGTGATTCTTTCTCTAATTTGAGATTTCTAATTTCCTTAGCTTGTACTCTATTCTTTTCCATTAGATCTACAATTGTTGCATCAAATTCATTGGAGTCACCATTGGAAAATAGCTTAGTAGTGCTAATCTCTTTGTATTGTGTGTCATTTTCTACAATAGTAATTTTTTACTTCTCTTCAAGGACTTCTTTAGTTGTTCTCTTGCTTCATCCAATTGATGTAGAATGAGTTGTATCTCAATTCCTTGATTCTCAATAATCTTTCCCAATTTGTAGAATTCCATTTCAAGATATTTCCTCAAAGCTACAAAGCTTCTCTTTTAGAGGACTCAACTCTAATACCATTGATTGGAATTAAAATAGGAAAGGTGAACTTCTGAGAAAGGGGGAGTGAATTAGTAGTTCAAACGTGGACCCATAAAAATTTCACCATCCATCCATCTCATACATTCAATGAATAAATTGAAATAACATGTAAAGAATATACATCTAAATCATGTAAACATGCAAGCATTCACATACATAACACCAGATATGATTACCTAGAAACCCTCCAATTGAGAAGGTAAAAATGGGGTGGGGATGACACCCAAAAATCTTCACTACTACAGTAATAAAGTGTATCCAATGAAGGTTACAATGTTTTGATCATAAAACATGATCTAACTTGTGAAAGGTTTACCTTATTAAAGTCTTACAAAGACTATTAGGTCTCATCTTGTTAGAGGATTTCAACAACCTACTAGATGAATGCCTAGTTAAAGGGATTTAACTTACAACTATGTAAACACCCTATTAAAGGATTTCATAGAGCCTATTAGGACTACTCTATTAAGATATTTTGACTAAAATCACCTGCTAGAATGTCTCAGTTTTGATCCTATAGTTAACACTTATTTTCTTGATAAAAAATCACCTCTAAACACTTGTCTTTTTGATCCTTCTTGATCAAATGTCTCTACATTGCATAATCTTCTCTATCCTCTATTCTGCTCTAACTGATTTTGCAATGGAATCTCACTTCACAATTTCTAAGCCACCATGAATGCTCTATTTACACATGCAAAATTCTGACTTCACTTTTTCAATTCCTTACTCACTCTCTCTACAAAATTTTAGGGTTTTGTCCTCCTTAAGAAGACTTGGTGACTTAGGTTAGATATGAATCTATGAGTGAGATTCATCCATTTTTCCACTTAAGCCTTCCCATTTTCTGATTGGCTACATGTAATTGCATAGGGAATCCAAATATAGATTCATCCTTATCCCCAAAATATCAAAATCTAATCTAAGGTTGGCTCAAAAATGGTTTACATAGTTGTTTGTACCATTACAAACAAATATGTCAAAACTATTTCACTCGGTATTTGAAATCTCTGATGCTCAACATACACTAATATTTTTGTTGTGACTTAGCACCTGTATTACTTGACATCTACTATTTACTCAAATCTTGTGTCATTCGACATATACTATCTACTTGACACTTGAATGACTCAACACATGAGTGGCTCAACACTCACTATGACTCAGTATGGTCTAATATTTACATGTTGTGCTCGGCATGTACTACTAGTTTGACATGAGCTAAGTACATAACTTAAGTGTGTTGACACTCACTTGTCAAAACCAATCTAAGATCAATAGGACATCCTACTTACAATAGTATTCAAGAAAAAGTTGTGAGTATCACCCATAATTTTCCTATATAACCTAATGGTCTTCCTTATATAGGCATTTTTTACCACTTAGGAAGGTTCTAGATACTAATACCTAATCCTTGAGGCTGAACAACCTCATATTATATTATTTTATTATACTTTATTTCATATGATCACTCACAAAAAATCACAAACAATATATTTGGAAGGGTCCACTTCTACAGACTAGTACTAGTAAATTGGTAACTCAATGGGCTATTATAACAAAAATTTAGAATCATTGGCTAAAGATGTGTAGAAAATTATTTTGCAATTTTTTTAGTAGCCAATGTTTTACCTCATTTTTAGTTCTATTTAGGCTTTCATCTTTGGTCCTAAAGTGTAGATAGCCAAAAATCATACAAAAAATCTGCAATAATTGCACTGATACATATGATATGACAATAAAATTCATTTGAAAGGCTGATATGTCCAAGATCCCACATATCCAAGGACCTAAAAAGAAGTTACTAAAATTAGAAAGATCCCACACATAGCAACTTCACACAAGAATAACCCTTATTAGAAACACAAAACTGGAAAGTTAGAAGTAGAAATATTTTTGGGTGATGCAAGATTACCCTTACTCCTAGGATGCTCCTACATCACCTTATCTCTTTCTTTCTTCTCTTTTTCTTTACTTATTGTCTGCTTTCATTTTATTTCCTCCCTTTTTTCTCTATCTGCATACTTCTCTCCTCCTTTTTTGTACAATCTCTCACACTTTCACAAAAATACCAATGGTGTAACATTCAATAGTTTGTAAAACTCATTTGGAAAGTGTCAAAGATTACCTTGTAGTTTTACTTTTATGCTTCCATATATGTATTAAATATGTTTTTTAATTGACTTAGAGAATTAATCTAATCATAATTTTTTTAGGTGTCTCACCTAAGTTATCCCTTGTCTTAGTAACTTATAATGCAATAATACTTCTCATTTCTTCAAGTTTGTCAATGATCTCTAGAGTTAGGGATAGACATGTAGGCAATTTGGCAATGTAGTGCTACAAAATAAAGTCCACCAAGATAAATTGGGGGAAGGGGGGTGAATTAGTTGTCTGATCAATACAACTTTTACTAACCTTATTACACTTCAAACATGTGATCATTATAAATAACAGCCATAAGAATATACACATAAATAATAACACAAGATATCTTAAGTAGGGAATCCCTTGATTAGAGGGAAAACCTCAATCGGGATGGTACCCACAAAATGATGTACTAATATATAAGTTCCTTTTAAGAGGATGGACTTTGTTAGGAGCCAATGAAATACATTTAGTATATATCAGTCCTTTTTAGGAGACTTTAGATCCATATGAGGATTTTCCAACCCTATTAGGAGTTGTGCCAACCTTATTAGGAGTTGTAGAAAGTAGAAGGATCCACCTATCCTAATAGCTTTAGGGGAATGACCACCAAACTCACTATTTAACTAGCCTTTGTGTTATTCCTTTTAGAATAATAAAATACAATTGATCTTGACAACTCACACTCTTTCTTTTTCTTATTATCATACCTCTTCCACACTAAATAATTCTAAGATCTTAGTACCAGATTTGCAAATTTGTATCAAAATAATCCCTTCGATTGCCTACTAGCATATACCAATCTTTTTTACTTGTCACATTCATACTTCATTAGAAGGAAAATAACTTTCCTTTATACCAATTCCTCAAAATAATTCATTGATTTAGGCTTGAGTCTTTCCTAATTACAATTATAATAGGACATTATTTAAATAACACACTACATTACATCTTTTCATAATTACATAATACTATCAGATCACAATCTTTACAAAAATTTCATAAGTACAACCTCAAACTTCACACACTCATTGACATCATTAATAGGATGTCTTCTACCTCTATCTAACTTTTGTCATCTAGATTCGATCTGTGGTAATAGATATAATCATATTACTAGAAATTACTTCTCAAGAACTCTATCTATAAACTATCTTCTGTAAATATCAAATAATTTTTGCCAGCTTTTGACTTTCTACATGTGCTTTTAGCCATGTCATTAGGAATTTTTTTAGAACATGTCTCTAATTGCACTTGATCCCATATTTAAGACTCGATTAGTACAATCTCTATCTCTATCTACTACTCTACCAATCTTCTTAGTATGTTGAAATCAATGAAAAATAGTCATCAATGCAACACATAGTCATCCTATCAATTTGTCCAATACCCCAAGAATGCTAGGATACTCCCCTATAAGAATATCATCAATATTCATGCTAAAAATCTCTCCCTTTATCATCAATATCAACATAGATGAAAAATATCTAAGTTCTAAGAATACCAAATGCAACTCTACTACTATTGCTTCTCTCAACTTTTCAAATCCTCTTTGTCAATTTGAATCTCCCAGGAATAAATCTTCATCAGTTCTACTACTCACTCATTAAAATACTTATCTTTTAACACCAATGCTCTCTATCTCATGATAAATTGCCCCCATTCAAAAGACATCATTCTATCCCCATTTTATATACTTATCTTTTCATGAATTCTCTCCCCAATATTCATGAGATATTTTTCATGCACTCTTTCCTCCATTGAATCAATGAAAAAGGAATCATTATGTCAATTTTCTACTCAATATCTTCAATAAGATCAAGTGTCCAAAGACTTTTTCCAATACCAACTATCAAAAGTACTTTATGACTCTATATAATCATGTATACTCCCCCATAAAGGAAGCATCAACATTCAATCTAGACAAATAATAACTCTTTGTACCACTGGACTAATGTAATATTTGCATCATCTACTCAAAAGTAGGTAGGATCATAACCCCAAGGATACCTAATAAGTACTCAAATATATCCTTTGGTAAATTATTTTTAAAAATATCCACAATCTATTCCTTTTTACTAACATATTCTAGCCTCATCTCTTTCTATACAAATTTCTCTCTTACAATATGATAATAAATATGTTCTCTATCTTATAATGTAACATTAAATATGTTCTTTATATTATAATTTAACACATGAATCTTAGACATACTTACAGTATTTGTGTTGTCAAAATGTATAATAATAGGTTTTGAAAAATCTATCCCAACATCATTCATTGATTTCATCCAAATTATCTGATTATAATTATTTTTTAGTGCTACATATTCTAATTCTTTTGTGCTCTATGGAATATTGTCTTGTTTCTTTCTTATCCAAGAAACCAATCATCCTCCTTAAAAGAATGCTTTGCCACTTCTATTTTTTCTGACATCCATACTGTCTGCCCAAATTAAATCAATTTATGAATATAGAGTAAAGTCATTTGATATATCATACCACAACCCAAAACAAGATGTACCTTTAAATATATAAAAAACCTCTTTACTACTACATAGTGTGCTTCCTTAGGATAAAATTTAAATCTTGTGACAATACCAACTGAATTAGCTATATATGGTCTTGTATGAGTTTAATATTGCAAACCAACTCCAATCATGGATCTATACTTCTTCTACTTAATAATAGGTGTCTCATCTTTGATATATAAATTATGAATAGTTACCATAGGTGTGTTAACAATTTTACAAATTTCCCAACCAAATCTCTTGAATATATCTTTCAAATACTTAGTCTAAGACATGAAAATACCTTCATTGTTATGCACAATCTACAATCAAAAAAATATTTCATCTCACCAATCATGCTAATTTCAAATTCCTTCTTCATTTCAACAAAAAATTTGTCACTTGCTTCATCATCACCTCCAAAGATGATGTCATCCACAAATATTAGTATAATCAATAGACAATTCTCAATTTCTTTTAGATAGAGATTACTATTTGTAGTACCTTTAGTAAATATCAATTTTTTGATATAGTTATCCAATATAGCATGCTAGGTTCTACGTGCCTTCTTTAATCCACATAGTGATTTCTTCATCTTACATACCATATCTCATTCTTCTATCAAAGAAAATCATTCAGGCTTCTCAATGTAGACCTATTCTTCAAGTTCTTGATTAAAAAATGTTGACTACACATCTATTTGATACACTTTAAACTTCTTGTTTGTTGCAAAACAAAAAATAATTTTCATTGCTTCAATTATGGAAAAAGGAACAAATGTGTCCTAATAGCTTATGCCTTTTTTCTATGAATATCCTTTGCATGCTAGTCTAGCTTTGTTTCTCACAACCTCATCTTGTTCATTCATCTTATTTCTAAAATCCCATTTAGTTCATATAAGATTTATTTTTTAGATCTAGGAACTAATTCCCAATTCTTATTCTTCACAATCGAATATAGTTCTTCCTTCACTTCTTAAATCCAATGATCATCCTTACATGCTTCATCATCACTTTTAGGCTCTACTTGAGAAATCAAACTTAACTCTTCATGTACTTTGTTTCTTGTCATAACTCCTTTGTCTTTGCTTCCAATAATATGATCAAGAGGGTGATTCTTTTCCAAATTCTTATTTGGTATCACTCTCTAAAATCTTACTTCTACTCTAGGTTCAGATCTTGGTTCTTCTATCTTCTCTACAACTTGGATGGAATTCTGCAAGTCATTACTAGTTTCATAAAACAATTCAACATTTTCTTGATTAGTCTTAGGATTAACTTCTTGATTAGAATTGTCATCAAGAATTCTCTCTTTAATTCCAAACTTATAATCCACTTTCATATTTGTGCTCTCAAAAATAGTCTTATTCCTTTGATTAAAACATCTATAAGCTTTGATTTTCAATGAATAAACAAGGAATATACCTTTATTGCTTTTTGAATCAAACTTACCAATGCCATCATCTCTCTTGATATAACACTTGCTTCCAAAAATTAAAAATTACTTCACTAATGGTACATGTACAAACTATAATTCATAAGGAGTCTTGTTTGTACATTTTATGATCTATACTTTGTTCATTATATATCATTTTATATTAACTGCTTATCTCTATATTGCCTTTGATACATAATTTTTAAACATCATACCTCTTGCTCTTTTTTATAGACCTATTTTTTCTCTCATCTATACCATTCCTTAGGTGTTTTAGGAGTTGAAAGATATCTTTTAATATCATCCACTTCATAAAAACTAGTAAACTCATTCAAGGTAAACTCTCCATCTCTATATGTTAGAAATAGATAATATTCAGAGGGTGGGGGGGGTGGTCAATAAGTATTCTATAACCTTTTGTCTATAACTAGATATTATTAATTACTTTGCAACATGCATATGAAAGTAAACCAATAATGCTAAACAATAAAAATAGACATACATGGAGAGAACTCATAATACCATTTTTTTTAACTAGGGAAACTGTAGTGCCTCTCCCATTTGATTTTTGTAAGTCTTCCTGATGGATGCAACCTTGATGATCTTTTGTTGTGATGGGATCAAGATTGTGACCCTGAGTGGTCTACACCGTCGAGGTGTTTGGATTTATGTTTCTGTATCAGTTGCTTTGATTATGCTTTTGACTGATCTTTGAGATTATGATGTGATTTTTGGTTCACCAAGGTTTGTGCCAGTGGTTACTAGGATCGATGTGGTATCATGAGTTTGTTCCGTGATTAGCTTGAGATGTGTGTAGAGATTGCACTATGTACTATTACCATGCTACACTAGACTAGGTTCCTGTAGCAGTGGTTAGTCATGTTTATGACTGTGTTTTCTTTTGTGTTTTAAATTCCTTTTAATGCAGAGTAATCAATCAGTATTAAATGCTTAAGTAATTAGAATGGATTGTTCTTGTTGGATTATTTGGTTATGTGCTACGGACGTTTACCTTTTTTTATTTGATCTGAGAGATATTTATTCTTATGTGATGTTTTACATTTGAGATGACTTGAGGGTCAAATTTTACTCTTTGATCCCAGTATCATATATATTAGACTACTATGTTGTTCAGTTAATAATATTGCATGATGATGCCATTTTGAGATGGCAGTGTGTTTTATGATGATATCTGGTTATCTGGTATTTGGACATACGTCTGATTATGTTATGTGATGGATTTAATGCTATGGTTATTCACTTCATTCCTACGTTGTTATGCTTTATGCGAACGTGAGTGATGTAAATAGATTATTTTAATATAATTAATTAAATGGTTAAATTAGGTGATTTAATGAATTTATTGCTTCGGCTATGTTATTATATGCAATTGCACTTGCACTTGATCGTGTTGTTTAGTGTGCAAGATTTATATCCCTGGCAGTGGCACATGGAGTTAGTGATTTAGCCATTCATATTTTACCAATGTCGTCCTTATATGGTCAATGTATCCTTTATTAAATGTTTGATTTAAACCTTTTGATCATTATTAAATCCAAACTCATTTGCATTATGTGATTTGACCAGTGAGCGTGTCTGTGCATTTAGAGTTTTGCATTCTCGCAAAAGTTATTAAGGAGATTTTTGTGTTTTTGGGTTTTCGGGATTTTTAATTGATTTATTTTAATTTCTGGCAGCTTTTCCATAGATGAATTCTTATTTATAGGAATAGCCTATTTTCGTTTGGGTCGATTCGAGGTTTAACTAGGTTGGCTATTTATTTTACCTAATCGATTATTCACTCAAAAAGTGAATAAGTATCCAAAGAGGAATTTAATTCCTCACTTCTCACTTTCAAATTGGAAAGTTGGAGAGTAAAACCCAAAATCCTCTTCATGAGGATTTACTTTTTTGTTCGTTGTGGGAGCTACGGGCGTGGGATCATCGCGAAGTTGGGCTCATTGGATCCAGCTCGGGGAAACCTTAGATTGCCACAATTTTTAGCTACTTCTGCGAGATATTTATTTTATGGTTCAGATTCCCATTTTGCCCTTTTGGCTGTGAGGTAGGGCTTTCCTATTTTATTGTTTCTGCTCCATTTCTGCTTCTATTTTTGGTAGCCATTTGTTTGGAGGCTGAGAACTAGTGTTCCCCTCTGTTTCTATATGCTAGTTCTACCCGGTTGAGTGGGTATGAACATTTCCCTATTTTTTGGGATGAGGGTTTGAAATTTTACATCGTTATGTTGGCCGATTTTGCATACGGTGTTTGATTCTATTTATTTTTGGATTTTTGGGGTTTTTGAACCCAAAGGCCAAATGGGTTTTAATTTTGAAGTTTTCTAAATTTTTGAGATTTTTACTTCATTTTGCGTGCCACCCTGTTTTCTTAGATTTTCTTGGCACAATGTGGGTCGTGGACCTGGATGATCCGTTTGGATATCAGTCAGACCACTATTGCACCTTTTGTTGCATTGGGATGCATGTTGCACCCGTACTCCCAACTTTGTGTTCGGTTGAGTGATTTGTTACCTGTTATGGTTTCTTTTGGACCTTTACTTTTGTTTTGTGAACGCTAAGATTTGTGTAGAATCCATACTCTTGGATTGAGGCCGGTTGAGTGAGTTCATGATGTTTGGTCTTGTTACATCATTGGGATTTGTGTAGAATCCATACTCTTGAGTTGAGGCCGATTGAGTGATTTCATGATGTATGATTTTATTAGCTTTGGGATTCATGTAGAATCTGTCCTTCCCATGTTGCTTTTAGTTGGGTGTTTTCCTTGCATTGTGTTCTCATTCCTATCCTTATGTTATGATCTTCATGATGGTGGTGCACCACACACGAGTATGTGCGTATACATTTGTTGGGTGACTTGCAAGGCTCGATCTTTCGTGGATTTGCCAAAAGTTATGATCATTGGGGTTGGGATGGGAGTATGCATGCCCATGGGCACTTGTTGTAGGATGAGCATGGGTAGGGTAGGGTAGCATCTGGAGGGGGCTTCTATCTCATAGCTTGGGGTTCATGGCACCGGAGGTTGATAGAGATAAGAAGTTTTAAGCAAGTGATAATTAAATAAAATGTGTGATTGTTAATAAAACTTAAAATAAGTAAAATGTGTGAGCACCCGATTAAGTTCGAGGACACAATGTGTGAGCACCCATTTAAGTTTGAGGACACACGATCCAAGCTTGGGCTTTTTGATGCCAAGTGACTCTCTAGGATGTTAGCCCCTACTTAGCAGCCTTTTGAGTGTCTGACTAGGACCTGTACTCCTTGCATTGTCTTAGGTTCTTGGTTGCAGCCATCATACTGTCTGGCGTGAGTGTTAGCCATGGATGTTCTTTTGTGTGTTTTTGGTTGGATCATTATCTCCATTAGCATGGTGGGTGTGGACCTACGGGTTTCACGTGGTTGGGAGGCATAGATACCTTTACCACTGCTAGGGATTGGTGTGTAGAGATGATCTTTGTCCTAGTGCGACTGTTGCTGGATGTTTTCACTTGGTACTTCAGGTTCCGGAGTATGCTTTCTTGTGATTTATGCTTTCATTGGGATGCTTGTTTATCATGTTTAGATGATGTTATTTTATTTGACGCATTCCCTTATTATGATGTTTAGCATATGATTAGATGCTGTGAATTTTTGTATTAGCATATCTGTTGCTTATTGATGTTTAGCATGTGACAGGTGATGTTATCTACTATAGGATTATCTTATGCTTTTCTACTAGCATGTTAGATTTCCTTATGCTTATATTGTTGCATGTTTTTAGTAGTGATGTCCCTATTACGACAGTATCAACGATCTGGTTGGTGGCTTGGGATGTTACGCGCAGGGGATGGCTAGGACCCACAATGGTCTTATGATGCTACTGACAGTTGGGAGGAACTGTGCACTTAGTTTGGTTGTTCAGTTCACTGCGATGTTTATTTCAGTGTGTTCTTTGCTACTGTAGTTTAGATGGATAGAAGTTCTCCTTTCTGTGTTGTTCTTACACTCGAGTGTTCATTCCTCGAGCCTTTGTGGATTTGGTACTCCTTGGTGTGGAGATTCTTTGCTCTATTTTTGGTCCTTTTTGCTTTTGGGAGTGTTTTCATGTTTCTATGGGCGACATTTGTTCAGCATGGTGCAACACTTTAAAAAGTATCGCACGCCCATGCAAACTATGTCGTACAACACTATAAATTATCGCACGCCTTCTTGAGAAATGCCGTACGACACTGGAAGAGTGTCACATGCCTTTTTGAGAAATGTCGTACGATGCTGAAAAGTGTCGTATGCCTTGTTGAGAAATGTCGTATGACACTGGAAGAGTGTCGCGCACCTTAAGGAGAAGTATTGCCCTCTCTTAGTAAAAAGTGTTGCACAGTTTTTGTGAAAAACTTGCGTGTGCCATCAGCGGGCACTTTTCTTCATGAACCAATCTTTTTGAGAGTTGTTTTGGATACCCTTTTGGGCGTTCTTCAACCCTATGTTGTTGCATTTGGAATTCGGTCGATTTCTCTTGAAATCCAATTTTCGTGTTTGTGTTTTTGTCTCTTGGGGTTTAATTTCTTATACTTAAGATATATTTTAATATATGTGATGAATCTTTTGAGATAGGTTTCAGACCTCTCGAAGATAAGTTATGGATTCTAGGAAATTTCAGGGCTTCAGAAATCCAAACTTAGCCAATTTTCAGGGCTTTAGGATTTCAGGCTTAGCCAAATTTTAGGTTTCTACATTTTACCCCAGCTTGGTGTTTTGTTGATGAGTGGTTGTTTCTTGTGCCCTCATCATGTGTGTTGTTGTTGTTGGCTTTGTTTGTGTGTGTCAGTTTGGTAGTGGCATTTGGAGATTCGTTGGTTCCAGGGATTGTGATGAAGTCTTCCGTTGCGATCGTTGTGATCACTGTATGATGTTGTCATGTGCATTCATACTTGTAGAAATTTTTTTTTTTTGGCTTGTATTTCATCCTTGTTTCCAAGGATCTCCGAATGGGGCATTATAGAAACCTTAGCCAATGGAAAACCCCAGTGGGGATGGTACCCACAAAATGATACATAAATAAAAGAATAATGTTAAGGATGTTGACCTTGTTAGGAGTCTATGAATTACATATATTATCTCGGTCCTTGTTAGAAGACTAGGCCTTCTTAAAAGACTCAACTTGGTTAGGAGTTTCTTCAACCCTATCAGGAATTTGGTATAACAATTAAAATGTATGCAAGATGAGACCACTACCCAAACATGAAATATACAAATAAGTTTCTTCACAAGAATAGATATACATACAATATTGTCTTATTGTTGCACTTCACAAATCCTTTGATCATACACTACATCTTACATTATACAAAGCTCACATATCACATAAAAATCCTTCACCAAAATTTGCATTTTTTTTGCTACACATCATTAGCTGTGCAAGATATGATCTTTACTTATACCTTTCTTATTAGCAAATTATGTTTAGTCAACTTTGATGCTTATACCCATGTTTGACAAATTAATTCACCATTAACATCTAGGATGTTATCCCATCATAGTTAAGTAATTATAGTGTTACCAAAATAATTCCTTAAGCCATACATATCAATTTACTTTCATGCTTTGTTATGCTCTATTAATTATCTATAATGGCAATTTCTCTTTAACTAATTACATACAGTCCATAAAGATCAGTGCACTAGCATACATCATCATTACACTATCAGGTATCCATCCTTAACTACACATGTGACAATTTTGACTCTATCATTTGTATTACATAATCTATATTTGTATAACTAAAATTTTCTAATACTTAGACAATTATCCATCTTCTAATTTCATAATAAAATACCAAAATGTATGTTGCCACAAATGACAACATTAACTCATCTTACCTAGCCATATTGCCAAAATTCTCCTCCTTTGGCATTGATGGCAACATTTGGAAAAATTGGCTGAGTCCCAAAATGTTAAATAAAATAGCAATAAATACAAAAATAAACTACTAAAAAATGGGCCTTTAAAAATTTAGAATTTTATTCATATCTTGATGGATCATTACATACTTGGATCATATTTTCATCATTCCTTATCTCTCCATTTACAATGATTTCATATATACATAGCTAAGATCCCCCTTACATGTATATGCATCATTTATACAATTTTTGTTTAGATTCTTCTCCCCCTTTGACATCAATGACAAATGAGTCTAAAATTACATAGACACAACAAAATTGTGTTGCCTTACTCTATTCTAACTCGAGATTCTTGATACTAAATCTACAAAACCAAGTTTCAACTTCTCAAGCTCTCTCTTCTAGTTCTCTTTTACTAAATCTAATATACTCATAAGTGCACATAATGCATATGATGCAACTACTATTGCACTCAAATCTGTGTAGGCAATTTTTTCATAGGATGCCTTTGTTGCAAGACACTCTTCCAACTACCTCTATAAAATGCTAACCATAGGAGATAAATATTCTCAAAGGATAGAGAATCTATTTTTTACCTTCTCCTTTCCAAATTCAATGCCTCTAACAACACTAAGAACTATCTTATTGAGTTGTCATTATGCATGATGCTAAACAATAGGAATTCTTTCAAACTCCTCTCTTGAAAAGTCAATCTTGCGAATCAACTCCAAGGTTTTGAGTGATCTTGTGACCTAATGGAATATGTTCAGTTGAAGATAAATGTCTTTTTTGATGAGGAGGCCTTTGCTAGTTTGTTTTGATTTCAGATGAGACATGGAACCTATTCACTATTTCAAAATTAACACACAAAAAGAATTATGTTTTTTGTTGTTCTTTCTATTTTTAATAAATGCAATCTAACAATGTAACTAGTATGAAATTCTATTATAAAAAGGGGCTTAACAAAGAAAATAATGAGAACTTTAAAGAAAATAACTTGAAAATAAGATCCTAATAGACATAAGCTATGGAAAAAAACATGTCTGTGAGTTAAGCTTTCAAAGAAATCGGTGGGTAACCAATGAAAGAAAGAGTAGTGCTTCCTTGATTCCACTAATGGAATCATCGATGGGAAACTTAATAACCATATGATGTTTCAATCTTCATCAAATTAAAAGGCCATGAAAAGTGCACTCATGCAAGACAAAGAGTTATGTAGGTACAATTTGATGATTTCTTCTCAAGCTAGATATGTCAGTGGAATTCTAAAACCATAGCAAACACTAGAACTAATAAATCGAACAAACAAAAATAATGTAATAAAATTTTGGCTCAATCATATTCCATGAACATACATTCACAAAACAATGATACATTTAGGAAACAATCACTAAACTCCAAATGTAAGCACTAGAAGCATAATATTATTGCCAAATAACAACCTAAATTACATATTACAATGGAGTATTTATAAGAAATCATCTCCTCAATTTGTGTTGAGAGTGAGAGATATCTTCATGCAATAATATGCTTTTAATTTAATAAAACAAACTAATTATATACAAACTAACCATCTAAATGGTGCTTAGTAGGAATCCATCCATTTTACATTCATTAATTGGATGCATGAGCCTTTACATGTCATCAAATAGAGAATTTATTAAATAAAAAGAATAAGAAATCCTTTAGTCAAAGTAGAAGTGTCTGGAAGTGTCAAAAGTGGAAGTTGATCCTTCACTGGGTGTCTGTCAAAGTTAAACTACTATCAGAATACATTTCTAATGCATGGAAAGCTCTATTTTTGGAACTAGTAGTTAATTGTTGGTGCACCTCTAGAAAAGCACACTAGCTCACCCATGCACCTACGCACCTCAAAAGGCCCAAAATCTTAAAATTTTATTAAGTGTCAAAATAGAAATTATAGCTTGTAGTTGTCTACTTCAATACAGGTACCAGCAAAATCCCTGAGTTTTGTATCCAACTCTAGCAAGGCTTCCTTTATTCTGAATGCCTACCTAATGTCATCCTCACTAGAAGCTTCTTCAAAAATCTTTTGAAACTTCTCTACTACTACCTCTATGGGCATTAATTTCTCCCATTCATCATCCTAAAAAATATCTAGACACGCATCACTATAATGTTTGTCTACCTCCAAAATTTTCTCTCAGGCTTGGTCCTTAAGCCAATGGATCTTCACATGTAATGGTTCCATTACTTTATTGCTATTTTCTATCTTCTTAGTCCAATCATAAATTAAATCTAACTCTTCTAATGTATATGCATCTACCAAAATCCTGTACCTCTACCCTTTTATGGCCTATAATACCTGTAAATCTTTACTCCAAGCATGTACTTCATCCATGATACTAAAATATTGATTCAAAATTGATATCATTTTGTCTACATTTTCCTATAAAGCATGTAGTAGCTTTAGATTCCCTCAAATTATTAGGATGACCTCTCCCTCAAAACTTTCTTGCCATTGCTGATAGGCTTTCAAAAATGGATCCAAATGTATACCTCCCATCTCTAAAGGCAGTGCTGATAGCTTCTTCGTGGTGTTCAAGATCCAAGGGACTAACAAATTTGGCTAAATACCCTCTTAGGATTTCATTTTTCCTATGAAGTGTTCTAAGTTCAGCCCCTTCTTGCTCTAAGCTTTTGAAGAACTCCTTTATCCCCATTGTGACCATCAACCTACTAGTATCCAATGTGGGCTTCCTAAGCATAACCTCTATGATCTAATAGTCTTGTGGACCTAAGTTTTCTATATCTTCATCAAGAGGATGGATAGCCACTTGCACAAATAAATCTTGATTATATGTACCATTAATGAATTTTAAGGCTCTTTCTTCCTTTGATGGGGAGTCAAGTTTTCTTAGAACCTCAACCAACTCAATCATATCCTCTTCATCGGCATTGAATTGTGCCTTCTTATTTCTCATCATTTCCTTTCTCAACCACCTTGGGACTCATTCCATTGAAGGCCCATCTCTTGAGGATGAAGGAGTGTGCTCAACTACCTCTTTTCCCTTATCACTCCTCTCCATAGTTCTTTCCTAAGGCTTGCTAAGGATATTCAACCACTCATCCCTCTTTAGACACTTCACCTATTTCCATTTGTTGTGGCTCTTCTTCCTGATCCTTTTGAATTTTTTCCTCTTTAGTACTTGGGGGTAGATGAGTAACTAAGCCTTTTATTTACCACTGTAACTTGCATTGGGTATGGATGAGTAAGATCAAGACCCTATGATTCTAGTGGCATTTGTGTCTAGTCTTCCTATTGGGGCTCACTTGTTAGGGTATCCTTGATCTTATCCCTAATTAGCTCCATCCCTACGGGCATAAAATAAAAATCTAACATATTGAATATGTCAACACCCTCTAAATCCTACTCATCAACCCATTTTTGTACTTCATCCTCTGAAGTAGTTATTTCCAAAGGTTCTTCTAGGACTAATCACAGTGTAACAATAGAGCTTCCTCTCTTTTTGTACTTAGTGGCTCTTGCTAGTCGTGTTCTTCTCTTTAATGGCACATCTTCCTTCTCATCTTCCTCTTCTTCTTCTTCTTCTTCTTCTTCTTCTTCAGGAATGGGTTCTAGGATAGATGGAAAAGGAACCATTCTTCTAATTTCCCTTTGCCTTTTGTTGATAGGAGTCTTGATCTTTCTTAGTTTCTTAGCAGCCATACAGGATGCTTGTTCTATCTATAGAGAAAAAGAGACTTCTTGGGTTTCTTCTTGGCTGGGTGCAACTAGTGACACTTGGGGGTCTACTTGGACTTGGCAAGCTCAAGTATCTTTAGGCCCTTGCACATTTTCTTCTTTTTGCCATGGAGGTGTCGAGATTTCACCCTCTTCTAGTTCAACCCTTCGAGGAGAACTCCTCTTTGTTTTTGCCTTTACCCTTTTCTCCTCAGGTGATAGTATCCAACTGGTCTATCTAGTTGGTATACCTTTTCAGGCCTAATGGTCGACTAAGATGCAAAGGTAGGAATAGTGACCTTCTTCCTTCTACCTTTGGTTGGGCAGGCCTATGCATGGAAGATCACTATCTCAAGTATTGGATAAAGTTTGAATGGATTCCTAATCCAATCCTACATCATTTTGATGATCTACCTTGCTCACTGATTAATATAATCATTCTCTTCCTTGTCATCTTTTGCATTCATAATGGGCTGCTCCCCAATTTTATCTTCATTGAACAAAGGGTCGAGTAGCTCCCTTGAGTCTTGTTGTAATATTTCCAATAGAATATTTATATTTAGAACCTTTTCTAAAAAATACAAAGTCATCCTATAATAATCCCTGATACATACATTGTAGTCATTTGTCGTATTCATCCAATGATCTTCAATGGCTTCTTCATGTTGAAATTCCTTACCTACTAGACATTAGACTCTCCTAATATTATCAAAGTATGGCCTCGAAGAATTCTATTCTTCTAGGGGATATTGATCCCATTCCCATTCAAAAGAAGGAACATCCTACTTCTACCATACTTGATAGGGTCCTATGATTAGAGGCCATGTCCAACATGGTCTACACTATTTTCTAACTCTATAATATGACGATTCAATTTGTATTGAAATCTCCAAAAGAACAAGTCTATCACTAGGATATCTTGGGAGCTTCCTTGGATTGATAGTGGCACCAACTACCCTCAGATATGTGAATGTTCTAAATTAAATATAATAGATACTAGGTGCTATTACCTATGTCACTGCCTCATCTGATAACCTCTTTATATAATCTCCTTCTATGAATATGATTATAGTGAACATGAAGGCATCATTTACAATTTTTCATTCCTTGCTCTATCCTAAGAGTCTATTCTTCACTAATTATGGATAAACAATATATGGCCAAGCATTGGGATCCTACATGTTGCCTCTCTTGTATAGCCCTAGGTAGTCTATTGCCCTTGTGGATAATAAATACACTAGGTAAGACATCATATAGAACTTCCTTTTTCCCTTAGCTACCTCTAATTATTCACACAAATTTTCCCTCAATGTGGTGGCTCAATAAAGTGGCATCTTTACCATCTTGATAGTCTTGATAAAGCTTATCATAAAGACATTTAGGTGTCCAACCACTGGCATAGCCATTACTCTACTCAAAAGAATGATTGAGTAACAAATATCTTCTTTCATATATCCCCTTGTCATATCCACCTTACTGTTTACCTTCCCTAGAGGAGTCTTCTCTATAAGATAAGAGGACTGGATGATCTTAGTAGCATCTTTTATGTGTTCTCTGTACCACCTTTCTATTGTCTCATAGGTTAGTCTGATGAATTGATCCACCTTTGGGAGATGGAGTACCTTTTCAATGTTATTGGGTCAGAGATCAAGGACAATTTCTCTAGTCACACTCTTCACCACACTTTCCTTAGGGATAAAATGTTGTACAAGTATCATGAAAAGCTTCAAGGATTGCATTGACATCAGGTGTGAAGCTACGTTTACCAACCCCAATTAGATTAATGTAGAAACCATAGCCGTTCTCTTAGTGGGTTTGTTGCAAATCCTCAGGAACTCCCCCAAATTAGTTTGTCCCAAATCTATGTCCTTAATCTCTGAGTAGTCATCTTGGAACCTCGATTTCAATGACACACCTTAGAATTTGAACACAATGGGTTTTGGTGCCAGTTTCTCACTGGATGAAGATTTCATTATATCTGCACAAAAGAGAAGAACATCCATTAGTTTGAGGTTGGCAAAAAATGAATTATACTAATTTATACAAAATCTTAAAAAACCTAGACACTTGAAGACAGATAGAAAAAACCTATTTAGACTCTAGAAAACCTTATTTTGAATTAAACTATTAAAGAAAAATGGTGTGCACCTGTGTACCTTATAGGGTGCATTGATGCTCACCTTTTTCTCTTAAAATTTAATGTTTCTTTTTCATTGGTGTGCATTGGTGCACCAATGTTGTTTTTTATTTTTTAGGTTTGGTGCACACCTATGCACCATGTTAGGTGTGCAAATGCGTACCAAACTTAGTTGCACAAATGTTGTTTTTTAGTGTTTTCTCTTTTTAGCTTAGTTTTTTTTTTAGAAGTCTTGACAAAGATTGGTGGTGTGCACTAGCCCACCACATTAGATGCACTAGTATGCACCAAAGACTTTATTTTTTCTTAGTTATTTGGCAAAGTGTTGGAGCATACCAGTGCAGCCTAGGAGGTGTGCTAATATGAACCAACCTTGATTTCTATTTTCTATGTAGGGTGCAAAGCAAGGTGGAGGGAGTGAGGGCTAAGAAATGAGCACCTAGAAAGGTGCAAAAGCATGGGTGAAGAGATTGGTATGCAAACACAGACAATACCAAATGTGAAATGAAAGTGAAGAGAAAATGAGAAGGGAGGGGTACCCCCCTTTTAAATAGAATTTCAAAAAATTTGGTGGGGTAGCGTAGGTGTGGAGCTGTGCAGCTTTGAGTCAAAATTGACTTTAGGTGCACTTGCACACCTCATCAGGTGCATAGGTGCACCAAAACTCTTGATTTTTAGCCCTTTTTTCTTAAATGTTTGATTTTTCTATGTTTGAGCTTTTGGGTAGGACCTAAACACAATCTAGGGGGTCACATAGGGCCTCAAAATGATTGAGACCCCAGACTAGGGCCTCAAAGAAAACCAAAAAATAAAGTAGGGTGTCCTCATGTGATGCCCATAATTGTACAAGGAAAAAAAACACAACTTACAATTGTTTTTTGAAATATTAATGTTATAATTTATTTGATGGTCTCGATGTTAAGTTTGAATGGGTTGAAAACTCAATTAGGTTGTTAGTATACTTGAATGGTACACAGTCATAACTGAATGTGAATAAGCTGCATTCTAGGGTTATGGGTTGCATCAAGGATTCAAACTTTACTAACTATTTTATATTTTTGACTAGATAAGAAATACCTACTCTATACCTTAACTTGGGATGGTAAAGTTTGTGGATGGAATGAAGATCACTCCATTTGAATCTAAAATCAAGTTTTCCATACCAGGTTGCTTGGTTGTCCATAATGTTTGCAATACCATGTTAAAATGATATTTAGTTATCATTATTACTTATTTGGTTATACTTTAAAGTTACTTATTTATTTACTTTTCTAATTTTAGGTTACAACTAGGTGTTGAAAATTAATCTCTTTATTCATTTATTTATCTCTCAATAGTGTCAACCCCCAAATACAAGGGTGAAACAATACACATGATCAATTTGAATTAAAAAGATACTTCACAAAAGATATAAATAATTGAAGGTAACATAACTATTACTATTTCTCTTTTCTTATTATTTTTTTATTAAATTTAAGGAAAAATATTTATCAACTTATACCAATATAATGTATCCCTAAACATCCTATTAGCAACATAATATATTAATTTAATACCCCTTAATTTTTCACTAATACATAGTTAATAAATCATCTAATAAATACTCATAATTCAATTAATATGATACATTTCCTTTAATTTCCCATTAATGGCATACCTTATGATTTACTTATTTTGTAAATATAATGTAATCTTTTAAGTCAAAACTAACCAATGCATACATCCTAACCTAGGTGGTTACATAATAATCTCAATGATAATATTAATGCACATACTTTTTTTTTCTATTATGATCAGCTCCTAATTTCTTACCCCACATGTACCTCCTCCTCAACTAGGTGTGGGTGGTTAGGAGACTTCAAAGTATGCTTGTATTTCCATGCTCAAACTAGGCACCTAGGATGGAATTTGGTATTGTCAGGTCATGCAATTATTAAAACCTTTTTACACTCCATTCATTTCCATGCATGGCCACCCACCCTTCAATAATTACTCTTCCTTGCTGCTCATGTAAGCCTAAGCAAGGGGGCATGAGGAGATGGAAAGTAGGTTGACAAGATAGCCCCCCTTCCACATTAAATAAGATTTCCTAGTTTGAAGCACCTTTAATGGGGAAGTCCTATTTAGGACATGAAAATGCATGTTTTGTTTGACTCTTAAGAAAATTTTTACCTCCCTTTTATAATTTGACAGGTAGGGGTGGGTAAGGATGTGACCCATCCCCTACTTGCAATATAATGCAATTTTTAAAAAAATCATGAACCCATCAGCAATTAAATGCCCTGGTCACCTCCTTATGGAAGGTTTTATAATTTTTTTTTTGTTTCTCCTTAAGGTTTCTATCATAATCATGATAGTGACTTGTACAATTTTATATTGTAATTGAAGAAATAAGTTTATTCTATTTTGATTGTAATATTTTATTGGCTGTAACTTGGAGGATATTTTTTTTGTTGCCCATACATTTTCTAGAGGATTTTTATGCATCTACGGGTCTTATTTTTTTCAACTTAATTTGTTGCCTTGTTCTTTTCATGTTTTCTTCAAGATTGTTTAGATTTGAGTTGATAATATTTTAACATTGCATCATGCCATATAATTTCTATTCTAATAGGCAAATTTAATGTAAAACAACTATTACATTACTAGCAAAGTCTACTTGCAAGATGTTAGATTGTGGTGACTGATCAGGAAAGTACTGTACATACTTCATAAATAGTGGGGTTCGAGCCACTATTTATGGAAGTAGCCAACATGGTAGCCGACATATTATGGCCGACATATGGCCGACATGTTATAACCCTAAAGCGGTTTAATACTTGTATAAAAAGGGCTTAGGGTTGGGTATTTTTTATGTGTGGTGATACGAAATTGGTTCTTGCGGCGGTATTGAGCTGTAAGGGATTACAGATTGTAATCAGGTTGTAATCACTGGATTGTAATAAGATCAAACTTGCTATTTGGTGGATGTAGCCCAGGGATTGGGTGAACCACGTTAAATCTTGGTGCCTTGTGTTCATTTCTATGTGTTCTATTATTTTTGTTATTGGTTATATTTGCATGTAGTTTTTTATTTCTGTCCGTGGTTTATCCTAACAAGTGGTATCAGAGCCTAGTTGTTTCTTAGTTATCCTCTGCAGGAAAGTCTCACGGTTAAGTGGGAGTCTCACGGTTGAGTGGGAGCAATGGCAGATGATGGTAAGCTGAGGGTTGATAGGTTTAATGGGCAGAACTTCCAGTTATGGAAGATGCAAATGGAAGACTATTTATATCAGAAGGATTTATGGAAGCCGTTGGAAGGAAAAGCCAAGAATCAGGGAACTATGTCAGAGGCTGAATGGGATCTTTTGGACAGAAAGGCACTCAGAAGCATTCAGTTATGCTTGGCACCATCGGTGGCATTTAATATTACAAAAGCAAAGACGACAGAAGATTTGATGAAAACCCTAGCGACACTGTATGAAAAGCCCTCTGCTTCAAATAAGGTATTTCTCATGAAGCGTTTATTTAATATAAAAATGGCAGAAGGTGGATCTATTGCAGATCATTTAAATGAGTTTAATACTATTACTAGTCAATTATCTTCTTTGGGTATCAATTTTGATGAAGAAATTAGGGCTCTCTTGATTTTGTGTTCTTTGCCTGAAAGCTAGAATGGCTTGGTAATGGTGGTGAGTAATTTTGTTCCTGGATCAAGTACCTTAAAATATGATGATGTGATCGGTGTTATTTTAAGTGAGGAAACTCGTAGAAAATCCTCAGGTGGATCTACATCAGGAAGTGCTTTAAATGCACAAAGCAGGGGCAGAACGACTGAAAGAGGAAGTAACTCTGGAAATCGTGGGAAATCAAGAGGAAAGTCAAAGGGGAGGAGGTCTCAATCAAGAGGACCAAATGATTGCTGGTACTGTGGGAAACCAGGGCACAAAAAGAAAGATTGCTGGACTCAAAAGAAAAATGAAGGAGATAAACCAGATGGAGACAAAGAGGCAAATGTGGTAAGTAATAAATCCGAAGAGGATGCTTTGCTTCTGTCTTTAGAGAGTGTTGATGATTCATGGGTTTTAGATTCTGGTGCTTCTTTTCATGCTACAGCTCATAGAGGTTATTTCATTGATTATGTCCAAGGGGATTTTGGGCTTGTTTATTTGGGGGATAATGAACCCTGTCAGATTGTTGGAAAGGGAAAAATTAAGATTAAGTTGTAGAATGGGAATCATTGGCTACTACATGAGGTAAGACATGTTCCAAAGCTGAGTAGGAATTTAATTTCAGCAGGGAAACTCGGTGATGAGGGTTGTGTAATTACTTTTAATGATAAAAATTGGAAGGTTTCAAAAGGTTCCCTTTTAGTAGTGAAAGGTGTGAAAGTAGGCACCTTATATCTTTGTACAGGTCATATTGTTCCTTCTACTTTGATTGTTTCAGAGAAAAATGAATATTCAGGAACAATTACTGCAGTTGAGCAGGGAGAACAAATAGCTGCTGTAGATTCTGATATAGCGCTGTGGCACAATAGACTTGGGCACATGAGTGAGAAAGGTATGAAAGTACTTCATTCAAGGAAAGTTTTACCAAGTCTAAAATGTGTGAATATGGATTTCTGTGAAAGTTGTGTGTATGGAAAACAAAAGAGAGTGAGTTTTGTAAAGACAGGGAAGGAAAACAAAAAGGAGAAATTAGAGCTTGTGCATACAGATGTATGGGGACTGGCTCAGGTATCTTCCCTTGGTGGCTCTCATTATTATGTTACATTTATTGATGATGCAACTAGAAAAGTATTGGTTTATTTCCTTAGACAGAAATCTGATGTATTTCAAACTTTTAAGAAATGGAAATGCTTGGTTGAAAATGAGACTGGTAAGAAATTAAAATGTCTCAGATCTGATAATGGTGGTGAGTATTGCAGTCATGAATTTGAAGATTATTGCTCCACTAATGGTATTCGTAGACAAAAAACTGTTCCAAGGACTCCACAGGAAAATGGAGTGGCTGAACGCATGAACAGGACTATAATGGAGCGCGCAAGGAGCATGAGGTTGCATGCTGAGTTGCCCTTACACATGTGGGCGGAGGCTGTCAATACTATAGTATATTTGATTAATAGAGGTCCCTCTACTCCTTTGGGCTGTGGTATTCCAGAGGAATCATGGACTGGTAAGAAGGTGAGTTATTCTTTTCTCAAGACCTTCGGTTGTGAAGCTTTTGCTCATATAGACTCTGAAAATAGAACCAAGCTAGAAGCGAAATCAAAGAAATGTGTCTTTGTTGGATATGGCATTAATGAATTTGGCTATAGGCTTTGGGATTTTGAAAATCATAAAATTATAAGAAGTCGGGATGTCATATTCAATGAAAAAGTGTTGTACAAAGATCTGTTGCAGCAACATGAGAAGAAAGAAGATGATTATGTAGTGCTAGATGATACTCCAAAAGCTGATGTTCCAGCCATTCCTCATGATGTGCAACAACTGCAAAAACAAATACCACACACACTAGTGAATGTTAGACGGTCAACAAGGCCAATTAGACCTCCACAAAGGTTTTCTCCCTCTTTGTATTCTATTTTACTTACTGATACTGGTGAACCTGAAAGTTATGATGAAGCTGTGTAGGTGGATACTAAGATTCAGTGGGAGTCTGCAATGAAAGATGAAATGGACTCTTTGCTGAAAAATAAGACATGGGATTTGTGCAAGTTGCTTGCAGGTAAAAAGGCTTTACAGAATAAATGGGTTTACAGGTTGAAAGAAGAGGAAGGAGGTAAGAAAAGATTTAAGGCCAGGTTAGTTGTAAAAGGATTTGCACAGAAAAAGGGAATTGATTTTGATGAGATATTTTCTCCTGTTGTTAAAATGAATTCTATTCATACTATTTTAAGTCTTGTGGCTACTGAAGATTTGCATTTAGAGCAGATGGATGTTAAAACAACCTTTCTTCATGGTGATTTGGATGAAGAAATATATATGGCTCAGCCACAGGGTTTTGACGTCAAAGGTAAGGAGAACTTAGTGTGCAAATTGAAGAAAAGTTTATATGGCCTGAAGCAAGCACCTCGGCAATGGTATCTGAAATTTGACAGTTTTATGCATGAGCATGGATATAACAGGTGTCATTCAGATTACTGTGTTTATTTTAAGAGGTTGGATGATGATAGCTACATTATTTTATGTCTATATGTTGATGATATGCTTATAGCTGGGTCTAACATGCATCATATTAAGGGGTTAAAATACCAGTTAGCACATGCATTTTCTATGAAGGATTTGGGGGCAGCAAAACAAATCCTTGGTATGAAGATTTGCAGAGATAGGAAGAACAGAACATTGATGCTATCTCAAGCTGATTATGTTGAGAAGGTGTTGCAACGTTTCTCTATGGAGAATGCTAAAGCTGTCATGACACCTTTACCTGGTCATTTGAAATTGACTAAGGAGATGTGTCCCAAGACACAGGAAGAGGAGGATAAGATGTCCAAGGTACCCTATGCTTCAGCTATAGGAAGTTTGATGTATGCTATGGTATGCACTAGGCCAGATATTACACATGCAGTGGGAGTCGTTAGCAGGTATATGAGTCATCCAAGTTTTGAGCATTGGAATGTTGTCAAGTGGATTTTCAGATATTTGAGAGGAACATCCAATAAGTGTTTACACTTTGGGGGCTCTACTACTGATTTACAGGGCTATGTTGACTCAAATTTGGCTGGGGATATTGATACCAGGTGGAGTACTATAGGTTATGTCTTTACTGTTGGTGGGGTAGCCGTGAGCTGGGTTTCTAGGCTACAGAAGATTAATGCTCTCTCCACTACAGAGGCAGAGTATGTTGCTGCTACAGAGGCAGCCAAAGATATGATATGGCTTCAGTTCTTCTTGGAAGAATTGGGACATCCTTAGAAGGATAATTATTTGTTCACAGATAGTCAGAGTGCCATTCATCTTGCTAAGAATTCAGCTCTGCATTCTAAGACCAAACACATACAGTTGCGGTACCATTTCATTCGGTCAGTTTTGGAGGATGGATAGTTAAAGCTGGAGAAGATACATACCAATGAAAATCTAGCAGATATGTTGACAAAGGTTGTCACAAGGGAGAAGCTGAACTCCTCTTCAGCTTCAGTTGGTCTTTTAGACTAAATGTGAATAAAAGAACAACAGAGTCCAGGGTGGTTTGATCCAGTGGGAGCCCCATGCGGTAGTTGTATTGCTATAGGATCAGTCTCCAACTGGGAGATTGTTGTTTAGTGTAGAGCCTGATCAGTCCCCAAGTGGGAGATTGTTAGATTGTGGTGACTGATCAGGAAAGTACTGTACATACTTCATAAATAGTGGGGTTCGGGCCACTATTTATGGAAGTAGCCGACATGGTAGCCGACATATTATGGCCGACATATGGCTGACATGTTATAACCCTAAAGCGGTTTAATACTTGTATAAAAAGGGCTTAGGGTTGGGTATTTTTTATGTGTGGTGATATGAAATTGGTTCTTGCGGCGGTATTGAGCTGTAAGGGATTACGGATTGTAATCAGGTTGTAATCACTGGATTGTAATAAGATCAAACTTGCTGTTTGGTGGACATAGCCCAGGGATTGGGTGAACCACGTTAAATCTTGGTGCCTTGTGTTCATTTCTGTGTGTTCTATTATTTTTGTTATTGGTTATATTTGCATGTAGTTTTTTATTTCTGTCCGTGGTTTATCCTAACACAAGATACACTAACACAGAACTTAAACAAAATTCTTGAATTGTAATTTTCATGAACATCAAATATTTAATATACATCATTGACATCCAAATTTCACAATTTAACTATCTAAAAATCTATTAACTATCAATTGTATATTCTACAACTAATTCAAAAGAAATACTGAACACCAATGTAATTAAATTATTCTTATAAAATTTTAGGACATAAGAATATCAAAATGATAATGTCCTATTCATTCTTCCAAGGTATATCATAATCAAAATTATTTTCTTCAACACATTCTAATTTTAAGTAATGATAAGTTATTATCAACACAATATCAAGCAAGCAATGGGGTGGTGGAATCATCATACCAAGACACACAATGGAAGGACCTTACAAACAAGATGTTTTACAATCTCTCTATTTGGCATATGCATGAGATCAATAAGAACATTCCTACAATACAATAAATTCACATAATAAGATGAATTTTTCCTCCATTTCAATACAAAAAAACAATGGTATTCTATTCCTTTATGCAAGGTAAGACTTCACAATCTCCAAATGTCAAAGGCCTCAAGCAAAAACCTGTGAATAAGAGACAAAAGTAGAACCATGGAGGCTCACCTCCCAACCTAGGCCTCAAAGAGGCCACCCACTGAGCTTGGGGAAACAAGACTCAAATGGTTGCATGCTGCACAATCACATATCATGAATGATCACAATGATATAACAAAACACTACACAATGCATTACAAGACAACCCAATCCAAGGCTTGCAAAAAGATTCAACAAATGAATCAAGTATAGGGTGAAGATGGGCTCTCTCCATGAGGAGGATTTCCAAAGATATTATTCACAAATATACACATATTCTCATTATCAACATCCTCTTTTGAGGCTTACAATAACTTCCCCTCCATACACCTTCTTATACCTCCCAAAATGAAAGTAAACATGAAGACCACATTCCATTGAACATATAAAAATCATCTCCACACATGGGAGAGTTCCTCAACTACATGTCTGAGCCCAACTAACCCCTTCACCGAAGCATGTCTTCCCTCCCCAAGGGTGCATGTGAAATGTCCCTTTCTGTGGTTTTATATGATATTTCAAGCCTCAAATCAGATCTTTAAAATCAAACAACCAATATTACAAATATCCACCAATTTCTCAATAAAACCCAAATCGGGTATGACCGAAATAGTGCCAAAAAACTTCACAACTTCACAAGTTATTAATAAATCTGAAAATGGAAATTTTTACAGAAATTTAAGCAGAATAATATCCTTAAAAATGACATTTCTAGATCCATATAGCCTTTACACAATAGTTCACAAATGTAGGACAAAAACTATGCTCATCGGGTTCTCGAAATTAACAGAAAAATGCTCAAAAACACCACAAAAACACTAATAATCTATCTCAGAAGTTTAATCATGTCCCAATACATATATTCAGCTCTATTTTAACATCTTAAAGTCTGAAATATAGAAGCAACCCAAACTGATATGAAATACTCAACTGAAAACACCAAACTCATACAAAAAACACACCCGAAAACTCACAAATCTGCACTGTTCAGCACAAAGGCAAACTCTGTATGAGCATGCAAATGGAATGGATTAAAACTCCCATCCTTAACCTTCCTAGAAAATTTCAAAATCCCATTCTTGGGTCTCCTTTTCCACAGGTTTGGCACCCTCTGAAGAATAACAAAGAAATGAGCAAAAATCAAGTTCTGGAATGAGCCCAAAATGCCTCCAAACTCCTTAAAAGAGGGCATAACCCTAACTCATGTCCAAAAGGGGTTGATAAAACATATTTTAATAATAATTTTCATTTATTAGTCCATTAGCTTCCAAATATTATCCCCTTTTTCCGAAACTTCGCCTTTTTGGGCCTGCCTACCTAGAAAAGATTATTATTTTTAATTATTTGAAAAGGGGACATGACAAGTCCTCCCCTTCCAAATATTGCTTTTCCTCAAGAAATGGATGAATAATAAATCAATCAATCCACCTATATCCCAAATGTAGTCATGAACTATACTATTATCAATTAACACAGGCTCTTGCAATATCCTCTGCAATATAACCAAGAGGAATCCATAATCAAACTGACAATTACTGCTCAACCAAACTCCAAAGTCACAACTTCCACAGTTAGAAGCCCATGAGACACAAAATCTTAGAACATAAAAACCCAAGTAAAGTGGACAAATCAAACTACCAACATAGTAAATACCATCAACGCATTCCACTGGCCTATACAAAATGTACAATCCAACTCTGCAACAATGGTGAATGCTCCCGAATGAAACTGTACCAAGTATGGAGAATCCACACATTGTACAACTCTTGTATTCAACACAACTCTATAGATCACCAACCACTATCTCATAACCATAACTCCCATGCACCCCTGATGGTGAAAAGCCATCACAAGATAAACAGAAAGAATTGGAACCCAAACCAAATTTGCCTGCCATCAACTCCTCAACACAAGGATCAAATGCTAATTGATGTACATACCTTGCAATATAATGTAGATAAAAAAAACCAACCTTAGTCAACAACTCATCATGAACAAGTGATACAACCCACTATGACTGATCACCAACTAAGTAAGGATATGTCATAGCCAAAGGAGTAGAATCAATAATAACACCCGCTGAAGCATCACTCTGAAACTCCTGCTCTATATCATGTATTATCAAGCTGTCAACTATAGAACCTATCACCATGTCATGCCCATCACAACTCTCATCCTAAGGCATCAAACTATCCCATAATTGATGATAAGCACTAGGAACCAAAGTACATCTCTGTATCATCATCTCATCATCATGGTCATCAAAGGTAAATTGATGAGCATACCTCACAATGTAATGATGATAGAATGCGCCAATCTCAATCAGTGGCTCAAACTGCAATCCAGATGTAATTAACTACAATCGATCACTAACCAAGTTGGAACTGACTACTACCTCTAAAGACATCGCCAAGGGAGTAGTATTACTAGCAAGAATGATGCCAACTATCAGCTCACCAATATTACACATGGTCTTTGATACAACATCTCTAGTCTTCTTGCCATTAGTACTAGAGGTCACCACCATGTCAATCATACCACAACAATCTGCTATAGCACCCAACTCAACTAAACCTGACTCTAGTGGGGATGAACCCGATATGCCAATGTTAGTATCAAGGATGGATGCATCCCCATCTCCACTATCTTTGACAATCTCAACCATGGACATCCTCATATCATCATACATCATAGCTTGTGACTGTACAGAATCTAGTAAAGACTATAGTTGCTCTAACTCCATGGTCACCTAACTGTGACTCCTTGAAAGCCAACTGTGTACTCTCAAGAATCTCAGAAGTCACCTCAAGCTGCTCAGTAAGCTCACTCACCTCATCTTCCTTGGCCAACAATGCTTCATATGTTGTACTGCCCCACTCCATAAGATAATCTCTGTCAGCTACCAACTGCATATAATCCTATCTCAGAATCTAGATAGCCTCCCATAAAGAGTGGAACTCTGTCAAGGAAAGATAACTGCCTCCCTGCTCATCACTAGTAGGAGAACCCCATCCATAAACTGCTAACAATTGATGAGCAACATCAAAATGTTGGCAAGCAATAGCAATGTCTCACTCACTAACTCTCAACTGATTAGGCACATGATGGCATTGGCTTTACTATCTCCTACAAATATCCTCTGATGCACTGTCTAAAGGAGTATCCTCAAAGTTACTAGTCTCTAAATTATTACCATCCATATCCTATGAATCAACTCTAAAGCTCATATCAACAAGCGAAGTATCAAAAACTATAGCACTACTATCCAACTCCTCTATACCAAAAGAAACCGCCAAGGAAACTAAGTCTTCAAAACTGCCCACTACATCCTCCTAGATGTCATCAATGTTCATATGACCCTGGGACTCATCTGTACACACTACCAAATATGAAAGATCATCAACACATTCCAGAAAAAATGGTCAATTGGATATATGAACAAATCCCAACACCGGTATATAAAAACTAATACCAACATTGGACAAGCTGCTATCACAAGAAAAGACAACACCGTGCAATCTGCTAATCAAATCCATGATAGCACCCAAACAATCACTACTACCAAAAAGTGTTAAAGATTTCCAGTCAACTGAATCCCAAATGCCAATATAACAATCTTGAGTCCATATCCATAAACTAGAATCAGCTAGTAACTCAAGCAAACTCCTCACTTGAGTAATATGACCAATACCAACTAACTCCACATACCTGTCATGATGAGATAATGTAGTCACAATATTGTCTTCACTCACCTTCAGCTGGCAGGATAAATCATGTGAATTACTACTAGCCTCAACCTCATGTGACAAAGCATCTAACTATGCCTGGTACTCTCTCTTAGAAAATTCATGAATGCTCAATGTCTGCTCATCTCTACTAGGTATCTCACCATCATGCACAACAACATCCTCATAATCATCATCCTTGAGGTCAAATCTATCTATCACTCTTTGACTAAAATCATCAAATGTAATTACCTAATCATGACCTTGAGTAGTTATTCCATGATACCACCAATCATAGGCTGCATCTTCCAAGTGTAGACTTGCAATTTGAACAACATCACTCTCCTTCATGGGGTTAAGTGTGAAGAAGGTCTATACTTTTTGTAGCCATGCTCTAGCTGAAATTTTATTTGTTCCATCAAAAGTAGGTGCTATAAACTTGCTTATTTTATTTTTGAGCTCTCTTCCACTTATTTCATGCTCCCTTCTATACTCTTTCTTGAGAATCAAAGTGTTCATCATATCCACATATTCTCTAAAAGGAACCGAATTACGAAAGTCATCATCTAAGCCATTGTAAGTAGCTCTTAATGTAATCAAGTTACCTGTAACCTCTTCCATACGATTAATGGCTAGATTTGGTACTGGTGGCTCATCTGCAGGAAAGAAAATAGTTTTGGTTGATTTAGATGGTGTGGATTTCAGATTTCTTGGCTCCTCTGAAGTGCTCCCTTTCTCATTAATAGATGCAACTCCTTGTAGTTTTTCTGTCAATATTTGCAAAGCCTTTCTAGTTTCTGCCAAACTATCCACTGTTTGCTTTTGAGTATTTTGGATGTCTTGGAAGAATTTTTTTGCCATTTCATCTGGATCAGCCATACTTTTCCCTTCCTTGGATTTTGTACTTTTACTTTCAACTGGAGGTTTGATCAAAATTTCTTTATTCTTTTCTCGCTGCAAATATCTTTTTTCTCTTTCACTTAGTTGCATGTGACCATAAATTTTGATATGCAACTGATTAGAAGCAACATGCAACCATAAATTATGACATGAAAGATCTGGGTAGTTGTCAAAATTGACATGCAAGATCTGGGTAGTTGTCAAAACTAACATGCAAGATCTGGGTGGTTGTCAAAACTGACATGCAAGATCTGGGTAGTTGTCAAAACTGACATGCAATCTTCTACGAACCCTCAGGCTGGCAAGATCATGGCTTTGATACCACTAAAATTTCTCTTTCTATGGGTTTATATGATATTTCAAGCCTCAAATCAGATCTTTAAAATCAAACAACCAATATTACAAAGATCCACCAATTTCTCAATAAAACCCAAATCAGGTATGATCGAAATAGTGCCAAAAAACTTCACAACTTCACAAATTATTAATAAATCTGAAAATGGATATTTTTACAGAAATTTCAGCAGCATAAAAGCCTAAAAAATGACATTTCTAGATCCGTATAGCCTTTACACAGCAGTTCACAAATGTAGGACAAAAACTATGCTCATCGGGCTCCCAAAATTAACAGAAAAATGCTCAGAAACACCACAAAAACACTAATAATCTATCTCAAAATTTTAATCACATCCCAATACATATATTCAGATCTATTTTAACATCTTAAAGTCTAAAATACAGTAGCAATCCAAACTGATATGAAATACTCAACTGAAAACACCAAACTCATACAAAAAACACACCCGAAAACCCACAAATATGCACTGTTCAACACAAAGGCAAACTCTGTATGAGCATGCACATGGAATGGCTTCAAAATCCCATCTTTAGCCTTCCTAGAAACCTACAAACTCCCATTCTTTGGTCTCCTTCTCCACAGGTTTGACAACCTCTGAAGAATAACAAAGAAATGAGCAAGAATCAAGTTCTGGAATGAGCCCAAAATGCCTTCAAACTCCTTAAAAGAGGGAATAACCCTAACTCACGTCCAAGAGGAGTTAATAAAACATATTTTAATAATAATTTTCATTTATAAGTCCATTAGCTTCCAAAGATTATCCTCTTTTTCCGAAACTTCACCTTTTTGGGCCTGCCTGCCTAGAAAAGATTATTATTTTTAATTATTTGAAAAGAGGACATGACAGAGTGATTCTTCACACCCATTAGACAAACACACAAAACATAAAGCAAAACAATATTCAAGGAAGAAATTGCATAGACTTCTCACATGCAACACTCAAACAAGAAGATCCTTATTCACACCCATATCTACAATACACCAAAATTTGCTATGAAAGAAAGAACACCATGGATCATGGGTACTAACCTCACTCCAAGAAATGGCAATGAAAATTTTTAGTAGAGCTCCTTATCCTTTTCCTAAAAACTCTAGTTGTCTCTAAAGATTGAGAGTGGCCAAGTGAGTTTCCAATTTGGCCAAGCCTCTATATATCACTCTCATTTTTGGATTCAACAAAAAATGCATTCTTTTTGGAGTTTCTTAGGTCTTCTATGCATCCTAGTGATCATTATTTGCACCCCAACTTAAAGTAATAACATGGGTAGGGTTTTTTATTATCAAAAATTCACCTTAGAGCTACTTTATGGCCCTCACAATGCTAGGTAAGTTCAAATTTCTAATTTCCTATGGTGGTAACCTTGTTCTCTTTAGTAATTTAAGGCAATAAGTCAAATTTCTTAGTTAAGGTATTTAACTTATAATAAGGTGGCCACATGATCCATCATCAAAGAACATGTTACTTTCACATAATGAGTAGAAGTGTCAAGTGATACACACAAAATTCAATATACATCACACTTGGCACATTTAGAATCTAAACATGAAATACATACCACACACATACATCTCACATTTATAAAATAAACACATCACAATGAGGTTTATGAATCTTATTAATATTCACCTTGGTAGTGTCATTTTAATATGTGTTTATGTTGTGTTTCCCTATTAAGTTTCCATGGTTTCTTTCTTGCACACTAAACTCAAGCATCAATAGTCCAATGAAAAGTCACATATAAAATACATATGAAAGTAAAAGTACATAAAAAAAAATTTATTCCATCATTCATATATAACACATTCCATAATCAACTTCCTACTCTCTATCATTTACATACAAAGCTTTTAATCATTAATCCTCAGAGAGAACTGCAGGTTACTAACTTTCCTAACAAGATCAAATTAAGCATTTGAAACGCATCATATTTCCATTTCTTATGATAAAATTGAAATACTAAATAAATATCCATTAATCCATTGACTATGCCAAATAAATCCTAATACATATCATAATGGAAGACCATAAGGTAAATATCATTGGTTACGTAGCAAAAATTACTGTCTGTCAAGTGTCAAAATATATGTCGAGGTATCCAATCCTAAATAACAAAATGGAATTGTAGTATCTATGCTATGATGGGTTGGGGTGAGGCCTCACTCCCATTTTAGTCAACAATGGGGTGTGCATTGTGGAACCACAACAAATAGCTTTGACAAAAGGAAAAAATGGAAAAGACATTTCTTCATCAGAAATCATTCTTTCAATGTGGGTCAAACACTAAATAATTTCAGATATTCTGAGCATATTTTGAGTGACTTCATAGTGAAAAATTCAAGATAAAAAACCCTCAAGTTTAGTGTGTGTTTAGTGTATTCATTTTCTTTGACACCTCAGGATGCAGTCTATCAAAGTTTTCCAACAACTTGGAAACAATCTTCCACCCCTCCTAGCTCATTCATTAGGAATCCCCACGAAGGTTGCTTGTAAATCTTTTTCTAACCAGATGAGAGAATTATTTTGAGGGCTCTTAGTAGGCTATCACTTTTATTTTAAATTTTTCAGTAAATCCTTTGGATAATCTCTCCATGTAGTTAATAATGTTGCCATTCAAACTTTGGATGAAGCGATGTTTTAATATTAGATAACTCATTTTGAAAGTGTATCTCTTTGCCATTTTAGATCTTTTAGAATCCTTCAGTCTTAACATTGTTCTTTTTTTTTATTCCCTTTTCTATTCCTTTTTTCTTTCTTTTTTGTTCTATCCTAATTATGCTTAGACTGTGTAGCTAGGGCATCGATGTTATTTCTTGGATTTGATCTTTTGTGAACATCCCTTGCGTTCCTCTTTTAGAACTTTTTTAGAAACTCTTATGCCAAACAATGATCTTAGAAATCCTTCAAGAAGACCCCTTTCTATTTGAACCAATTGGGGTTTGGATCATCCCTTGTTTTCTTCAACCTTAATTCGACAATACCTAAGACAATCAATTTTTTAGGTTGGAAAAGTGTTGAGAACTTCTTGGTTTAGAACCCCAAATTCAAAATTGAAAGTCTCCCTATTACTGCAAGCAAAATCCATTCCTTAGTTGGTATAAGACATGCATTCATCCAAATGTTTTGACAAAGAAATACCTCTTTCTAAATTGGAACCAAAAGAGTAGTTAGTAGAATATCTCATGATAACATTTTGAGTGCACCTTACCCCCTGGACTGACACAACTTCAAAAGAAAACATGCGACTAAAATCAAACACACAACTGAAAGCAAACACCCATGTAGAAAATAAACACACAGAAATAAGATTTAACTATCTAATTTTTTTAAATTAATTTTTTTACATTCTTTTAGGCTTCAAAATAATGTTTCTAAAATTTCCCATTTACTGGTAGTGGAAAAAATTTTCCCTATAAGGAACTAAGCCTGAAAGTATATTCTTCAAAAATCTTTGCAATCTACTAAGGGCTAGTCCACAAGCATTGAAACTTGGTATGGTTGCCCAACTTTTCTTTTGCCTTATCCCAAAGTAGGACAAGGTTAGAAATTCTAAAGGATTTTATCATGGCTCTCTTGTCAAACCACCTCTTCACAATAGCTTGATGTTTAGCCATGTGCTCCACTACAACTATTTGTTTCTCATCCATCTTTAAAAGATTCATCAAATTGATTTTTACTTTTTCAGCATCTTCAGCGTATCCACTCATGAATTTCAAAATAGGGATTTGGAGGTTAAGTGGGAACATTGGCTCTTGTCCATTAACAAGTAAGTATAGAGAATTCCCCAAAGCATTCTTGACCCTTACTTGATCTATCCATAGAAAATATTTGAGTTGCACATGCCAATATTTAGGATTCTCCTTCAATAACCATCTTATTACCATAATCAAGTTCTTGTTTGTAGATTTAGCTACCCCATTTCCTTGTGGGTAATAATTTGAAGAGAACTTGATGATAAATTGATTTTAAAATGTGCACTGAGTCAAGAATATTGATGTGCAAGCAGATCCATTATCACACACAAGAGAAAATGGCATTTTGAATCTAGTGACAATATGTTCTTCTAGGAAGTTTGTCACCACCTTAGTAGTGCAAGTTCTGAAGGTTTTTGTTTTTGCCCATCATGTACAATAATTAGTGGCCATGAGAATATAAGTGTGTCCAGTAGATGATGGTAGATTAATTGGACCAATAAAATCTAGCTACCACTTAGTGAAGGGGTGTACCTCATAGACTAGTTGCAATGACATTTCTAGGTATCTTTCTCTATTAGCACTAGTCTATAAAATATGACAAGAATGTACGTGCTCAAAAGTGTCTTTAAATATCATGGGTCAAAAATAAGTTGGTTGTAAAATCATATGAGCAGTTTCTTCAATAGAACCATGTCCTATATCATACTTGTTGTGGAATTGTTCCAAAATTTCTTTTGCTTCCTCACATCCTAAGCACTTGAAGTAGATTCCTTCATAGCTTCTTTTGTAAAACTTTCTATCATGCAGTATATAGGATTCACACTTCATTTTAAGTCCCCTTTTTTGTGAGCTATTCATCCAACTAGGACATTGATTCTGTAGAAGGTAGTAAACAATATCCTTGTACCAAACATCTATTACTACACCTTGGTTGATATCAACTTGAGATACTATCATCTTTTCTTGATCTTGTGCATTTGTTTCACTATCAAACCTAAACTTCCTTTCATCTCTAAACTGGTTATTAGCTATCATTCTTGATAATCCTTGACCTTTGACTAACTTCCTAGACTGGATCTCTGGATTGAATTCTTTAAGTATTGCCATCCATTTCCCTCATCTTTCACCAAGTTCATTTTGCATCAATAATGTCTTTACTACTAGATCAGGAACAATTACATACACCTTTCTTCTTAGAATATAATGACAAAACTTCTTTACTACTTTGATCAATGTAAAAGATTTTTTTATCAAGGTTGGAATAATTCAACTCGACATTTCTCAAGGGACAACTCATAAAAGAAATAGGTCTTTCATCTTCCTTTTCTCTCTTTTATTCAAGATCCCAATGCACAAATGTTCTAAGGCAAAGGAATAAATCTTGAAGGGAAGTTCATAATTAGGACTTATTAGTACCAGGGCCATGGAAATGGCCACTTTGATATCTTCAAATGATTTCTTAATTTTTGGATGCCATTCTATCTTAGCCCCCTTTTTGAGGAAGTCATTAAGGGGCCAGACTATCTCAACAAATCTTCTTATGAATTTTTGTACAAAATTTATTTTCCTAAAGAAAGATTTCAGTTCTTTTTTACTATGAGGAGGTGATAATTTTAGAATAGCCTCAACTCTATCAAGATCAATGGAGATTCTAGCTTTAGAGATAACATATCCCAAGAGTTTTCCTTTGGTGACCCCAAATGAGCATTTCTTGGGATTGAGAGATATGTCGTACTTAAGACATCTATTGAATACTTTCCTTAAATAAGAAATGTGATTACTTCAATCCTTTGAGAAGACCATTAAATAATCCATGTAGATCACTATACATTTGTTTATCAATCCCTTAAAAACTTCATCCATAGCTTGTTGAAATGTAGCTACATTAATTAGTACACAAGGCATTCTCCTATAAGAAAAAGTTCCCTATTTAGTTGTAAAAGTTTTCTTTAGTCGATCTTCTTCATCTACCATCACTTGATTATATCCCAAATATCCATCCAAGAAAGACATCATCTTTGAACCATTTACAATCTACAACACCTCATCTAGTGAGGGTAAAGGATAATTGTCCTTTTGAAATGCTAAATTTAAGTTACAAAGATCAATGCAAAGATGAATCTCCCCAATCTTCTTCCATACAGGAACCAAATTAGCCATCCATGTAGTATGGAAAATGGGGAATATGATATTGGCATCTAGTAACTTCTTAACTTCTTTCATTATTAGTGGTTTAATGATAGGATTTGTAGGTCTTTGTCTTTGCCAAAAAGCTTTGACACCTAGTTTTAGTTAGATGTTATGCATGATAATCTCAAGATCATATGTTTTTGGTTTTTCATAGCTCCAAGAAATAACATATACTTAGTAAGTAATTTGGACATGTCTTCCCTTTCTTGTGCATTGCATACTTTTCCAATCTATACCATTCTTGGTTCTTCATCAGTACCCAAATTGTATGAGTCACATTCCTGAATCCCCTTTTCTTGAGTCATTCTTCTACTAAGTGTAGTCTCATCAGATCAAAGATGCATTCTAACTCCACCATCCCCTTTGGGAATAGTGTTAGTTTTCAAATTTAGGATCCCACCTTTATCTTTGAGTTCATCATCCTTAGGCTTGTCATCTAGAGTGTCATTTATTTCTTTCCCTTTAAAGTGGCCACTCTACACGATGAATTCTAGTATATGTTGATCATCCTGAAAAACTTGAAAGTTTTTAATATTGTCTGGAATAGATGGAGCGACAACCAATTCTACTAAAAATATTTTCAATTTCATTCTCTTGATTGGATGTAATGCACTTTCTAAAATGGAAAGAGCACATACTACCATATTTCTCCTTCTCAAGATAGACCTTATGTTCAAGGCTTCAAAATCATCCATTAAATCCTATACTCTCTTCCTATAAGAAAGCAACCTCTTATCATTGCAAGAGTATATTGATTTCACTTGTCAAATAACTAACTAAGAATCTTCCTTGATTATGAGTGTTGTGATCCCTTTCTCCTATGTGAAAAGAAGTCCTTAGATCAACACTTCATATTATACAACATTATTAGTGCATTTGAATTGTAACCGATATGATGCATAGAAAGACTTACCTTTTGGGTTAACCAACTCAATACCTGCACAAGCTCCCAATTTGATTTTGGAACCTTTGAAGAAAAGTGTCCAAATTGGATCTTTGTTAGGTTTTTGGGTCTTGTGCTTATTTTTCCTTAGCTTCCCTTACACTTCATCCTTGAAGGATTATTTCTTAGGAACCCATTATTATTTTTTGTGAGGCAAACTTGATGATTCTCTATTGTGAATTCTCGATAGAGGAGGTGTGTGTTTTTCTTGATGGTCTTGAATTTTTTGTATTAGTTCTTTTATTTCTTCAACTTTAGGTATAAGAAAAATGACCACTAAAGTACATCCTTAGCCTTTCACATATCATCTTCTCCTTTGAACTTTGATGATTCCTAGGGGAGGAGAAGACAAAACTCCACCATCTGAAGAGGTGCCACTATATGAAAAATTTATATCTTCGATTTCCTCTTCAAAATTTTCCATGAGTTCAAATGAGTTTATGGAACTTTGACTTTCTATGAATTCATCTCTTGGGATCTTATTATCCTTGTTTCCATCATGTGTGTCAATACTTTTGTAATTGCTTCTTGACATGATGAGCATTCAAATTTAGAGTGACTAACTTTATACAACCAGAAACATGTGGGAAGGAGTAGGATACTAGGATCAGCTTCCTTTGCTTAACATTGTAAATTAGCCACCATATTATCTATGAATTGTGTCACAATTTCATCCTTTGGGATTGGCATTTTGAGTTCTTTATCTTGACCTCCTAAGATTTGGTTTGAAATTGTATCGAATACCATCACTTTGTAAGATCCCAAATTTGATTGTAAGAATGCTATCTCATTTAGGGCATTATATTCCATGATCATCATTTTTAATTTTTCTTCTACATCTATCTTGATTTGATTGCTAAATCCCTTCCATGGTAACCATAACTGAGTGAAATCTGTAGAAAACCATCCTCTTAGTTATTTCATCTATTCCCTACTCAAAAGTAATCCATACATTTCTGAGATGTCAACCACATGTGTATGAATGATATCTTGAATTTGGGGATCAAATATCAACTATATTTGAACATCTTTCAATACACCAATGACTTTCACCTCTATTTTGTCCAACTATATCACTATTTGATTGGAAGGTTGAGGACCTTTGTGCTATTGATAGTGGCATGACATTACAGAAGCTCTTGAATCAATAAAGAAATTGTGAAGATTCTTTCCAAATATTCTAATGCTTAGCAAAAATGGGGGCACTTCGACCTTATCTTTGAACATAGTGGGCATTGCCTCTACATCATTAACCTGTTGAGATATTATCTTTTGAGGGACAATATTCATATTATGGGGACTATTTGTATGATCCAAATTTTTCATCAATGCTTCTCATTGTTGCAGACAATTTTGCAACATATCAAACATGAACATGTTGGCCTTTGTTTGCTTTAAATTCTCTACAACACTATAACTTTCAGTAGACCAAGTAGGATTTTTCAATATCATTGGTACATTTACTTGGTTTAGTTTCTATTGTCCCCTATAGGGTGGCTTGATTGGTGCTGGATTATTACTTGCTTTCAAATCGAGAGGAGTTGGTTGTAGTGCTAGAGGAATTCTATCAGTCAACGGTTCCTTTTTGCTCCTCAGATTGTATGTATTTTGATTGTTGTTACGAAAAAAAAAACATTTCATCATATTGAAGGTTAGGTTCCTAGCTAAATGGAAATGAGAATTCTTCATTAATTGGCTATTCTAGCTATACAATCTATGTAGAATCATGGGATTCTAGTAGCACAACATTAAACTATACTGGAGAAGCATTGTTATTTACTTGTGAACTTTGAGCCATCTCTTGATTTCCATCATAGTATGAACCATCTTTGTTAGATGCATTTTGACCATCATCATATTGATTGATATATATGTGCTAAACATTGTTGTTATTATCTACCAGAATGCTTCCATTATTCAGACAGGTGTCTCATTGTCAGTTTTGTCTTTAGACGCCATTATTTTGATCAAAAGGATTGAAGTTGTTCCCTCCATTTTTTTTTTGAATATTGGGGTTATCCCCACTGTAGTTACTATAGTTTTTTCCCTGTGATAACCTTAAATGAGTCAATTCATTATTCATCTATGACACAATCTTTTTCATTTGTCCAAATTTGGAAGCAAAACTTTCATTTGCCTTAGCAAAAGCAATTTCTTTTTGTTCAAAGAATGCAACCTTTGATGGTTCATATCCTGGATATAATAGAGTGGGGTTTTGTAGAGTAGGTGCCCATTATAATGGGACTAGATTCATAGATACAAATTGGCTAGGCATTAGGGGTACTAAGATAAGATATGTTGACACTATTGTGATAGCTTCAGCTAGGAGCATCAGTCCTCCTCCATTTGGATTGGCTTGTTTAGTGAATGTCATTGCTTCAGAGAATACCCATTCCAATGTATCAATATTTGCTAGAGGAAGTCTTATCAGAAATATAGAGCATTTAGATAAATCTTGATAGTGGCTTCAACTAGTATATTGTATGGTGATTTGAGTTTGTGATATGCCATATGAAGGCGATGATTGAAGTGTGAAATTGTCTCAACTAGGTCCTTTTTGATTGATATGAATTGTTGATGTAACATTGCTTAATTGACAAAAGTTTTGAAATGTTCCAGAAACAATTTTTTGAAGGTATCCCAATCTTCAATATATCTAGGTGGAAAATTAATGTACCAATTAAAGGAAAATTCTTCCAAAGAGTAGGGGAACAAAAAAAGAACCATATCTTCATTGGAAATCTATTTTTGGTTTCAATTTCTTTGAATACTTTGATGTGATCTTCAGTAGTTCGTGTTTCTCCATAAATGAACCTTGGGTAGAACTTCTCAAGATTTTTAGGGAGGTCATTGAGTGGACTTCTTAAGTTGAGTGATGAATCTACAACATTTACAAAAAAGGCCATTGGAGGATTTGTCAGACCTAAAGGTGGTTGTTGCAAAGGTGGAGCAGTTGGAGGATTTGGTGGTCCACCAGGCAGTTGTCATGGGGGTAGTGTTGGAGAAGATGATGAAATTTTGAATGAAAGTGGTTGAATTCAAGGTATTCCTTTATCACTATGTATTTTACAAAAATGGATAAGCTCAAGGAATTTGTGTGCTCTTGGCAAAGATCTTAAAGCTCACTGAAATGGGGATTCTGGACTAGAATGCTCCAGTTTGCATCAACTCTATAAAAGTGCACCTCTGCAAAAGCATACTTTCTAAAAAATTAGGTGCGCTAAAAAATTTAGTGTAGTAGCATAACAGCTCACTAATAAAGCACCTCAACAGTGCACTTGTGCACCTACTGTGTAGTGTAGCTGCTCACCTAAATTTCTCAAAAACTTGGAAATTTTTTTGAACTTGTAAAAAGTGCAGAATTTTGCAAAAGTGTAGAATTTTGAAACTTTGGAAAATTTCCTTCTTTTCCAAAAATCAAAAGGTTTAGCCTTCCTTCTAGTGCCACTTCTATTGATTTGTCATTATGCACACTACTAAACGATAATAATTCTTTCAAAATCCTCTCTTGAAAAGTTGATCTTGCAACTTACCAGAATCCGCTCAGTTGAAGATAAATGTTTTTGTTCATGAGGAGACCTTTATTGGTACATTTTGATTTTGGATGAGATGTGGAATCTATTCACTATTTCAAATTGAACACACAAAAAAAACTATGTTTTTGTATTTTTCTATTTTTAATGAATGCAATCTAACAATGCAACTAGTATGAAATCCTATTCTAACAAAGGGGTTAACAAAGAAAATAAAGAGAACTTAAATAAAGAAAATAACTTGAAAATAAGATCCTAATGGACATAAGCTATAGAAAATAACACATCTGTGAGTTAAGCTTTCAAAGAAATTGGTGGGTAACCAATGAAACAAGGAGCAACACTTCCTTGATTCCACTAATGTAATCGTCAATGGGAAACTTAATAGTTGTATGATGTTTCACTCTCCATCAAATTGCAAGGCCATGGAAAGTGCACTCATTTGAGGCAAAGATTTATGTAGGTACAATTTGATGATTTCTTCTTGAGCTAGATACACTAGTGGAATTTGTAAAATTGTAGCAAACACCAGAATTAATAAATTGTACAACCAAAAATAATGCAATAAACTTTTAGCTCAATCATATTCCATGAACATACATTCACAAAATAATGACAAACTTAGGCAAGAATCACTACACTCCAAATGCGAGCACCAAAAGCATAATATTATTGAAAAATAATGGCAACCTAAATTACATATTACAATGGAGTATTTATAAGAAATTGTCACCTCAATTTGTATTGAGAGTGAGAGATATCTTCATGCAATAATATGCTTTTAATTTAATAAAACAAACTAACTATATATAAACTAACCATCTAACTAGAGCTTAGTAGGACTCTATCCATTTTGCATTCATTAATTGGATGCATGAGCCTTTACATGTCATAGAACAAAGAATTTATGAAAGAAAAAGAATAAGAAAGCCTTCTATCAAAGTAGAAGTGTTTGGAAGTGTCAAAAATGGAAGCTGATCCTTCATTGGGCATTTCTGAAAGTTAAACTATTGTCAGAATGCATTTTTGATGCATGGAAAGCTCTATTTTTGTAACTAGTAGTTAACTATCAGTACACCTCTAGAAAAGTGCACCAACTCACCTACACACCTCAAAAGGCCCAAGATCTCAAAATTTTACTTAGTGTCAAAATTGAAATTCTGGCTTCTAGGTTTTATCACCCTTCATATTAGAGCTATGTCTAGATGTTTACCCTTGAATTTATTAATAATCTTAGTAATTTTATCTATATCTAGTAGATCTAAAGCATCATACTTATCTTTGACCTTTCTCTTGTAGTTGTCTACTTCAATACGGGTATCAAAAAAATCCGTAAGTTTTGTATCCAACTCTAGCAAAGCTTCCTCTCTTTTGAATGCCTACCTAATGTCATCCTCACTACAAGCTTCTTCAAAAATCTTCTAGAACTTCTCTACTACTACCTCTATGGGCATCAATTTCTCCCATTCATCATCCTCAAAAATTTCTAGACATGGATTGCTATAATGTTTCTCTACCTCCAAAATTTTCTCTCAGGCTTGGTCCTTGAGCCGATGGAACTCCACATGTAATGTTTCCATTACTTTATTTCTATCTACTATCTTCTCAATCTAATCATCAATTAAATCTAACTCTTTTGCTCTATATACATCTATCAAAATCCTGTAGCTTCTCTCTTTTATGGCCTATAATTGCTATAAATCTTTACTCCAAGCATGTACTTCATCCATGATACTAAAATCTTGCTTCAATATCACTACCATTTTGTCTACATTTTCCTATGTAGCATGTAGTAGCTTCAAATTCCCTCGGATGATTAGGATGCCCTTTTCCTCAAAATTTTCCCACAATTGCTGATAGGTTTTCAAAAATAGATCCAAATGTATACCTCCCCCATCTCTAAGTGCAACATTTAGAGTCTCCTCAAGGTGTTTAGGATGCAAGGGACCAAAAGAATCATCTAAATATCCTCTTAGGATTTCATTTTTCCTATGAAGTGTATTGAGTTCAGCCCCTTCTTGCTCTATGCTTTTGAAGACCTCCTTTATCCCCATTGTGATCATCAACCTGGCAATATCCAATGTGGGCTTCCTAAGCATAACCTCTCTAATTTGATAGTCTTATGGACCTAAGTTTTGTACATTTGCATCAGGAGGAGGGATAGCCACTTGCACAAATAAATCTTGATTCAGGGTACTATTGATGAATGTTAAGGCTATTGCTTCCTCTAATGGGGACTTATGTTTGCTTAGAACCTCGACCAACTTGATCACATCCTCTTCATTGGCATCGAATTATGGATTCTCATTTCTCAGCATTTCCTTTCTCAGCCACCTTGGGACTCATTCCACTGAAGGCCCACCTCTTGAGAATGAAGGAGTTTTCTTGACTACATCTTTTCCCTTATCACTCCTCTCTAGAGTTCTTTCCCTTTGTGAAGGCTCCCCCCCAGTGGTTTCTATTTCTATGGAGCTTGCAGTTTGTACCTCAGTGTCTTGGGAGTCTTGGTAAGGATATTCAACCATTTGTCCCTATTTAGAAACTTCATCAATTACCATTTACTATGGCTCTTCTTCTTGCTCCTTTTGAATCTATTCCTCTTTGGTACTTGGGGGTAGAGGAGTAATAGAGCCTTTATCCACCACTATAACTTGCACCAAGGATAGAGGAGTATGATCAATACCCTATGATTCTAGTGGTATTTGTGTCCATTCTTCCTATTGTGGCTCACTTGTCAGGGTATCCTTGATCTTATCCCCAATTAGCTCTATCCATATGGGCATAAAATCAAAATTTGACATCTTGAATATGTCAACACCCTCTACATCTTGCTCATTAACCCATTGTTGTACTTCATCATCTGAAGTAGTTATTTCCAAAGGTTCTTTTGGGACTAATGGAGGTGTAATAGTATAGCTTCTTCTCTTTTTCTACTCTGTAGCTCTTGCTAACCATGTTCTTCTCTTCAATGGCACATCTTCCTCCTCATCTTCCTCATCATCTTCTTCTTCTTCTTCAGGAATGGGTTCTGAGATAGATGGAAAAGGAACCATTCTTTTGATCACTCTTTGCCTTTTCATAATAGGAGTCTCAATCTTTCTTAGTTTCTTAACGATCAAAGGGGATGCTTGTTCTGTCTATAGAGGAGGAGAGACTTCTTGGGTTTCTGCTTGGGTGGGTGCAACTGGTGGCACTTGGGGGCCTACCTAGACTTGGGAAGCTCTAGTATCTTTTGACCCTTGCACATTTTCTTCTTGTTTCTATGGATGTGTTGGGATTTCACCATCTTCTAGTTTAGCCCTTCAAGGATAAATCCTCTTTCTTTTTCCCTTTCTCCTTTTCTCATAGGATTGATAGTATAGAACTCGTTTGTTGAGTGGGTATACTATTTTAGGCCTAAAGGGCGACTAAGCTGTAAAGGTAGGAATAGTGACCTTCTTCCCTCTATCTTTGGCTAGGCAGGCCTATGCATGGAAGACCATTGTCTTAGGTATTGGATCAAGTTTAAATGGTTTCCTAATCCAATCCTATGTCAATTTGATGGTGCACCTTTCCCAATGATTAATATTATCATTCTCTTCCTTTTCAACTTCTACATTCATAATGGGCTACTTCTCAATTTTATCTTCATTGAACAAAGGGTTGAGCAGCTCCCATGAGTCTTGCTATAATATTTCCAATGGAATCTTTATATTTAGAGCCTTTTCTCCCAAATACAAAGTCATCTGAAAATAATCTTGATATGGACATCATAATCATTTGTCACATTCATCCAATGATCTTCAATGGCTTCTTCATGCTGAAATTCCTTCCTAGCTAGACATTGGAATCTCTCGACATTATCAAAGTATGACCTTAGAGAATTGTATTCTTCTAGGTGATATTGATCCCATTCCCATTCAAAAGAAGGAATATATTGCTTCTACTTTACTTGATAGGGTCCTATGATTAGAGGCCATGTCCAACATCATCTATGTTGCTTTCTAACTTTGTCATATATGGATTCAATTTGTCATGCATTCTCAAAAAGAACAAGTCTATCACTAGGATAACTTGGGAGCTTCCTCAGACTAATAGTGGCACCAACTAACCTTAGATATGTGAATTTTCTAAATTGAATGTAATAGATGCCAAGTATTGTTACCTGTGCCACTACCTCATCTAATAACATCTTCACATAATCTCCTTTTATGAATCTAAGTATATTGAATATGGAGGCATCAATTACAATTTTGTATTCCTTGTTCTATCTTGAGAGTCTCTTCTTCACCAATTGTGGATAAATAATATATGACCAAGCATTGGGATCCTACATGTTGCCTCTCTTGTATAGCCCTAGGTAGTTTTTTTCCCTTGTAGCTAATAAATACATTAGGCAAGATGTCATATAGAACTTCCTTTTGTCCTTACCTGCCTCCAATTGTTGACACAAATTTTCAATCAATGTGGTGGCCCAGTCAAGTGTCATCTTTGCCATCTTGATAGTCTCAAAAAAGTTTATCATGAAGACATTTAGGTGTCCATCTACTGCCAGACCCATTACTCTACTCAAAATAATGATTAAGTACCCAATATCTTCTTTCATATATCCCCTTGTCATATCCACCTTACCAGTTACCTTCCCTAGAGGAGTCTTCTCTATAAGATAAGAGGACTAGATGATCTCAATAGCCTCTTTTAGGTGCTCTCTATACCACCTTTTTTCTACCTCGTTAGTTAGTCTGATGAATTGATCTGCCCTTGGAAGATGGAATACCATTTCAATGTTATTAGGTCAAAGATAAAGGACAATTTATCCAGTCTCACTCTTCACCACCCTTTCCTTGAGGATAAAATGTTGTGTGAGTGTCATGATGAGCTCCGAGGATTGCACTAACATTGGGTATGAAGCTGGATTTACCAAACCTGATTAGATTAATGTAGAAACCATAGCCAATCTCTCAGTGGGTTTGTTGCAAATCCTTAGGAACTCCCCTAAATCAGTGTGTCCCAAATCTATGTCCTTAATCTCTAAGTAGTCATTTTGGAACCTCAATTTTAATGACATGCCTTGGACTTTGAACACAACAAATTTTGGTGCCATTTTCTTACCTAATGAAGATGCCATTATATCTACACAAAAGAGAAGAACATCCATTAGTCCAAGGTTGGAGAAAAATGAATTGATAAATCAATTATATTAATTCATACAAATCCTGAAAACCTAGATGCTTGAAGATAGACAAAAAAAACCTATTTAAATCCTAAAGAACCTCATTTTGAATTAAACTATTAAAGAAAAATGGTGCACACCTATGCACCTTTCTCTCTTAAAGTTTAATTGTTTATTTTTCATTGGTGTGCAATGACACACCAAATTAGGTCAACTTGTGTGCACCAATGTTGTTTTCTATTTTTTAGGTTTGGTGCACACCTACACACCATGTTAGGTGCACAAATGCACACCAAGCTTAATGTTTTCTCTTTTTAACTTAGTTTTTTATTTTTGGTTTGTTATAGAGGTCTTGCCAAAGATTGTTGGTGTGGTAGTGCACCACATTAGGTGCACTAGTGTGCACCGAAGACTTTATTTTTTCTCAGTTGTTTGGTGAAGGGTTGGTGTATACTAGTGCACCCTAGGAGGTGCACTGATATGCACCAACCCTATTTTATCTTTTGTGTGCAAGGTGTAGAGCAAGGTAGGGGGAGTGAGGGCCAAGAAATACACACCTAGCAAGGTGTGGAAGCACAGGAAAAGAGATTGGTAAGAAAACATAGTCAATACCAAATGTGAAACAAAAGTGAAGAGATGGTGAGAAGGGAGGGGTACCCCCCTTTTAAATAGAATTTCAAAAACTTTGGCAAAGTAGTGCTGGTGTAGAGATATGTAACTATCCAACTCTAATTCAAAATTGACTTTAGGCACATTGGTGCACCTCATTAGGTGTGCAGGTGTGCCAAAACTCTTGATTTTTATCCCTTTTTGCTTAAATGTTTGATTTTTTGATGTTTGAGCTTATGGGAAGGACCTAAACATGATCTAGGGGGTTATGTAGGACCTCAAAATGACTAAGACCCCAGACTAGGGCCTTGAAGAAAACCAAAAAATAAAGCAGGGGGTCCCCATTTCAGTTAGAAATAAAGCGTGTGTTGTGGAACCACAACATGTCTCCATGTCTAGTTCAATGTCTTCAATGCACACATATAGTTTCTATAATATAATAATGAGTATTTGAAGCTCACTCATTTTACTTTGATTTTCTCATCAAATTCCTTCAAGTAGTTGTATTACATAACACAATTTCCATACAATCTATTTCCTCCATGTATACTCTTCCTTAGCTCCTTTATGCAAACATTCAAAGTCTACAAATCATTTCTAACATTTGTGCATACTGTATCAAACAATGATGCATCATGATTAGTCAAAGCTTGTACTAAAGTAATAAAAAAAAAAAAAGTAGTGAACTTTACATCAAAGGTCTTCATCATTTCATTATCCTTCTTCTGAATGTCTAGCTCTACAACAGTAATTTGTACTGTCTTTTGCATCCTTGCCAAAACTTTTCTAAAGATTTCTCTAAAGTCAAGTAATAAAATTGTTCTCTTCTAACTTCTCAATGAGGTCATCAGACCCTTCTGATCATCATCATCATTAGATAATGTATTAATTTCTATTGTTGGGATAGCTTCTGGAGTGGGTGTAACTACTTGTATAGAAGTATTGGTGTAACATAAGGTATGTCATCCTTATGCTGAAAGTCTACCTTACCAGATTCTATCTCTACAATCTTGCAATTTTGTTGAAGTTCAATGATTTTCCTCTCTTCCTCTTTTCTTTCTTTCCCTTCTCTTGTTCTTTTCTTCTTTCTCTTTTCTTCTTTCTTTCTTTCCTCTTCTTTTCTTTCTTCTACCTCTTTTCCTTTCACATCTTCAATCCTCTTTATTTATTTCTCTTTTATTTCCTTTCCTTTTTCTTCTTCTTCTTCTTCGGTCTTCATCTTTTCTTCTTCTTCATTATCCTCTTCATCGAAAATAGAATAGGTAGTAATATTGCCAAAAATATTACTCCCATGCACCACAAAGGGATTTTATTTATTATCTACTATTATATGAGTACTTTCCACTTGCATGGATTTAGTCCCAATAACTATATGTGAAAGTGAGTCAATTTTATGAGCTTCCTCAACCTCTTCTTTAGTAACAATAAGTGTATTGACCTCAACATACATGGGTCATTCTCTTTCTAACTACATACTCTCCTTGGTGACTTTAGGAATAGAAGTCATGTACTTAATTATGGCTTCTTCATTTACCTCTTGATAGTGTCCTCTCTATGATGGATTCCTTGTAGGTGGGGAGGATACTTTGAGCATCTCACAAATAGATGAATCTTCAACTTCTTGATTGAGGCATCCTTTCTTTGGAGAGGTTGATAGATCACTGGGAGTTGATATCATAGATCTTTAGGAGATACTCTTAGTTTAGCATGTTAGATTAATCTGTCTGCTTTGATTAGGCTAAAAGTGAAAAGGTTTCAAAAACTTGGATCTGGAAGCTAAGTCCCCTTGTGGTACACTATTGTGAGTCGGTCACCTTTAGAGAGGGTTAATCATAGTAGACAATCCCTCTACAGGGAAAACTGCATTAACGAAACCTCAAGTGGTAATAGCCATTTTCGCTATGGTAGTGACAACTGCTATATAAATGTCCTTGTGGAAGAAATCTCCACGGGTGTGGTTCATTGTGAGTTGTCAAATATCCCCAGTAGCTCTTGAAGATTAAGTTCTCAGACTGTGTCAAAACCTCAGTGTGCCAAGATTGGAGGTCACCCCTGTGAGTCATAAAAGTTGCAGAGTCAAACCATTACTAAAAACCTTAGAGAGGCCAAACTTTTTCATTTTCTAGGAATGTGTGCAATGATTGCAAAACTCTTTGAAAACATACACAATTAGCTCTCTTAGGGATTAGCACAAACCAAGTCACTTGATTGTTCATGCGCAAGGTTGCTTTTTCCCTTGCTCATTGTTTTCAGACGTGCTTGATATCACCTGCTTGCTGTTCTACGTGCTTGTTTATCTGCTTGCTTACTCAAAATGATTGAAATCTGCCCTCTATTTGTAAACAGTCCTGAAATAGTGGCACTTTTCTTAGCTAAAGACTTGTGTCTTGAACTTTGACTAGTCTCGTCTCTTAAGTTACCTTTGGTCTTCGTTTCTTAATGTTTGTCATACCTTGTGTCACATTGGTCATAATCTCTGGTTGTTCTAGCCTTTAAATCAGACCATTTGTGCCTAGGTGGAAAACATTTTTGTTATTATCTCATCCTTTTTGACACTCAGTCTTAGTGTGGTCCTTGTCCAAGTTCTAGCTTTTTGTCTTTGTCTATGATTGTTGCAACTAGAAGCGACAACATGTTTTATCCTTATAACCTTAGACGTGGTCATGCCAGGGGTCATAATCACGGTAGAGGTCGCTTACCTTTCACTACACAATCTGTACCTAGTTCGGCTAGTGAGGCATCTTCACGATCCCCCTCACTTGCTAGGTCACCTCCAGCTCAACAAACATTTTCCATAAACCTGCAACAAACTAGGAATCCTTTGTACCAAGAGGATACTGAGACAAATAGAGGTCCTACATTACCAAACATGATGTCAGATTCCTTTTTCAGAGAGCCTTTTGAAACAAAACACACTGAAATAGAACACATTCCTATAATGACTAATCGTGAACCTGAACATGGTAGTAATAGCAGACATCAAGAAACACCAATGCACGACAAAGAGAAAGAGAAAGATCATAACACCAATGAGGAATAGGAAGAGGTGGAAATACTCCCTGAACACATACCAAAATGTCAAAGAGACAAAAAATTCCAAAAGGTCATGGAAATCCTACTCAATGAAGAGAAAGAAAAATACTTTCTCAAACTTTCCCAAGAGGGAGCTAAATTGCCCTCTCATTTCAATGTGGAAACCATTATCATGCCTGAGGAAGAAACTGAGACCTCTAAACTCAAAAAACAATTGAAAACTATGCAAGACCAATTGGCTTAGATGATGCATGAGAAAGAAAAACCTACAAAGCCATACACATTGGAAGCTCTTTGTCCATTTCCAATTGACAAAAGCAAAAACATGTTGTCTTTCCCATGAGGTGTAGAGCTACCCAAATATGAAAAGTACTTTGGTACTACTGATCCCCAAGATCACTTGCGGGAGTTTGGTGCTTTGTCCATGAATTTTATGCACGATCACACATACCTCATGCATTTATTCCCTAGGAGCCTGGGTGGTTAGGCTTTGGAGTGGTTCTCACATTTATCTCCTGGTATCAAGACGTTTGATGAAATTGCCAATCTTTTTGTTCAGCAAAATTCTCATAACATTCAACACCCTATCAACATTCGAGATCTATGCAACCTTAAACAGAAGGTTGGTGAGCCTTTTCTCACATTCCTCCAATGGTGGAGACAACTATACACTAAGTATTCTCGTAAAATTCTAGAAATAGAGAAGCTTGACATTTTCACTAATAACCTCTTCCCTAATTTTGGATACAGAGTCCAACTTAAAGGTCCATGTACCTTTGAAGACATGATTACATAGGCTATCTATATTGAGAAATTTATGGTCAAGAAGGGTGAACTCACTCTTCAGAGAGACACAAAACAAGGTTCCACTTCCAACAGGGATAAAACCAAACACGTCAACAAGAATCGAGAAATTGTACATGATGGAGTTGTTGACAATTTTATGCCCAAACCTGTTAAGGCTGCATTTAATCTTACAAATGGTCTTAAAGCAGCCAAAAATGCTAAGAAACCTCCCCCTGACAATAAGACATCTGGGAACAAACTGAGAAACTCGTGGACAACATGCCCCAAGTGAGAGTCCACGCCTTTGGGGGAACCTTTGGATGTGGTATAAAAAACATTGCTACAACACAAGCTTATTTCACCAATGGATAACCCTCGTCCCTATGATCCACATCCACATCCACCATGGTGGAATCGGACCACTTTCTATGAATATCACCAAAATAAGGGACACAAAACTATCAACTGTATAAACTTGCGCCATAAAGTCCAAGACATGATTGATGCTGGTGATCTTGTGGTAGATGGACATAATAAAAACTTGGACCACAAGGTGTTCAAAGAACCTTTCCCATCTTATGAAAAGGGAGAGACTTCAAAGCCAGAACCCTACAACAAGGTCAACTATACCTATCCCAATGATGACAATGTCATTCATATGGTTGAACCTATGGATTATGAATATTGCAATGATATTACCATTAAGGGCAAGCAAGATAATGACAAACCCAAGACACCATTTGTCTTGAGGGGCCCTACTTCCAATGCAATGGATAATGTGCCCTCGCAACACTGTGCTAACACTATTACTTGCTCTCACGCTAAGTTGGTGCTTAAAGGCCCTGTGCCTCCTACTTCAAATCCTGAACAACACAAAGACAAAGCCCTTGATCGTCCATCTAGTAAAGGTGCAAAACCCACAACAAACTTGAATGCAACTAGTTATAGTGTTCTCGATCAACAAAAATGAACTAATGCTCAAATTTCCATATTTGAGCTGCTTAAAATCTCGCCTGCTCACAGGAAAATTCTAGACAAAGCCCTCACTGAGGAAAACATTCCTCAAGATCTTGATCTTGAGCAATTTCAATCCATGGTAGGTCACCTGACCTCACCTTATCTTATGACCTTCTTCGAGGAGGTTGATAACTCACTGAATCACCCACACAATCAGCCTCTACACATCGAGGTTATGATCCACCAGACACGTGTTCGTCAGGTACTCATTGATAATGACACTGGCCTAAATATTGTCTCTGCTGCTCTTCTTAGAAAATTGAATTATTCTGAAGAGTCTATTGATCCTCGACGAAAGATCACTATCAAAGCGTATGATGAGATGGAATGAAAGTCTCTAGGTCTTGTGGTTTTACCAATTCGTGTTGGTCCTGTCGAAAGGGATGTCACCTGTTAGGTGCTTGACATTCACTTGGCCTACAACATTCTATTAGGATGGCCACGGATACATGAGATGCCCGTTGTACCATCCACATACCACCAATGCATCAAGTTCCCATTTAATGGCTCTGAATTTACTGTTCCTGCCACCACTAGCTATGCCTGCAATATGCTCAAAGCTGCTGAAACTTTTGTCCCTACCAACCGCGAGTCCACTGATTATCACGTCAATAAGCTGAAACAAATTAAGCAATCATTCAAACTGAAAGAAACTTGCATGGGAGAATATCACATTGAACTAGTGCTATCATTGACATCTCTCCCAGAGTCTCCTCAACATTATGGGAGACCCTCACCAAAAAAGAAGCCGTTCATGCTGACACCTAAGACCAAGTATAATGGCACTTTTGTCAAGGCTACAGTTCCCTTAGAAGATGAAAGTGAAAATAGATCCATTGCTGCATAGCTTTATAAAGAAGAGGCTCCAGTGGACCTAACGAACAAGCTCAAGAAATTACTCCTAAGAAATATGGGCTTGGCCTTAGGCTTATTAAGTGTTTTGGTTACAAGGGAACTGGTCCTATTGGTTGCAATGACAATGGCCTCATTGATCCTATCAAAGAAAAAGCTTGAAGCAACAGTGATACAACTGGCCTAGGGTTTAAGAGGGTCCCTTTTCATTTGGGATCAAACAAATTCATACTTGTACCTGAGAGTTCACCTAAAAATGAGTCACAAGCTGAGTCAGATACTCAAGAAGAAGAATCTGATGATGAGGATTCATACCCTCATCCTATTCCTTATGATCTCGCTAGATTCTTTGCTGAACCAGATGACTTTGTGCCACGTGTTAAAATTGTGGATGATACTAGTGATTCCTCTGAGGACAATATTGAGCTACTCAAAGATCATTCAGAAAAAGGATAATCTAATCAGTTATGTCATACTGAAGGAGATTATGTCCCTATCACTATTGGGGAGTTCTATAGTCTCTCACCATGTAGCATCGATTCTCATGAATATGAATTTGACTCTCTTTCAGAAGCTACTACTGATAAAGACATTGACCAAGTGCATGTCTATGAAAATCAAATTGAAGTGGGTGAAATGTCTAGGGTTAGGTCACAGGAGTCTGATCCAACTAATGTCCTAGAGTCATCAATTAATAACGTTAGTACTTTGAGGTGTTTGAACACACCTATGGACGAAGTCACTGTAGGTCTCGAATTGTTGGTCCACGCACTTAATGACTATACTATGAACGCAATTGAACTAGCCACTACTCTCTCAGTCACACATCCTCAGCTTATAGACTGGAACCCCAATGCATCTAACGAAGTCCCTACGTTCTAGAATGACTACACTCTCACCTGCTACCTTAACCCTATCGAAACTATAATGTCTTCCACCAATAATCAGAGCATCAACATGACTGAGGCTGATATCAAATATCTTAGTCACACAATTAAAAAGAAAAATGCAAGAGGTCTGATGGTGAAAACCACATTGTGGCAGTATCGAATCCCAAAAAAGTAAAAATAAAAGACGTATCCAAGGGTGAAAACCTCTTTGAGGAGCCCGTGGATGGGATATTTGATTTCCTTCCCAGTCACTTTTAGGAGAGATCATCAGTGTTAATAGAGCCAACACAACCAATTAATCTAGGCACAACAAAACATCCTCATTTGGTACATCTAGCACAGTCACTGTCACCTAAAGAGAAGGAACCATTCATTGCCTCTTGCAAGGAAAAGAAAATAAATTTTGCCTGGACATATTCTGACATGCTAGGATTAGATCATGATCTTATCATGCATCATTTGTCCATAGCACCAAGCATTAAACTAGTTAAACAAAAGCTCCGAAAAATGCATCCTCATGTTGCATTTCTCGTCAAAGTAGAATTGGAAAAACTTCTTAAAGCTGGTTTTATTTGTGCAATTGATTATGCTGAATGGATATCCAATATTGTTCCTGTTTCCAAGCATGATAAATCTATCAAGGTTTGTACAGACTTTCGTGATCTTAACTTGGCATGTCCTAACAATGACTTTCTGCTCCCTAATATTGATATGATCATGGACATGATGACTGGCTATGAGATGTATTCACTTATGGATGGTTTTTTTGGATACAATCAGATAAAAATTGCCCCAGAAGACCAAGAGAAAATGGCTTTCACATGTGCATGGGGAACCTTTTGTTGGAATGTAATGCCATTTGGCTTAAAGAATGTTGGTGCCACATACCAGCGGGCTGTTACCACAATTTTCCATTACATGATGCATAGAACCATGGAGGACTATGTTGATGATACCTTGGTCAAAAGTGCTAAACACACTACTCATCTAAAAGATTTTGGACCCATCCTAGATTGTATGGAAAAATTCAGCCTTCGACTCAATCCTAAGAAATGTGCATTTGGTGTCACATTAGGAAAGTTGTTAGGATACATCGTCTCTGCAAAAGGAATTGAAGTAGATCTAAAGAAAGTAAAAGCAATAATGGACATGCCACCACCTCAGAACATCAGTCAGATGAGAGGACTATAGGGAAGGATTCAATCTATTCATAGGTTTATTTTATAATTGGTGGATAGATCACAACCCTCCAAAAAGATCTTACATAAATGTGTGAAATTCAATTGGAGCCAGGATTGTGAGCAAAGCTTAAAACAAATCAAACAATATCTTGTCAATCCTCCAATCCTAATGCCTCCTATTCATGGGAAGCCTCTTCTTTTATACATTTCAGCCACTTACACATCTCTAGGAGTCCTGTTGGCTCAGGAAGACAATGACAACAAAGAAAGAGCTATTTATTACGTGAGCTGGACACTGGTCTCTTATGAGAAGAACTATAGCATTATTGAGAAAGCTTGCTTAGTAGTTGTCTTTGCTTCCCAATAGTTGAGACACTACATGCTTGCCCACACTGCATGGCTTGTGGCTAAAATAGATCCCCTAAAGTACTTGCTCAGTAAGGCAGCTCTCACAGGAAGACTAGCTAAATGGGTCATGATACTCAGTGAGTTTGACATCCAATATGTTGAATGCAAGGCTATAAAGGGGCATGCAATTGCAGATTAGCTAGCTGATGCACCCATACAAAGTCTTCTACCCATGAACATTGATTTTCTAGATGAGTCGATTCTGACACTCACACATCATACGTGGGTTATGTTCTTTAATGGGTCCTTCACTCAACAAGGATCAGGTGCTGACTTAGTTTTTATTACACCACAAAGATATTCATTGCCCAAAGCATACAAGATTTTGTTTCCTTGTACAAATAACATTGCTGAATATGAGGCTTTGATTAATGGCATGAAAATTGTAGCTAAATGGAGAGTGGATCAGTTAGACATCTTTGGTGACTCTCAACTTGTTATCAACCAAGTAAATGATGTCTATCAAACAAAGGATGAGAAATTAATTCCTTACAAGCGCATGGTTCATGACTTGAAGAAGTATTTTGCACACATGACCTTCCAACAAGTTCCACGAGCAGATAATAAAGTAGCTGATGCCATGGCTACTCTAGCCTCCCTGCTACAAATGCCTGAAAATGATCTTCGATATGAGTTCTTGGTGGAAGTGTTACACTACCCAGCCTATGACACCCCTGATTCTAGGATGATCTATTCTATTATAGGACAAGAATCATCTCACTACCATCACATTTATTCCTACCTCCATAATCAAACCATTCTAGAAGGTCTGACCCAAAATGAGAAACGTTACCTAATCCATAATGCTTCACATTATGTCATTATTGCTGACGATCTGTATAGGAGAGGTCTTGATGAAACACTCCTTAGGTGTTTAGAACCCAAAGAGTCCAAATGTGCACTAATTAACATTCACGAGGGCATTTGCAGATCTCATTCCAATGGCCTCACGCTAGCTTGCAAAATCCTTTGTGCTGGTTACTACTGGCTTAAAATGGAATAAGAAGCTATCAAATACACTAGATCTTGTAAGCAGTGTCAGTTACACGAGAATCTCATTCATGCTCTAGCTAGAGAGTTGATTCCCTCTACTACAACATGGCCATTTCAACAGTGGGCCTTTGACTTGGTGGGGCAGATTCACCCAACCTCCTCTAATGGACATAAGTTCATCATCACGGCTATGGATTATTTCACGAAATGGGTAGAGGCAGTACCTCTCATAGTTGCTGATGGCAGAACTATAGCGCTTTTCATCAAAAACTACATCATCTGCAGATATGGTGTACCATCCACAATCATTACTGACAATGGAGGACAATTCAAGAATAAAGACCTCAAGGAACTATGCAAGAAGTTCAAGATCACACAACATTGGTCTTCCATTTATTACCCCCAGGGTAATGGTCAAGCTGAGGCATCCAATAAGATGATCCTCAAAATTCTTCATCGCACAGTTAGTAAGTCAAGGAGAGACTAGCATCTTCAGATTAATCTAGCCCTGTGGGCATATAGGACAAGCATCATGACTCCAGCAAGCACAACTCCCTTTGCTTTGGTATATGGGGCGAATGTTGTGCTTCCAATAGAGGTTGAGATTCCTACCTTGAGAATCTCTATGAAAGGCCTTATCACTGATGATGACTATAGGATAGCTCGGCTTCAAGAGCTTGTGTTACTGGATGAACGACAACAAGTGGCATGTGACAGTCTGAGAGCATATCAACAAAGGATGGCACAAAGCTACAATTAGAGGGTTATGCCATGTGACTTCCAGCTGGTTGATCTCATCCTGAGAGAGAATCCCAAGAATCAACAACAACAAGTACAAAAGGGAATGTTTGAACCAAACTGGCTAGGTCCTTACATCATTACTGTAGTATATGGATCTGGCACCTATCAGCTTTCCACAATCAAAGGAGAAGTGTTTAAGGAACCTATCAACACTCTCCACCTAAAGCGGTTTTACAGTTGATTTAATCTCAGCAAGCTCTTTGTACATATCTATATGTCTTGAAAAAATCTAAAAATTGGAAAAAAGTCCTGAAATTTTTTTTTTACCCTGGTGAAAACCTAGCAATAGGCACCTTGGTAACACCAAAAAAAAAAAAATCTAAAAAAAAAAAAAAAAATCAAAAAAGAGAAAAATACAAAAAAAGAGAAAAAGAGAAAAATACAAAAAAAATGAAAAACAAAAAAAACAAGTGCCATTGGTGAAAACCTGGAAACAGGCATCATGGTAGCAAAAAAAAGAAACATTTCTGAAAAGAAGGTGAAAACCTAATATACAGGTGCCTCTTGTTCCCAATGCTCCATCTTGCAGCACATCTTCTAGCTATTCTATACAGCCGCTTTCACACTTTTTCTTTCTTTCTTTTCCTACTCATGTATCCATGGATTGAGTCTTGTCCTAGATCGGGGGCATCTCCCCTTAGTGTCACTATTTTTGAGATTCTCCTCATAGAATGTCTTTCATGATAGTCACCAGTTGTTTCAACTGTGTTTGCCTACTATTGCTAGTGTCACTCTTTTTGAGGTTCTCCTCATAGAATCTCTTTCACGACAGTCACCAGTTGTTTCAAACTACGTCTGCCTATTGTCGCTAGTGTCATTCTTTTTGAGATTCTCCTCATCGAATCTCTTTCACAATAGTCACTAGTTGTTTCAGTTGTGTCTGCCTACTGTTTCTTAGGTCATGTCTCCAGCTTCATTTATGGAAGATCTCTATTGCGTCAGTCACCGATCATTCTGGCTATGTCTGTCTACTGTCACCCACTCCTCTTTAGGTTCTTCATTGTGAAGATTCCTCTTTGACATCAGTCACCAGTCATTCTGACTGTGTCTGCCTATTGTTGTCACCCTACTAAAGAGATTCCTTTCGAATGTATTCTGGACATTAGCACTTGACATCAATCCCAAAACATTGAACTCAAAACTAATATACTTGTTTCGATATGCTGAGCATTTTCTTTGTTTTCTTTGTTTTTCTTTATCATATCTCCTTGAGAAACTCAATGATGTCATCTTCGACTAGAGAAGTAATGACTGGGGGCATGATCTTTTTCTTTGCTTGCTGTTTGCGATTTAGTTCCAATAAGTTGATCTACTCCTATAAGAGGGCTGTCCACTATAAGAGCCTCCATCCAATATTGGATGGCCGTGTGTACCTTGACTCCTTTTATATGAATACATCAATAATATTGGTTCTTCTCCTTGTTTGTTGGAGTGAACTCTTCATGCTATAATAAATACTGATCCTCATCCTGCTAATTGAACGTACAGGTCACTGCGAGTATATTTAGCACAATTTTGTCTTAGGTTATGAATGCAAGGGTCGTTGTGAACAGAATAAATACTAAATACTTAGCATAAGAGGGGTCTCCCATGTGTTTTCTGTGACTGTTATGCAAGCAACATTCAGGTCATCCTAGCATTTATGCTTTGATGCTTATGTTAACTTGCTACATTAAAAGGGACAAATATTCTGGTCATTCTGGCTTCTTGTGCCTCAAATGCTTACATTTAATCCTGACAAACCAATAAGGTATGTTATATTCATATTTCCATGATTGCAATGTCAATGGGAATTGTATGACCTACGAGCTTTGTTCTATATCCGGTGATGATTAAATATTGAGGCTTGGTAACTAGATCTAGGGTTGCATTTAACATAATATCGCATTGCAAACTTCACTTGTATAAGCATGTGATTCAATTGAAAATCTACTTTCACCTTCTCTGATCAGGGATTGTTGATCTCTCCAAAGTATCATGTTCTTCATGACTACACAAATGATCGATTAATCACTCTTTTGGCTACTTTGGTTGCTTAGAACTCATTTTTTTTGGGATCGAATTAGAAATCTGACACACTTAAATGGCTTAAAAATGCATTTTAGAATTTTGGGCAATCCAAATTCTTTTGATACTTGCGATTCTTGGAATCTTTTAAAATCAAACTTGGACTTTTGGAACTCAAAATCACTTCAGATCAACTTCCACATTTCTTCAGATCTTTCTGATCTCTTCAATTTCTTCTGATCATTTTGATCTTCTCATCTTTTCTTTCAACCATTCTGATTCCTTCTACATTTTGCTACATCTTAGACTTCTTCTGTTGAATCTAAAAATTGATATACTGCTTCACATCATATTTTTGGTGTGTCATCTTTTGATTTCACTCCCAAGGGGGCGGGATGATTACATCATTAAATACTTATTGCTCGGGGCATCTCATTCCCATCTTATATCCTCGTCAGTTGGGGCATCTCATCACTCGGGGCATCTTGTTCCCTTATATCTAGCATCTTTTCTATCTATCTTATCTTTTCATCAATTGATCAACCTTATAATAGCTCCTCTCAGAGTTCGATGGACAGGTATTGGGATAGTCTAAACCCTGACTCCTAAGGATCAAGCCTCATTTTGGGGATGATCCTATGACTCATGATTAGACTTTGTTATCCTTGAAGGTTAAGCTCTATTCTGGAGATAATCTTCTAAATGCTTTCAATCTCAGGTATCTAGGTGTTCTATCTAGATCCTTGAAGCTTAAGCTTCGTTCTGGAGATAATTTTCTAAATACTTTCAATCTTAGGCATCTAGGTGCTCTACCTAGATTCCTTGGGATTAAGCTCTATTTTAGAGATAGTCCTTAAAAGCTTAGCAATTGGTATTCGTAGCATCAACTTTGGAACCAATCCTTAAATTAAATCACTTTTAATAAATACACCTATCTTGATTAATTAAATGTAAGTAAATGAGAAAGGTATCTTCATAGTTGCACTTGTGACTAGTGATGATTGTGTGATTTTTTTTTGATGTCCGTTAATAGTGGCCCAATGATGAAAATAAGTTCTTTACATTCTCTAATGAATGATTAACACAAAATCCTATGTTATAGTTGCTCTTTTGCAAGTACACCATTGCATTTTCATGTAGCTTGCATTATGATACTTCATGTTAATTTGCATTTTTAGGCTGCATTATGAGTTTGAGAGGGTTCTCCCTTCATCTTTATTGTGGACTTTTAATCAACTATGGTCATTTTTTGATCTTCATTTCCTTATCTTCTTTCATGAACTCAATCAAAATTTCTATCTTAAATAGTTGATTGATTTTGGGGCATTTTCTTTTCTTCTTTCTATTTTCTTTCCATATCTTTCAAACTCCTATCTTCCATTTTCTTTATCCCCCACTTCTTTTCTTCTAAAATCACCTTTGGGGCATAATATTTCATGCTTGATGATCTACCTTGGTTCAATGATTCTTATATCTTTCATCTTACATCAAGAACCTTATCTTTTGTTTGATTTGATCAAATTTATCAATTTGTTGTCTCTCCTCTATCTCATTTTGATTTCGATCATGAGGGGGCAATAATTATTAACTTCAATCTTTGATTCAATTTCTTTCCTTGACTACATGTGTTCCCAAATCGATCACACATTAGTCAAAGAGGGGCAAATGTATACACCCTAAAATGGTCACCTAGACTATGGGCCCCCATTATTCAATTTATCAATTTATCAAATTTTTTGAATCAATGGTTTGCAATATTTTAATTCAAATCAATTTCTTTGATCAAATTTGATTATTTTATTTCTAAGGTTGATCATTTTATCCTACATCTTATTTAATTAAAAGAAAATCTCCTCTTTTAATTAAATAAAATAAGTCCCCATTTAATTAAAAGGAAACCTCTCTCTTAATTAAATAATTCATCTGCATTTAATTAATTAAGAGAAAAAATCCTCTTTTAATTTAATTAAATATCTCCTATTTAATTAAAAGAACTTGCTCCCTTTTAATTAAATAAAAATCCCACTTAAATATCTCTTTTTGATGAAAGGGAAATAAAATAAATTCTTTTATTTTATTTCTACACTTAAATGCACATATTTCTAAGTGGGACTTATCTTTTCACTTTCTTCTCAACCACTCCTCTTTTCTCATTGGTGAAATTTCGTCTCACATGAATCAAACTCTATTATTCCATATTGGTTGTGAGAAGCCTCTCACCTCCATAATTTCCTTTATAAGGGAGAGTCCTCTCCTCATTTTAGACATGGATGATGTTATTTTTATGCTGCACGTAATGTAGGACCTCTATTTGTCTCAGTATCCTCTTGGTACAAAGGATTCCTAGTTTGTTGTAGGTTTATGGAAAATGTTTGCTGAGCTCGAGGTGACCTGGCAGGTGAGGGGGATCGTAAAGATGCCTCACTAGCCGAACTAGGTATAGATTGTGTAGCGGAAGGTAAGCAATGTCTGCCGTGATTACGACCCCTGGCATGACCACGTCTAAGGTTATAAGGATAAAACACATTTCCGGTTCTGGTTGCAATAGTCATAGACAAGGACAAAAAGCTAGAACTTGGACAAGGACCACACTAAGACTGAGTCTCAAAAAGGATGAGATAATAACAAGAGTGTTGTCCACCTAGGCACAAATGGTCTGATTTAAAGGCTAGAATAGCTAGAGATTATGACCAACGTAACACAAGGTATGAAAAACATTAAGAAATGAAGACCAAAGGTAACTTAAGAGACAAGACTAGTCAAAGTTCAAGACACAAGTCTTCAGCTGAGCGAAGTGCCATTGTTTTAGGACTGTTTATAGATAGAGGGTAGATTTCAATCATTTTGAGTAAGCAAGCAGATAAACAAGCACATAGAACAACAAGCAGGTGATATCAAGCACGTCTGAAAATAATGTGCAAGGGCAAAAGCAACCTTGCGCATGAACAATCAAGTGACTTAGTTTGTGCTAATCCCTAAGAGAGCTAATTATGCATGTTTTCAAAGAGTTTTGCAATCATTGCACACATTCCTAGAAAATGAAAAAGTTTGGCCTCTCTAAGGTTTTTAGCAATGGTTTGACTCTGCAACTTTTATGACTCACAGGGGTGACCTCCAATCCCGACGCACCGAGATTTTGACACAGTCTGAGAACTTAATCTTCAAGAGTTGCTGTGGAGATTTGACAACACACAATGAACCACACCCATGGAGATTTCTTCCACAAGGACATTTATATAGCAGTTGTCACTACCATGGAAAAAATGGCTATTATCACTTGAGGTTCCGTCAATGCAATTTTCCCTGTAGAGGGATTGTCTGCTATGATTAACCCTCTCTAAAGGTGACTGACTCAAAATAGTGTACCACAAGGGGACTTAGCTTCTAGATCCAAGGTTTTGACACCTTTTCACTTTTAGCCCAATCAAAGTAGACAGATTAATCCGACATGCTAAACTAATAGTATCTCTTAAAGATCTGTGATATCAACTCCCGGTGATCTATCAACCTCTCTGAAGAAAGGATGCCTCAATCAACAAGTTGAAGATTCATCTATCTACAAGATGCTCAAAGTATCCTCCCCACCTACAAGGAATCTATTGTAGAGAGGAGTTTCACTAGGAACCCACTCTCTCAAGATCCACAAATAGTTTTCATGAGGCCTAATTACTATGTGTGTATAGATGTTAATTCCCAAAAGAAAATCTATCCAAAAGCAACCAAAGAGCACAAGGTGGTACACTTAACACTTTAACTAATGTGAGGTGAGTCCAAAGATGTGGAACATTTAACCCATCACACAAGCCAAAACGAGTCCACAACTCAGAAACTAGTGAGTTCTAAAAAGCACAAAAAGGTTTCCTAGTGGAACATTTAATGCTTCTGTCCTATAGATCCCTCCCTGTTTAACGTGGTGCTGAGCTTGCAACCACAGGGTGGAATGATGGGCCAGCAGATTAGCGAGTCCAATAACCCAAGATAGCTAATTAGATCTATCACAAGTAACTAAGCCTACTAAATGGAAACTAATGGAGATCACAACCTAGTATCAAATTATGCATGTGTTGTAAAATAAGAACATGAAAGGAAATACAAACACAAGCTTGACACAAGAGATGTTCATTTTAGCTCCAAATGAAGTGTTATCAATCAAATAAAATTACCTGATAATCCTCGCAACATGTCTTTTCTTTGTTGTACCTTTCGTTTACACTTGATCGCTCGCTCGCAACGAACAAAGCAAAAAACTCATGAATGCAATATATGTCAACTCATGCAAAATCAAGGTTAGATCTGAAAATATAATTTTTAAGAGCGATGATAATCAGCAAGTAACCCAAATGAAATCCCACATTATGCATTGATTCATTGTAAAAATGAAATGCAAACTATTCATTCAATGCCTTTTTTTTCCAATTGATTTTTGACTTAGTCATAAAGATAGGATCTACATGATATTAATTTTGATCCAAAACTCAAAATACAGAAAAGTAACATCTATCAAAAATTAGAGAGCTTTCCAAAAATGCAATTTTTTTGAAAAGATCTTTTAATTTGTGCCCTAGGGAGTTGTTTTGTCAAAATAGACCAGTTTTAGCAAATCAAATTATTGACCCATAATATGACCTCTAAATTTGAAACACAAAGAACCAACTCTATTTAAAATTCCAAGTGCTTTCTGAAACTATAAATGTTTCTAAAAAATGTGCTGATTTATGCCTAAAAATGATTTTTTATGAAAAATGAAGAAAATATCATAAAAGCTCCAAAATGTTTCAGAAATGTCTGACAATTGGATCAAAGATTTTTGGATATATCTTCGCCTTGCAAAAAAAATTTCAGATCAAAATATTTATCCATTTAAAAGATATGAACAAATCTTTCAAATCTAGGGTTTCTTTGAGTCTACAAACAGATCTGCACAAAAACTAGCAAGCAAAGGTGAGTTGCCCCATGGTGGGTGCAAAAAATGTATGCTTAAAATGTGAGCACACTTCTATGAATCATTATATTCAAGATTACTCAAGAATGAGGTCTCAAATGGCGACTCATAGCTCTCTAGTCATGGATTGCAAGGGTTTTGCAATGGAGTCCCTCAGTTTGACTTAGTTCATGCCTATCCAAGTACACCATAAAATGAGAGATTCAAAGATCCAAAATGCATGCAAATGGAGATGAAAACTAATCTATATGATAACAATGCAAGAACAATGCAAAATCTAATCTATGAAAGCAAGATCTAATCTTATGAAAGCAAATATGACTCTAAACTAACATGTAAATGCAATGATAAAAGCCCATGATGAAAGCCAAGGGTACAAGAGATAATGAGACAAGAAGATAGAAGTTCTCCACAAAAAGCTTTAGCAATCAAAAACTCTTTCTTCAAAAATTGCTCTCCAAACCTGTAGCATAACAATAACATCATCCGTGTCTAAAATGAGGAGAAGGATCTCCCTTATAAAAGAAATTATGGAGGTGAGAGGCTTCTCACAACCAATATGGGATAATAGAGTTTGATCCATGTGAGACGAAATTCCACCAATGAGAAAAGAGGAGTGGTTGAGAAAAAGTGAAAAGATAAGTCCCACTTAGAAATATGTGCATTTAAGTGTAGAAATAAAATGAAAGAATTTATTTTATTTCCCTTTCATCAACAAGAGATATTTAAGTGGGATTTTTATTTAATTAAAAGGGAGCAAGTTCTTTTAATTAAATAGGAGATATTTAATTAAATTAAAAGAGGGGTTTTTCTCTTAATTAATTAAATGTGGATGAATTATTTAATTAAAAGAGAGGTTTCCTTTTAATTAAATGGGGACTTATTTTATTTAATTAAAAGAGGAGATTTTATTTTAATTAAATAAGAGTTAGGATAAAATGATCAACCTTAGAAATAAAATAATCGAATTTGATCAAGGAAATTGATTTGAATTAAAATATTGCAAACCATTGATTCAAAAAATTTGATAAATTGATAAATTGAATAATGGGGGCCCATAGTGTAGGCGACCATTTTAGGGTGTATACACCTCCCATATGAAGAATTTATCTTCTCTTATTTCTCAACAAAAGCTCAATACCTTTCAAAATATTTTCTATATCATTGTCAATATTTACTTCACACAATTTCTTAATCAAGTTTTATCTCAATTTTAGTTCTAATCAACTAATGCTTTGTCTTAACTATAAATATTACATTCAAATATGATGAGTCACAAAAAATCGCTGACTTCAATCTTCCATTAGGTGCATAAAATACTTCTCTTCTAAAATAGTATGAGAGCTTTTTGGATTACTAGCTTTCCCAAATACTTCCTTGAATTCATCAACATGTTCTCTAAGTGCTTCCTTTTGACTATTATCAAATATCACTACCATTTATTTTGTCATTTAATGTTCCTTATATAATTAGGATTCCTATTGAGATTTCTTCAATCCATTCTATAAAATCTCTCTATGTGTGCAAAGTTATTGCATAACTGACATATGAGTGCATTCCTTCTCTGATTTGTTCCATTGTAATTATTTGGTGCTCTATAATTCCTTGCAATATGTCCCAAGTTTTTATATTTGTAACATATAATCTAGTTCCTTCCTCCATTAGGTCTTTCTCCATTAATGGATCTACTTTGTGATACTCCTCTTTCATTACCTCCAAGGTTAGTATTCCTAAACATTCTACTATTTCCATTATTACTATCAAACTTAGGTTTCTTATACTCTATTGCTTTATGGCTATAACCATGACAATTATAAAAATAGAAATTAGTGATAGATTTAAAAGAATTACCTATGCAATCTTTCTTCATACAAACAACTTCATTGCATATAAAACATATACCTCTAAATTCATGTCTAAATTCCTTAGATGATTTCTATGTTTTCTTTGGTTCATCGTGTTTTTAAGATAGATCAACCAGATCTATTTTCTTATGTTCATCATGTTTCTCAAAAAAATCAACTTTCTCAATTTATTTGGGTACTTTTGTATATATTCTTGATTGAATCCTACTTTAATCAATTTCTTTAGACTTAGGGGTTTTAATAACTAGATTTGGTTCTTTGCTAGCTCCAATTTTCTTGGCTAACTTTTCTCTAGTAACATTTCCAAGACTTGTCTATCATAAGAAGATATTTGGTAAAATAGTTGTTCATAAATTTTCTTAGTACTAGAATAAAGCTTCTCTAATTGTTGTTTATCTTGTGTGAATTATCATTTCACAATAGTGTTTTACTTTTCTAATTTTGCATGATCTATTTTAATAGAATCTAATTCATATTTTACTTGAGTCTATTGGGATCTTAGGTCAACATTCTTGGATTTTAGTTCTAGTTCAATCTTACTATCATCCTTCTTAAGACTCAACTAAAGTTCAACAATTTTCAACTCATGTTTCAAGATCTTATTTTCTTTTTTGAGGATTCCTACTTCATCATTATCACTAATATGTTCTTTTGATTCCTTTCTAGATTTTAGGTAATCAAGCTTATCTTTTAGTTTGCCAATATAATCTTTTGCATCTTCATACCTATCTTTCATGTTATCTCTTTCTTCTATAAGAATCTTGATCAATTTTCTCAAGAGAAAAAGATTCATCTTTATCTGTTCCATATTCGCAGGGTTCTTACTCAAGATGTTAAACCTCTTCTGAGTAACTAGGCTTTGATACCAATTGTTAGAAATAGATAACATTGAGAGGAGGTGGGGGGGAGGTCTGCGGCTGAATTAGTATTCTACAAACTTTTTCCCACAATTGGATATTACTAATTACTTTTCAACATGGATATGAAAGTAAATTAATAATGTTGAACAGTAAATAAAACCATACACAGAGAGAACTCATAACACCATTATTTGTGTTAGGATTAAACCATGAACAAAAATAACAATTACATGCAAATATAACCAATAATAGAAAATAATAGATCACATAAAAAAGAACACAAGGCACCAAGATTTAACATGGTTCACCCAATCCTTGGGCTACATCCACCAAACAACAAGTCCAATATTATTACGATCTAGTGATTACAACCTGATTACAATTTGTAATCCTTTGCAACTCAATACCATCACAAGAACCAATTTCACATCACCACTCACATCTAAATACCTAACCCTAAGACCTTTTATACAAGTAATTTTTATGCTACTTTAGGGTTACAACATGTTAGCCATATGTTGGCTATATGTTAGCCACAATGTCAGCCATGACCCTAAACTCCAAAGAATTTATGAAGTATGTACAATTATTTTCTAATTAGTCAGAACAAACCAACAATTTTTTAAATAGGGAAACCCTGGCCAATAGAAAAAAAGGGTGGGGATGATACCCATAAAAAAATCCACTAAATAAAAGAATAAGGTTAAGGATATTGACCCTGTTAGGAGTTTGTGAATTACATATAATTTATCGGTCCTTGTTAGAGGACTAGGCCTTGTTAAAAGCCTCAACCCTATTAGAAGTGGGTAGAACAATTATAATGTATTCAAAAGGAGACCCCATTTCCTAAACATGCAATATACAAAAAACTTTCTTCATAAGAATAGATATCCATACAATATTATCTTACTCCTGAACTTAACAAATCCTTTGATCATACACACCCACTACTATAGTTGGGTCTAAATTGTGATGGAAGACCATCACAATTATGAAAATCACTTGTTTCCCAAGTGATAGAACAACAAATTGGCTCCCATCAGAAGAGCATCACAATTTCTATCACAAATTGTGATGACGATAGGTTCAATTGCAATTGTGATGGATAAAATTGTCATAACTTGGAAGAGAGAAGAGATAATAATTAATTTTGATGCCATTGAAATTATGATAGTAGAATGTCATAATGATGATGTCTTAATCTTCTATTCTATTATTGTAATTGGGATTTCCATACGGCAATTGTGTTGTGGAAGTGACATCACACCATCATAACTAGCCATCATAATTATGACAGTGTTGCAACATCTATATTGTGGGAGCGACAACTATCCATTAGAGCATGCCATCACAATTGTGAAAAATAGCCAAATAATTTTAAACAATTGCTTCTTTTAATGCCTAATTTTCATTTTATTATTTAATGTCCACTTTTGTAATTGGAATGGTGTTACCTAGATCCAACAAGTAATAATGCATAACATATTGTTGGATAAGCCATCACTACAAGGTGAGTGAACTATTTGCACATGAAGGCCTTTGTGCCAAGTTCAAGCATAGATTTTCAAACCTTACTATTATGTATCATTAAATCTTTACTATTATTTATTGTTACTTATGGTTTAAGATCATTCTTTCCTTTAAACCATAGACTTTGAGCCATTCAACCATACATGGTAATTTTTTCAACTAATTGAAAGATTTGAAGAAAAGAAAGACAAAAAATCCTTTGGGCATATTTTTTGTTTATTTACTCACTATTTACTAACCAATTTCAAGTATTTATATTTTGTTGAGTTTTTTGTATGATATGTACAAATCCACCTCATAATAAAATTGATATGACTTGAAAAAAAGTCCCAAATTCTGAACATGAATTATGTGTACACTATCACTAGGCACTTACAAAGACTTTCTTTGCTAGTCTTCCAAACAAGAGGGGAGGTGTTTTATAATACTACTACATACTCATGCATGTTTCTTCCCTTTTAAAATGATAAAAATAATACTCTTTATATGTTTTTATGTTCACTAACAAACAAAAAAGAACGGAAGAAGTCTATGTAAAATACAAGTAATGTTCAAGGTTTAGTGGAATCATAGTAATCTCTTCACGTTGAAGTGTAATACTAAAGAAAAATGTAAATACAATCAAGTTCAACACTAAAATCAACTAGAAGTTCTTAGCTATGGTATGAATTGCTTAAATAAATGGAAGGAGGCATTCTAAGAGGAAAAAAAAATGTTTTAACATACATTCAAACTTTAAAATATGTAGGTATAGGGTAAGCTTTGCTAGTACTAAATGAACCATTTCATAAGAATTCAACCCCCAAAAGAAGAAAAGAAATGCATATTTGGTATAATGCATGAATATAAAAATTTAAACATTAAGGGAAAATTAACCTAGTCCTAAGTGGAACCAAAGCTATACCCTTTGGATACTATATTTGATTATTTTTTGCCAGTGCCACAATATTCACTCTACTTGCCATTCTTACTCATCCTAAAAAAAATTCATAAATATTTAACATATAAGTTCAGATCTCCTTTAAAAAAAGGAATTCAATAAGCCAATATGAGAGAATTCCATTTATTTCAAGAAGATAGGGAAGAAAAATGTTAAATTCATTACCTATGATATCATATAGATATCTTATAAACCTATTGTTTGGAAAATCAAAACAATCATCAACAACCCACATAGGTTGCAATTTGGTATTCAAGATGAAGATACAAGGGATATGATTTATGACATACACATCATTTATAGGCCAGAAGCATTTTATAGATCAATGTGAATGTCTTGTGATTGTGATTGGATTTCAAAAGTTATCAATCAAATAGGTCAGTCCTGAACCAAACAACAAAAATCACTTGTGATACAGATCAAGATAAAGACTATCTTATTAAACTCAACACTACTACAAATAGATAGGAATTTATCCTAGCCTTGATGCCATGTGAATTATTCAAAGTCTCTAGATAACTTAAATGCTTGGAAATTGTGGAATGTCACTGAAGAAAGAGAGAGAAAAAATGAGAAAATGAACCAAAAGACACAAAATAAGAGGCCAAAATATGAGCATTGCAATTCCAATTCTATAAATGTATATCGGGTACTATTATAGCTTCTTTGCAAGTAGATAAAGTTAAAAACTATTAAGACATTAATTGTATTTCTTAAATTTAAAAGATATTAATATTTGGGTGCTCAAATTTGAAGTGGATATAATAATCAAAGTAGGGGATAGTTTCAATTATTACGCATCCTTAGTGGGTCTTGTCACATGGCAATCAATAGGAAGAGAAGGATTTTGTAGATCACCTATCAACTCTACCTAACATTTCTTATATTAATTATTTGACATGGCAACAATTATTGTATGTCATGGATGATGTCAAGCTCAGCCAACTTCTATACCATAACACTGGTAAATAATTGCTAGCCATTGACAATGTGCACACAAGAATTAAATCATATTGTTCTAGGTTGTTGATCCATAAGTAGACCTACTGAGAATGTGACAAGAGAAGTATCATGGTGAAAATTTGTTGATAAGAAGTAGATTTGGAAGTATAGTTGATTTCAAACAGTTGAATTATGATTCATGGGTGGCATCAATGGAAACTTTAATTCACTCCCATGTTATTGATGTTTTTCCTAGGTAGAACTTGGCATTGTAAGCATGAATCTAAAGTAGAGGGTCAACTACTAAAAAGAAAAACATAAATAACTTAAACAAAACTAACCCAACTCATTTTCACTCACTTCCCTTAACTCATTGTAGTTGATACAATTATATGAAATACGTTAGTATTTTTTAGTGATGCAAGAGAGTCTGGGCTGACAACCAATCCTACATCACCAATTTTCTTTTCTTCTCATGTTCATGTTTTGCATCTTTTGTATAGGTTGTGATTTCAATATCATCTTGAGTGTTGTAAGGATAAAATCTTCTTTTTGACAAAACTTGGTTTCCATCTTAAAAATCAAAGGAAACTAGGTTATTTAATGTGATTATATTACACAATTTCAAGATTTAAAAGGTTGAAGAGGTCCATTGGCAAGTTAGAGGAAACTTGTAAAGAATACTTAATATTTATTTTTATGATTCTATCAATTTTGATGCCTCTAAAAATGTTCATGACACAAGTAAATTTTGGTATTCCATTCTTGACTTATTAATTCAATTTGGATGCTTAAAATGGAAGGAAACTATACAGACTTTAGGAAAAATAATTAATGACTCTACCATTACCAAAGTAGCACAAGTTGGTCTGGTATCTTGTTCATTTTCTAAAGGCATCTACAATAGAAACACATTTAATATGAGGAAACATAACACACATTTTGGAAGAAAACTATATTTTTATTTCATTATTTCTAAAGAAATTTCAAAGGTCATATTATGGGAAATGAAAGAGAAGATTATCATCTCTCTTTGTCTCATAGACATTTTAACCTCTATAAAATGTATCCTTTCATTGTGTTAAGATGAAAAAACCAATGGTAGCAAGGTTGGAGAGAGAAATTCCAGATTTATCTAGTGAGTTTAATAAGGAATAGTGTAGGAAATTAGCTTGTGAGGAGAAGATAAATAGAAGAAGAAAAAGTGTTTTGTAGGTGTGTTGCAGATGTTCAAGAAAACCATGAGAGCTATAGGATAAAGAAAAAAATCAAATTTGAAAAGATTATTGAAATCAAGAAGGTTTGAATACATGAGTGTTTGACAAAATCTAAGCATAGATGTCAAAAAACCTTTGCAAAAATTTTGTATTTTGTTTCTTATCTAAATCCTTAATGTGTACAATTGTTCTTTAGGTATTGTGTTGTATAAATGTACAAATTAAAGTTTTAATCAAAATACATTTTAGGTTTGTTTTCATTTACTGAGTTGAATGATATGTTAAGGCTGCAAGATTGGTTAGTTTGATAAGATACTCCAATCTTGTCTACATCATTCAACATTTGCCCTTATTTGTAGCTCACAATATAATTTTATAGATCGGGAGATTCTAGATTCACCACATTGAAAGTTTTGGTTCTTAATATTTTTAATGTGCTATATATAGAAGCTCTAAATAGAGAAATGTATAAGATCTTCCTTAACAAATAAATATCTTTTGGTTTGGCAAACACCACTGGAGTAGATTAGGACATAGGATATTGGTTGAATTGAAAATTGTGCTAAGCTGGCAAAGGTTTTAACCTAGGAGTCTCCATACCATAGTCAAAACAATAATTAAAAGATACTATCAATGAAATATAATTTATGCACTTTTCACTATAGAAAAGTTGAATTTGGATGATCAAACCATCATAAGATTAAGAAGTTTAGATCTGATTAAAAGAGTATCAAGAAATGAAAAATATCTCTCCAATTCTAATATACAAAAAATTATGTTATCAATTCATTGCAAAATAATGAAAATTAAAGAACCTAAAAATGTTCCTTGAAGGCTTTCATATATATCATGTAGAAACTTGATATAACATTTAGACACAACTTTACCTGCACAACAACTCATGTCAGATAAAATATCTTCCAAGCAATCAAAATGAAGCCCAATAAGGAAATAATATTAAAAAAGAAGAAAATTTATGAAAGGTTTTGATATATAGAAGCAACATAATTTTGAAATAAGAATAAAATTTCTTGTTTATGATCCAAGAACATTTTTCCTAAAATAATAGATTACTTGATTTTAAAAACACTGTGAAAATTATTATTTGTAATAAGAAAGACCTAAAAGCCTCTCAATATTGAGGTAACATATTGAGCAAAATAATCCGAGGATTGATTATGCAACAAAATAACACACACATGCACAAGATTTACAAAATAGTTGTTAACATTGTAAATTTTTGAATTTCTATTTGTTGAAACAAAAATATTTTTGAAAAATATATAGTGTTTCTCGACATGAAAATTTTCTATATAATATAAATGATTAATGTGTTATTAATTATCTATTTTATCACATGATTTAATTTATGTAAATGAATGCAAGTATTGATTACTATAGGACTATAAAATGGGCTAATGCATAACATACTATGAGAAATCACAAACTCAATCAACATATGTTAGCACCCACTAGTCTACCATGAAAGCTAAATTAATCAAAAGAAGCAAACAATGTTAAAACTACCTCTTTTGTTTGTAGCTCCCATTTCCTTCTTTCTTCTCCAAATGATTGTAGCTCCAAATGGCCTATAATGCACACAATTATGAAGTAAAAGCCTATAGTGATGATAATGCTATGAGAATACTTGAAGTTGTGATTTTAGCTTGAGAGAAATGGTATGAAAAATGCAAAGAAGCTAAGGACCAGAAATAAGAGGAAGAATGCTCATTTTATAATTGACATGGAGTATGAGAGCATTAGATTTATCACCTTGGAAATGTGATATGGCAAGAGATTCCTTTGAGAATACATGATGCATATGAAACAATATGCCAATTGTAAGATTCTATGATGCATGGAAGTCAAACTTGGCTAAATGTGGAAGAGAATCTATGATGTGTCGTAAGACACCTCAAGCCCACTTAAAGCCAAGAATCTATGATGAATAAAGCCAAACATGTACATGTGTAAGGGAATAAGAATATTGGATTATGACATATCTTAGCCAAGTGTCAAAGGAGAATCCATGAGGTGTCATACCCATGTGTCATGATGATGTCAATATTTTGTAGAATATTTGAATTAAAAATCCATTATTCTACACAAATAGAAATTAGTGAAAATGGAATTAATGGTGGAAATATGGCTTAAGAAATTGAGAATTTCCATGGTTTGTGAATGATGAGCCAATTAATTAATAAATTTAATTAATTGAGGATGACAATTAAGAAGAATAATTAGTAAGAATGATAGGATTAAATTATGGGTTATTTAATCCTATAGAGAAAATTAGTAAATGATTGACCAAAATTGATTAAATAAGTGTGACAGTATCCTTCGATGAAAATGTGATAATGATATAGGTTGAATATGATGATGATAGATAGACCAAAGCCATGGTCAAATTGATTGATTGATTGAAATTGATAACATGCCAAGGGCACATGACATGAACTAAAGATATGCAACATTTAACTAACATTGTAAATGCTACAAGATCGAGATTGATTGATAAGGTTAATCATAATAATATTGATGGACAGAGTCAATATTATTAAAGTGATTGATAATGCCATGATTTGACATTGAGAGCCTTGACAATGCCAAAGATTAGATGACATGAATGATAGTTTGACCTAGCACTAAGAGTCATGACAGTACTAAGGCCAGATTGATAAGATTGATAGATTGATAGGTTTCCAAGGCACTAAAAGCCACAAAAATACCTAGGAATGGACAAATGATGACTAATTTTGGATGTTTGACATGTTTTGTGATGATTACGACTGATTTCTTGTGATTCTAAGTTGATTTGGTGTGATTTTGAGTTGATATGAAATGGTTCTATGTTGGTTTGATATGATTTTTAAATGACATGAAATTAATGTGAAAGAGGATACAAATGATAAAGTATGATCAATTTGGCCAAAAGATCAAAGTAAGTAGAGTTAGTAGCATCTACATTTTGCCCCTGTTTGATACAATGTAATTTAGAGCATTGTGTCAAAGAATGCTAATGAAAAATCCATAAAAGCATGCCCCAACAATGTGGTATATATTTATGCCCCCTTTAGAAATTGACCAACATAGGCATATGATAGGTTTATTTCATTGACAATGAGAAAAAAAAGCCATAGCAACTGACGAATCAAAAATCAAAGTTAAAACATGAAAGTTATGGGCTTCAGAGTGAAAAAGGGCATTGTAACCAACATAGAAAGGACTTCATGCACATCCATCTAGGTAGTATCAAGTTATAAAAGGGCTTTGAGAGGGTTTTGAAGGTCATTTTCACTCTCTCATTTGGAATAAAATAGCTTTGGAACAAGGAGAATGGATCGGCTACCTAGGGAGCAACACATCAGTGAATGAGCACACACCTTTTGATGGCGGGTATATGCAGGACCTTTAGTGAGTACATCAAGGATATATTTGTGGCTTTTATGATTTTTAATGCTTTTCCATATGTTTTCCTACATTTTCCCACTTTCTAGGCACTTAGGAATATGTCAGGCAGAAACGGGAGTCCCGAGGCTAGGTAGGGCATCTAAACACCCTAACTATACCCAAAACATAGCCAAGGGTATCCTACATCTAGTTGGAATTCCCAAGTATGCATTGTGCACACTTGGTATGACCAAGTGCATCCATGACACAATTGGGAACCCCAACTACACCCTAGGATGCTCCAAGGCTCTGATTGGGGTCCAGATGGTCTCGGATCGAGCTAAAACTTGGTGGAGGCTAGCATAACCCTAGGGGGATGTTAGAGATATGATAAAATGCAGTTAAAGGTGGTCAAAATTCTTAGAATTTGGTCAAACTTAGGGTAGATGTAGGGCAAGCCTGGGTAAATGCTGACAACAAACAGTGCAAAGGGCCAGAAAGGGTGCAAACGGACTCAGAATGACTCAAAATGTGGAGGACATGTTCAAAACCCTAGGAAGAGTTGAAATATAGGTTAAATAAGGTTAGGATAGTTAGGAAAAAAGTCAAAATTGGTCAAAAGTAGCTTTGATGGAGGTAAAAGGTTGACAAATGGGTAGGGATAGGGTCAAAATGATGCAAATGAGCTCGAAATGACCCAAAACTTGGAAAACATGTTCAAAACCTTAGGAAGAGTTCAAAAAATAAGTCAACTTAGTAAAAAATGCTTAAAAAAAAGTTAAACTTAGTCAAACTAGAGTCTAACTAGGTCAAACTTGGGTCAAAAGTAGGGTAAACTGGATGCAAAACCATAGGAGGGTGACATAGGCCACAAAGCCTTGCACTATGTCATCAGATGACACCAAGTGAGTTGGGGATACTTGTTGGGTTGGGATTATATCATGTTACTTTTATGCTAGAGGTGAGGGGGAATAGGGCTTTGCTGACATCTTTGATGGAGAGGTGGCACTTAGAGACTAGTTCATTCCACCTACCGACTGGGGAGGTGACTGTGACACTAGAGGATATATGGCACATCCCTAGGATCCCTATCCATGGAGAGTTAGCAACATATGACCTAGCTATAGGACAAGTGGCACTACATTGATTATTTAGATGCGCAGATGTAGAGTTAGGGATTCATAACTATGAGATTGGGTGGGACGCATTGGTGGAACACCATGAGCGACTAACAGCTATGCTTTTCTAGGTGATTGGTGGATTGCTAATACTAGATAGATGGGGACATGGATTATTGGTTGGATGGGGCTGAGTACTAGAGAAGATGATCATGGAGGGCACTATGTTCGCTTGGGTTCCATGCATGTTGGTGATGTTATATTATTATTTGCATTAGGTAGCATACAGAGGTGGACTATCATTTAGCACTGGCCACACATTATTATAGTTCTAGGCCTATGAGCATATTGTAGTATTTAGGCCTCTTGTAGAGTGAGAGTTGGTGGATGATATGCCATATGCCTATAGCTATAGAGGTGTACTAGCCCGAGGACCATTAGGATATGCGAGGTACTTTCAGCATCAGATAGACACTATGATATAGTTTATCTGGAGACCTTATAGATATTACCCTAGATGAGATGATGATGACACTCACCAACCATACTGTAGATAGGAGCATTATCCAATAGGGTGCATAGTATTGGGAATTTGGTCATAGAGACGTACTCACTAGAGCGGGTATGAAGATAGTTTGGGGAGACACAAAATGTACCAATTGGCCTAGCATTGTTTGCCTAATCTAGAGTATAGGTTCGAGAGTGGGGACCATGTATCAGGACATAGGTAGCACATGCATAGCTAGCAGAGTTATAGCTAAGGCTATGGGGGAAAAAATAGATATAGTGGATGTAGGCATGATAGCAGCGTATGACAAATAGTTTGCACAACATCGTCCTAGGCCTTTGATAGATCCAATAGTACCAGTACCACAAGGGAGGCCACAGGTAGAGCAGGATGAGGACGATGATGAGGAGGAGGGGGATGGGGGAGAGGAGGAGGAGTGAGGAGATGAGGGCAATGGGGGAGAGGATAATGCTAAGGAGGATGATGAGGGAGAGGATAAGGAGGGAGGAGATGAGGAGGAGGAGGGAGATGAGGATGTTGAGGAGGAGGATGAGGCAGATGATAAGGAGGATGCTAAGGGAGAGGATGAGGGAGATGATAAGGAGGGTGGAGGCAGTGGTGGTGGGGAGAGTGTTGGAGGTGGTGACAAGGGAGAGGATGAGAATGACTATTGGGAGGCCAGGGATGATGTAGCTATGATGGATATGGAGGGGGATCCTATGGACTATGCCGATAGGGAACTAGTACCAATATAGGCAAGGCCTAGTTAGATAGATCTGATGGAGGTGATCAAAGGGCTATGGATGTAGTTGGATCAAGTTGTGGTAGAGAAGGATGCCATGGTGGGAGAGAGGGATGCAATTATAGTAGAGAGCAATTAGGTGATGGCTGAGAGAGATCAGGCAAGGGCTAAGAGAGATGTAGCAGTGCACAAGGTAGAGATAGTAGCATAGGAGTATCAGGGGTTCATCAGCAGCATCAGAGATGTGAACTTCTGAAATTTGGTGATGATGATGAGCAAGGCACACATGGAGGAAAAATACTGGCAAGATTAGTATGAGAGAGTGGTGCCATCAGGGTAGAGAGTAGAGAGTTTTCATGCATCAAGATCTCATTCCCACAAGACATAGAGGACATAAAGTAGTGCAGGGGTGATGGGGCCTATGAGGTCACCATAGAGAGTAGAGGGATCATCCTTGAGGCTAGACAGAGGCTGCAAGGCTAGGGACAACATATGATGACACTAACAGACTCATGTATAGAGGGGCTTCTCTATTGTACTTTTTGGTTTTTGTTATGCTCTTTCATGGTTCGTGCCTATGAGAAATTAGTATTGATGTAAACCATGGTTATGTACTCTAGTACTTTTGTGAGACATTTATGAGATGTACTTATGTTATGATGACTATGTGAGATGGATTATGCATATGCTTTAGATGTTTTATATGGATGTATTTATGCTTTTTATGTGGACTTTGTTATGATGATGTTATGCATTGATTTATCATATATTATCTGTAGAAAATGCCATGTTTTATTTTTTCCACATGTTTTTCTCATGAATGAATGTCTAATGCAATGTAAAAGATATGGAATGAATGTGAATAAAATGTAAAATGATATGGAATGAATTTTGGTGAAATATAAAATGATATGTAATGAATGCAAAAAAAATGCAAATGAAATGTCAAGATAATATAAATTCCATGTTTATTACTTTGGATCATTTTGGACTTTGGGCATATGCAAGAATGTAGGATGACAATGCTTTTTGTGTATCAGAGTACGAGACCAAGGTAGAAAATGAAGGAGATGTAAAAGACAGAGCAGATGAGATGAAGAATTGTTAGTATGATGAGAAGACTTTTGCTTTTTTAAAGTGCACTATATGTCAAACGGAGCTTTATTTTGATATGGCAAATGAATGCAACACATCATGGCATAAAGGGCAAGAGTGCAGATGCAAGCTTTTTTGCATAAACAAGCACAATGCAAATAGAAAATGACCTTGTCCTTCCTAAGGCATATGTACATGCCCTAGACTCTCAAAGGTACATTTTAACAGATAGAAACATAAAAATATGACCATGAACCATCCCGACCACTCTCATAGACCAGTTTATATCACCGAGTGGCATAGGAACATGATCAAGGAAAAGCAAAGCAAAAATAAATCACTCACTAAACAATGTGAGCCAACAACTATTCTTGTCCATTATTACTTGTTTTTTAGTGTTTTAGGTGTTTAGATAGTGCTTGACATCTTGATGATGTGATAGTTCTAGTTGCGGATTTAGTTGATAGGTTCATAGTGGTACGTTGGTTTGATTGTTGGTTCACATTACTCATATAGTGTGATTTTCATGGAAGTTCAATGCTTTAAATTTAATTTGTAAAGTACAAGTGTGTATGCAAAAGGGGTGGTTATCCATAGTGAATATTTACAAGGTTTATTGTACATTTTTGGTGGGTTTTGTGATTTTTTGGGGTTTTTGGGGATATTTGAATTTTTTTGTGTGACTGGTTTCTTCAGAACATTTTACAATTTTTAGAGTTTATTTTAGGACATTTTATAATGTTTAGAGATTTTTTCAGGACATTATATGATTTTTAGTGATTTTTTCAAGATAGTTTATGATTTTTATGAATTTTTTCAAGACATTTTATGATTTTTATGATTTTTTTAGGATCATATTTGAATTTTTAGGACTTTTTCAAGATCATAAAAGCATATACAAGTGTTAGCTCCAATCCGTTATGCGATAGGTCCAATGGATAAAAAGTGCTTAGGGATATGCCCCCAGTTCAAGTTCAAACTTGCCCACTATGTAGGTAATATGCCCCCAGACAAGATGCAAGCTATGTACAAAAGCCAATGACAAAGTGTGTGTAGACTGGTGATGCTTTGGGTAACATAACAAAGGGTATTAACCAGTTTGTGAGCCATGATAAGGGACCATGGATGTCTTACAATATGAAGGATATGATCAAGGAATGATAGAGGGGGAAAAATTAGATGGAATCTCAATAGATGGAGGAGCAATAACAGATTACACATGGTGCCTACTTGCTAGATTTTCACCATGGTACTTGCCCAAAGTGCTTGTTTGCCAAGTTTTCACTTTTGGATGAAATTTTTCTCTTGACTCAAATTTTCATGCCAAGATGCATGTTTGCCAAGTTTTCATCAAGTCATCCATTTTTTCATGACTTCTTTTCAATTTTTTTTTTTTTTTTTCCAAAACTTTTTGCTATTTTTTTAGGACTTTAAAAAAAAATTTAATATTTTTCAGGACTTTTAGAAAGAATCAAGTGTAGTACTTGTGAAGATGCATTTTTTTGATGGAAATGGGCAATGGTTCACCCTCTAGAGTCGCAAGCTAATATACTCTCAACCCAAATGATGTAGTAACTACATAAGGTCCTTCCCAATTTGGCTCAAATTTGCCTTTTTTTTTCTCTATGTTGCTGAGTCTTGTAGTTCATCCTCAGTGCCAGATCACTAACCTCAAAATGATGACCTCAAAATTTATTTTTATAGCTCTATTTGAGTCAATTTTGGTAAGCTTGCAAATGTGTTAAGGCAGCTCGTCGCTGTTCATCAAGCATTTCTAGCTCATGGAGTCTAGATATTCAGTAGTTTTCATCACCAACAACATCTTGTAGGGAAACTCTCAATGATGGAATTTCAACTTCAATGGGAAGTATGGCCTTAGTGCCATAGAAAAGGGAGTATGGTGTTGCACCAGTAGGAGCATGCACACTTGTTTGGTATGCCCAAAGAGCTGGGTTTTGCTATATGTGCTAGTCTTGACTAGAATCATTGACAGTCTTTTGGAGAATGTTCACAATGGTCTTATTAGATGCTTCTACTTGGGCATTTCCCTGTGGATGGTAAATACTAGAATATCCATGGTATATGTTGTACTTCTCATAGAGCTTATCTACATCTTTGTTTTGAAATGAACTACCATGGTCAATACTAATAGCCAAGGGTACTCCATACCAACATATGATGTAGTTTAGGATAAACCTTGAAATCTACTTTCCAGTAGTGAAGGTTAGAGGGACAACTTCAACCCACTTGGTAAAATATTCTATTGTTATGATAATAAACTTACGCCTATTAGAGGATGGAGGAGAAATAGCTCCAATAAGATCAAATGCCCATTGTGAAAAGGGTCATGGCAATATGACTGGCTACAATTCTTGTGTTGGTGCATGGATTAGATTGCTATGTATCTAACACTTATGACATGTTTTAGCAAAATCATGGGCATCTTGTTCCATGGTTGGCCCATAATATCCAACTCTTTGAAATTTCTTGGCTAGACTCAAACCATTGAAATGACCTTCACATATACCTTTGTGAACCTCGTGTAAGGTAGTTTCAGCTTCTTGTGAGTCAAGGCATCTGAGAAGGGTTTGGTCAAAGGATCTCTTATAAAGGATGTCACCAATGATGACGTATCTATCGGCTTTACGGATAAAGGCTCAATGGTCATTTTTGGATAAGTTGGGTGGTAGGATTTGGGCATGTAGGTAATTGTAAATGTCTTGATACCAGGGAGAACTAGGACCAACAAGTTTGCACACAAGCTCAAATTGAGGGAACTCAAATGCTGGAATCCAAAGTTTCTCAACAAGGAATTCATAGTGTTCCACATTTTGAGGCATATCAATCATAGAAGAAATGGTGTCCATAGCATTAGCTTTCTTGTTGTGTATTCTTGGTAGCTAACAAAAAGAGATAGTGACAAATTTAGACTTAAGGGAGTTTTCCATCTACTTGTAGGGCATTATTTTATCATCTTTGGTTTCATAGTCATCATTGACTTGGTGGATGACCAATTGGGAATCCCCAAAGACTTGTAAATGTTGAATGTTCCATTGGATAGCTATCTTGAGTCTTGTGATCAGTGCCTCATATTCTACTATGTTGTTTGTATAATGGAATACTATCCTATATGAATTGGGGATTATGTCTCCTTGAGGAGTGATAAACATAATGCCAACTCTTGAACCATTTCATGTATGTGATCCATCAAAATAAAGTTTTTGTTCATTAGCTACATCCATGTGAAATATGGCTTTATCTGGAAAGTCTATCAGCATGGGATGATCATCTAATATAGGTGCTTTTGCTAACTAATCTTCTATCACTTTTCCTTTGATTGCCTTTCTATCTACATATTCTATATCAAATTCACTAAGGATCATGTCCCATTTGTATAGTCATCTTTTGAGAGCAGCCTTGCTTAGTAGATACTTAAATGGGTCAATCTTAGAGATGAGCATTGTTTTCTGATGGAACATGTAATGTTTAAGCTTTTGGGCTGCAAAGACAATAGCAAGGAATGCTCACTCAATTAGTGAATAATTTAGCTCCTAGCCCACAAGTGTTTTACTAATGTAATATATGGCTCACTTTCTTCCTTGTTCATAATTTTATGTTAAGAGAGCTCCTAATGTTGTATTTGTAGTAGATATGTATAGGATCAATGGCTTGCCTAGAATGGGAGTCATTAACACCGGTGGATGTAGAAGATAATCCTTGAGCTATTTGAAAGATTCTTGGCATTGCTTATTCCATTAAATGGATATTCCTTTACGTAAGAGGTGTTGAAAGGAGTGACACTTATCTTCCAGTTGTGAAATGAATTTGTGGATAGATTGTAATCTTCCTTGTAGTCCTCTTAAGGTTTTTAGATTTGTTGGAGGAGGCATGTCAAGTATTGTTTTTACTTTCTCAAGATCCAATTCAATGCCTCATCGAGAAACAATGTAGCCTAGGAGATTTCTAGAGATAACTCCAAATACACACTTTTTTGGATTTAGACAAAGCTTATAGCTTTCCATTCTGGTGAATATCTAATCTAGGATACCCAAATGATCTTTTCTTTTATAGGATTTGTAAAGTAAGTCATCAACATAGTCTTTCATGAGGATGTGCATGAAATCATGGAAGATGGTGGTCATTGCTCTTTGATATGTTGCCCCAGCATTTTTAAGACCAAATGGCATAACATTCCAATAGTATGTTCCCCAAGGGCATGTAAAAGATATTTTGTGTTGATCTTCAAGGGCTATTCTTATCTGATTGTAGCAGAAAAAGCCATCCATTAGTGATAACATCTCATACCCAACTATCATGTCTACAATGATATCTATGTTTGGTAAAGGAAAATCAACCTTGGGACATGCCTTATTAAGATCACAAAATTCAATGCATATCTGAATGCCCCAAGAGTGTTTGCTTACTGGTACTAGATTAGATATCCACTCCACATAATCAATGGGTCTTATGAAACTAGTATCCAATAATTTCTTCAATTTAGCTTTGACCAGGAGGGCAACTTGAGGATGCATTTTTCTCAACTTTTTCTTTACTAGTTTCATTCTTGGTTTGAGTGGTAAGTGATGAAGGACTAGTTCAGGATCTAATCCGGGCATGTCTACATAAGACCATGCAAAGTTGATCTAACTTTCTAGAAAGAATCTGACAAATTCATCCTTTTCCTTTGGTGATAATGAGGCTACAAAGTGTATGACTTTGGGGTTGTTAGGAGTTCCCAGATTGATCTCTTCTATCATCTCCACAAATAGTGTTGATCTTTCCTTCAATGGGGGTACATCCAATCTTCCATCCTTAGGTATCTTAGAGAGGTTTTCACCCTCAAATATGTCCTTTATTTTTAATTTTTCAGGGTCTAATGGTGCCTCTCAATTTTCACCAAGAGACCTACTACTATCTTTTTTTGTTATTTTCTCAATTTTGTGATTGGAAGATAGAGTTGACTCCCCAAACTATGCCATGACATTTAGATCAATGGAAAATCCAAATTTGTGATCACCTTGTGGTAAATCTATACAGAGCTCAAAGAATTCTATGATGGCATCATCATTTTCAAACTGGTCAAACATTGGTGGTCCTTTTGGTCCTAATCAATAAGTTTAGGGAAAACTATGGAAATTCCATCATCGATGTTAAATAAGCTTTAGTCAAAGGCATATATATGGATATTCAGTTTAGTGATGTCATTATGATCAAGTTCAGAAGCAGGAGGGCTTGGATCCTAGAATGTTTCAATCCAAGGTAAAGAATTGGTTTGAGTGATAGGTGGATTGACATGTTTATCTTCCATAGGTAGGCTATTGGGGTTAGCAAACATATGATCAAGACCGAGTGAGTTATTAGGATCATCAATGTTGGATATAGATTGAGTGGGTTTAGGTTAGTTTTTCTTAGATGCCTTATTATCATTTGAAGCATTCACCTCCTTAGATGAGGATAACTCAGTATTAGGAAGGCCCAAAAAAAGGGGTTTGAATCCAAGTCCCAAGCTACGAGGTCATCCTGATGCAGCGATGGGTTGAACAATGCCTTGATTTTGGAGTCCCAAGCCACTACATCCATCATATCCCTTTTTCTACATGATGGTGAATCCAGGTCCATACTTGTCAGGGGATATAGGAGTGATTTCTTTTTCTGCTTTATCCTTTTCAATCCATGTAGAGGTATTTTCATAGACATGTTCTTCATGTAGTCTACCTCCATTAGTGAAAGCCACAAAAGGTTTCTTTTGAAGTGAAAACTCAAGCTTGTTATGTATAAGCTAAGGTATACCATATGACTTGGGAGATAAAGGAAGTTTCCCAATGTGAAAGGCATGAGACATGGAGTACTCACCACAACCTTGGTCTTCGATTTTGAGCTTTCCTTTGGATGCGGGTGTGAGTGTGGAAGGATCAACATACTTGGATGACTCTAGTGGATTTCCTACATGGTTTGTTGGGACTTGGTATGCAATGGTTCCTCTAAGATTGGCATAGAATTGGAAGGGATATGGATCACTTGAAATGGTCACCTCTACATTATTATAGGAGAACTTTAGGCATTGGTGATATTTTGAAGGAATTTCTTTCATAACATGTATCCATGGATGGCCTAGTATCATGTTGAAGTTCATTTCTATATCTAAGACCTAGAATAAAGTGTTCTTAGTAGCTAGACCAACTCTGATAGGTAAGATGATGACCCCCGTAGAGAAGCATTCACCATCATCATAGGCTTTAATTGTGATCCTTCAAGAAGGATCCGCATCATGTTCATAATAACCCAAACCTTTGACTACTTTAAGTGTATAGATATTCAACTCTACTTCTCCATCTATCAAGACACATCTGACTTTAACATTTTGGACAAAGACTTCAAGGTGAAGAGGGTCATTGTGGTTGGGTTTTTCTTTAGGAATATCTCGAGGGGAAAAGGTGATATGTTGTGATGTGGAGAGGTTCCCAAACATGGCTTGGAACTGGACAACATCGATGTTGTTTGGGACTATGGACTCTTTAAGGGCTCGATCCAAGATCTTTTGATATTGGGGAGATGCACATAGGAGGTCTAAGATGGATATTTGTGTAGGGGTCTTGCTAAACTATTCAACAAGGCTATAATCAGATGAAGTAGGAGTAGTAGGTCTACTAGGGGGTGTAGGTCTAGTAGATGTAGTAGGTCTAGATGAGGCTCTAGGTAGAGTGATCTTGGTATAGTGTATAGTGACAACACAATGAGGGTCTTCAGCCTTTAAGGTAAATGTGGATATATGAGAATTTGACTCATTGAAATAGTTCATAGTATAGTCATATTGAGTGCATGTGTAATTCACATTACCTTGTGAATTTGAGTTTGAACATGAGGGTTTCTCTTTGTCATGATTACCTAAAGGGTCTTTGAAAATATTGTGATAAGAGTTGGATGCTAGTAGTGTTGGATCAACTATGATTATACCATCATCAATGAGGTCTTGTATTGCATGCTTTAGTTGGAAACATGATGAGGTCTTATGTCCTTTTGTGCAATGGTAATCATAGAAATTTTTGTCATCCCACCAATCTGCTTTAGTCAACAATTCATCTTTCATCGAGGGTAATTGTAGGAAGTTATTACTCAGTAATTGTTGTAGTGTAGTCTCAAGAGGTATCCCCAATGGTGTGAATTTCTTGTCCTTGGTTCTAGGATGTCTTTGAGGTTTGTCTTGTGTGGAAGTCTCAGTTTTCTATTGTGGGGTTGATATTTGATTGGGAGTTTGTGAATTCCTAGGATTTGCACCTTTCAAATTTAGTTGAGGTTGCGCTATGCTAATTGTGCTTACATCCATAATGGCATCATTAGTAAAATTCTTGGATTTGGAGAAAAATTTTTCCTTGTCATTAGAGAAACTAGTGTTTTTTTTTCCTTGTTTATTTTGAAGATTCCCTTACAGATAAGAGCATCTTCAACACTAGCCCCTTTTTTCATTAGTTTAGAAATGGTGCTTGGGCTCTTGATTTTGAGTTCATACATTAAGTCTGGGACTAATTTTTCAATGCACAAGTTTACTTGCTATTCTTTAGGAATGTCTAGTGAGCATTGACCGACTAAGCTTCTCCAACATAGTAAGAATGTGATAAATGGTTCTCCCATCTTTTGTTGTGTTGAGCACAAATTGGAGAGTGTCACCTCATTTGTAATGTTGAAGGCAAAATGGGAGATGAACTTTTTTGCTAGCTCTGACCAAGATTTGATAGTACAAAGAATTTTATAATACCATTCAAGTGTGGGCCCACCTAGAGAATGAGGGAACAATGTCATGAGGTAAGTGGGCTCATCACTGAGTTCGGTACATGAGGCACAAAATTCTTTGATATGATCAATAGGGTTTCCTTTTCCTTGATATTTTTCAAATCTTGGAGCCTCAAAGTGTTTTGGGAATGTAGGCATATATAGACTTTTATCGAATGGATTAGGACATAAGTCCCTTTCTATATATAGAGGCTATTTAATTTGGAGTCCCAATGCCTCGACTTGTTTGGAAAGTTGTTTGAATTGTTGTAATAGCTCTTCATTAGGGTTTTGCATGATAGTCTTTCATTTAAGTCCTTTCTGCCTATGATAGTGTTATTGTTGTACCATTTGTTGTGGTTGTTGTTGGGATACCTCTATTGGCTATATGTGAGACCATGTATGTTATTTTTTTGTAGAGGTATCTATTGGGGTTGTTGTGGCACATGTTGTTTTTGTAACAAATGTTGTTGGTATGTAATTTTTTTCTCAAGGCATCATTGGTATTCCAAATATTGTTTGAGTTGTCCTTGTTTAACAAACAAGGCTTATTGTTGTTGGAATTGCTACTGAAATTGTTGTTGATAAATTATGTGTAAGTCAAGTGGATTCACATTGGATTGCGTATTAGGGATGTTGGATGTTTTCCCCACTTGAGGTTGTTGTTGTTGTGGTTGATGTTGTTGTTGATGTGTGGAATGTGTGTTAAGTGGATGTAGACTTAGTTGTGGGTTGGAAGTGTTAAGTCCTTGTATCACTATAGGTTGATGTTGTTGTGTGAGTTGACTAAATCCTTGTGAATTGACCATCATGTTTGAGTTGTTCTTTCGGTACCTTTGTGTGTCAGATGTTCCTCCTTGTGACATCATATTGACTTGACTATGAGACATATTCTTGTTGGAAATAGGTGTAATGTCAATAAGACTTTTCCTTTGTGTGTCGATAAGGATTTTTGTAGTCGATGTTTCACATGGTGTACTTGTGGGAGGCTCCATAACATTAGATGTCATGACACTTGGTAGAATTAGGAGCAAAGGTTCACTTTGTGGATTTTCCTCCAAAGGAGGTATGTTTGGCATCCCTAGAGCACAAGTCCCTTTAGATGCATCTTGTTACTACATCATGTGACTAAGGTCAAGTCTTAATGTCCTTTTCGAATATTTAGGGATTGGTGGTATCTCGTCAAAACAGGGATTAACATTGATGTGTTCAAATGTACTTTGGAGGATTTTGATGGTTGATTCTTGATGGGACCTTATAGGTACCATTATTCTTTTTGACAACTCCAAAGGTTGTTTTCCCTTACCTAAGTCCAAATGGATCATGGGTTAAATGTTTTCAATTGTTGTGTTCATTTGATTTTTGGACTTAGGACCTTCCAAGTTTGGGTTAAATTTGACAATTTCTTAGGCTGCCAAACATTTGAAGTTCTTGCAGAAATTTTTGTCTTGACATGCCCTAGCCATTTCTTCATTAGTGATGCCATAATTAGTGTCAAAGTCATCACTAACATGTATAGTACCTTGTTGTATGTTTTATGTGTTAGGGTTGAAGGTACTTATGTTAGGTTGGTTGAATTTGAAAGAGTTTGATTGTTCATCTTCAGGTGTGGTTGACACAGTTCCTCCCTCAGGTGGTATTGGCACAAATATAGGTTCAAAGTCAGGACTCCATTGAACCATCCCATGTGTAGGGGTAGTGTTTGGAGGAAATATCATGGTAGGTGCATTGTTCAAGGTTTTTTGTGTCATAGCTTGATTATGGTGCTCTTGTGGATACATCTTTAAGTGGTTTGCTAGTAATGGTTGTGATGCCTTGATTTGGTCTTCGTCAAATGTTTGTTGGGTTTTCTTGCTCTTCTTATATCTTGGACAAGGTTTTGGTTGTGTTTGTGCTTTAGAAAACAAAGGTTGGTAAATTTCTTTGGGTCTCTAGGCTGATTGTGTCCTAGTAAGTGTTGGCATGATAACTAAGAATACATATGTAATGGGGGGAAACCTGAATGGACTTTGTACCTCCCAAGTGCACACTAAACTACCAACTATGCTTAGACAGTATAAAGTGCACCCATGATGTAGTTAGGGATCTAAAGGTAAGAATTTGGTAATTAGGAGGTGTGCAATGGGTAAAAAGAGGTGCTAGGGTGCCTAAAAATGCAAATTTTGACTATTCTGAGTGATTTAGAGTGTTTTCTAAGGTCTTGGGATGCAATGCAAGGTGTGGAAGTACAAATTAGGGTTCTAGAACCTAGAATGAAACACTTGATTACCAAGTGAACCCTGAAACTACCAAATGCACTTTGAAAATACCAACTACACCCTTGAAGTGTGCAGTTGGTAAAACAGGGTTGCAGTTGGTAAAATAGGGTTGCAGTTGGTAAAAGAGGTCAAAACTTGATAATCAGGATGTGGGTATGCAAGATATGAGTTTTTTTTGGATTTTTAAGTGTTTAGGGCTAACATGAAACCTAGGAAAATGTAAAATGAAGTATTTTTTTGATATGCAACATGCAAATGTCCTAAGGAAACTATGCAAATGCAAGTGTAAGGTGACATTTTGAAGGTAAGCAAAATGAAGATTCTGGTATGCAAAATGAAGGTTAGGGTTATGTTTTGGGCTTGATAAGGATGCTAAAGGTTGGTGTATGCAAGGTATATTATGCAAAGGATGGTGGTATAGGGTTGACAATGATTTTTGGGATATGCAAAATGAGGGTAATTGATCAAGAAGACAAGTTTGATTGATAGATAATTTAATAGGGTTTGATAGTGAAAATGATGCTAAGATTTTGAACAATGCAAAATGAGAGGGATACACCACTAAGGTAAGTCAAAATGATGTTTAGGGACACTAGGAATATGGAAAGTCTTTTGAACTTAGGTGAAATCTTTACAAGGTATTCACCTAAGAGTTTAACATTATGATAATAGACTTTGGATCTTGACCAAAAAAAGACAAAAGGTGATAAGATCAAAATGATAAAGCAAAATATACCTTGACATAGGTAGTTTTTGACTAAAGAAAATGATAAAATGACCATGGTCAAGATCCATTATCCATTGACACAATGTAACACACTAGGGTTCATACTTTTGTTTAGATTTTTGACTAAGTTCAAAGGTTTTGGGGTTCAAAATGATGTGTAGGGGACTCAAAATGTGATGATGCTAAGTAGGCATGTGATATGCAAAGGTCCTAAGGTGAAAAATGATATTTTGGGTAAATGGTGTCATTTTGGGTCAAGTGTAGAATGAGGAGGTACAGAGGCTCTTAAATGCAATTTTAAGGTTCCAAAGTGTAGTTTAGAGGCCCAGATATAGGTGCCCAAGTGCACCATGATAGTGCCAAGTGCACTCCAATAGTACCAAATATTCCTATGGTGTAGTTGGGGCCAACTTGGGCATAGTTGGTAGTTTTTGGGCATAATTGGGAAGCTAGGATGAATGTTTGCTGATTTTGATTGATGTGATTGCAAAATTGATATGGCAAGAAGCTAAGATGCTAGGGTTGATGTTAGGATGGGTTAGGAGGTGAAAAATAGGGGCTATGACCTAAGGAATGATTTCCTAAGTGAAGTCAATGAAGACTAGGAGATGCAAGATGCAAATCAGGGCATGCTAATGCAAGGAGACCTATCCAGGTACCCAGGGACACTATTGAAGCCTTAAAACATTATCTAGAATCCCAAACTAGGTCCTTAGGCCACCAAGTTCACTTAGATAGCACCAAATATTCCTATGGTGTAGTTGGGGCCATTTTGGGCATAGTTGGTAGTTTCAGGACACAGTTGGTAAATTGGGCTGAAACTAAGGCAATTTTGGGAGTTATGTCTTCCAGATTGATGGCATAGAGAGCTAAATAGTAGGGGACAATGATAAGACTAGAATGGAGGTTTAAAATGATGCTTATGACACTCAAAATGATGGTTAAATTGTTCAAGTTAAGGTTTGGGCATGAAAAAGTTCAAGATGGGAGATGCAAAGTGTTGATTTTGAGATGGAAATGCAAACACTAAGGGAGGAAAACTAAACCCCTATGGATGCAATATGAAATGTAAGGGGTACTAAATGAGGACTAAAAGATACAAGATGAAGCCTATATTATGCAAGTATGAGGCCTCAACTAGGGTCAATGCAAGTGGAGTCTATGCAAGGATGAAATCTATGTTTTGCCAAGCACGTTTAGGATCACAAGTTGCCATGTTTTCCAAGATTTGAATGCGTTGAACCAAAATTTGTAAAGTTTTGAAAATGTTTGATTTTTTGACAAGGTTTTCCAAATTTCCAAGGTGTAAATTTGAATGTTGTCTTTTATCTTTATTATGTTTTACACACATGCAAGACACATTAAGACAAGAATAGTTGTTGTTAAAAGTGAACAAACACACCACAACCTAGGCTTTAAGACTGTATCCATTGAATTCCTACTTGAACCAAAGTTTAGCCATGCTTATCTAGAGTAGAAAACATAGGATCTTGGCACCATAGGCTTCCCTTTATAGGGCACTCGCTTCTTGGTGCTACCAAGATCCACTTCCCAAGGGGCATGACTTACCAAGGGACTGTTGCCTCTACTAAGGACCACGAGAATTCAAGTTGTCTTCACGGGCATGGGTGACACCTTGAGCTAGTGGATAGAATGGATTTTGGCCACTAAAACAAAATTTTTAGTAAGGGCATTTTGTTTAGCAAGTGAATGATAAACTTCCACAGAAGGTCTCCCAGCCCCGAGAATTGGGGTTTGACACACCATAATTGTACTGGAGAAGAGCTATCAAACAACAATATCACCGACATGACTTTCACCTTAATCAAATTTTATATAGCACCTGGAATGTTGACCTAGGTTTTGGCTAGTTACCACTCTAAGGTCATCCGCTGACATACCCAATATCGAGTATCTTGGTCCAAGGCAAGCATCCTATAGAAGTTACATGGATTTCTCTTACACCCAAGATCCACGAATGGCAAGGGGAGAGGATATGTACAATGTAACCCCTAGGGATTAAAAACTATAGACATGCCAAATAGAAAAGAAAAATTTTATTTTAAGCACCAAATGAAGTGTTATCTAATCTAGGAAATCCACACACATGGTTTTGACAGACACACAAGGTCTTCGATCAACAATGTCCTGCAAACAAGCATTAGTAGTTTGTTAAGATCATGTCTTCATTCAATGATTGCCACATGCTAAAAAAAAACCATTAGTAACAAAAAAATATCTAACCTATGTCCTAGAGAGTGATAGAAACCTTAGATGCAGATTCTGTGTTATGTGTGTGTTTCCTTGTGAACTAGGTACACTCTGAGAGAGAAAATTGCACCCCAGAAGGCCAAAATGGCTTAGAATGCCCCTAAGTGCACCTAGATAGTGCTAACTATGACCATGGTGCACTTGGGGCTAGTTTGGGTGTAGTTGGTAGTTTTTGGGTGCAGTTGGGAGCCTAGGTGCAAACTATGGGGAATTGGTGCCCAGTCAAGACCCAAAAATTGAAAATTTTGACACCTATACTACCAAGTGTGCCTAGATAGTGTAGACTATGCCCATGGTGTATTTGGGACCTAGAAGGGTGCAGTTGGTAGTTTCTAGACACAGTTGGTAACTTAGGAACAACAAACAGGGGTTATGGTGTCTCCTAGGCCCTTAAAATTGCTCCTAGGGGTCCCCAAGTGCGCCCTGATAGAGTAGAGTGCACCCTAAGAAAGAAAGCTAGAAAAATGCATAAAATGAAGGCAAAAAACCATGTTATTCCACCCCCTAATTAATATATGTGTGATAAGGAAGTGCAGATAGTCATTATACCCTTCCAAGTGAGCTCCTTCCTTGCACCTACAAGCACAAAACAAGAAAACCCAAATTAGATAAGCATGTTCACGTTGGGTTCACCAAATGTAGGACTAGAAAATAGGCTAATGCATAACATACTATGAAAAATAACAAACTCAATCAACATACGTTAGCACCCACTAGTCTACCATGAAAGCCAAATTAATCAAAAGAAGCAAACAATGTTAAAATTTTCCCTCTTTCATTTGTAGCTCCCATGTCCTTCTTTCTTCTCCAAATGATTGTAGCTCCAAATTGCCTATTATGCACACAATTATGAAGAAAAAGCCTATAGTGATGATAATTCTATGAGGATACTTGAAGTTGTGATTTTAGCTTGAGAGAAATGGTGTGAAAAATGCAAAGAAGCTAAGGACCAGAAATGAGAGGAAGAATGCTCATTTTTTAATTGACATGGAGGATGAGAGAATTGGATTTTTCACCTTGGATATGCGACGTGGCAAGAGATTCCTTTGAGAATCCATGATGGATGGAATTCAAACTTGGATAAATGTGGAAGAGAATCTATGACACATCATAAGACACCTCAAGCCCACTTAAAGCCAAGAATCTATGATGAATAAAGCGAAATATGGACATGTGTAAGGGAATAAGAATATTGGATTATGACATATCTTAGCCAAGTGTCAAAGGAGAATCCATGAGGTGTCACTCCCATGTGTCATGATGATGTCAATATTATGTAGAATATTTGAATTAAAAATCCATTATTCTACACACATAGAAACTAGTGAAAATGGAATTAATGGTGGAAATATGACTTAGGAAATTGAGAATTTCCATGGTTTGTGAATGATGAGCCAATTAATTAAAAAATTTAATTAATTGAGGATGAAAATTAGGAAGAATAATTAGTAAGAATGATAGGATTAAATTATGGGTTATTTAATCCTATAGAGAAAATTAGTAAATGATTGGCCAAAATTGATTAAATAAGTGTGACAGTATCCTTTGATGAAAATGTGATAATGATACGGGTTGAATATAATGATGAAAGATAGACCAAAACCATGGTCAAATTGATTGATTTATTGAAATTGATAACATGCCAAGGACACGTGACATGAACTAAAGATATGAAACATTTAACTAACATTGTAAATGCTACAGGATCGAGATTGATTGATAAGGTTGATCATAATAATATCAATGGACAAAATAAATATCATTAAAGTGGTTGATAATGCCATGATCTAACATTGAGAGCCTCGACAATGTCAAAGATCAAATGACATGAATGATAGTTTGACCTAGCAGAGAGAGCCATGACAATACTAAGGCTAGATTGATAAGATTGATAGATTGATAGGTTTCCAAGGTACTAAAAGCCACAAAAATACCTAAGAATGGATAAATGATGATTTTTTTTGGATTTTTGACATGTTTTGTGATGGTTAGGACTGATTTTGGGTATTCCAAGTTGATTTGGGGTGATTTTGAGTTGATATGAAATGGTTCTGAGTTGGTTTGATATGATTTTGAAATGACATGAAATTAATGTGAAAGAGGATACAAATGATAAAGTATGATCAATTTGTCCAAAATATTAGAGTTAGTAGAATGATAAAATGGGAGGAATTAGTATGATGAAGTGATGAAACCATAGATGTGAACCATTTTTGAGCATCTACAATTACTAATTACTTCATTTAGTTTCACTTGTAAATTTATAATTTTTCTATGTTGATGTGACTTGTACAAAATTCTACACACTAAATCTAATGATGTAGTTATCTAGGTAGTTTGTGTGAGAAGGTACTACATTTGATATAAACAAAGGTTAATTCTTCCTAGTTAAGAAACCATTTTCATTTTAACATAATCTTATGTCTCTATTACATCTTATAGTGAGAGAATTTTTCCTCTCATGGAAACTTGAAAGACTGAGTGCAATAAAAATATAGTGTATAGGGGAGCACATATTTATTCATTTTTTTCTAGTTATAGTCATTCTACTTCAGTGACAATACATAGATGAAAAATGACTTGTATTGAAGAGGACCCATAACATTTTGATGTTGTGTCAAATTGAGATTAATCTTATTTTTGAAAAGTGGAATATGGGATATTTCCAAAGAGCATGTACAAATCAATGGTGAAGAAATTAAGTTAGCATAATCAGCTTCTAATAATAGTTTCTCTAGCATCCTAACTTGCATCAAGGATAGCTTTGTAGCTAGATTTTAAATCAAGGTACAATATTTCTTTTTATGGGTTTGATAATAAATACAATAAAAATATATGTTTTCTAATGAACAAGCTCTAAAATCCTAAGTTTAAGAATATGTATAGTTTGTTACAATATCCTAGAAATTAACTAAACTTGGTAATACAAAATTGTAGATATGAATGACATCATACCATTGATTTGATAAACTTGTGAATGCAACTCTGAATCAAGAATGTATGTGCAACTGCATTCAATATGCATGGAAAATAGGAGGAGCTGAAAAAATCCCAACAAGTTTAAATTTATTTATTAGGCCTATTAAATTTTTAAAATTATAGACCACCATGAATGCTATAAATCTAGTTGCTATGGATGAGATAATCGCCTTAGCAAGCCAACACATAGAAATTCTTAATTTTCTTGCATGTTGAGGTAATTACCCTTTCATATAAGAGTCAAAGATATAATTTTCATGATGGTCTATAAGTTAAAATACCTAATTAAAGACTTCTAAGAAAAATGCAAACCTATTGGGTTTTTTCAACAACACCTAATGTCATATGCATATGAATTGAGATATTTTATTGAACTATGACCTCCTTCTGCATTACTTGAAACCAAGAGAATCACATAGTTAATTGTCATGAAATCATATGTTAATATTGAGTTTCACTTGGTTTTGAGAATAGTTTAATATTCTCTACTAGTTAGTGCCAACCACATAAAGGTAGAAGCTCATTTGGCCCCACCTCCTCTAACATCTAAATTCCTTGTTAACATCTAAAATTTATTCATTCTATTAATAAAATGTAACATTCATGAATTATCAAATGATAACATTCATTAACACATAAGTTACATTACAAAATTCACATTAACATTAAAACATAAGATTCATTAGAACATTCACATGAACATTCAATAGAACATAAATAAAATATCTATACATAAATATCAATCATTATCAAATAAGTTACATAAGTTTACATGAATCATTTCTTTTTTATTTTTTTCTTTTGTTTGTGCTTCTCTATATTGTTGCTGAGGCATATCCATGTTGTCATCAATATTTATTCTCACATGTGGATATGATCTTACTATCCTTTTCAAATGTGGGTCCTTTGCAATAAAAAATAAAAGGGTTAAATATTTTTTTAAATGAGACTTTAAATATTGTAAAGATCATTGTAGCTCTCTTTAACTTGTCCAACCAAATCATCTTACCTATTTTCGTAAACCTCAACATGCTCATTAGGAAAAACATTGACATCCCATTCAACTGCAATACAAGATGTTTTCTTAATTTCAATACATATTATAGTTAAATTTGTATTACTAAACCAAATTCAATTTAAAATTTTTACTTGTATTAATAATTTACAAATAAAAAATTGATTAGAAAATATATACCTTCATTACTACGATCCATATTCAAATCAATGACTTGATGGTGCTTGGCTACTATATTAGGATTGGCAGTTTGCAATCCAATGTAAATAATTAGTGCATTTATCAATGCTCTATACATATAAATACAAGACAAATACTAAGAAATGCTAACCATTAATTTTAATAGATATAAATATATTTGTGCTTTAAAGTTTTAAAAAAATATATAATCATTGTTTCCTTACTTAAAATAAATATAATGGCTTATATTTTTGGAATTTAATATCAAATATAGTAATTTATAAAGTACTAAATTTGAAATAAAAATAAATTGATTTATTTACCTCATTGATAGATCCAATAGAAGAACCTTGTGCACTCATTAGTTAGAGTCATTCCACCACACATATATAGCCTCATCTATAAGCCAATTTCTTGACCCCTTCATAAGTTATTTTTTAAAACTCAGTGGCCTACATTTTTTCTTGGTATCATGAATTTTTTGTTGTAATAAATTTCATCAAAGACCAAATTGTTTACAATTTATAAATATTATCATATAATTCTTCATTTACTTATACTTACAATTTGTGCAACAAGTTTTGAATATCAACCCAAGTTGAGCTTGTGCTTCTCGTGCTTCTCTTTTATTTCTTCAATTTCGTTTGATGTGTCAAAAAACCTATGTGAAGTTTGAAATATGTTAGATCATATAAGTATTAAGAGTAATTATTACATAATTTCATTCTTAATATTATGGCATACCTTCTTTCCTTGGGTGGTACTATTTCTCTAGCACCTCTTGCTTTTTTCTCAATGGCATCCTTTTTAAGATTCTCCCAATCAATAATAGGAATATGGGGGGGCACTCATAACAAGGGTTATTTTTCATTTGGGTCTTGTATTTGTACTTAATATACTTCAAAGATTGTCTCACTTTCTCAAGGAGCCTACAAAGCCAAAGGCAAGAAGCGTTATATTGTTGAAGAGAAGATGATAAGAGAGATTACAAAGACAAAGACAAGAAGTGTTATATTGTTGAAGAGAATTCTGATGATCATGATGATGAAGTTGTTTATGTAGCCATGAAAGACCAATCTAATGAAGAAGAACCTACAACACTGGTGACATGTATGAACAAAAATGACAGATGGATCATAGATAGTGGATGCTCACATCACATGACAGGAGACAAAAGTAAGTTTGTTAACCTTACTCAGTATGATGGAAATAGTGTTAGATTTGGTAATGATGCTCCACGTCAAATAAAAGGAAAAGGCTCCATTAAGCTTAAAGAAAAAATTTCATGTGATAATGCATACTATGTTGAAGGATTAAACTACAATTTGCTAAGTGTCTCACAGTTAGGCAATGTAGGATGCAAAGTAGAATTTGGAAACAAAACTACAAAAATCTATGGTACTAATGGTAAATTGATAGGAAATGGAGATCAAACAAGAAGTAATCTATTTTACCTTGATATGGATGATGCCTCTTGTTTTGTTGCAAAATTTGATGATGAATGGTTATGGCATAGAAGGCTATGTCATGTCAACTTTGACAATCTAGTCAATATCAGTAAAATGAAGAAAGTCAGAGGTTTACTGAAATTGAAAAAGCCTGATAATATTATGTGCAAACAATGTTAGCTAGGAAAGATGAAAAATTCAAGTTTCAAAAGTAAAAAATATACATCTAAAGAAGTATTTGAGTTAGTCCATACTAACTTATGTGGTCCAATGGAAGTACAAAGCTACAAAGGAGATAAATATATAATGTTGTTTGTTGATGACTATTCCAGGATGATGACTGTTATGTTCTTAAAGAAAAAATCTGATGCTTTCCAAATATTTAAGTGGTATGTGGCTAGAGTTGAAAAGGAAATAGGAAAGAGTTTGAAATGCCTGAGATCAGATAGAGGTGGTGAATTCACATCAAATAAATTTGAGATATTTTGTAATGATAAAGGAATCAAAAGACAAATGTTAGCTCCTAGAACTCCTCCACAAAATGGAATTGTTGAGAGAAGAAATAGATCTGTGATTGACTGTGCCAGAACATTAATGATGGAAAGGACTATTGCTTTAAAATACTGGAGAGAAGCTGTAAGTGTAGCTATTCATACACTGAACTGAGTACAAGTCAAGAAAGGTACTAGTGCAAGACCTTTTGAATTATGGTATGGTCACTCACCCAATGTAAAACATTTCAAAATATTTGGTTGCAAATGCTTTATCCTTAAAGATGCTAGAAATGGAAAATTTGATGCAAAAAGTGATGAAGGCATATTCCTTGGTTACTCCACTAGAAGTAAGGCATATAAGTGTTTGAATAATAACACTAACAAAATTTTGGAAAGTGCAAATGTAAACTTTGATGAGCATACAGAAGTCCAAGCCGAAGAACCAAAGAGAATGGACGAATATAGAACCTTTGTGTATTCTTATGAAGGAATGCCTGTTGATGAGGATGCTATCACTCAAATTGGGATTCAACAACAAATTTTAGTTTCAGCTAAGTCACAACTAGTGAATGCCGAGTTACATTCAGAAGTCGAGTTGCAGAATGAAGGAAATGCACAATCTGATCTTGAAATCGGTACACATGAAAGAAATGAAGAACAACCTGACAACGAAGTGCACAACGACCCTGAATCTAAAAGATCAAACATGGAAACAAGGATAAAACCAATATTATCCAATTATGTAAAAAGACATCACCCTGCTGAACAGATAATTGGTGACAAAGATGCAAGACCAATGACAAGGAATAGACTAAGACATGAATCATGTCTAATCAGAAAATTTGAACCTAAAATAGTATATGGTGCATTACAAGATGATGACTAGTATAAAGCTATGGAAGAAGAGATTGATCAAATAAATAAGAACAAAACTTGGAGTTTGGGTCCTAGACCAGTTGACAAGAATGTGATTAGCACCAAGTGGGTATTCAGAAACAAGTTAGATGAGAATGGTGAGATTACTAGAAACAAAGCTAGACTAGTATGCAAGGGTTATGCTCAAGAAGAAGGATTAGACTATGGGGAAAAATTTTCCCCTATTGCTAGAATGGAAGAAGTAAAAAATTTACTTGCATATGCTACATATAAAGGTTTTAAAGTCTATCAAATGGATGTAAAGTCTACTTTTTAAAATGGTATATTAGAAGAGGAAGTCTATATTGAACAACCAGAGGGATTTGTTGATGAGAACAACAAGGATATGGTTTTTAAATTACATAAAGCACTCTATTGTCTGAAACAAGCACCCAGAGCATGGTATGAGAGACTTCACAAATATCTAGTGCAAATAGGATTTGAAAGAACTGATGATAATAGCAACATGTACATCAAATTAGAAGAAGGTAAGGATATTATTGTATATGAAATCTTTGTGTATGATATAGTTTTTGGAGGAAAGGAAGTGCTTTATAAAGGCTTTGCTGACAAAATGAAACATGAGTTTGAGATGTCTATGTTTGGAGAAATCAAATTTTTTGTTGGATTGCAAGTACATCAACTAAAACATGGTATATTTGTGACATAATAAAATTACATCAAAGAGATACTTAAAACGTTTGAATTGGAATAGTCCAAACTAGTCAACACACCAATGGCAACAGGAAATAAGCTATCCAAAAATGATGTATTAGCTGAAGTCAATCAATCAATGTACAAATCCATGATTGGAAAACTACAATATGTTGTACATTGCAGACTAGAAGTTGGAATAGTGGCTAGATTCTCTACTAATCTCAAAGAAAATCATCTCATAGAAGTAAAAAGAATATTGAGGTATCTCAAAGGAACTTATAACTTTGGTCTATATTACAAAAAGAATGAGAAGTTTGAACTCAATGCATATACAGATGTAGATTGGGGAGGCAACATTGATGATAGAAAAAGCACAAGTGGAGGTGCATTATTTTTAGGTAAAAGGCTAGTTACTTGGACTAACAAGAAATAAACATGCACATCCTAGTCCACTACAGAATCAGAATATGTGGCAGTAGCAGTCAATTGCACAAACATTGTGTGACTCACACATTTATTGAAAGGAATGAAAGAAGAGGTAACTAAACCTATGATATTGTATTGTAATAATACAAGTACTATAAACATATCCAAAAATCTAGTAATGCATGCAAAAACTAAGCATATTGCAATCAAGTATCACTATGTTAGAGAATTGGTAGAAGACAAACAAATGAAGTTGGAGTACATTCATACAAAGGAACAAACTACAAATATCTTCATCAAACCATTACCCAAGGATGCTTATGAATATCTTAGAGGAAATTTGGAGGTAATGCCCCTAACTCAAGCAGTTTAAATCAACAGTAGCTGCCCTGCATCAACAAGAACAAATCATTGAAATATCAGAAGAATGATGGAGAGGATGACAACAGTAGCATAAGCTCCAAATCAGTCACAAGCATGGTGACAAAGTGAGAAAACATGAGATACTCAGCTTATATTTCGAATATTAGAGATGCTACATCTTTGGCATTTATGTCAAAGAGGGAGAAATATGCAAAAAATTGATCAATACAAAACGAGAGGGAGATATATATGAAAGAGGGAGATATATGAGATTAGTAGTAAGGATGCAATAGTCAAGAGGAAGAAATAGAAAGAAGCAGAAAATGTATATAATTTTGGTGGTAACAAAGTTGATCAATTGATTAGTTTGGTTTGCCATCAATGCCAAAGAGGGAGATTTTTGGAAATGATTGAAAAGATCATGCGGGAGATTGTTGGAAAATGGTTGAAGAGATCATACATAAAAAGTAATGGAATTGGTAAAGAATGTTGTCAATCATTGTTTTATCATTAATGTCAAACTTGCTACTTGCAAGAATGTCAATTGCTTTAGTGATCCAAATACTATTAATTGGTTGATTAACAAGGAGGAGGCAATCAATAAGATGTAACTAGAAAACCTAGAGAAAGGTTGAAGTTATGATGTTATAATGAAGTACAAGGATCAATTAAGCCATTAATGGAATAGTGTATTGATGACATACTCTAAGACACAGAGAATGGGCACACTAAAACACATCAAAGATGTAAGGTTTTAGCTAAGTCGTTTTGTAAAGCCTAACAAATTTTATTAGAGAGAAAGTCAAGCAAGCTAGTTAGTGCCGAACAGGTTCCTAGTTGAAGCCAAGCAAGTTCAACTTTAGTAAGTGCCAAGTGATCTTCAAGTACTAAGCAAGAAAAAAGTGCCAAGAAAGAAACAAGTGCTGAGAAGATACAGGTGTTGAGCAGATACAGGTGCCGAGCAGGATACAAGTGCCGAGTAACATAGAGGTGCCAAGCATCAGTAAACCAATAATGTTGAGTTGCTGCATTATTTCAAAGATTGAAGATTCATTAGATCTGAGCTGACAAGGTTATTATCTTGAATTCTATGAATCAAATAGAAGATAAGAGTGATGAGCTGGTGGCACAAAACACCATGTAGAACATTTTTGGAGAATACAACTGGACTCTAGATGAAGATTCTAGATAAGAGCAAGATATGGGGTAGATACATTGTACCCTACCTAATTTACCAAAAACCCTAAAATTGGAGAGGAAGAATCAAGCAAAAAGGGACTCCAGATTTCTATTTAAGGAGTCATAAGGCTACAAAGAAAAGTAGAGGAGGTCAAGCATGAAAGCATAAAGTATTGAAGGAAGTGCTAAGGAGTAAGAGAGCACAATTACTCTACTTCAACAAATGACCATAGGTATGGTTGCATTGGTATGATGATTAAGAAGCTTCAAGGAGACAAAGTTTGAGATGACAAGCTGTCAGAGATGAACTGATTAAAGCCAAGAAAAATGACTGAACTGAAGTGTGATCTATAATCTGCAAAATATGTTGTAAGTTGTATCAGATCAAAAAGCCATTATTGTTACTCTCTATAAATTGTAACAGTTAGTTTAAATCCTATGGACTTAGGTTGGTTTAATAGCCATGTTATAAATCCTCTAATAGGGTGACATTCTAAGTGAATGTTCTAAACTCCTTTGACCAAGCCCATTCCTAACAGTATGGTGAAATCCTCTAACAAGGTCACATTTAACAGTGTGTTGTAAGCCTTTAATAGGGTAGGCTTTTAACAGGGCATCACTTTAGAAGAGTGAGAATTAAGTAACATGTTACTGGTGGTTTTTCCCTAATTGGGTTTCCACGTAAATCATTGTGTCATGTGTTGATCTTGCATGTTTTATCCCTACATATTGATTTACTGTAATTTGCTAAGATGATTGATTTAAGTTTGGATGGATGAAAAGTTTATGGGCTCACTATAATTTGAGAAAAAGTATTATTAGGACATTTAAACCTTGAATAACTGATTCACCCCCCCCTCTTAGTTATTCTAAAGAATTCTAACAGATAGAATACTAAGAAGGTAGCTGGAGAGGTTCCTAATTCTATTATAGAAGAGATTATTCAGAGTAAAGTAGAGGCTAGAAATGAATTAGCAAAGGTCATTAAAGAGATAATCTAGTTGCTAGTCTGGTTTGCAAGTTTTAGGTCTCTAGTTTGTGCATTGGTTCTATTTTTTGTTGTTACTTTTATTTCCAACATTTTAAAGTTTTAATCTAAGTTCTAGGTCCTTGGAAAACCTAGGTTAGTACTTTGTTTAAATTTTAGTTTTAGGTCCTTGTAAAAACTAGTTTTTTAATGCATTGTTGTGAACTTCAAGTTTTAGGTCCTTGTAAGACTTGGTGATACTTTCCATATATATTATTTACAAAGGGTTTCAAGTCCCCTCAAAACGTATTTTTTCCTTAATATAAAAAAACAATGGGATTAGTGGTTATTGAAAGGGACTACATGGGAGGTTAGTGCATTTTATTATGAGTATAAGAATGTATAGTAAAATAATGGATCAATCTTTAAAGTACTTATAAGTTGGGCTACTCTTAGGGCAAGACCATCTTCATTGCTCATGAGAAATTGAATACAATTATTTATTGTTCCCATACATCTAACACAGGTACACCCAAGAATGTCCTCATTGCCTCCTACATAAAATGAATCCAATATTACAAAATGCCCCCTAAGAAATAATATTTTGAGTGAAATAAACACATGAAAAATGAGAGAGAAAAAGAGGAATCTCCTTACCAATAGGCATTGCCACTACATTTGTGACCAAGCTATATGTTGCCAAATTTATAGTCAACATTACCTCTTTGGTTCTATTCCTTGTATAAGGTGATATAGTGAACATAGAATCAATAGTAGGAGCTGAAAAATGAGATTGTTAGAGCATAATAAAAAAAGATTGTTAGATCCATTAAAAAAATATTGTTCAAGAAAAACACAAGTGTACCCTAGATAGAACATCTATTGTACTTGAACCACCTGCAGTATCATCCTATAGGGCATCATCCTTATATCTCCTTAGCATCCTCTATAAAAATTAAAACTGATGCATTTTATTTAATGACATAAATAAAAGAGCATTATATAAAAACCATTATTGAACTTTTTTTATAATTAAAAACTACATTAATGCTTACTGTATATGTCTAAACTAGGTGCATCAACTTGTTAGGATTTGATTGATTTGGAACAATATAAAAAATAAATAGTTATATGAAGGAAATAAGGAGTACTCAAAGAACATAGATAACATGTAGATTTAATGTGGTTCACCCAAAACCTTGTCTACATCCACCTACATAGCCTTTAACATTTCTATTATCCATCAAAAAATGTACATGATTAGTTTCCACAATATCAACAATGTCCCACACCAGAGAGTGATTAGGCTCCATGCCAAATACAACTCATCCTCTATCTATTGTATTTTAGGAGACCGAGGTCAAGTTGATGCCAATTTCTTTAACCTTCTTGCTAAACCATGAAGCACCTTTTGTACTATAGCCACAAGATTAGTGGCTGGTGCAAAATCAATGATGAATTCATCTTGCTCATCTTGTGGTTCCTCGTGGCCTACATTTTTCTTTCACTTTTCTTGATCAACACTAGTTTGTGAGAACAATATTATTTGTGCTATATTTAAAAACAATCCAAAATAGTAGTGAAGAATAAAACATAATAAAAAAATGCATTTACATATTTCTTGTATCTAATTTATACAATTCCAAGGACTTTTACCTATCGAGAAGAAGAAGTCCTATGAGAACCATCACCACTATGCATATCTTGTAGCTATTGATCCATACTTATCCTTGTATTTCAAAAAATATATTGAGACATGTTAAAACACATGTGTTATTTTTCTAAGTTAGCCAAAAAAAAAATTAATGGTGTGTTGGATTCATTAATTAGAGTTGATTTTAAATGTGCATAGTATGTACCACCTCCCCCATGATAGTGGCTTTATTTGTATCTATGCAATTCAAATTGTAATAAATAAGATGTTATTTGCCTCAATGTATTTATTTTATCACACATACAAATGCATGACCTCCCTCACCTATCTCAAATATGCAATTGGGTCACTTCTTAGTTGACACAGGTCATGTACTATTTATAAACCCTGCAATATTCCCTGATTCTTTTAGCCTTCCATCAATGTATATATATCTACTATTTTACTTTTTAAATTAACTTTTTGTTATATGTAATTTTCTTTGAGTGCATACCTACACATACTTTTTATATATCTAACAATCTACATCCAACTACTATAATCATAGTAAGGTTTGACATATTCCATCAATTCAACAACCTTCTTTTAAGAGACCTTTATGCCATCAATGGAAAATTATCTCAAACCATGTGGTGAGGATGGTTCTATATGATATATCCTCTCTCCAACACAAAATTCAGTATTTATTGGAGGAAGTTCTTCAGGGACCCATTGTTTCCGTAGATGTTTGTACCTAAAGGGAACATTAAAATTGCCTTCACTCTCATCATCATAAGAACATGACCTCCCTATTGGAAATATAAGGGGAGTAACTAAGAGGGGAGGGATGAATTAGTTACCACTAAAATTAATCTCAAATCCCTTATATGTCAATACAAATAAAAACATAAACTCTAACTAAATTGTATTCTACTATTGCTAGGCAAACACACATGCACTCAGTTTATAGTAGCAAATGTTGTAACTTGACAAACACTAAAATTGTAGTAGTTATTTGAAAAATGAAAATCTAAAGATAGTTTTTTTGATTAGTCTTATTTAACTTAGTTGCATACACATAAAAGAAAGAGCATGAACACAAGTCACACCAATATTTAATGTGGAAACCAATTTCGGAAAAACCACCAATTGCAACTAGTTAATAATTTTCACTCTTATGAAGTGAGCCCTGATAGGATCCAACCCTATTAAAGGTTAAAAAACAAACTGTTAGCTATGACCCTATTAGAGGATTTAATCAACCTATTAGGAGTGGCCTTGTTAGAGGTCTTTAAACACTTCAATCTAGAAATGCCACCTTGTTAGAAGATTTATAAATAGTTTTTAAGCTAACTCTATTAAGAGATTTATATCACTACTACAATGGTTAGAGAGTAACAATGAGATGACCTAATTTTTGATGCAACTAACTTTCTAATTATAGATCTCATTTCTGGCTAGTATACTTGATCCTTCCTGATTGAATGCATCTTTGTAGCTCAACAAGGATAATTTGCTTATCCTTCTAATTTTCTTCCTCTAAGCATCCTCAAATCTTCTACTATATTTCACACATTCAATCCTCAAATTGAACTTATATGTATATCTTACACATTGTCAAGTTAGCTTGAATAAAAAATTAGAATACTTAATATTCATCTCCTTAGTTAGCTAGAACCAAAAATAAAATTAATTGAACTCAATATGCCAAAACAAGAAAATCCTTCATTAGCCGATTCTACTTGGTAGACACTAACTCAAAAATGATTTTCTTGTTTTAACCAAGTGAACTCGATTAATACTAGATATTCAAAAAGTTTTTTTGGTAATTGAGTGATTTTGGTTAACACTAGTTCCATCCAACTTTTCCTTCATTAACTGAGTGAGCTGAGTTAAAACTCAACTTCTGTAAACTTCTCTTTGACGACTAAGTGAACTTAGTAGGCACTATCTTCTAAACTTGGAAAACTCTAGAATGCTGAATAGACACATGAAACTATCTGCATTGCCTAAGTGAGCTCAACATACACTGACTAGAAATGATATGACATTTGTGTAAGATCAAAGATAATTCAAAATTAGTCATTTGTTTTCAACAATCTCCCTCTTTGGCATTGATAGAAATACAACATGTCATAATAAAATGAAAATTTAGAGCAAGAATAAATTAAGGAACATATCCTTAGTTTCATTTTGATTCTCATCCATGAGAGCTCCCTCTATCAGTGTGAACTCTGATTGCCTTCAATTTTTTCCTCTATCTACAAAACTCTGTGTTCAACATCTTCTTTTGATAGAAAAGTTTCCTTCTTTGATATTAGACCAAGCTCTCCCTTTTTGTCATATACTCTCCTTCTTTATAAATTTTTTGTGAGATATGATGGAAAGCTCTCCCTCTTTTACATCTCATTCCAAAGACAATATTCAAATAATATTAGCATACCTTATATACTAATTCATATGCAATGTGCCCTTCTTAATTTTGCATCAACTGACTGGTCTTCAACACACTTTGGTTGATGCATCACTAAACTTCATTTAATGAGCTTTAGATAGGGGAATGACCCCTAACTTACCTCTTAGATACAAAAATGCATCCTCAAGTAATGGCTTACTAAATATCTCAGCAATTTTTTCTTGTACCAATTCTCTCAAAAAATGATATTTTATAGCAGTGTGATTGGTTTTGGTATACATCATAGGATTCTTTGATATATTAATTACACTTGTGTTATCACAGAATATAATCACTAGATCATTGATTTCTATCTCCACACCTATCAATTGTAGCTTGAACCAAACAACACTGGAACACTTAACTTCTATTGTCACATATTCTGCCTTTCTTTTAGACTGAGAAACATAATTATGCTTCTTTCTTATCCAAGAACCTAGTATTTTACCAAGAAATGATACTCCACCATTGGTTCTTTTTCTATCATCAACACTTCCTACCTAATCAGCATTTGTGAATTCTTTCAAATCCAAATTACCTCCTTTTTCATACCATAATCCATAGTCTTTAGTACCCTTTAAATATCTCATGATTCTCTTGATTTCCATCATATGATTTTCCTTGGGATTGGTTGAGAATCATGCCACCATACCAACTGCTAATGCAATAATAGGCCTTGTGTACACTACATATTGCAATTTTCCAATCAATTATTTGTATGTGGTCTAAACTACCTCTTTGGAATCATCATTTTTGGAAATCTTATGTCCAATAGACATAGGTGTTCCAACCGGTCTAGAATCTTCCATTCCAAACTTTTTTAGTAACTTCTTGACTTATTTGGATTGAGTAATGTAGATACCATCTTTCTTCTGCTGGATCTACAATCCAACAAAGAATTTTATCTGTCCAAACCTAGAAATCTCAAATTATTTGCTCATCTCTTTTGAAAATACATTGCATAAATCATTATTTCCTATAAATAAAGTGTGATCCACAAATATTTCAACCAACACAATTTTCTTGTCTAGTCCTTGTTTGATGTATAGGCTATTGCTATCATTCATTCTTTGAAAATCAATGTTTATCAAGTAGTTATGAAGTCTTCCATACAAAGCTCTGGGAGCTTTCTTGAGCCCATACAATGCTTTGTGTAGTTTATAGACCATATCACTTTTTCTAGGATCCACAAAACCTTCAAGTTGTTCTATGTAAACTTTCTATTTAAGAATTCTATTCAAGAATGCATATTTTACATCTAATTGATAAACTTTAAATCCTTTATGTGTAGCATAAGCAAGAAAATTTATAACATCTTCTAATCTAGCAATAGGAGAATTTTTTTCACCATAGTCAAGACCTTCTTCTTGAGAATAACCTTTCCATACTAACCTTTCTTTCTTTCAAAAAACTTCACCATTTTCATTCAACTTATTTTTGAAAAACCATTTTGTGCCAATTACATTTTTATCCTTGGGTCTAGGAACAAGAGTCCAAGTCTTATTCCTCTCTATGTGTTATATTTCTTAATTCATAGCTTCAATCTAACTTCATTATCCAAAGCACCTTTTACTGATCTAGGTTTAAATTCAACTAGCTTATATGTACCTTTTAATTTTTTTCTTGTCATTGTTCCATATGACTTGTCTCCAATGATCTAATCAAGTGCATGGTGTCTTTTGATATATCTGGCTAGCATAGTAACTTTGGATTTAGAATTTTTTCCACTAACCTCTTCATGGTCTTCTGTATCAAGCTCATGTCCCACTATTTGTGACTCAGGCCAATCTAACTTGGTTTGCTCTAGAGACAACTTGATAGCTTCTAACTACAATTTGGGTCCTTTAGAATGTGACTTGGATTGCACTAGTTGCAAATCCATAGCTTTTAGAGATTTTTGGGAATCAAGAGATGAAGCTAGATGAATTCTAATTAAATTTGGTGCTGTGTCAGGTTCATAGTATACAAAAATTTTGTAAGCATTAGGTTCTTTGCTACTTTCTTCTTCACTCTCTCTACAAACTCATCAATTCTCACATGTTCACTTTATATGATTTTATAAGTTGACAAATTCAAATATTTGTATGCTTTACTTCTACATTAGTATCCTACGAATATGCCTTCATCACTTTTGACACCAAATTTACCTTTCCTAGATTCATTCAAGATATAAAATTTGCTACCAAATACTTTTAAGTAACTTACATTAGGCTTGTAGCCATACCATATTTCATAAGGAGTTTGATTTTATTCTTTCTTCAACTATACTTTTTTGAAGGTATGGACTATAGTACTAATTGCTTCCTTCCAGTATTTGATTGCAACACTCTTCTCTATCATTAAAGTTCTTTCACAATCCATGATGGATCTGTTCCTTCTTTTAGCTATACCATTCTACTATGGTGTACCATGGATTAATAATTATTTGTGAATTCATCTTTCAATGCATTTTTCATTGAAATCATTTAGAATGAATTCACCACCTCTATATGATCTCAAAAACTTTCTTTCTAGTTTCTTTCTCTACTCTTGCCAAATACCACTTAAATTTTTGAAATGCTTCAAAATTTTCTCTCAAATACATTACAATCATCATTCTAGAATAATCATAAAAAAAAAGAATAAAGTACCTATCTCTACTATAACTCTTAATTCCAATAGGTCCACATAAGTCTCTATGAACTAGCTCCAAGACTTCTTTAGAATGATAGTCCTTTCTATTGAAACTTGTCTTTCTCATATTACCAATTTGACATTTTTTGCATAGATGCATATTAAGTTTCCTTAGGCGAGGAATACCTCTTACTCTTTTCTTCTTGCTTATCTTGATTAGGTTATCAAAGTTCACGTGGCATAACCTTTTGTGCCAAAACCAACTTTCTTCTAGTTGAGAAATAAAACATGAACTCTTACTGAGATCTAGGTAGAATAGGTTACCTTTTGTCTTTTTTCTAGACCCAACTAGATTTCCTTTTCTATCAAAAAATTTGGCCTTTCTATTCATGAATTCCACCTTAAATCCAATGTTATTCAACTATGCCACACTCAGTAGATTATGCTTTATTCCTTCAACCTTGCAAGAATGATCAAATCTAAGTTCATTGGTTAGTGAGATACAACCTTTTCCCTTTATGCAACATGGTTCATTATTTCCAAACCTCACATTACCACCATCATAATGTTCCATATGTTCAAACTTTGTTTTGTAACTAGTCATATAATGTGAGTAGCCATTATCAATAATCGATGTATCATTTTTGATAACATGAGAAATAAGTGCCATTTTATCTCTTTCATCATTAGATTCATTTTTTATAGCAATGTATACCATTTCATCATCTTCACTACTATCTGAATCTTTAGCCATAAAACAAGATTTCTTACCTTTTTCCTTATAGTCTTTGTAGTTCTTGAAATCCTTCTTGCCTTTTTACTTTTTGTGCTTCTTTTCATCTTTGTCTTCTTTGTTTGGACATCTTGCAATAATGTGTCCAACTTCTTCACAAGAGAAATAGATGAAAGTAATCTTTCCTTTGAACTTTCCTTTTCCTTTGGGATATTTTCTTACAAGCAATGCCTCAATAGTTTTAGGATCACTATGAGAAATATCTTCCTCTTCACTTTTAGATTTTTTTTCTTTTGGCCTTTTGGATTTCTTCTTGTGTGACAATTTGGCTTCAAATATAGACTCAAGATTGCTAGAACTAGGAACATAATTATCATAGTTAACTAGCTCAAATGCTATAAATCTTCCAATTATTGCATCCAATGTTATGTCATTCTTTGGATTGCATCTCATTTCTTGAATTGCTGATACTTTGATTGCATATATAGGAAGAAGTGTTCTGAGAAATTTACATACCATTTTTTCATCTTCAATATTTCCTCCTAAAGCTTTGATAGTACAAACACTAGTTTTGATTGTTTCACTGTATTTTATAATATTCTCATCTTCTTTCATCTTTATTTGATCAAATTTTCCTATGAGAGTTTTGGCTTTAGCTCTTCTTATATTATATCCTCCTTAGATGGCTTTCATCTTGATCCACATTTCATAAGTAATTCCATAGTATTTGACCTCATCAAATTTGGCATAGTTGAGAGATGAAGCAATATCCGTCATCATGATGTTATGACTTTTCTTCTCTACAATTTCTTCAATAGTCATAGTTCTAGTAGGTGTTGTGTATTTGGTGTCTAGATACTTTAGCCCTAAATCTCCAATGGTTTCCAAGTGCATCCTCATGAGTTCCTACCATGCCTTGAAGTTATCTCTATTTATCTTTGTGATCTCCCTTCTGTAAGACATCCTGATCTTTAGCTTAGGTCCTCAAAACCTTTTCCTACAAGCACCAAGATGCTCTAATACCAGTTGTTGAAAATATAAGAGAAGAAACTAAGAGAGGAGGGGTGAATCAATTACCACTAAAAAAAAATCCCAGATCTCTTAGATGTCAATAAAAATCAAAATATAAAGTTTGACTAAATTGTATTATGTTATTACTCAACAAACACACATGCACTTAGTTTACACTAACAAATGTTGTAACTCGTCAAACACTAAAATAGCATAAATAACTTGGAAAATGAAAATCTTAAGATAATTTATGTGATTAGTCTCATTTGACTTATTTGCATACACTTAAAAGAAATAACATGAACACAAGTGACACCAAGATTTAACGTGGAAATCCAAATTGGGAAAAACCACCAATTAAAACTAGTTATTGATTTTCACTCTTCCAAAGTGAGTCCTGTTAGGATCCAACCTTGTTAAAGATACAAAACATACTATTAGGTGTGACCCTATTAGAGGATTTAATCACCCTTTTAGGAGTGGCCTTGTTAGAGGTGTTTAGACACTTCAATCTAGAAATGCCACCTTGTTAGAGGATTTACAAATAGTTGTTAAGCCAACTCTATTAAGAGATTTAGATAAGTACTACAATGGTTAGAGAGTAACAATGAGTGACCTAACTTCTGGTGCAACTGAATTTCTTGATTACATATCTCAATTCTAGCTTGTATACTTGATCCTTCCTGATCGAATGTATCTTTGTAGCTCAACAACAATATTTTTCTTATCCTTCTAATTTGCTTCCTCTAAGAATCCTCAAATCTTATTTTATGTTCCACATATTCAATCCTCAACTTGACCTTGTATTTATATCTTACAATTTGTCAAGTCAACTTGAACACAACTTAGAATACTTAATATTAATCTCTTTAGTCATCTAGAACCAAAAATCAAATCAATTGAACTTAATATGCCAAAACAAGAAAATACTTAATTAGCTAAACTTTCTTGATAGACACTAACTCAGAAATAATTTTCCTATTTTAACTGAGTGATCTCAGTTAATATTGTATATTCACAAAGTTCCTTTGGTAACCAAGTGAGCTTAATTAACACTAGTTCAATTCAAAATTTCCTTCATTAACCAAGTGATCTTGATTAACACTCAACTTCTGTAAACTTTTCTTTGATAACTAAGTGATCTCAATAGACACTATTTTCTAAATTTGGAAAACTCTAGAATGCTTGGAACATACATGCAAAAATATCTTCATTGCCTGAGTGAGATCAACATATACTGACTAGAAATGATATGAAATTTTGTGTAACATCAAAGACAATTCACAATTAATCAATTATTTTCAACACTCCCTTGAGTAAGGAAAGATTTCATACATTTATTGAATTTCTTTTTGTTATTTTGAGCTTGAGTTAATCTCCTTGATTTAGACATACTAAATGTATCACTTGCTTCTTCCATTCCTAAATTTTCCTCACTCAAGGAAGACAAATATGACAAATACCTATTCATTGGTATCTAAACTCCACAAAATAAGAGAGATAGGTGGCAATGAGAGATATTTTACAAATGGTAAAAGACATTAATCTCTATGGGGTTTACTCACTTATACCTAATGATAGATGAGACTATGTGGGATTCTCATGAAAGGGATTCAGTTTTGGCATATGCAAATAATTTGTATTATGTTAGCAAAAAAAATCATTATACATATCCTCAAACTTAGATTGAATATTAGCATCACATATGAATTATAAACAATAAAAGTTACATGACAAATTAATCAAATTAATCATAGATCTATCAAGAACTCAATATTGAATAGCATAGGCATTGATCACATAACTATACATTTCATTCTTGTCATTGATAATCAAACCCCATTCAATCTTAGATAATAAAATCATCCTCCTCCTCCTCCTCCTCATCATCATCATCATCATCATCATCATTGTGACCAGTAGCAACATAATTTGCATCAGGAGCATCATTGAATAACTCTCGACCATGATCCACTTCTTCCTCTTCCTTGATATATTCTTCTTCCACTGCATTATACTTTATCAACCTTCCTCTTTAATCATGTCTAACAAAAAATGACCAACCTAGTTAATGTGGAACCTCAAAGTAAAATACCTACTCACATTGGCTTAGAAGAACATAGGTCTCATCAACAATTGGTTCAAACAACCTTGCATTAATAATTGGAAATCTATTCTCATGCTCAGTAATAGTTCTATTATGATCATTTTGATTGAGCCATAGTCTATACCATTTCACAATAAAAAGAACTAATTTTAAGGGATTAAAGTCACAGTCAAGCATATCAACCAAAATTCTATAGTATCAATTTTGAGATTCTCGAGGATGTAAGTCATTTCTAGATGAAATATTGGTCACCTAGAAGACTATACTTATCCTAGAATCAAAAGTTCTCTCATGTCATCACAATATTTGATGCAAAATTTATAACTATTCCATAACATAGCCTTGTGGTATTTCACCTACAATAATGTCAAACATGTATAAATTATTGAATCATGAGTTCAAAAACATATAGTTGATTAACAAACTTATAAGTACCTAGAGATCTCTTAAACCATATGATAAATCTATTTCCTTTTTGTAACATTGGGATCTCCATTACAATGGGCTTGATTAACCAATGAAGACATGGATTCCCATTTTGATCTATAACCAAAATGTTGACATCATTCAATCCATAACATCATCTAGTCTTGATTGTTTGTAATAACCAAATGTATTGTATCTCACTCTTTAGTAGTTGTACAAAAGTAAACAGATGACCTAGAATAAATTTATTTTAAATATTAAGAATTAATTAAATACAATAATATCTCATAATTTATTATATTTCACTTTCCTAAATCTATTTTTACCCACCAAGTACTCCCCTTCAAAAAAATTAATGGAGTTGAGATCCCAAATGTAATATATATGGGTCTTTGTTGCAAGATTGGGAAGATATTGAGTAACATACACTAGCATCTGGTATACCATATATCCCTCAATCATAGAACCCTCAGGACATTCTCCCTTTCTAACCAAACCCTTCAAAAATTTCAAGTGTCTCTCAACCATCCACATTGACCTAGGCTATACAGGTCCACACAATTCAGTCTCTTCAATTTGGTGTATGAGGTAGTGTTCTTGTGCATTGAAAAAAGTTGAATGTAAACACTTTTGCATTTGTTGCATTAGTAGATGAATTGTTTTCTTCCAATATTTTATATCTTCTTTATGGATTTCTTTAGATGATAACCACCTACAAGGGATTCAAGACACAAAAACATATAGATATGAAACTTTACAATATATTACTTATTTGATATAATGAACAAATATCACTACTTACCTCATGTATTTTCCAAGATCATATATCACTTGTTTGATATTATTGTCAAAGTTGTTTGGGAGCAATAGGGGTAGTACATACTGTAACAATTGCCAGCTGATCATCTCATTATTTTGTAATGTAATAAAATGAAAACTAAATGTAGTTTCAAAAACATATTGTAAATACAAAAGATAGTGACTTACCTTGATGAAGGTATGCCAATCACACATTTTTAGCCCTAGCCCAAATTCTATTTTCTTTGATATGAGATTGTTTATATTTTCAACAAATCCTATAGGAAATTGATATATTTTTTTTATGACTTCTTTTATGACATTATTTTCTACTTTGTTAATAACCAAGAAAGGGCACTTTCATTATTCCAGCCTCCATTGCTATTTGATTCAATGGTATTTTTTATTGTATGATTGGAATCATTAATGCCATTACAAATTTTTACAAGTTTTTCTTTTTCATTCCTTCCATCCAATATTTTCCATAGTTTCTTTGGTACATTCTTTCCAATATGTATAGTACCAAACAAATGCAAAATTTGTAGCTTCTCGTAGTGAGGAAGCCTACTAAATTCTCTAGGATAACATTTTAGTCCCTTTAGAAGGTGGTTAGTGATGGCTTGATGACCTTCATGATCATCAATTACATAATTAGCCAACAAAACACAATAACAATATACAAATTTCAAACATAAACTATTAGGTGGAGTGACACTACCTCAAATTCTATTATATTCAAACTACCATAGGTGAGTTGTCATTATTCCTAGCTTTGATGTAGTCTCTTCTTTCCCATTGAAAAGATTTTTTTGGGGACTTTGAAACTTATTATTTCTATGGAGGAAGTGCCTATCCTCATCAAATAGTTGATTTCTTAAACTTTTGGAATGATGAGATTTCATCTTTGGACCACACTTTAGACATGCAAATTTTCCCTTTGTTTGAAGACCTACAAGATAATGATACAATTGGATTAAATATGTTCATTTTTAGAATTAGTATTATCATGTACAATTAGATTTCAGAATAACATATCATAGAAATGTGTCAACCTTCGGACATCATGAATTGTCCACATAAGCATTGCATGGAATTGAAATTGGTTTTTGGCCTATTAGTCTAGAGATATCATACATAGTGAAACCATTCCATAAAACTAGAAACTTATCAATAAGAGGCACAATACATACATTCATATCTTTCAATTGGTACTAACCTAGTTGAATGAACAACATCACATAATTATTGTGGTCATTTCACTCCAAGACTTATAATTACATGAAGATAGGAATAAAATAATAAAAATATGTAGAACAAATATTTCCAAAATAATTTTCTCTCTTTTTATTGGTATACATGGAGGAAGGTTATTGTTGATAACAAAAAACATGCCACACGAAGTAAACAGATCTCATCTCTCCAAGTGGATTGACACCATTAATTGCCAAAGAAAGCTTGAGATTTTGAGGATCTTCTTTAAAGTGTGGAAACTTATCCTCTATGTCCTTAAATACTAAGCCATCCATAGGAATTTGAATAATGCTATCTAGACTTCTATTGCATGCATAGTAGTCCATAAATTGTGCCAAGCTACTACACCTGAATAATCATTTAAGGCATGGAATAATGGGGATGTAATGAAGAACATTGTGAGGAACATTTTTTGTCACTTGATCATCTTGATCTCTTATTATATGGAATTTGGGGTATTCTATTGCATTTTCATGTTCTTTATGATTAATAACATGATCTTCAGGACAAGCATCTATTGCTTGATACTCTGATCCAATATGTTTCATAGTGGCACATAATTCTTGGTACAAGTGAGAGAGAACATTGATGGTGGTAACAAATAGTCACCTATCAATATACAGTAAAAAATATAAATCATTAGTTTAAAAAATATTAATGGTACATATTTCACCTTTTATAGACTATAATGACATATATGACAAACCTTAGCATATGTGAGATTGTTATGTTGGATAAACCATTTAGAACCTTCAAATTCACTAACAAAAATACAACAGAGAGAAGAGTTGATTAGGATCCCTTCTAAAGGGCCATGTTTTCCTTCTCAAGTAGAGGTATATCATTGATGATCTTAATGTAATCCTCATCCTAATCATCCTTATCATCATTAGTAGCAATACCACCAATACCAAATGTGTCATGGATCAATACATTCATACCATCATCTTCAAATAAGTTTTCTAATGTATGATCATCATATTCCATGAGATCATGATCTTATCCTTCAATACTCACACCTCCATGTTCCTCCATATTCACACCTCCATATTCCTCTAAGATGTGGTGGTCTATATCATGTACTACCCTAGGGAGATCGATCTATATAAAAATGATGATAATCAAACACCTGTTCTATGTATATTAATTATGAAAACAATATAACAAATAACTTACCAATGGATGATAATAAAACCCACTTTTAGTGTAACAATTCTCCCTACAATGCCTCTTAACTATTTTGATTTTCATTCCTCTTGTCTTTAAGTCATTACAAATCTTGTAAGGACCAAAAAAATTGTCATCACATTATCTTTGAAAGTTAGACAACAATCTAGTGATTGTATCCCTATTCTTATCAAATTTCCTTATACTTTTATGTCATGATCCTTCTTCATGGGAATAACTTATTCTTGTACCCTTATTGAGTTGTTTATAGTTAATGTTTATATCTACACATATGGTTTTGAAATAAAAATTTAGTATAATTAATGTGTATATCTGTAAAAATATTGGGCATGTTGTACTTAATGTTTATATATGCACATATGGTTTTCAAAGAAAATTTTGGTATAATTAATGTGTATATCTACAAAAATATTGGACATGTTGTACTTAATGTTTATATTTGCACATATGTTTTTGAAAGAAAAATTTGGTGTAATTAATATGTATGTCTACAAAAATATTCTCTATTATTCTTGACCCATCTCACCCCTATAAATATGCTCCATTTATATCTTTGTCTTGTACTACACAAGATAAGATACTCACTATTATGCACAATGTTCATCTTTGCCATTTTTTATAATGTTGAAAAAGACACTTAACCCTAACTACATTTTTTATAGTCATCATCATTAAGAGCACTACCTCTATGTTATTAGAAAATATCTCAAAATAAACCATAATCAATAAGCTCATGATAGAGAAGAGGATGGAGAAAATGAGACCCATGTTACAATTAGTGAAAAGTTGCCTTCTTACAATGCTCTTGCTAATATCTTCATTTGTGTCACTTAATTCTTAATTCTTCTTAAAGATGTAAATTCTTAAATATTTTTTACTTCACTATTTTTTAAAATTCATCACTAAAACACCTAATGAAGACTAGTATTTACCTACCAAATATTAAAACCTGGAAATGGATTTGATTATGCTTCCCAACCATAGAATCCTACCAGACAAAAACTCTAAATGTGTCTTGTACAACCCTAGACAACATGACACATGGCTGGTAAGAATAAGGAAATCAACCTAAAATGTGATATTAGGGATCCACAAGGAGACACAGATATTGGGACATATTAACATCACTAAATTATGTTGCCCTAGTTATTTCAATGATAATAAACATTAGAGTTGTACTCCAAATGATTGGCATGTCTCCACATATCATGAAGTGAAAAATTTAGTGCAGGACATGTGCCTTCATCGATATGAACTAACTAGCAATGCACATGAATCCCCAAATATTATCATTGCCTTAATATATTATAAATTATGTTTGTTGCTTCTTTAGAATTAGAGAGAAATCTTTTATTTCTCTATTTGGGGTTGAGTTTGTATTACCAATCTGATCCGAATTACCCATTTGGTTTCACTTGAAAGATATTTAATCTTCCTCTATTTTTTGCCAAAATTACACTACCCAATCTGATAAAAAATTTATTTTTTATTATTGGTTGGTTAGGGGAGATCAACATAAATACATTTAATGGGAACCCAATCAATGTGTTGGGATGGAAGAGGTCCATTTCTTCAATAAATAGGATGAATCTAATTATGTCTCATGGAATAAATTCATAAACTGGATTCAATTTAAGCCCACTAGACTCTACTCCACCTAATATTATTTTGCATGTGGATGGCTTATCTTTCATTCTACAATTCCATCCTAGAAACAACTAATTAAAAATTAGGATATTTAATAAAACCCTTTAAAAGGAAATATATGTCATGAATTTTTATAAACTAATTAGGTTCCTTATTAGTTCCACTATATCAAGGTTTCTATTCTTGTTTCAGATGATATGTGAAGACATCAACATCAACATCTTGATTGCACAACTAACTTCTAAACTAATCCCCCTCAATTTAGTATTTCCCATTATAATAAAATAGAGTCAAGAATAAATAAGGGCTATTTTGAAATGCTATGTGGCTAATTTTTTTAACTTATTCATCCAATGATTCTGATTTATGTCAAGATTAGACAAGAAAGAAATTAGCTAATGTTGGTGGAACGATTGTTTTGATTTATGTGATAAATATTTATCAGAGGTTTTTCATGGAAAACACACTAAACAACTCAAATTAAATCCTCATCATGTTGGATCACATAGATTTTAAGGAAGTAATCAAGCATATAAATATCATAGTTAATAGTGAAGCATGCATGTAGGAGAAAATTCCAAGCTACATAGCTGAGGAAAAGCTCCTCAGATATTCCACTCAGGGCTCAAATTTTTTATATTAGAGGAAGAAAAAAGAAAACCCTACTAAAATCAACATGGCCCCATAAAATCATGTAACTATTAGAACCATAATTGCTATTAAGTTATAGTTCACAAAATATGATAATCACTTTTTTTTTTTGGAAATGATTGAAATGATCATAAGGAAAGTTGTTCGAATGATATATGGAACTGGTAAAGAATGTTCTCAATCATTTTTTTGTCATTGATGTCAAACTTGTTACTTGCAGGAATGACAATTGCTTTAGTGATCCAAATACTATCAATTAGTTGATCATCAAGGTGGAGGCAATCAATAAGATGTAACTAGAACACCTAGAGAAAGGTTGAAGTTATGATGTTATAATGAAGTACAAGGATCAGCTAAGCCATTGATGAAAAAGTGTATTTGATGACATACTATAAGATATAGAGAATGGGCACACTGAAACATATCAAAGATGTAAGGCTTGAGCTGAGTCTTTAGTAAAGCCCAACTAAGCTCATAAGAAAGAAGGAGCCAAGCAAGCCAGTAGGTGCCAAACAAATTTCTAGTTGAAGCTGAGTAAACTTTAGATGCTGAGCAAGTTTCGATGTCGAGTGGTATCAAGTGCCAAGTGATATCAAGTACCGAGTGATATCAAGTGCGGAGCAGATATAGGTGCCGAGTAACACAGAGATGCTGAGCACTAGTAAAAACCAATAGTGCTGAGTAACACAGAGATGCTGAGCACCAATAAAACAATAATGTTGAGTTGTTGCATTATTTTGAAAATCGAATATTTTCCAAATCTAAGCCAACAAGGTTGTTATCTAGAAGTTTTTGAATTAAATGGAAGATAAGAATGATGAGTTGGTGGCACAGAACATCATGTAAAATGTTTTTAAGGATACAACTAATGAAGTTTGAAGATAAGAACAAGATATGAGGTAGATACATTGTATCCTACCTAATCCATTCAAAACCCTAAAATTAGAGAAGGAGAATTGAGTAGCAAAGAAAAATTAGATTTCTATTTAAGGAGTCATAAGTTAAATAGATAGAGGGAGAGATAGAGGCAGTCAAGCATGAAAGCATGAAATGCTGAAGGAGGTGCTAAGGAGGAAAGAAAGCATAGTTACTTTTTTTCAATAAGAAGACCCTTGATATGGATGCATTGGTATAATGAGTTAGAAGACTCAAGGAGACAAAGCTTGAGAGGAAGACAAGTAGTCAGAGCTGAAGTGATTGAAACCAAGCATTAGGATTGAATTGAAAGTGTGATCTAAAATTTGCAAAGTATGTTGTAAGTTATATTAGATCAAAAGGTCATTATTGTTACTTTCTAGCATTTGTAACAGTTAGTTTAAATCCTATGGACTTAGGTTGGCTTGATAGCCATGAGATAAATCCTTTAACAGGGTGACATTCCAAGTGAATGTTCTAAAGTCCTTTAACCAGGCCCATTCCTAATAGTTTGGTGAAATCCTCTAACAAGGTCACATTTAACAGCGTGTTGTAAGCCTTTAACAGGGCAGGCTTTTAACAGGGCATCACTTTAGAAGAGTGAAAATCAAGTAGCATGTTACTGGTGGTTTTTTCCAAATTGGGTTTCCACATAAATCATTATGTCATGTGTTGATCTTGCATGTTTTATCTTTGCATGTTGATTTACTGTAACTTGCTAATATGGTTGATTTAAAGTTTGGATGGATGAAAAGTGTATGGATTCATTAAAAGTAGTGAAAAAGTATTAAAAGGGCATTTGGACCTTGAATAAATGATTCGCCCCCACGCCCCCCCCCCCCCCCACCCCCCTCTCAATTATTCTAAAGAATTCTAACAATTGGTATCAGAGCCTAACTACTGATTCAGTTTAAAGGGACTATAAGCAGAAAAGATCAAAATGCCAAAGAGAGAAGTTCCCAAGCTCAACAAAGACAACTTTGTTGCATGGAAAAGCTTGATGAAGCTACATCTTGGATCATTAGGAGATTATGCCCAAAATTCAATTGTCACTAAACATGTAGATCTAACAGGTGCTCCTACTGTAGAAGACATGAAAAACAAGCAAGAACACAATCAAACAATGCTGGAAATTGCCTCTGCACTCAACTATGCTAAATTTGATGATATCAAAGGATGTGATACTACATTCAAAATGTGGAAAGCCCTATCAGACATCTATGGAGGTGATCAGAATGTACAAAGAGAAAAAAGAGAAAGTCTCAGAGGAAAGTTTGATGACATGAAAATGGAGGAAAATGAGAACGTTGCTTAGTATAGTGCAAGAATAAAAGAAGTAGTAAGTGCAATAATATGCTTGAGTGGTAAATTGGATGAAGATACTATTAATAGTAAGTTCTTAAGAACCCTACTCCCTATCTATGCTATTAGAGTATCAGCAATACAAGAGCTAAGATGTATACTAGGAAACAATCTAAGTTTTGAAGGTATAATAGGTAGACTCACTGCATTTGAGTTATCTAATTTTGAAAACTACAAACTAGAGAATGTTGAATCTTCCTTTAAGGCCAAGTTATCACTGAAAGATGTTGAACAGGTGAAATCAAAGAAAGGAAGAAAAATGAAGTATGTATCCAATGACAGTAGCACTGATGAAGAAGATGTGGAACAATTAGAAGCATTTCTTGCTAGAAGATTTCACAGAGGTAAAGGAAAATTCAAAGCTAAGATGCCTATCATTTGTTTCAATTGCAATGAAGTAGGTCATATTGCTGCCAGGTGTACACAGAAAAAGGATTACAAGGAAGGCTACAAAAACAAATTTAGAAGAAATGATGACAAGAGAGATTACAAAGAAAAAGGTAAGAAATGTTACATTGTTGAAGAAGATTCTGATGATAATGATGATGAAGTTGTTTATGTAGCTATAAAGGATCAATCTGATGAAGAAGAGCCCACAGCACTAGTAACCTGTATGAACAAGAATGATAGATGGATCATAGACAGTGGATTCTCACATCACATGATAGGAGACAAAAGTAAGTTTGTTAACTTTACTCAGTATGATGGAAATAGTGTTAGATTTGGTAATGATGCTCCATGTCAAATCAAAGGAAAAGGTTCCATTAAGCTCACAGAAAAAATTTCATGTGATAATGCTTATTATGTTGAAGGATTAAAATACAATTTGCTAAGTATCTCACAATTAGGCAATATAGGATGCAAAGTGGAATTTGAAAATAAAACTGCTAAAATCTATGATATTGATGGTAAATTGATAGGAAAAGGAGATCAAATAAAAAGTAATTTGCTTTACCTTGATATGGATGATGTTTCTTGTTTTATTGTAAAATCTGATGATGAATGGTTGTGGCATAAAAGATTATGTCATGTCAACTTTGACAATCTGGTCAACATTAGTAAAATGAAGAAAGTCAAAGGTTTACCAAAATTGAAGAAGCCTAATAATATCATGTGCAAACAATGTCAACTAGGAAAGATGACAAAGTCAAGTTTCAAGAGAAAAAACTATACATCTAAAGAAATACTTGAATTAGTTCATACTGACTTATGTGGTCCAATGGAAGTACAAAGCTATAGAGGAGATAAATACATAATGTTATTTGTTGATGACTATTCCAGGATGATGACTATTATGTTCTTAAAACAAAAATTTGATGCTTTTCAAATGTTTAAGTGGTATGTGGCTAGAGTTGAAAAGGAAATAGGAAAAAGTTTGATATGCCTAAGATCAGATAGAGGTGGTGAATTCAAATCAAATGAATTTGAGATATTCTATAATGATAAAGGAATCAAAAGACAAAGTTAGCTCCTAGAACTCCCCCACAAAATGGAATTGTTGAAAGAAGAAATAGATCTATGATTGACTGTGCTAGAACACTAATGATGGAAAAGACTATTGCTCTAAAATATTGAAGAGAAGTTGTAAGTGTAGCTGTTCATACGCTGAACTGAGTACAAGTCAAGAAAGGTACAAATACAACACCTTTTGAATTATGGTATGGTCACTCACCCAATGTAGAACATTTCAAAGTGTTTGGTTGCAAATGCTTTATCCTTAAAGATGCTAGAAATGGAAAATTTGATGCAAAAAGTGATGAAGGCATATTTCTTGGTTACTCCACTAGAAGTAAGGCATATAAGTGTTTGAATACTAACACTAAAAAAATTGTGGAAAGTGCAAATGTAAATTTTGATGAACACACAGAAGTCCAAGATGAAGTACCAAAGAAAATGGAAGAGTAAAAAACCTTTGTGTTTTCTTATGAAGGTATGACTGTTGATGAGGATGATGTTAATCAAATTGGAACTTAAAAACAAGTATTAGTCTCAGCCGAGTCTCAACCAATGAATGTCGAGTTGCATTCAAAAGTTGAGTTGCAGAATGAAGGAAATGGACAATCTGATTCTAAAGATAGCACACATGATGAAGAACAACCTAACAATGAAGTACATAGTGATACTGAATCTGAAAGATCAAACATGAAAACAAGAACAGGGCCAAGATTATCCAAATATATAAAAAGACATCACCCTGCTGAATAGATAATTGGTGACAAAGATGCAAGACCAATGACAAGGAATAGACTAAGACATGAATCATGTCTGATCAGCAAATCTAAACCCAAGATAGTATACGGTGCATTACAAGATGATAACTGGTATAAAGCTATGGAAGAAGAAATTGATCAAATAAAGAAAAACAAAACCTAGAGTTTGGTTCCTAGACCAACTAACAAGAATGTGATTGGCACCAAGTGGGTATTCAGAAACAAGCTAGATGAGAATGGTGACATTACCAAAAACAAAGCTAGACTAGTATGGAAGGGTTATGCTCAAGAAGAATGTCATGTCCCCTTTTCAAATAATTAAAAAAGAAAATCTTTGCTAAGGCAGGCAGGCCCAAGAAAGTGAAGTTTCGGAAAAAGGGGGTTAATCTTTGGAAACCATTGGACTAATAAATGAAAATTATTATTAAAATAAGTTTCATTAACCTCTCTTGGATGTGAGTTACAGTTATGCCCTCTTTTAAGGGGTTTGGAGGCATTTTGGGCTCATTCCAGAACTTGATTTTTGCTCATTCTTTGTTATTCTTCAGAGGCTGCCAAACCTGTGGAGAAGGAGACCCAACAACGGGAGTTTATAGGTTTTTAGGGATTCCCAAAAACAGGATTTTGAAGGTTTCTAGGAAGGCTAAGGATGGGATTTTGAAGCCATTCCATGTGCATGCTCATACAGAGTGTGCCTTTGTGCTGAACAGTGTAGATTTGTGAGTTTTTGGGTGTGGTTTTTTGCATGAGTTTGGTGTTTTCAGTTGAGCATTTCATATCAGTTTTGGTTGCTTCTATATTTCAGACTTTAAGCTATTAAAATAGAGCTGAATATATGTATTGGGATGTGATTAAACTTCTGAGATAGTTTATTAGTGTTTTTGTGGTGTTTCCGGGCATTTTTGTGTTAATTTCAGGAGCCCAATGAGCATAGTTTTGTCCTACATTTGTGAGCTGTTTTGTAAAGGCTATATAGATCTGGAAATGACATTTTATAGGTTGTTATGCTACTCAAATTTCTGTAAAAATTTCTACTTTCAGATTTATTAATAACAGGTGAAGCTGTGAAGCTTTTTGGCACTATTTTCGACATACCTGATTTGGGGTTTCTTAAGAAATTTGGTGGATCTTTGTGATATCAGTTGTTTGATCTTAAAGATTTGATTAAAGGTTGGAAATATCATAAAAAATCAGAAAAGGGACATTTCAGTGGTATCAGAGCCATGATCTTGCCAGCCTGAGGGTTTGTAGAAGTTTGCAGGTCAGTTTTGACAACTACCCAGATCTTGCATTTCAGTTTTGAGAACTACCCAAATCTTGCATGTCATAATTTATGATTGCATGTTGGTTCTAATCATCTGCATGTCAAAATTTATGGTTGCATGCTACTTATAATCATTTTCATGTTAGTTCTTGGTGAATTTGGTGGTTGTATAAGTTTGCATTTCAGTTTTGACAAGCACCCAGATCTTGCATGTCAGTTTTGACAACTACCCAGATCTTGCATGTCATAATTTGGTGGTTGCATGTTGCTTCTAATCAATTGCATGTCCAAATCTATGGTTTCATGCTACTTCTAATCATTTGCATGTTAGTTCTCGGTGAATTTGGTGGTTGTAGAAGTTTGCATGTCAGTTTTGACAACTACCCAGATCTTGCATGTCATAATTTGGTGGTTGCATGTTGCTTCTAATTAGTTGCATGTCCAAATCTATGGTTGCACGCTACTTCTAATAATTTTCATGTTATTTCTTGGTGTTTGAAGAATTTATATCCTATTGGGGTTACACTCTACTTTATCCAGAATGGACAGGTATAGTACAGAGTCTCAGAGGGAACGATCTTGGACAATTGATAGCCAGAGTCAAAATAGTAGAAAGGATGGTTATTTAGACATTCAAGATAAACTTATGAAAATAAGCCATGACATGTCTAAACAATTGGTTGAGCACCACCGTATAAATGACATGTTATCTGACCCAGCTAAGGTGGATAAGTTGACTGGATTTCTATTTGGCAGATTTTCTCACAGGACAGATGACACAATTCCCAAGAACTTGCATGAGGAGTTTGAGAAACTAGCTGATAGCCAGGTAGAGGTCTCAGATTCTACTCTGCCACAGGAGGTGGTGGGAAAGGATATCACACAGATAGATAGTAACAGTCAACTTGATACTCAAATTGAGACAATTGTTTACAGGTCGTCAAAGGGTGATGCCATAGGTATTCAAGATGGTATAGTTACAATAGGCAGTGACTATAGTGTAGTGAGTTTAGATGATGATTATGAGGATGTTGTTGTGCAGGATGGTGAGATACCTGGTAGAGATGAGCAGACATTGAGCATTCATGACTTTGCTGAGAAAGAGTACCAGGCACAGTTAGATGCTTCATCACATGAGGTTGAGGCTGGTAGTACTTCACATGATTTGTCCAGCCAGCTGAAGGTGAACCAAGATAGTATTGTGACTTCACTATCTCATCATGATAGGTATGTGGAGTTAGGCGGTATTGGTCATATTACTCAGGTGAGGAGTTTGCTTGAGTTACTAGTTGATTCTAGTTTACGGATATGGACTCGAGATTGTTATATTGGCATTTGGGATTTAGTTGACTAGAGATCTTTAACACTTTTTGGTAGCAGTGTTTGTTTGGGTGCTATCATGGATTTGATTAGTAGATTACATGGTGTTGTCTTTTCTTGTGCCAGTATCTTGTTTGATGTTGGTATTAGTTTTTATACACCAATGTTGGGCTTTGTTCATATATCCAGTTGACCATACTTGCTGGAATGTGTTGATGATATTTCATATTTGGCAGTGTGTATAAATGAGTCCTAGGATCATATTGACATTGATGACATCCAGGAGGATGCAGTGGGCAGTTTTGAAGACTTAGTTTCCTTGGGTATAGAGGAGTTGGATAGCAATGCTAATGTTTTTGATACTTCGTATGTTGATATGAGCTTTAGATTTGATTCACAGGATATGGATGGTAATACTCTAGAGACTAGTAACTTTGAGGACACTCCTTCAGACAGTGCATCAGAGGAGGTTTGTAGGAGACAGTCAAGCCAGTGCCATAATGTGTCTAATCAGTTGAGAGTTAGTGACCAAGACATTGCTATCACTTGCCAACATTTTGATGCTGCTCGTCAGTTGTTAGCAGTTTATGGATGGGGTTCTCCTACTAGTGATGAGCAGGGAGGAAGTTATCTTTCCTTGACAGAGATCCACTCTTTATGGGAGGCTATTCGAATTTTGAGACAAAATTATATGCAGTTGGTAGCCGACAGAGATTATCTTATGGAGTGGGGCAGTACAACATATGATGCATTGTTGGCCAAGGAAGATGAGGTGAGTGAGCTTACTGAGCAGCTTGAGGTGACTTCTGAGATTCTTGAGAGTACACAGTTGGCTCTCAAGGAGTCACAGTTTCATTTGGCTAAGGTGACCATGGAGTTAGAGTGACTACGGTCTTTACCTAATTCTATACAGTCACAAGCTATGGTGTTTGGTGATCCGAGGATGTCCATGGCCGAGATTGTTAGAGACAGTGGAGATGGGGATGCATCCATCCTTGATACTAACATTGGCATATCAAGTTCATTCCCACTAGAGTCAGGTTCAATTGAGTTGGGTGTTGTAGCAGACTTTTGTGGTGTGCCTGACATGGTGGTGACCTCTAGTACTAATGGCACGAAGACTAGAGATGTTGTATCAAAGACCATGTGTGACGTTGGTGAGCTAATAGTTGGCATGGTTCCTACTAGTAATACTACTCCCTTCGCAATGTCTTCAGAGGTAGTAGTCAGTTCCAACTTGGTTAATGATCGATTGCAGTTAGTTACATCTGGATTGCAGTCTGAGCCACTGACTAAGATTGGTGCATTCTATCAGCATTACACTGTGAGGTATGCTCATCTATCTACCTTTGATGACCATGTTGATGAGATGATGATACAGAGATGTACTTTGGTTCCTAGTGCTTATCATCAGTTATGGGATAGTTTGATGCCTCGGGATGAGAGTTGTGATGGGCATGACATGGTGATAGGTCCTGCAATTGACAGGTTGATAATACATGACTTAGAGCAGGAGTTTTGGAGTGATGCTTTAGTAGGTGTTGTTATTGATTCTACTCCTTTGGCTATGACATCTCTTGACTTAGCTGGTGATCAGTCACAGTGGGTTGTATCACTTCTTCATGGTGAGCTGTTGACTGAGGTTGGTTTTTTTTATCAACATTATATTGCAGGGTATGTACATCAGTTAGCATTTGATCCTTGTGCTGAGGAGTTGATGTCAGACAAATTTGGTTTGGATTCCATTTCTTACTCTTTATCTTGTAATGTCTTTTCACCATCAGCAGTGTATGGGAGTTATGGTTATGAGATAGTGGCCGATGATTTGCAGAGTTGTGTTGACTGCAGGAGTTGTACAGTGTGTGGATTCTCCATACTTGGCACAGTTTCATTCGAGAGGGTTCACCATTGTTGCAGAGTTGGATTGTACATTCCATATAGGCCAGTGGGATGCGTTGATGCTATTTACTGTGTTGGTAGTTTGATTTGTCCACTTTACTTGGGTTCTGATGTTCTAAGAGTTTGTGCCTCATGGGTTTTTGATTGTGGTAGTGGTGACTCTGGAGTTTGGTTGAGCTATAATTTTCAATTTGATTATGGATTCCTCTTGGTCATATTGCAGAGGATATTGTAGGAGCCTGTGTTAATTAGTAGTAGTATAGTTCATGACTACATTTGGGATCCAGGTGGATTGATTGGTTTATTGTTCAGCCATTTCTTGAGGACAAGAAATGATTGGGAGGGGAGGACTTGTCATGTCCCCTTTTCAAATAATTAAAAAAGAAAATCTTTGCTAAGGCAGGCAGGCCCAAGAAAGTGAAGTTTCGGAAAAAGGGGGTTAATCTTTGGAAACTGTTGGAATAATAAATGAAAATTATTATTAAAATAAGTTTCATTAACCTCTCTTGGATGTGAGTTACAGTTATGCCCTCCTTTAAGGGGTTTGGAGGCATTTTGGGCTCATTCCAGAACTTGATTTTTGCTCATTCTTTGTTATTCTTTAGAGGCTGCCAAACCTGTGGAGAAGGAGACCCAAGAACGGGAGTTTGCAGGTTTCCAGGGAGACCCAAGAACAGGAGCTTGTAGGTTTCCAAGAAGGCTAAGGATGGGATTTTGAAGCCATTCCATGTGCATGCTCATACAGAGTTTGCCTTTGTGCTGAACAGTGTAGATTTGTGGGTTTTTGGGTGTGGTTTTTTGCATGAGTTTGGTGTTTTCAGTTGAGCATTTCATATCAGTTTTGGTTGCTGCTGTATTTCAGACTTTAATCTGTTAAAATAGAGCTGAATATATGTATTGGGATGTGATTAAACTTCTGAGATAGTTTATTAGTGTTTTTGTGGTGTTTCCGAGCATTTTTGTGTTAATTTCAGGAGCCCAATGAGCATAGTTTTGTCCTACATTTGTGAGCTTTTTTGTAAAGGCTATATAGATCTGGAAATGACATTTTATAGGCTGTTATGCTGCTCAAATTTCTGTAAAAATTTCTACTTTCAGATTTATTAATAACATGTGAAGCTGTGAAGCTTTTTGGCACTATTTTTGACATACCCGATTTGGGGTTTCTTAAGAAATTTGGTGGATCTTTGTGATATCAGTTGTTTGATCTTAAAGATCTAATTAAATGTTGGAAATATCATACAAAATCAGAAAAGGGACATTTCAAAGAAGGAATAGACTATGGAGAAACATTTGCCCCTGTCGCTAGAATGGAAGGAGTAAGAACTCTACTTGCATATGCTGCCTACAAAGATTTTAATGTCTATCAGATGGATGTAGAATTTGCTTTCTTAAATGGCATACTAGAAGAAGAAGTCTACATTGAACAACTAGAAGGATTTGTTGATGAAAACAATAGGGATATGGTGTGTAAGCTACATAAAGCACTCTATAGTTTGAAACAAGCACCTAGAGCATGGTATGAGAGACTTTACAAGTATCTAGTACAAATTGGATTTGAAAGAACTGATGATAACAACAACATGTACATCAAAGCAGAAGAAGGTAAAGACATTATTGTATCTAAAATCTTTGTAGATGACATAGTGTTTGGTGGAAAGGAAGTACTTTGCAAAGGCTTTGCTGATAAAATGAAACATGAATTTGAGATGTCTATGTTTGGAGAAATCAATTTTTTTGTTGGATTGCAAGTACATCAACTCAAACATGGTATATTTGTGACACAATCAAAGTACATCAAAGAAATTCTCAAAATGTTTGGATTGGAGGAATCCAAACCAGTTAGCACACCAATGGCAATAGGAAATAAGCTGTCCAAAAATGATGAATCAGCTGAAGTCAATCAAACAATGTATAGATCTATGATTGGAAAACTACAATATGTTGTACATAGTAGCCAGATTCTCTGCTAATCCCAAAGGAAATCATCTCATAGCAGTAAAAAGAATAATGAGATATCTTAAAGGAACTAATAACTTTGGTCTATACTACAAAAATAATGGAAAATTTGAGATCAATGCATATATAGATGTAGATTGGGGAGGCAACATTGATGATAGAAAAGGCACAAGTGGAGGTGCATTATTTCTAGGCAAAAGGCTAGTTACCTGGACTAGCAAGAAACAAACATGTACATCCCAGTCCACTGCAGAGTCAGAATATGTGGCAGCTACAGTCAATTGCACAAACATTGTGTGGCTCACACATCTATTGAATGGAATGAAAGAAAAGGTAACAAAACCTATGATACTATATTGTGATAACACAAGTGCTATAAACATATCCAAAAATCTAGTGATGCATGCAAAAATCAAGCATATCACAATCAAGTATCATTATGTTAGAGAATTGGTAGAAAATACACAAGTGAAGTTGGAATACATTCACACAAAGGAACAAACTGCAGATATCTTCACCAAACTATTGCCCAAGGATGTTTATGAATATCTTAGAGGCAAGTTGGGGGTAATACCCCTAACTTAAGCAGTTTAAGGCAACAAGGAAGCTGCCCTGCATCAACAGGAATAAATCATTGAAATATCAACAGATTGATGCAGATGATAACAGCACGAGTAGAAACTCCAAATCAGTCACAACCATGGTGATAGAGGGAGAAAACATCAAGAAGCCAAAGCTCATATTTTGCATGATAAAGATGTTACATCTTTGGCATTTATGTCAGAAAGGGAGAAATGTGCAAAAACCTGATCAATACAAAGAAAGAGGGAGATATATATGAAAGAGGGAGATATATGAGATAAGCTAGTAAAGATACAGCAGCAAAGAAATGTAGTAGATAACGTATACAATCTTGGTGGTAACTAAGTTGATCAATTTATTAGTTTGGTTTGCCATCAATGCCAAAGAGGGAGATTGTTGGAAATGATTGAAATGATCATAAGGAAAGTTGTTGGAATGATACATGGAACTGGTAAAGAATGTTCTCAATCATTGTTTTGTCATTGATTTCAAACTTGTTACTTGCATGAATGATAATTACTTTAGTGATCCAAATAATATCAATTAGTTGATCGTCAAGGTGGAGGAAATCAATAAGATTTAACTAGAACACCTAGAGAAAGGTTGAAGTTATGATGTTATAATGAAGTACAAGGATTAGCTAAGCCATTGTACAGTTAGTTTAAATCCTATGGACTTAGGTTGGCTTGATAGCCATGATAAATCCTTTAACAGGGTGACATTTCAAGTGAATGTTCTAAAGTCCTTTAACCAGGCCCATTCCTAACAGTTTGGTGAAATCCTCTAACAAGGTCACATTTAACAGCATGTTGTAAGCCTTTAAGAGGGTAGGCTTTTGACAGGGCATCACTTCAGAAGAGTGAAAATCAAGTAGCATGTTACTGGTGGTTTTTCCCAAATTGGGTTTCCATGTAAATCATTGTGTCATGTGTTGATCTTGCATGTTTTATCTTTGCATGTTGATTTACTGTAACTTGCTAATATGGTTGATTTAAAGTTTGCATATAATTTCTACATCAAAATCTTCCTCAAAACAACTTATTGAAGGTAGGCCTACCTTAGATCCTCACCACTTCTCTTTGTTTCTCTTAAAGCCCCCCAAAAATCTAACTGAATGACCATATAGAGAAAAATCTAAAAAAAGCCCTAATGAAATAGAACACAATCTAATAAAGCCTATTTGAAAGGTGGAGTTTAGAAAATTGATGCAAGGTATCACATTTTAACATTGGACAATCTATTACTAGGGCATCAGAGTTAATTTGATAGGCAAGATAAGCAAAGAAAGAATGATAAATTATCCACATATTGAACAACAACAATTACCTAGAAGAGTATCTCTAGATGGCATATATGAACACAATCAAGCACTTATGGTAGTTGTTGACTCAGTTTAATAATGACTAATTACAGATCAAGTTCCTATTACTACAATATAGTGTTTTATTTTCCTTTAAATTTTACTCTCTTTAGTTGTGTACCCATAGATTTTGATATCTTTCTTTGTAAAAACTACAGATTCTAGTCTTTCCACTTCAACTTCAAGGTTTGTTACCTTATGCTAGTAATTAAAGTTGAGAACTTTGTTATTGAATTGTCTTACCAAGTCCACTCAAAATAACACCAAACAAGTACTCAAAGGTATTTAAGAAGCTTTGTTCCTCTTCTAGTTATATGATTACTTTTTTCCCCACTAGTTGATAAACCTCAACATATTGATATGGTCAAGCGAGGGAGCTTTCAACTTGTTAGGATGAAAAATAATATAAATAGAATGGTTTCCATTTTTAAGGGCACATGATTTTGTGCATAGGGACTTGTCCCAATTTTGGTATCAACTTGGAGAGTAGATCTTGATCCAAAGAGATAGTTGTGCATCTCCCTTATATGACTGCACCAAACTTAAAGAACCTTTTTCGATTAATTTTTGTTGTCAATCATTATATAGGCATGCAACACAATTAAATGAAGATCAATGTTTTGAGGATGGCACATCAATATGTTGTGTCTAGGGGTAAAAGCATAGATCTATGTCACTGTTTGTGATACAAAAACCTATTTTGGTCAAATCTCATTTCTCTATCCAAACTTTTTTTTTTCAAAACCTAAAAATACCCTTTTATAGATCTTAGATTCAATATCATCATTATAAATTTTTTTGAGTTTTTTGATTAGTTATAATATGTTATTATCTCAAAATATTATAAGTCGATATTTCAACATTTCAGAAGATGCTCTCTCAAAAAATGAAAAAAAATAGTAAATCATATCAAAAAATATATATATATATTTATCACTAGAGGAGAGAATCCTCTTCATGAATATGTAATTTTTTTTCAAGAAGGTATAGATTTGATAGGGAAGTTTTGATGGGAGGAAAAAATTTTTGGATTCTGACAAGGTCAAACTTGAGTACTTATAACAAAGAAAATAATTATTTCATTTTTTGTTCACTAGCTATACATGTCATCTATAAAATATTTTCAAATCAGAACAAAAAAGAATGATTTGCACATACTTGTTTGACGGGAACTAAATCCTATATTTTTTATAGTTAAAAAAGGGACTTCAAAATAAAATAAAATGAATAAATTCTTAGTCAAAAAAAATATAAAAATTATAGGCATAAAATTCATACAATTCTACACATTTCATCAGTTTACATCATCTTCATATTTTAAACACAAATACCATTTTTTTTGTCATTAATGTTGAACTGTCACATTTTAATATCACGTTTCTTTATAAAAGGTGACACAAGTTTGTGCTTTTACCCGTAGATGGAAATCACACTGGTTCAAGCATGCAAATGTAGTCCTCTCTAATTTTCTAGATACCTACTAAGAAGTAAATTTGAAATGTGGGAGGATGTTGGTTAACTTCTTGTATGATTTTTAGGAACTAATGGAATGTGGAGAGACTAGAGACTATTGTGGTTTCACAACACATGCCCCATTTTTCCTATAAATGGGGCCCCCTATTAAATTTTTGTCTTTCCCAAATCCCTTGTTTGGTGCTTGAGTCATTGTCAAAACTCCACTTGGATTCTAAATCTAGCCTTGTCGCCTAACTAAAGAAACCTGAGTGCCAAAATTGATAAATTTCAAGAGATTGAAGGGTTTTTAGTGCTAAAGGGTGTACTTTCACACTTAGCACACATGCATACCCATCAAGGTGCATAGGTGCAATATATGCATAAGTCCACACTTTAATCCTTTGGAGATGTGCACCTGCACACATGTGCAGGTGCAAATGTCTAAATAGTGCAAACTACCCTAGGCCTATAAAAGCTCATGATCTCCTCCCTTTCTCTCATTATTCTCCTAGTTGTTCCCTAGTTCCACTCTTCTATACATTTGAAGGTGCACAAAACCTCCACAAACACATAAAGAAGAAGTTAAATTAATAGAAAGGTGTGCACATGCATAGCTGTCTAAGGTGTGCATGTGTGCACCTTTATTCAAAAAAACGTAAGCAACCTAAACTAAAAAGCTTAAATACCTTCAAAAATAAAAATGAAAGGTATGCATGTGTGCACCTCCCTAAGGTGTGCACATGCACACCTTTCTATGCAAATGTAGAACATTGGAGATAATGGTTCATAGATGTTGACCTTGTCAAGGTGCACATTTGTGCACCATTTTTGGGCCTTAAAATAGTAAGTTTGTTATAAGGGTGTGCACATGCATACCCCATCAAGATGCACATGTGTACACCCTTAGCACATTTGGAAAACTAATTTAGTCCCCCTATTGCACATGCATTTTACAATGTGTGCACCCCATGAAGGTACACATTTGTGTAGTTGTACAACTGCATGAAAAATGAACATGTAAGGGTCATTAAGCACACCTAGCACACCTATCAAGGAATGAAAGGTGCACAAAATTGCTTTCAAGAGCTATTAAGTTGGATTTTAAGTGGTTTTACCAGGTTTTGGTGTTTTTGGGTTTGATTTTTTGGCAATTAGAGTTTGCTTAGGGTTTAATCTCAACTTTTCTAGACTAATGATTTTCTATTTTGTGTAGATAAAATGACTTTCTCATAATCCTCGCTTAAAAAGATTGCTCCAAAACTTGTTGTCTTCAAGTTTCAAGGTGCACCAAAGAAATCATAGCTTTAGGATGGAGATTCGGACCTCAAAGATACTAAGTTGGAACACATAGACTAGAATGCATTACTTGTACTCTAAAATAAGCCTAATAAGAGGTCCTTGATGGTGTTGACACTTATCAGATCAAGATTGGTGAATGTTGCATCACATACCACATTCATGTAGTCTTCTAATCTCATTATGACTCTAGGCAAAGACTATGTGTCTGAAGAAAGAGTTTTCAAAAGTGTCACAGGGGAGATGGTCTTGGACCTTAGACCTAAGAATATTGAGAAAGTATTCCATCTCTCTAGAGCTGATTAGAATGTGAAAATAACTTATCATCAAGTAGAAAGATGGTATAGGGATAATGAAAAGAAGGCCACAAAGATCATGCAATCATCATTTTTGATTGATAGAGAACTAGTGGAACATAGAGCTTAAAAGGTATACATGACTAGGGGATATATGAAGGATGAAATCAAATATTCCATTGTACTTTCAAGGAAAATTATGTGTCTACCAATAGCTAGGAATCTTCACATCTAGATGGTCCATTTCATAGAGACCATCAGATCAGCCAAAATGCTAATTGATTGGGCCAAAATACTAAATGAAAACTTACATAAATAGGTGGTAGGAGTTAAATTCAACCCCATGTTTTACATGACATCATATTTGGTATACTTATTGGTGAAAAGAAAAAATGACTATCTAGGATTGTACAAGAAGGAAAACATGCAAGATGCCAGTGCTTGGACCTATATGTTATATCCTCAGTTAGTAAAGAAGAAGCTCTCAGATGAGAGAAAGGAATTATGGATAGTGAATTATGCTTTCATATTTGCAATCATTTGATTCATAGAGGGTGATTATGCTAAATGAATGTCAATAGAGGTAGTAGAAAAGATCTTTGAGATAGCAAGGATCATTTAGATTTGTTGGAATTTATAATAGAAAAGTTAAAATTCTGTGAGTGGGGTGAATTAGTGGTTTAAACTTCTACCCATAAAATTTTTCACCCCACATCCATCTCATACATTCACTAAGTAAAACTAAAATACCATTTTAAGTGTGCATGTGAAAGCAAGTAAACATTCACACATGTATGACACTAGATATGATTACCCAAAATCCCTCTAATGACAAGGTAAAACTGGGGTGGGGATGAAACCCACAAATCTTCACTACTACAATAATCAAGTGCATCAAAAGAAGCTTACAATGTTTGATCATGGGACATGATCTACCCTATGAAAGGTCTTCCCTATTGAAGGCCTACAAAGACTATTAGGTCTTACCCTATTAGAGTATTTAAACACCCTAAAAGTGTGCCTTGTTAAAGGACTTCAACCCATAATTAAGTAAGTACCCTATTCAAGGATTTCAATACAGCCTATTAGGACTACTCTGTTAAGAGATTTAATTGATTCACCAACTAGAATGATTCAACAATGATCCTAAGTTTAGCATTTGATTTCTTGATGACAAATCACCTCTATACTAATGTATTCTTGATCCTTCTTCATCATATATCTTGTTGTTTTATACTTTTCCTTTCCTCTATTCTTCTTTAACTGATTCTGCAATGCAATCTTAGATCAAAACTTCCCCAGCCACCATGAATGCTCTATTTTGTGCATGCAAACTTCTCTCTTTGCTCCTTTCACTTCTTCTTCACATCATAGATGGTTTAGGGTTTGTCCTTCTTAAAAAGACTTTGGTGACTTGGGTTAGGTATGAATCAATTTTTGTGATTTATCCATCTTGCCACTTAATCCTTTCCTTTATCTGATTGGTTGCGTGCAATACATTGAGATTTCAAATTAAGATTCATCCTTATCTCCAAATATCCTAATTCAATCCTTAAGTTGGCTTTAAAATGGTTTACATAGCTTTTTGTTCCATTAAAAAAACTATAACAAAATCGTCTTACTCAGAACTTGAAGTCTTTGATACTCAGCATATATTGTCTTCTATACTCTGAGTCGGCATCTATATCACTCAACATGCATGATTTAATCAGCTTCTAAATCACTTGGTATACACTATCTCCTTGGCACTTGAGTGACTTGGCACTGAAGTGGCTTGACACTCACTTTGGACTTGGCATGTTCTATTATATACATGTGCTCAACATGTGCTACTTATTTGGCATGAACTAAGTAAATGATTCAAGATTGTAGACACTCACTTGTCAAAACTAATCTAAGATAAAAAATCTCCCCCTTTGACATGAGTGTCAAAAACACTTGGTCATGCATTAATATCCTTATCCTTATGAGCATAACATATCTCTTATTCACCTTATATAAAAAACATCAAAATTTCAAAATTTTCCAACTTGTACCTCAAAATCTGATAACTCCCCCTTAGTTGATAGGTCTAATCTACATTCAAAATTCTATACTCCTACTAAGTAAATATGCCTCAACTAATGCTTTTTGAAACTAATGCTATTTTTCCTTGCTCCTCATTAGCTTATTTTGTCTTTTCTCTATCCCTTCCCTTACTCTCTACTTTGTATCTTCTTCTTTTTATTTCTCCCCCTTTTCTCATTTCCCTCTTTTCTTTCTATCTTCTTTTTATTTCCCAAAATTTTATATCTTCCCAAAATCTATATATCTTGCCCTTCTTCACACTTATGTCAATAGGCTATACACTAATAGCTTGTTTGTCCAAAAAATATTTATGGACCTCTAGTATAATTTTCATAGTTGCATCCCAATTTTCACATGCCACATCCAAAGACTTGATTTAGATAGCTAGCTTAGTAGGAAGGTGGGCTAGGCCCTCTAATATTGAAAGATTTGGATCTTTCTTCATAAGTGTTTTAGGATAGCCTAATTCCTTATAAAAAAAATTCATGTGCAATTAAATCTTGTTTGGATGCTAATTAGTTTAGCCCTTATATTAGCTTCATCTACTCTCAATGTAGCTACCTGACTCTGGGTTTACAGTAAAGTTCTAAAGTGTTTTTCACTTTGAATTGATGTCATAGGAAGTTTTGCACCTGATGCATTAATCTAACTTTCTTGACTCAAAATGTGACTTCTTGTCTCTTGTATTGTTGGATTGCACAATTTAGTGTACATTGAGATAATGGTCTAAACTACCTTCTGCACACCTTCTACCTTTGTTGCCAATGCAACTTTTGTGAGTGCTATTATCACCTAATTATATTTTCTCATTTACTTTTCTTTGGAATTTCTTTTCTAACCATTCTAGTAGTTTTGCATTTGTGTCTAGGTCTGCATCACTAAAATTTTCCACTATATTTGTCAGTTGTTCAATTAGTGGCTTTGTATCATCTAGAGTCGATAGGTTAAATGCATCTAAAAAGATGTCTTTGATATCTTGCAATGCTTTCTTCTTCCTACGCTCCTTTTTGAGTAGTTATCATCTTCTTTTTCTTGCTAGGGCTTCCTGCAATATGCCCATCTACTTAATTTTAATTGTATCATAATTATATTCTGGTAAAATGATATCTTCATTAAGGCTCACATATTGATATCATATCACTTCTTCAGCCTTTGGTGAAATCAGACTCAACACTAAGATCTATAAAGGTGTTGCATCTATGGTTGGCTTATAAAGAGTGTGATTAAAAAGAGTGTGGTAATGTTACTAGGGCTCAAATTTCTACTTTCTCCTTCACCTTTGGTGTCAGCTTGGTCTCTTTAGGCTTTACCTTTGTTTCCATAATGCCTTGTGATGCACCTTGTACTTGTGTTGTAGGTGCAGATAAGTCTATCTAACCTATTTCACTCTATATTTGTATAGTGGCTTGAGTTTCCACTGAGTCCTCTGTAATTGTATCAATATTTTTAGATGTAGCTCCAGGTGCTTTATCCAAAGGTTGTACATTAGTGACTTGAGGGATGATAGTAGGTGGTTCTTATGTATTCACCTCTTCCCTTGTAGTTTCAGTCATTATTTTTTGTATCTCATCTACACTTACCAATACTAGATTATCACATAATTTTACCTACAGTGTAGACTGGTCATATATCTTCTTTAGATCTTCCTCTATTAGGGGATTTATGTTTTGAGTTGTGACATCAGATACATCCTTGACTATTACTATTTTAGTATTTGCACTTGTTTCATGTTGGGGACTGACATTCTATTCCTCTTGAAGCTCTTCCTCATTTGTTGCCTTTTCATCTTCTTTCATTTCTATATCTCCCTCAATAGTTTCCTCATTATCATCATTTTCTTCATCATCTTTTACCTCTATGGGATTTTTTTCACCTTTCTTTATTGTAGCAAGTCCATAAGTTACCTTTGACATTTGAGTAGACTTCTTAACTACATCTTTAATATTACTTTGAAATATGCTAAATGCTCTATATTTAGGTACAAACCTAACTACATATTTATTCATAGCCTTAGAAATTTGTGCCTTAGTTTAGGCATCACTTGTGCAAGTGAAGTCTCCCTTATTTTTCTTTCCAACTTTAAGCAATAGTGTGGTTTCTCCTCAACTCTCTCATATAAAATTTTAGGCATTTAGTTGGAAATTTCTAGTGGAGCTTCCTTAAAATTTTCCATCATGGCATATATAGCTTCCTCCACTTGATTCTTCTCACTATTACTAATATTATCAAAATCAACATGAGAAATACAAATCTGCACTATTCTTGATATTTTCACATAGATTTTCTAAGTTTTATAGAGGATTGTGGCTCACCACTTTGAATTGGCTATTATTATCTAATTCTATTTTCTCCTTGGTCTTTTCTACACTCCACCTCCCTATTCTGTTGATGTAGCCTTCTCCTTTGCCCTTTGTGCAATGACATGTGGACTATCCCTTGTATTGGGTGCTATAGATTTGGGATGACTTGGCTTGGTGAACTTCTTGGTTTTTGTCACTAGTTGGGCTTTAGCCTTCCTCTTCTTTTGATTAGTGGGTGTAGGTGCTTCCTTTTGACTTTAGCCTTCCTCTTTTTTTGATCAATGGGTGTAGGTGCTTCCTTGACTTCTTCTTCCTTGGCACCTTTAACAACTTCTATTTCATCTTTTGGTTGATCTTCACCCATTCCTTGAGTAAGTTCAAGTGGTGCTTATGCTTGTGTGTCTTCTTCGTCTTCATCCTCTTCTTCTTCTTCTTCTTTCTACTTGACACCTTCACCAAATTTAGCTTTCAACTTCTTCACATACCTATCCTTCTTCTTAATAACAAAAGTTATCTTTAGTTCTATGGTGATTTTGGACTTGGCCATTTAATAATTTCCAAATGCTTTTTCTTTTTTATCAATGTCTTCTACAAGTAAAATTGTTATAGCTACAGAGGCCTCATCTACATTGATTTCATATCCAAGTGGCCTCAACCATCTCACTCTTGGTGTTGCTACTTGAACAAAAGTGTAATCAGAATCCACTAGAAAGAAAACATCATCATAATGTTTCTCCACTAAGCATATTGGTATTCTTAATCTTTTGTTCATAGATTGCTTAAAGTCTTCAAAATAGCTAGTCATAACTAGCTCAAAATTCTCACCCAATTGTTCAATGAACTCACCAATTTGTACTGCCACTGACCTATTGGTTTTCCATGCAACTGTGCCAAATGTGGGAAAGGTATTTTGAACATAAAATAAAATGCATATCAAAATAGAACCAAACTTGCATTGTACACTCTTTTTCTTCCTTATTGCTCCCAAGTTCTCAATTAGTTGTTGTAATTGTAGTTCTAAAAGATCATATGTGTGATCTTTCTTGACAATTTTATATCCAACATCTACTGCAATACAATGTACACTATTCAATCTACTAGATTGGTAAAACTTGTGTAAAATAACGATTACTACAAAGTCTATCAAAGGATCTATAATGGTATCAATTGTCATTCCTCTCTTATTCCATATAGCTCTAGTGTTTTTCTCAATAACCTCTTTTGGGTCACTTTTTATAGTCTTAGGCCGATCTAGGGTTGGATAGCTTTTTACCCTGTGGATTATTCTTTTGGTTATCTTGATGGGTCCATTTTCCAATGAAAGTGAGTTATCATGTATCCTACTTAACACAATCATAATCAATTCAATTTTGAACACATTCAAGAAATTTAGGGATCATGTTAACCCTTTCTTTTCTATAATTTTGTGTTCTTCATTCAACACACGATTCTCAAAAATTCTATCATATGCTTTCCTAATCTCCATATCACCTATGCTTCCAATTTTATAGTTGTAACACTTCCTAACATCTTGCACCATTAAAAATTTTGGTGGTATCATGGATAGTGCATCAAAGGGGTCTTGTTTGAAGGTAATGTATGGTATGGCTTTGAATATTGCTTGCCTAACCTCATTACTAACCAGTTGAACATTCAAAACTTCCTTACCCTCTATATTCTTTGAACTAGATGCCATTTTGTGAAACTAGGGTTTATGAAAATATAAATAGTGTAACTCAACACTTGATAAATACCTTTCAAGATCTAACAAAATGATGTAGAATCATTGCTAAAATATTTTGCAACTACTTTCAATGAGTTTTTTGATTTCCTTCTACTCTCCTTGCTCTTTCTTGATTTTGAAATGATGGAAAATGGGTTGAAATTGATCAAATACCCTTTGAAACCCTATAATAAATATTGAGTGCTTACACAGTTGTAAACTTGACATCAACTAATTTTAGGCTTACTCAACATCCATTATCATTCCATTTGTTTGGAAACCATTATGAGCTCGGCATCAACTATCCAGTTTGTTAGCTTGACATCTTCTATAATTCCACTCGGCACACATAGGAAACATTCCATGCTCGGTAGTAACATGAAAAACTTAAAGATTTTCTTGGATTCCTAATAACATCTTGCATCTTTTTTCATGCTTATGTAATCTTTTTAGTACTAAATTCTTCGGAACTGATGTATGATATAACTTTCAAGTATCAGTCCCACATACCTCTTGATTTCTTAGTTTGATGAGGTGTGATTACTTGACCCATTGGGTGAAGTGATCCCTTCTCCATTTGATATTATGCAACCATCCTATTTCTTCCATGTCTTGTTCATCTCATTTCTAACATTTTCAACATTTGCCTTGCCTTTTCCTTTATCAAACTCACAACTTGGTGCCTTTGACTTTGTTGGATAGTAGCAACTAATGTGACCAATCTTTAAACAACTAAAACATGTGGTTCAACTCAACCACCTTTTGTAGTCATTTTTGAAGTGTGTCCTTATACAATTCTCAAGAACATGTCCATATTCTTGACAATAATGATAGCTATACATTGTGTTACAATCCCAATTATAAGAGTTTTCATTATTCCTTACCTTTTTTTGCCTGTTTGATGACAACATGGGTTTGGATCTACACTCAAAAGTTCTATGTCCATACTTCTAATAGTTATAATAATATCCTTCAAATCTTTATGTGTGCATGGTCTTGCTTCTATATTCATTTACTTGATGTCCTTGTTTGTTGCACTTATGGTAGTGAACCATGCTCTTATGCTTGACATTCTAATTTACAATCTTGCTCCTACACACATTAGTAGTATGTCCTTTCTTAACACAATTACATGGCAAGTGGGTTTAGAGTTATTGCCCTTATTGTTCCTTTCTTTAGCATTCTAGATGATTCTCCTTCTTTAGTACTTGTGTATCACAGTCTAGATGTATCATTATTGAATCTAGGAGATCTCGATATTTTTCCAAAGTATTTGATGGCTTCATTTGGTTTGTTGAATCTTTCAGCAAATTCCTTTTCCCTTTTTAGGCCACTCTTCAATTTCTCATTTTTCAATTTCAATGTTGTTATCTCAATGTCCTTGACATTCAATTCATATTTGGTATTCTTCATTTGGCTTAGAGTATCCAATTGCATGTTGGTTTTTTGGTTAGCTTTGATGATTTCTATTCCAGTCTATTTTCTCATCTTCAATCATGGCTTTCTCTTCCATAGCTTTCTTTTTCTATTCAGTCACCTCACATAGTAGTATGGCTTGTGATTCTTAATCCAACTTGAGATTTCTAATTTCTTCAACTTGGGCTCTATTCTTTTCCATTAGATCTGCAACTGCTGCACCAAATTCATTTGAGTCTCCATTAGCAAATAGCTTAGTAGTGTTTATCTCTCTAAACTGTGTTTCATTCTCTTAAATGGAAATTTCCTTCCTTCTCTTCAAATATTTCTTTAGTTCTTCTCTTGCTTCATTTATTTGATGTAGAATGAGTTGTATTTCAATTCTCTAATTCTCAATGATCTTTCCCAACTTGTAGACTTCTATTTTCAAGATCTTTCTTCAAAGTTGCAAAGCTTCACTTTCAAAGAACAAGGCACTGATACCAATTGTTGAAATTTACAATAGGAAAGGTAAAATTCTCAAGGGGGGTGAGAGTGAGTGGGGGGGGGGGGGGGGGGGGGGGGGTGTTGGGGGTGGGGGGAAGGGTGGTGAATCAATAGTTTAAACTTCTATCTACAAAAACTTTCAGCACACATTCATCTCATACATTCACTATGTAAAATTGAACTACCATGTAAAACATGTAAACATTCACACATGTATGAGACTAGATATGATTACTTAGAAACCCTCCAATGAGAAGGTAAAACTAGGGTGGGGATGATACCCAAAAAAATTTATTATCGTAGTAATAAAGTGTATCCAATAAAGGTTACAATGTTTGATCATGAGACATGATCTACCCTATGTTGAAGGTTTACAAAGATTATTAGGTCTTACCATGTTAAAGGATTTCACCCTATTAGAAGTATGCCTTGTTAAAGGACTTCAAATCATAATTAAGTAAGCACTCTATTAAAGGATTTCAATATAGCCTATTAGGACTACTCTGTTAAGAGATTTAACTGATTCACCTACTAGAATAATTCAGCAATGATCCTATGGTTAGCACTTGATTTCCTAATGATAGATCACCTTTATACTGATTTATTCTTGATCCTTATTGATTAGATCTCTCATTGCTATATACTTTTCCTTTCCTTTGTTCTCCTTTAACTAAATTTGCAATGCATTCTCAGATCATAACTTCCATGGCCATCATGAATGTTCTATTTTGCACATGTAGACTTCTCTCTTTCCTCCTTTCACTCCTTCTTCACATCATAGATAGTTTAGGGTTTACCCTTCTTAAAAAGACTTCAGTGACTTAGGGTTAGGTATGAATCAATGGTTGTGATTCATCAATCTTGCCCCTTAATCATTCCCTTTTTCTAATTGGCTACATGTAATACATTTGGATTTCAAATTAAGATTCATCCTTATCTCCAAATATCATAATTCAATCCTTAAGTTAGCTTAGAAATGGTTTACATAGTTGTTTGTGCCATTACAAACAACTATTAAAAAACTATCTTACTCAACACTTTAAGTCTTTGATACTCAACATATACTATCTTGTATACTCTAACTCAGCATCTATATCACTCAACATGCACTATTTACTCACCTTCTAAATCACTTGGTATACACTACCTACTCAACACTTGAGTGGCTTGGCACTCACTATGAACTTGACATTCTCTATTATATATATGTTGTGCTTGACATGCACTACTTATTTTGCATGAACTAAGTAAATGACTAAAGTATTTAGACACTTACTTGTCAAAACTAATCTAAGATCAACAAGATTGGTGCCTACTACATCCTATTTAAAACATTCACTTACTTAAGGGTAGATGGAATTGTGGTGAATCTAAAGAAGCTCGTGATGTATCCATCGTACAAGCTTATCTTATTGGAGATTGTAAGACAACTCACATCTGTATATGATAGTGAGAAAAAAAATATGAAGACATGGGTATGGCCTTTTACTATAGGTTCATTTAAAGTAAACTAGAAGAAAGATATTATAAATTTTGATTAGGAGTGGGATCAATATGCCTTGGAATATTACAACTACCCTTGCCCTTATTTTGATAATATTGGCAAAGTTTAACATTTGGTAGGAAAGCAATTTATGAAAAAAGATCACTCAATGAACACAACAAATGACTATGATATTTAGATAAGGGATATTTTAGGATGACTCTATATCTTGAAGGAAGCACCTTAAAAATAGAGGTCCCACTGAAGGCTCTTCAAAAAGGCACCCAAGATGTCTTGGATCCTTTGTATAACCATGACAAGATATATGATAGACCAATTATGAATGCAGAGATAAATAGGGATGAGAATGCATATATTGACCATAGGGGTATGCATATAATTCATTTAACTAGGCAATGGATTAAGAAGACTTTTAACCTTGAACTAGTTCCACAAACTATCACCTTTTAACACCACAACACACCCAATGAAGGGTAATGGTGCAAAAGTTATAGTACCAACTTTCCCTGCTCAATCTCTAGTCAAGAAAGAAATTCTATATCAACATGACAAAAATGTTGGGTACTTTAGAATAGATAATGGAAAGAATAAGAGGAAAAGATATTCCCCAAAGCATGCTAGGCCCAAAACTAAAGAGCCTCAAGATGAAGAGGTGGATCAAGCCCAAGATATTACACAAGTCCCCCTGCCTAAATAGAAACCTAAAAAGGAATAGGAACTAAAGCAAGAAGCACCAAAGCTATTACCACCTATTCAAGAAGAAGAAGCTAGTCCTTCAACTACTAAGAAGGCTAAGGTTGGGCCTACTATGAGAAGGAAATGAAGGAGAAAGTTACAGAAGAAATTTATTCGTATCTCTTAGGTGCTTGAAACCATCCCTGAGGTGGATGATGAAGAAGTTGAAGAAGATAATCTCCCCTTGAGTCAGAGGCCTTTCTTAGCTACAATTGCTCAAGAAATGAGAATAATATGCTCCACTATGATGCCACTAGCCATTCCTAAGGAATTTATTTGGTTACCATTTCTAAAGATGAGCAACAATAGTGGATTGATGATCAGGAAGGACAAGAAACAAATATTTTAAAAATTTTTGATTTCAATTTTATTTTGGTGGGAAATGAAATGGTGGGTGATAAGATATGAGATAAACCCACAAACCAACCTTTGTGAGAGGATTGAAACTAAATACCACCTCTACCACAAGGGTCTCTAGGAACACCACCACTGCCATTTTAGGACTTGTCTTTCTTTTAAAAAGGTTCAAACATTCCTCTCCCTCCTATCACTAAAGAAAAAGAACAAGAAGTGTATCAAGAAGAGCCAAAATAGATTATGTGAATAGATTATCTGATGATGTAGTGGCACAGATAACAACACTTGGAGCATATTACATTAAGTTCAAGACATTTACATATCTAAGGGTAGCTAGTTTCACTATTAACTTGAAGAAGCTTCCTAGGTGTCCTAGTGACAAACTTGTTCTTTTGGAGATTGCTCAACAACTTGAATCTATGTATGGTAGAGTTAGGAAACAACAAAAACTATGTTGGAACTAGCCTCTAATCATAGGAACCTTTCAAGTAAAACAAAAGTAGGATATTCCTTCTTTTGAGTGTGAATGGGATCAATATCCCTTAGATGAATATAATTCTCCATGGTCATGTTTTGATAATATCAAGAGAGTATAGTATTTAGTAGGAAAAGAATTCACACATGAAGAAGCTATTGAAGACCATTGGATGAATGTGACAAATGATTATGATGACCATATTAGGGATTATTTTAGAATGGCTTTGTATTTGGAGGAAAAGGCCTTGAAAATAAAGATTTCATTGTAGATGTTGTAGCAAGACTTAGGGGAGCTACTTGATCCTTTATTTAGTGTAGATAAAATTGGGGAACAACCCATAATGAATGTTGAGGTAGACAGGGAGGATAATGATGGCATTAACCATTGGGTGAGGCATGTCATCAAAATGATGTAGGATTAGATCAAGAAACCATTTAAACTTGATCCAATACCTGAGAAAGTGATTTTCCATGCACAAGCCCACCCAACCAAAGGTAGAGGGCAAAAGGTCACCATTCCTACCTTTGCAGCTCAGTCACCCATAATGCCAAAAATAGTATACCAACTCAATCAACAAGTTGGATACTATCATCATCAAGAGAAAAAGGGAAAGGGTAAGAGAAAGAGGAGTTTTCCACAAAGAATAGAGCTTGAGGAAGGTGAAATCCTGATAACCCAATAGCATGAGGAAGAAAATGTATAAGGGGCCAAGGATATTGGGGCACCACAAGTTTAGATAGACCCAAAACTCCCACCAACTGATGTACTTATCCAAAAAAAGATGAAAATTGAGATTAAAAAGGTTTCTCCACCTTAGATAATAGGACAAGCATCCCCTTCTATGCCTAAGAAATGAAGAAAGATTAAGATTCCTATCAAGAAAAGGCAAAGGGTGATCAAGATGACGTGCCATCAAAAAGAAGAACCTGGCTAGCAAGAGTCACGAAGTAGGAAAGAAGAGAAAGTTCTATTGTTACACTACCATAAATCCTTGAAGAACCTTTGCAAATAACTTCCTCAAAGGATGAAGTACATAAATGGGTTGATGAGTAGGATGTAGAGGGTGTTGACATATTAAAAATGTTAGATTTTGATTTCATGCCTGTAGGGATGGAATTAGTGGGAAGCCAAATTAGGGATACACAACCAAATGAGCCCCAACAAGAATATAGATCACAATTGTGGATAAAGGCTCTACTACTACCCTACCTCCAAGTATTGAAGAAGAATAGATTCAAATGGAGCAGGAGGAAGAGCCACAACAAATAGAAATCAATGAAGTATCTGAAGAGGGACGAATGGTTGAATATCCTTAGCAAGCCTCCCAAGACACTGAGTTACAAACTACAGGCTCCACTAAAGTAGAGACTATAGAGGAAGAGCCTTCATAGAGGGAGAAAACCCTAGAGAGGATAGATAAGGGAAAAGGGGTAGCTAAGAAAAATCCTTCATCCTCAAGAGGCAGGCCTTCAATGGAATGAGTCCCAGGGTGGTTATGAAAGGAAATAATAAGAAAAAAGAAGCTATGATTTAATGCTAATGAAGAGGACATGATTGAGTTGATTGAGGCTCTGAGAAAATGCAAGTCCCCATCAGAGAAAGCAAGAGCCTTAACATTCCTCAATAATAGTCAAAACTAGGATTTGTTTGCATGAGTGGCTATCCCTCCTCCTAGTGTAGATGTAGAAGATTTAGGCCCATAAGACTATCAATTTAGAGAGGTTATGCTCAACAATCCTACATTAGATACAACCAAGTTGATGATCACAATAGGCATGAAGGAGGTTTTCAAAAGCTTAGAGCAAGAAGGGGCAAAACTCAAAAAACTTCATAGCCAAAATGAAATCGTAAGAGGATATTTAGCAAAAGTTGTTTGTCCCTTGGATCTTGAACACACTGAAGATACTTTGAATGTTGTACTTGATAGAAGAAATGGGGGAGGAGCACATTTGGATCCATTTTTGATGGCCTATCAACAATGGTAGGAAATTTTTGAGGAAAAGGGCATCTTAATCATCCAAGGAAATCTAAAGCTACTACATGCTATGTAGGAAAATATAGACAAAATGGTAGCAATTTTGAAGCAAGATTTCAGTATTATGGATGAAAGATGTGCATGGAGTAAGGATTTATAGGTATTATAGGCCATAAAAGGGTAGATGTACTAGATTCTTGTAGATGTATATATAGTAGAAGAGTTAGATTTAATTGATGATTAGATTCGGAAGATAGTGGATAGTAATAAAGTAATGGAAACATTACATGTAGAGATCCATCAGCTCAAGGACCAAGCCTGAGAAAATTTTAGAGGTAGAGAAACATTATAGTGATGTTTCTTTGGATATTTTTGAGGATAATGAATGGGAAAAATTAATGGCCATAGAAGTGGTGGTAGAGAAGTTCATGAATATTTTTGAAGAAGCTTCTAGTGATGATGACATCTGGTAGACCTTTAGAAAAAAGAAGCTTTGCCAGAGTTGGATACCAAACTTGGGGATTTTACTAAGACCCGAATAGAGGTAGAAAACAACAAAAAAAAGGAAAAGGATAAGTATGATGCCCTAGATTTATTAGATGTAGAAAAAATCACTGAGATTATCAAGAAATTCAAGGGCAAGCATCTAGACATATCTCTAGTATGAGGGGAGACAAAATCCAAAAGCCAAAATTTTAATTTTGACATTCAATAAAATTTTACATTTTTGGACCTCAAAGGTGAGCTACTACATTGCTGTGCTGGCAAGCTATTGCACTAGTGAGCTGCTACACTTTTCTAGAAGTGCACTGACAATTAACTACTAGTTCCAAAAATAGAGCTTTCCATGCACTAGAAACACATTCTGACAGTAGTTTAACTTTGGCTAATGCCTAATGAAGGACTAGCTTCTATTTTTGACATTTCTAGAGACTGTTACTTCAATTGAACACTTTCTTATTCTTCCTTTTTCATGATTTTTTTGTTTTTTATGACATGTAAAGGCTCATGCATCCAATTAATGAATATAAAATGGATGGAGTCCTACTAAGTACCAGTTAGATTGATAGTTTGTATGTAATTAGTTTGTTTTATTAAATTAAAACCATATTATTGCATGGAGATATCTCTCACTCTCAACACTAATTGAGGATATGATTTCTTATTAATACTCCATTGTAATATGTAATTGGGGGCCACTATTATTTTGCAACAATATTATGCTTTTGGTGCTCGCTTTTGGAGTGTAGTGATTCTTTCCTGAATGTGTCATATTTTTGTGAATTTATGTTCATGGAATTGTGATTGAGCCAAAAGTTTATTACATTATTTCTAGTTGTGTGATCTATTAATTCTAGTGTTTGGTATAGTTTTACGAATTCTGCTGACATATCTAGCTCGAGAAGAAATCACCAAATTGTGCCTACATAACTCCTTGTCTCACATGGGCACACTTTCCATGGCCTTGTGATTTGATGAAGAGAAAAATATCATACAATTATTAAGTTTTCCATCGACGATCACATTAGTGGAATCAAGGAAGCACCGCTCCTTCTTTCATTGGTTACACATTGATTTCTTTGAAAGCTTAACTCGTAGATGTGGTTTTTTTGTATCTTATGTCTATTAGGATTTTATTTCATGTTATTTAATTTAAGGTTATTATTTTATTTTTACTAACCCCCTTGTTAGAATAGGAATTCATACTAGTTTCATTGTTAGATTGCATTCATAAAAAATAGAAAAATACAAAAACATAGTTCTCTTTTGTGTGTTTGTTTTGAAGCAGTGAATAGATTCTACATCTCAACTAAAATCAAACAAACTAGTAAAGGCCTCCTCATGAAAAAAAATATTTATCTTCAATTGAGCAGATTCCAATAGGTTGCAAGATAATTTGGAACCTTGGAGTTTATTCACAAGATAGACTTTTCAAGAGAGGAGTTCAAAAGAATTCCTGTTGTTTAGCATCATGTGTAATGACAACTCAATAGAAGTGGTGCTAGAAGGAGGGCCTACTTTTTGATTTTTAGAAAAGAAAAATCTGTTAGAGTTTCAAAATTCTATGCTTTTTACAAATTCAAAAAAAAATCTGAGTTTTTTAGAAATTTAGGTGCACTACTGCACTGGTGAACTACTACTTTGGTGGGTTGCTACACTGGTGAGCTGCTGTGTTGGTGAACTACTATGCTACTACTATAAATTCTATGGTGCACCTCATTTTATGAGAAAGTGTAATTCTATAGAGGTGCATTGTTTCTAGAGTTGATGCAAATTGGAGGATTTTGATCCAGAATACCCATTTCAGCGAGCTTTAAGATCTTCACCAAGGGACCCAAATTCCTTGAGCTTACCCACAAGTCCAACCACTTACATTCAACATTTCATCATCTTCTTCAAATCCCCCTCCATTTCAACTGCTTGGTGGACCACCAATTCCTCCAATAGTTCCACCTCCATGACAACCACCCTTAGATCCACCAAATCCTCTAATGGCCTTCTTTGTAAACACTGTAGAGTCACCAATAAACTTGAGAGGTGCACTTCATGACCTTCCCAAGAATCCCAAAAAGTTTTCCCCAAGGTTAATTTATGGAGAAACACAAACTGCTGAAGATCACATCAAAGTATTCAAAGAAATTTACAACCAAAAACAAATTGCCTATGAAGATGTGGTTCTTTATTTATTCCTTTACTCTTTTGGGGGAAGTTTCCTTTGATTGGTATGTTAATTTTCCACCTAGATGCATTGGAGATTGGAATACCATCGAAAGATTGTTCCTAGAGCAATTTAAAACTTTCATCAATCTAGTAGTGATACATCAATAATTCATATCAATCAAAAAAGACCAGCTGAGACAATTTCACGATTCAATCATCTCTTTCACATGGCATATCATAAATTAGAAACACCATATACTATACCAATTGAAGTAGCTATTTAAATTTATTTGACTGCTTTGGAACTTCTTAATACCATCTTTTTGAGAAGACTTCCTCCAAAAAATATTGACACCTTAGAAAAGGTCTTCGCAAAAGTAATAACATTTACTAAACAAGCCAATCCTAATGGGGGAGAATTGATGCTTCTAGCTCAAGCTATCACATAAATGCCAACATACCCTATTGGAGTGCCTACAATAGCTAGCCAATTCATACCTATGATTCTAGATCCATTACAATAGGCACCTTCTCCATAAAGCACTGCTCTAACATATCAAGGGTATGAGCCCTTGAAAGCTACTTTCTTTGAGCAAAAGGAAACAATTCCCACAGAAATAGACAATAGCCTTGTTTCCCAATTTGGTCAAATGAAAAATACTATGTCATAGATGAACAATGAGCTAACACATTTAAGGTTGTCACAAGGACAAAATAAAAATTTTCAAAGGAACATCGTTGGTCCCGATAACAACAATTATGGCCAAAATTATAATAGGAACCTCAATGGAAACAACAATAATAGTGGGAACAACAATGTAGGAAACAATAATGGAGGGAACAACTTCAATCCTCCTGATCATAATAATGGCTTGAAAAGATAGAATTGGAAGTGGAACACTCATCCAAATAATGGAAGCATTCCTATAGACAATAACAACAACAACAACATTTAGTATGCAAATATTAATCAATATGAAAATGGTCAAAATGCATCTAACAATGATGGTTTGTACTATGATGGAAATCAAGAGATGGCTCAAAACTCATGAGTAAATAGCAATGCTCCTCCTATGAAATTTAATGCTATGCTACTAGAATCTTATGATTCTACACATTATACATAGCTAGGACAACCCATCAATGAAGATTTCTCAATTCTATTTAGCTAGGAACCTGACCTTCAGTATGATGAGATTTTTTTTTGTAACAAAAACTGAAATACATACAATTTGAGGAGAAAAAAAGAACCTTTGACTAATGGAATTCCTCTAGCAGTGCAACCAACTCCTCCAAATCCAAAAGCAAGGAATAATCTACCACCAATCAAGCCACCGTATGGGGGACATTAGAATCTAAACCAACTGAATGTACCAACAATATTGAAAAACCCTACTTGGCATACTAAGAAGTACAATGCTATAAAAGATTTGAAATGGAAAAAAGCTAACATATCAATGTTTGACATGTTGCAAAATTATACACAATAGTGAGAAGCATTGATGAAGACTCCCTATAATACAAATACTTTCACCACAATAGGTTAATGTTGTAGAGGAAATTTCCACTATGTTCAAAGACAAAAGGTCAAGGATAAGTACGATGCACTCAATAATATGAAGACTCTCCATAATACAAACACTTTCACTCAAAAGGTAGTATCACAATAGGTTAATGTTGTAGAGGAAATGCCCACTATGTTCAAAGACAAAAGGTCAAGCATAAGTACGATGCCCTAGATTTACTAGATGTAGTGAAAATCACTAAGATTATCAAGAAATTCAAGGGCAAGCATCCAGACATAGCTCTTGTATGAGGGGTGACAAAACCTAGAAGCATTGTAATATGTAATTGGGGGCCACCGTTATTTTGCAATAATATTATGCTCTTGGTGCTCGCATTTGGAGTGTAGTGATTCTTGCCTAAATGTGTCATATTTTTGTGAATTTATGTTCATGGAATTGTGATTGAGCCAAAATTTTATTGTGTTATTTTTGGTTGTGTGATCTATTAATTCTAGTGTTTTCTACAGTTTTACAAATTCTACTGACGTATCTAGCTTGAGAAGAAATCACCAAATTGTTCCTGCATAACTCCTTGTCTCACATGAGAAAAATTTTTGTGGCCTTGCAATTTGATGAAGAGTGAAATATCATATAGTTATTAAATTTCCCATTGATGATCACATCAGTGGAATCAAGGGAGCATTGCTCCTTCTATAATTGGTTATTCACCAATTTCTTTGAAAGCTTAACTCACAGATGTGTTGCTTTCCATAGCTTATGTCTGTTAGGATTTTATTTTCATGTTATTGATATTAAAGTTCTTGTTTTTTTTTTACTAACCCCCTTTTAAGAATATGAATTCATACTAGTTGCATTGTTAGATTGCATTCATAAAAAACATAAAAATGCAAAAACATAGTTCTCTTTTGTGTGTTTATTTTGAAGCAGGGAACATATTCTACATCTCACCCAAAATCAAATGAACCAATAAAGGCCTCCTCATGAAAAAAAACATTTATCTTCAACTGAGTGGATTCTAGTAGGTTGTAAGATCACCTAGAACCCTGGAGTTGATTCACAAGATTGACTTTCCAAGAGAAGATTTTGAAGAATTCCTATCATTTAGCATCATGCATAACAATAGCTCAATAGGAACCAACATGTTTAGAAGAGAGTTTCTTAGTCCAAGTTGGTTAATATTACTCATTAGATTCAAGACCAAGGGTTGACCTTTGATCTAAGTAAAGCTTAGTCCTTTGTTCTTAAGGGACTAGAAGAGTAGGAGCTTTGGGAGAAGATTTTTTTGAAGTAGAAATCTCATGTTGATTGGCTTCAGGAGGGTGCTAGTAACACTACTTTCTTCCATAACTCATTTAAGGCTAGGAGGTAGGGGAATTCTATCTCCTCTCTTATCTCAACTGATGGACCTAGGATCTCTACCTAAGAAGAAATTTCTAGGGAATTTGTCAATTATTTTTCTAATCTTTTTACTAGGGTGGATCTTCTTGCTAGGACTAAGGAGCAAGCCATATTGGATTGGATTCCCCACACTATCCTTGCTAAGATGAATGGGGCCCTCTTAAGTCCTATCTTGTTACCTAAATTGGAGAAAGTTGTGTTTAATATGGAAAAATGTAAGGCCCTTGGCCCAGATAAATTTTTGACTAAAATTTTTGAAGAATTATGAGAAATAATAAAGTTTGATCTCCTGGAAGTGGTTCAGGAATCTCATAGGAATAAATAGATCTTGAAGTCTTTGAATTCTACCTTCTTGGCTTCCATACCTAAGAAGGGAGGGGCTAATTAGCTAGATTAATTTAGGCCTATAGCATTATGTAATTTTGTCTATAAGATCATCACCAAATTGATCACTAAGAGACTCAACCACTGCTTGGTTCTTTGATCTCTACTAAATAGGGTGTTTTTGTTGAAGGAAGACAAATTTTGGATGGAGTTGTGATACCAATTGAGGCTATTCATTCTATGGCTGTATCTAATCAAAAATTTATGTTCATTAAACTTGACATGGAAAAGTCTTATGATCAGGTGAGCTGGGAGTTCTTATAGAAAATTCTATTGGCTTTTGGTTTTGATGAGGAGTGGGTGAATTGGGTTTTTAGCTATGTGATCTCGTCCTCCTTCTCAATTCTCATTAATGGGGAACCTTCAATATTGTTTGATGCTTCTTGGGGACTTCTTCAAAGGGATCATTTATCTCCCTATTTATTCATTATCATAGTAGAGGGTCTTGATAGATTTATAAAATCTTAGATGAGGTAGAGTATTATCCAAGGTTGGATCTAGAAAAACAATCTTCCTTCCTACTCTCATTTTTAGTTTGTGGATGACACTAGGTTATTGGGCATGGCTAGAATTAGTGAGATAGTGAATTTTAGGAGAGCTTTGGATATCTATTTGAAAGCCTTAGGTCAAAGTATTAATGATGATATATTTTCCATTTATTTCTTTAACACTCAACTTATTCAGAGTAGGATTGCAAGGATTCTTAGATTTCAAATTGGTCCCCTTCCTTTGATGTACCTTGGGGTTCCTTTGGCCTTCTGATCTTAGTGTATAGGCTACTAGCAGGGGATTTTGGATAAATTTTGGAGTAAGGTTAGTCACTAGAATTATAGATGGTTATCTTCTACTAGGAGAGTGGTTCTCCCAAAGATTGTGGTGTAGTCTCTCCATATTTATAGATGATGTGTTCAGGTTCCCCCTTCCAACTTTGAGAGGGATTTTGATGCTTTATCTCATAAATTCCTTTGGTTGGGTAGCCTTCTATCCTCAAAGTGGAGCCTTGTCAAGTGTGATTCTATGTGTAGGCTAAAGCATGTTGGGGATATTGGTCTTAGATTAATGGCTCTTGTTATCATGGCTTTGACTACCAAGTTATACTCGTGGTGGTGCAATAGTCAAGATCAAGATTGGGCCAAGATTCTTGCCAATAAGTATTTTCTTGGTGTTTATTGCCTTGATGTGCCACAACTTACTCTGGTGGGTAAAGGTTCTTGTATTTGGGACACTCTTAAAAAGGGAGCTCAATTTATTAAGACAATTCTTTTCTAGATTTGTAACAGAGGCTCTGATGCCCTATTTTGATAGGACTCTTGGGATGGCGCCCTCCAATTCTTTTTCATTTCCTCTAGTTTCAGCCATTTTTCTATACTTTTACTAATTTTGGATGGTTTAAGGTGGAGCATTTTAAGACTATTAAGCATATGGGTTAGGTAGAGGTAAATTTTTGGAAGGACCATCAGGAGTGGCCCATGGGTGGCTCTAATGAGGATCATGTTGTTCTTACTAAAGCTTTAGAGATTAGGTTTTTTAGCTCCCTTAATGAGTAGGAGGCTTTGGCTTGGATTCCCAGCCCAAAAGGTAAATGTATGGTGGCTAAAGGTTATGCTATACTTGATAGAAACTTTCATGGTCTAGCTGAGGTACACTAGTGGAATAAGGTTTGGAATAACTTTTCTTGGCCCAAATGTAATTTTTTCTTATGGTTTCTCGCTCAAAAAAATGCCTCACTTGGGAGAATCTTCACAATGAGGAATGAACCTCTCACTAGTCTTTTCTTTGCCCTTTTTTGAGAGAGATATGGCATAGATGGTGAGAGGTTTGGCAACATGGTTGTATTCCTTCTATCTCTCTAATTGATTTTTGGGAATTTTTGGGTAGACCTCCAACAAAGACTTCTTTCATGCAAGTAGCCTGGATGGTTAGTCCAACTCTTATTCTCTAAAACATTTGGTTCGAGAGGAACCACATAATTTTTTTAAAATCCAAATTAGGAAGTTTTCAATTGTGGAAGATGATTCTTAGTAGGCTTTAGAAGACTACTTTTGCAAAGTGTGATATGTCTGAAAGTATTGATCCTAGTGATCATGCTATTATGAGGAATTTGAATGTAGGTGATAGTAGATGACGATGCACCCTTGGGAAAAGACCTTGCAATGTCAAGCAATGGATTTGTTGGGATGGGAAGTGGAACCCTCCCTCGACTAGGACCTTGAAGATTAAAACATATGATTCTTCTCGTGGGAGCCCTAGTCATGATGGTATTGAGGGTATAGGTAGAGGCAATGATGGTGGAATAGTTTTTCTCTTCTCTATTGAAAAAGGTAAACACTCTAATAATCTAATGGAGGCCCTTGCTATTAAGATTGTTTTTGAGAGAGGATGCTCTTTAGGCTAGAAGAGGATCATGTGTGAGTCTAATTCTCAAATTGTTCTAGATATGTTGAATAATTAGAGTTTGGAGAATGTTAGTTGAAAATTAGCCTCTTTGGTCAGACAAACTCTAAGTCTTTGTAGTTCCTTAGACTTTTCTCCTTTCATCATATCCCTAAAGAATGTAATAGAGTGGCTTATTGTTTGGAAAAGTGGGCTTACAAGAATTTGGATGGTTGGGATATGAGTAGAAGGGATGAGTTACATTTTGAGTATCATGGGATCATTGAGAAATTATTACTGGGAGACAAGAATATGTAGTGTTGGTGTGGGCCTTTGGCTTTTTCTCTGTAGTTTGAATTTGATTGAATAAATTTTTACAAATTTTTCCAAAAAAAAAAGGATGTCTCATGATTCTTTTGACTTCCATCATTTGATTTTCTTTGGTATTTTTTAAAAATCTTGCCACCATACTGACTGCTAATGCAATATCAAGCATTGTGTGTACTACATATTACAATTTTCCAATCATTTATCTATATGTGGTCAGATCTATGTCTTTGGAATCATCACTTTTAGAAAGCTTATGTTTGGTAGACATAGGGGTTCCAACTGGTCTTGAATCCTCCATTCTAAATTTCTTTAGTATTTCCTTGATATATTTAGATTGAGTAATGTATATACCATTTTTGTTTTGTTAATTCTATAATACAACAAAGAATTTTATCTCTCCAAACATACAGATCTCAAATTATTTACTAATTTCTTTTGAAAATTCCTTGTACAAGTCTTCATTTCCTATGAACAAAGTGTCATCCACAAATATTTTTGCCAACACAATCTTTTTGTTTGGCCCTTCTTTGATATACAAACTACTATTATCATTAGTTCTTTGAAAGCCAATCTGTATCAAGTAGTTATGAAGTTTTTCATACCAATCTCTAGGAGCTTGCTTAAGACCATATTATGCCTTGTGTAATTTTCAAACCATGTCTATTTTGCTAGGATCTAAAAAACCTTTAGGTTGTTCAATGTAGCATCAAGAATTCCATTCAAGAATGCATATTTTATATCAATTTGATAAACTTTAAATCCTTTCTGAGCTACATATGCTAGTAGAGTTATAACACCTTCTAATCTTGCAACAGGAAAAAAAATTTCACCATAATCAATACCTTCTTCTTGATAATAGCCTTCACATACTAACCTTGCTTTATTTCTAGAAGCTTTTCCATCTTCATTCAGCTTGTTTTTTAACACCCACTTTGTGCCAATTACAATTTTATCCTTGGGTCTAGGAACAAGAGTCCAAGTTTTTTTCTTCTCTATCTTTTCTATATCTTCATTCATTTCTTCAATCCAACTTTCATTATTTAATGCATCTTTAACATTCGAGGTTCAAATTCAGCAAGTAAACATGTACCTTTCAATTTTCTTCTTGTCATTGTTCCATCTAATTTTTCTCCAATGATCTGATCAAGTGCATGATGCCTTCTGACATATCTTGTTAACATCATGGGTTATTTGGATTTGGAATGATTTTTACTGATTTCATCATGAACTTTAGTATCAACCTTGGGTCCCATTGTCTATGACTGATGTCCGTTAGACTTAGTTTTCTCTAGCTTGATAGCCTCTGACTTGGGTCCTTCAGACCATGACTCAAGTTGCAATATTTGCAACTCAGAAGCTATTGGAGATTTTGGGGACTCAAGAAGTGAAGCCTCTTTTCTTTTAGATAGATTTGGCAAGGTATTAGGTTCATAGTAAACAAATCTTTTGTAATCCTCAAGCTCTTTGTTGCTTTCTTCTTCACTCTTTTCTACAAACTCAGCAATTCTTACATGTGGACTTTCTATAATTTTATGAGTAGAAAAATTCAAACACTTGTATGCTTTACTTTTACAACAGTATCCTAGGAATATGCCTTCATCACCTTTGACATCAAATTTTCCTTTTTTATGTTCTTTCAATATATAACATTTGCTACCAAATACTTTCAAGTAACTTACATTAGGATTGTAGCCATACCATAGCTCACAAGGAGTTTGGTTTGAGTCTTTCTTTAGCTATACTCTGTTCAAGGTACAAACTATAATATTGATTGCTCCCTTCCAGTATTTGATTGCAACATTCTTTTCTATCATCAATGCTCTTGTGCAATCCATAACAGATCTATTCCTTCTTTCAACTATAACATTCTGCTAATGTATACTAGGAGCTGATACTTTTCTTCTAATTTCCTTTTCTATGTAGAATTCATTGAATTCATTGGAGATAAATTCACCACCTCTACCTGATCTAAAACATTTTAACTTCTTTCTAGATTTTTTCATAGTCTTGCCAAATACAACTTGAATTTTTGGAAAGATTTTGATTTTTCTTCTAGATACATTACAATCATCATTCTAGAATAGTCATCAACAAAAATAATGAAATTTTTTTCTGTACAATAAATTTCTATTCCAATAGGTCCACATAAGTTTGTGTGCACAATATCTTATACTTCTTTAGAATGATAGTTCTTGCTTTTGAAACTAGTCTTTCCCATCTTGCAAATTTGACAATTTTTACATAGACCCATATTAGGTTTCCTCAAACTAGGAATACCTCTTAATATTTTGTGTTTAATTATCTTGACTAGGTTATCAAAGTTTACATGACATAATATTTTGTGTCATAACCAACTTTATTCTACTTGAGCAATAAAACATGAACTTTCATTGAGATCAAGATAAAATAGGTTACCTTTTGTTTATTTGCCAGATTCAACTAGATTTCCTTTTTCATCTAGTAGTTTGGCCTTCCCATTCATAAATTCTACCTTGAATCCAATGTTGTTCAACTATGCCACACTTAGTAGATTATGTTTGAGTCCTTCAACCCAATAAGAATTATCACATATAAGCTCATTGGTTAATGAAATACATCCCTTTCCTTTTATGCAACAAGGTTCATTATTTCTAAATATCACACTACCGCCACCACAATATTCCATGTGCTCAAATTTTGTTTTATCTCTAGTCATATGATGTGAGCAACCATTGCCAATAATCCAAGTATCATTTTTGCTAACATGAGATATAAGTGCTATCTTATCTCCTTCATCATCAAATTCATCTTTTATAATAATATATACCATTTCATCTTCACTGTTATCAGAATCTTTAGCCATAAAAAATGATTTCTTACCTTTGTTCTTGTAGTACTTGTAGTTCTTGAATTCATTTTTTCCTTTGTACTTATTACTTTTCTTCTCATCCTTGTTTTCTCTATTTGGACATCTAGTAGCAATGTGACCAAATCCTTTACGAGAAAAATAGATTAGAGGGATCTTACCTTTATACTTTTCTCTACCTTTGGAATATTTCTTTGCAAGTAGGGATTCAATAAGTTCAAGATCAATGTTAGAACTTTCTCTAGTTTCTCCTTCACTTCCTGGTTGATTGGCCTTTGATTTCTTACTCTTTTCTTCAGTGATAGTTTAGCTTCAAATGCAGACTTAATACCTTTGGAACTAGCTAGGAACATAGTTATCAAAATAAAAAGATGTCAATCCTGAAAATAGAGCATACAAAGTTATGTTGCTATTTGGATCACATCTCATGTCTTGAATAGAAAATAATCTAATTACATAGATAGGAAGAAGGGTTCTGTGTAGCTTTCTTACAACTATTTTTTCATCAATGTCTCCTCCAGATGCTTTGATTATTTCCACATATTTTGAAATTTTTTCATCTTATCTCATTTTCATCTAATCAAATTTTCCTTGGAGACTTTCTTCTTAAGCTCTTCTTACATTTTCATCTCCTCCATAAATGTATTTCAATTTGATCCACATTGCATGAGTTGTCTTGCAGTCTTTTACTTCATCAAATTTGGCATACTAAGAGCAAATGCAATATCAATCATCATGATATTATGATTTTCCTTTTTAGCAATATCTTAAACTGATAATGTTCCAAAAGGATTCTTCTATTATATATCAAGATACTTACAACTTGAATCATTGATAGTGGCCATATGTAATCTCATTAATCTTTTCCATGCTACAAAATTGTCTCTATTCAACTTGGGAATCTCTCTTCTGTAAGACATCCTGATCTTAAGATTACTCCTCCCCTCTTAATTACTCCTCTTTATTTTTGGAAATATAAGAGGAGTAATTAAGATGGGAGGAGTGAATTAGTTAGTACAAAAATAAATCTTAGATCCCTTAGATATCAGTACAAAATAATCTCTAAAAAATTGAATTCTGTTGATTTTGGTAAACACATTGAAAATGTTGTAACTTGGTAAATAGTTAAATTTCTTAGAAAACACTTAACATGAAAATATTAAGATGTTATTTGTGATTAATTTTTACTTTAACATAGTAGCAAACACATAAAAGAAATAGCATGAACACATTTGACACCAAGATTTAATGTGGAAACCCAGTTTCGAAAAAAACCACCAATTGCAACTAGTTATTGTTTTTCACTCTTCTAAAGTGAACCTTGTTAGGAAAAAATGTTATTAAAGGTTAAAAATTACACTCTTAGGTGTGACCTTGTTAGAGGATTTAATCACCCTATTAGGAGTAGCATTGTTAGAAGTCTTCAGAAACATTAATAGAAATTCTACTTTGTTAGAGGATTTACAAAAAGCTGTTAAGCCAATTCTATTAAGAGATTTAGATCACTGCTACAATGGTTAGAGAGTAACAATGACATGACAAAATTTGTATGCAATTGAATTACTAACTATAGATATCAATTCTATCTTGTATGATTGATCCTTCTTGATCAAATATATCTTTTTAGCTTCTCCAAGATATTATGCTTATCCTTTTGATTCTCTTCCTCTTAGCATCATTAAATATTCAATAATCTTTCATGCATTCACATTCATCTAAACCTCATCTTGAGCTTATATTTATATCTTTTATATTGTCAAGTTGGCTAAAATACAACTAAGAATAATTAACATTCATCTTATCAATTAGCCAAAACTAATAGATAAATCAATTGAACTCAATATGCTAGAACAAGAAAAATTGTTCATTAGCCAACCCTACTTGGTAGACACTAATTCAAAAATGATTTTCCCTTGTTAACCAAATTAACTTGGTCAACACTACATAATCACAAAGTTCCTTTGGTAACCAAATGAGCTTAGTTAACACTAGTTCCATCCAACATTTGCTTCATTAACTAAGTGAGCTTGGTTAATACTCATCTTCCATAGACTTTCCTTTCACACCTGAGTGAACTCGATAGAAACTACCTACTAAATTAGAAAAACTCTAGAATGATTTATAGACACAAAAAACTATCTTCAATGCCTAAGTGAGCTTGATATACACTGAGTTGAAATGATATGACATTTTGTGTAACATCAAAGACAATACACAATTAATCAATTATTTCAACAGTACCATCCCCACAATGATTTTCCCTTAGGTATATTTCCCTAATTGATAAATATGGTATTATAAGTTGCATTATGGTACTATTATGTTTAATTTTAAGTTTAATGACATTTTCAAGTTTTAATATTACAAAAATGTATCCATATTTGGGAAAAATATTGTGAAATAATGATTCACCTCCCCTTTCAGTATTTACTATTTATAACAATTGGTATTAGAGAATGGCTATTGAGAAGAGGCCTACCTACTTGAGTAAGATCTCTATGGATATCAATTAGTTATAGAAGAACATGGATAAATATTTTGAGAAAATTGATGTACTCATAGAAGAAAGACATACATTGAAGGACACATATGAAAATGTGAAGGACTACATTGAGAAGATGAAAGACAAGATAGGGTCTATTAGATCTAAGAAAGAGTTTACAGATTAGATCAAGTAAAGAAATGCACTTTCAAAGCTTAAGAAAGAGAATGGGATCTTGAAGCACAAATTAGAACTAGAAAAATTAGAGACTAGTTTTAATGATGATGAAAAATAAATTGATTCATATTAGGGATATGAGAATGTAGATCTAAAAGAAAAGCTTACAAATGTGACATTTGAACTTGAGACTATAAATTTGGATTATGCAAAACTTTAGAAGTACAATACTATTGTGAAAGGAGAGTTTACACAAACAAATAAACACATTGAGAAGTTTTATTCATGTAGTTAAAATCTTGTTCAATAGATTTTGGAAGAGAGGCCTTCTTATGATAAGAATGGTCTTGAATACTTTGGAGGAGAATCATCGAAGAGATTTGAGGCTATAAAGGAAATAGATGTTTGTGACCCAACAACCTAAATCACAACATGAAGATTTGAAAAAGGTTGAGTCAAATCAATCTAAAGATGTACCTAAAGAAGTTGAACTTTTTGGAATTAAAATAGGAAAGGTGAACTTCAGGAGGGGTGAATTAGCAATTCAAACTTGGACTTATAAAACTTTCACAATTCATTCATCACATGCATTAACAACTAAGCTGAAATAACATGTAAAATAATATGCATCTTCAAACATATAACCATGTAAACATTCATACACATAACACCAGTTATGATTACCCAAAAACCCTCCAAGTGAGAAGGTAAAACTAGGGTGGAGATGACACCCACAAATCTTCACTGCTGTAGCAATAGTGTATCCAACGAAGATTACAATGTTTTGACCATGAAACATGATCTACCCTATGAAAGGTCTACCCTAATAAAGGCTTACAAAGACTGTTAGGTCTCACCTTGTTAGAGGATTATAACACCTTGTTAGAAGTGTAGCTCGTTAGAGGATTTTGACTTACAATTAAGTAAGCACCCTATTAAAGCATTTTATACAACCTATTAGGACTACTCTATAAAGAGATTTAACTAAAATCATGTGTTAAAATGTCTTAGCATAGATCCTACAGTTGGCACTTGCTTGCCTGATAACAGATCACCTCTAAACAATATCTTTCTTGATCCTTCTTGATCAGATGTATCAATGCTATATCCTTTTCTCTATCCTCTATTCTTCTCTAACTGATTCTACAATTCACTCTTTCATATAAGTCACCTTGAATACTCTGAAAACTATCTTGTTTGCTCCTTCAATTCAATCTCCTCTTCACATCTAACTTATTATGATTTAATGTTTCATTCTTCTTAAGAAGACTTAGGTGGCTTAGGGATAGGTATAAATCTATAGCTAAGAATCATCCATTTTCCCTCTTAATCCTTCCTATTTTCTAATTGGTTGCATGTATTTGCATAGGGAATCCAAATAAATATTCATCCTTATCTTTAAATTTCAAAATATCATCTTTAAGTTGGCTCAAAAATAGTTTACATAGTTGTTTGTACCATTACTAAGAAATATGTCAAAAGTGTGTTATTTGGCATATGAAGTACCTGATGCTTGGCATGCACTATTTTGTATACTATGACTTGACATATGTATTCACTCGACATCCACTAATTACATGGTTCTTGAATCACTCAACATGGTCTATCAGCTTGGCACTTGATGCTCATTACAACTCAACATGGTCAAATATTTACATGTTGTGCTCGACATGAACTAAGTAAATGGCTTAAGTGTGTTGATATTCATTTGTCAAAATTGATTTGAGATCAATAGAACTACCTAAAGAAGTAAAGAGGCAATTTAATATAAGATGTTATGCATGCAATGAAATTGGTCACAAAAGGAAGGACTTCATAGGTAAGTATACTAACCTTTTTTCTAGTTATTAGTATAATTGTTATTATTTTAGACATAGAGATAGTGAGTGTAGAAAATCTAGATTTAATAATAATATGCATCAAAGTAATAACTAGTAGGTAGTAGATCTATTGGAGGAACCAATATTATAAAAATGGTATAATTTGTTATAAGTAAAACACCTTTGGATGTATAAAGTGCATATTAAAGATAAATTAGTCATGACCTAGATATGGAAACAATGTGATAACATGTAATATTTACCATAATATACAACATACAATAAGATTTTGTAGGATGAACAAGGTAAGATTGCTAAATAACACGAGGATCAACATGAGAACCCCAAATTTTAGGAGTGTGAATAATGTCAAAAGGAATGAGAATAGTAACAATAGTCAAAAATAAAATGTGAAAGAAAATCTCAATGAGACATTTGTTAAGGCAAAGATTCAAACAAGTTCACAAGGTTGTGTAGAAATGAAGTCAATTGAAACAACTGAAAAAGAGTTGAAGTCAAAAATTATTTCTCACCAACCAATGCTATCTATTTGAGAATCTTATTTCATAGTAAATGAAGGGAAATTAGCATCAAAAAATTGTTTGAACCCTTAGAGAAATAATTAAGGTTTGTATAGTTAATATGAGGTAGATTGGTTATGAGAAAGCTATAGTTAAGTGTGAATAAGATTTTGAGTTCACAGTTGAGTATGTAAATAGAAAGAATTTCTCCATGTTAGAATAATTAGAATGATCAGGGAGTTGAATAACCTATCCTCATTTTCAAATGTATCAATTCAACTTTTAATAATTTCAAACAACTTAATGAAACTTATAAATCCACTCGACTGATATAGCAATTCATCAATAATCAAACTTATTCATCCAACATTTAAGTCCGTTTTTACTATATACTAAATAATAGAAATAAATAATAGTAAAACATATACATCATGAAAATAACATTTATACAAGTATGACACCAAGATTTAATGTAAAAACCTAATTTGGAAAAAACCACCAAGTAACATATTACCACTTTTCACTCTTATGAAGTGAGCTCAATTAAGAGCCAACCCTATTAAAGATTACAAAATACACTATTAGGTGTGACATAGTTAAAGGATTCAATCATCTTGTTAGGAGTGTCCTTTCTAGAGGTCCATTGAAAATTGTGATCTCCATTTGGCTCATTCTTGGTCCATTGATTATGCTTCATCACATTCTCCATCCCTTGTCTTCTTGGAAATTCTTAAAGTAATCACTCTTTACTAACTTCTCAATTTTCCTCTAAAGCTCTATTATTCACATGTTCTTCATAAAATCTCTAGACCAACAATCATAAAAGACATCTTATGTCTCCTTAAATAGATAGGTTTAATCCTTTTCTTCTTAAACATAATCATAGATCTTAGGGTTTGATCAGATTCATTAAGTTTGTTCATCATTTCTTCCTTCTTCTCCTTTCTTGAAAGTTTGGGAAACTTCTCATTAAATCCTCAGTTTAGACCACTTAATAAACTCAATTCATGCATTAAATATGCTAGCTCATCAATCCTTATCATTTACACATTTTGACCAATTCAAAAATTCAACTATGTTGGTCTCTTATCTTGATTCTTTCAAATTCTATTAGTTTGTTGACACTCAATCATCACTAAGTTCTTCAACCCAGTCATCACTATGTGTCTCAACCTCTATTTTTATGTCTCTCCTTGCTTACACTTTCTCACTCAAATTTTATAGTTATTGGTCACTTCTTTACTTTTCTTCTTCATATATCTTGGCCATAACTATCCCTTGACTAATACTATTTGCTTGGTTATTTCTTAAGTTCCTTAATATTCTACTTCAAATTCTTCATTGACCCAATACACTATTAGTTGGTCAATCTTAGTATTTTACCCAACTTCTTTGCTTTTTTAAACATCTCTTCTACACTTAACTCATCTTTCTTTGTCACTTAACATAATGATTAAATGAAAAATTATATTATCAAATAATCATTGATCAAGTTCCCATTGTAATTCTATCATACTTACTCCTGTTTTCTCAACAACTTTACTAGTTTGTCTTGTTATCTCTTATTTTTAGATCATCTTCATCAATCAACTAATATAGAATTGTACATTGTTAGCAAATATCTTACTAGTAATGTTTGACATCAATGACAATAAAAATAATTGTTCCATTTGTAGTTTATAATAATCTCCCTCTTTTCCATTAATGGAAACACCTTTAATTACCATGTATTGGAAAAATATTTCTCATGACCAAATTCATTACAAGTCCAATGTTTAAATATTTTCTTACCATCTGGTTCTCTTCTCACATGTAAGGAAATTTCTTCTTCAATCTTTTTGTCTTCCTTTGATCTTAATCTACTGCTACTAGCATAATCTCCACTAGTGTTTGCACTTCTTGATAGAATAGGATTAATTCTTAGTGTACTAAAGATTATTTCTACCATAGGTGAATCTATAGACTAATTCATTTATTTTTGCTACTTCTAATCTTCCATAAAGAGTCACTCTAGAAAAATTCTCAGTACAACATATCACTTGCTCAATCATCTATATTATCTACTTGAATGGTGGTGTCAACATTTTCAAAATCTTCCATAAGATCTCATCTTCTTCTTTAGTTCCTTCACAAGCCTTGATTCTAGCAATGATTTCTTATATTCTACCAATATATCTTCTTACAAATTCATTTTCCATCATTTTAGCTTCTTGAAATAGACATGTCCAATTTTGTAATCTAATCCTTTTAGCATGTTTATCATATTAAAAAGTATATTCCAAAGGTTTCCAAATCTCACTAGATAACCCTAAATATTTTATGCTAACTGTACTCTTTTTTAGGAAGAGCTAAATAAAGTGCTTCTATGCTAAGCATGTCCCACATGAACAAATCTCTTTCATCTTTAGTATATTCTTCAAGTTTTCTTTCTTCAACTATGGTCTTTCCATTCTCTGTGATTAGATAATATCCTTCACCCATGCATAGAAAATGTGTCTTCATCTTCTCTTTCCAAATTTCATAATTAAGTCCATGAAACTTAGGACTTTCTTTTCTAAAATGGCCTGCCACGAATCTCCTTAAGTTGTTAAGATTTTCCTTTAAGGACCTAAAGCTCTCATACTAATTTTTAAATAGTAAATTTCACCAAGATAATTGAGGGTGGGGGGGGTGTGTGGATTAGTGATTTGATCAATGCAATTTTAACTAAACTTATTAAACTTCAAACATGTGATCAATATAAATATAAACCATAAGAAGATACACATACACAATAACACTAGATATGTTAACTAGGGAGACCCTTGATCAGAGGGAAAACCACAATGGGGATGGTACCCAAAAAATGGTGTACTAATATATTAGTTCCTTGGTAGAGGATGGACTTTTTTAAGAACCAATGAAATACATTTAGTGCATATTAGTCCCTATTAGTTGACTCTAAATCCCAATGAGGAGATTCCAACCCTATAAGGAGTTGTAGAAGGAAGAAGGATGCATTGTCGTAACAACTTTAGGGGAAAGGCCACTGAAATCACTATATAACTGGCCTCTCTATTATTCCTTTAAGAATAATAGAAAATACAACTGATCTCAACAAATCACACTCTTTCTTTTTCCTCTTACTATGCCTCTTTTGCACAAAATACTTCTAAAATCTAAGTACTTGATTTGCAAATTTGCATCACAATAATCCATTTGATCTCTTACTTGCATTTACCAATATTCTTTACTTATCACATTCATACTTCCACTTTCATACTTCATCACAAGGAAAATAACTTTCCTTTATACCAAGTCCTCAAACTAATTCATCAAGTCGACCTTGAGGCTTTTCTAATTACAATTAAAATAGGACATTATTAAGATAACACATGACATTACATCTCTTCATGCATACAATATACCATCAACTCGTAATCTTTGCAAATTTTTCATATGTACAACCTCAAACTTTATGCACTTATTGATGTCATCATTAAGATGTCTTCTACCTCTATCTAACTTCACTCGTAGAGATTCTATACCTATTAAGAGATATAATTTAATTATCAAAAATCACTTCTCAGGAACTATCTCTAAAAACTATCTTCTATAAATCTTGAATAACTACTTCTAGTCTTCGATTTTGTACATGCATTCTTAGCCACATCATTAGGACACTCTTTAGAAATTGTCCCTAATTGTTCTTGATTCTATCTTTAATAATTGATCCATACACTCTCTATCTCCATCTGCTACTCTTCCAATCTTCTTAGTATGTTGACATTGATGAGAAGTATTGTCATGAATGCAATATACAATCATATTATCAATCTCTCCAATGGTCCAACGATGCTAGGATTCTCCCTGATAGGAATATCATCAACATTCATGCTAACATATAGATAGTGTTAGAGTAAAGAATTAATTTAATTTGACATATTAAATTACCTTTACTCCCTTCTTAAGATTTCACTTTATGCACTTTGCGTTTCCATTTTATAATTAATTAGTAATTACTAAATATCATTTATCTTGTAGGGTTTCCCTTTTAGGTTTTCAATCTCCTTCTATAAGGATTGATCTTTTGTTATTATATCTCATCTTTCCAATCTAATAATATAGTTCTTATACTTTTAGAGCAAAATAATTACCTCTTCTTTTCTTTTTCTTCTCTGTGATAGGAGGTTGCATGCAAGTTTTTTTTGGGTTTTGTAGATTTGTATTCTATATTGCTCAAATCCTTCATGATATCTAAGCCTAACCTGCTATAGCTTGTTCAATACTTAGAGAAATAAAGAATGAGGGTTTAATAAAATAGACCTAGCATCTTTCAAGTATTTTCTATGAAAATAAAGTAGTCTCTAATTTTTGGAGCACTTTGAGGCCAACCAGACCTCACGGTTAGATTCAAGAGGTGTCAAAAGCCCCATTTTCATATAAAATTTGTCAAATTTAGACACAGTTGGTATCTAAGGCAAAATAATATTCCTACTAGATTGAGCACATTTCCTTAGGTAGTGATTTTATGATTTTTGGCATCTAAATCAAGATTTTTGATGTAAAAATTGATATTTTTGGCATATAGATCGAGGTTTTTTACACTCAAATTGATATTTTTGCATGCAAATTGATAATTTTTTGCATGGAAATCAAGATTTTTTGGCACAAAAATTGAGATTTTTAGCATGCAAATTGAGTTACTTTAGACCAAAATTCAATGCATCTTGGCATAGATCCTAATGCATTTGGTATGTATTTTTCGCTTGAAGTGACATGATTCATTTTATCTTAAAGGGGGTATAACTTGTTCTTTTAAGCTCCATTTTTTTTTAATCTAAAAGAAGTGTCAGAAAGATCTTATCAAGCTCTATCCAGATTCTCTATTGTTTTCATAAGTTTTTCTCAAATGTATTTGTGATACTTAACTGAAGTTTTTTTTACTCCTTATTTACACATTCCTAACTAGTAGCCAAGGTTTGGTTTTTTGCATTACGGGGTTGTTTCGTATTATTGTTTCTATTATTCACATCAATAAACTAGAACATTTTCAAAAAATTAATTCAAAACCTTCTAAAACAATAGTTGAGACCTCTTCTTATCTAGAACTTCTGACCACTCATAATTATCACTCATGGAATATTTTGATGGCATGACTTCTTTGGTCAAAAGGTTTGTGGTCTTGTTTAGATGCAGTGAAAAAAGTTTTATATAGGCCTTTTGAGGTCATGCAACACATGAACAAGATAGATGAGGCAATGAGGTTGATTGATTTATAGGTATCCAACAATCTATAGTTTCATCTTGATGGGTGAAATACCCCTCTAGATATGTGGACAAAGCTTGATGGCTTGTTTGGTATAGTGAATGAGTTTAGGGCACTTTAGATAGAGGGAAAGATTACCTCTCTTGTACTAGATTCTTTGCCTTCCATTGAGGACTTCTTGATAAAGTTCAAACAACAAGGATCTTTATTGCAGGGTTGTAGAAAAACCAAGACTAACACTAAGTGCATTTATCTATTTCTGTCTAAGCTTTGTGGAAACTTTCAAAAAATTACTTCTACCTTATATTCCACCAAAGATGCTTTGGGTAATGGATTTACCATGCCATCCTTTGAGGTTTTTTGTGATTGTTTGACTTGAGAAAAATCTAAGCTCTATTAGTTGGATTCTCTCATAGGCTCACAGACTTATGCATTGGTAGCTCAACCATATTCTAGGACAAAGGAGAAGAGACAAAATTTACATTCTATAAAGTCTCAAATTAATTCTAGCCCTCATAATTCATTGGGCCACCTCCTTCTAAGTGGGGTAAAAAAAATCCAAAAAGACCAATGTGTGCTTATTGTATCAAGACTAATCATGATGAATCACATTTCTATGAGAAGAAGTTAGATGGCTATGCCAAATAGGTTTCAAATTTGAAAAATCTCCTTCAAAAGAGCAACTTTGATAATCCTTCTACTTCTCACAGATTGTCTTCATCATCATCATTTCAATCAAATGGTAAAGGTATAGGAAAGGGTCATGCGCTATGTTCAACTACTACTCCACATTCTTCTAGATGGTTACTGGATTTAGGTGCTTCACACCATATGGAATCTTCTTATGATTTGTTCTCTTCTTTTGAGCCTTCTCCTACTACACACATTTTGATGGGTAACAATATTGTTATAACTATATGTGGGAATGATTCTATTGGCAATGATGATGGTATATTTCATGATGTACTTTGTGTTCCATCTTTGTGCTCTAACATTCTTTCTATTTATCAGATTACACATAGTATGATAGGAAAGACAATTGAGTTTGCATATGATTAAGTGTACATCAAAGATAGTGAGATGTACTATATTGTTGCTACAGGGATTGTTGATCACTCTTCCTACCTATACTCTCTCACTCATTTTAGTCCACCATCTCCACCATCAAAGATTCACTCTCTTTCTTCATGAGAGACTACTAAGGTGAAGTTACGTCACTTAAACTTATGTGTTGTTCTTGAGACCACTATTGTGACTTCTATACCTCCACCTCTTGTTCAAATTCCATCTATAGTACAAGATTACTCTTTAGCATTTCCTACCATTATATCTCCAATCACTGAGCCACCTACCACAATTGTTGAGGATATATTAGAGGATGCACAACTCCTTTGAGATGAAAAATTCAACACACCTATCATCCCACCTCCATTGGAGATTCCATTCATGGTTCTCATGTATTATCCTTTGAGCATTAGCCAATACTTCTAGCTTCACCTTAAATTTAGGGCTTTTATGCTCCTTGTTCACTACCTTTGTTTCTTTCAGATTGGAGCCACATTGGTATGTTCATTGGCACACAAGTTCTTCCATTCTTGGGGAGCTATGGAGTCTCAAGCTTCTATCATAGGGTGTTTTATTATAATTATGGTCTTGAGAGAGCCTCTTGAGATATTTCATATGTGCATCCTTTTCTATCTCTTTTTAGCATAGGGTTTTTCCTAGTGGGTTCTCTCTATTTCTCCATTTCATAGAGATTTGGTTTTGATTCAGTACATCTGTAGGCCTTGTTCTTAGGACGCAAGTTTTCCTTCAGCATTATATTGTAGTTTCCTTGCCCTTTTTGCATGGTTTGTAGCTACATTGTTGCTCATATTAAGGGGGAGTGTTATAATGAAGTGTTAATTTAAATTAATTTATTAAATTACCTTTACTCACTTCTTTAGATTTCATTTTATGCACTTTGAATTTCTATTTAATAATTAATTAGTAATTATTAAATGTTAATTACCTCATAGGGTTTCCCTTTTTAGGTTTCTGATCTCCTTCTATAAGGATTGATCTTTTTCAATTATCCCTCATGCTTTTAGTCTAATAATATAGTTCTCATATTCTCAAAGAAAAACTCTTGCCTCTTCTTTTCTTTTTCTTCTTTGTGATATGTTCTCTCATGCAGCTGTTCTTAAGGTTTTTTGGATTTGCATTGCATATTGCTCAAATCCTTCAGATAGTATAGAATTTTTATTTATGGAAATATATATTTAGTATTAAGTGAGTAGATCATGAAGATGAAGTTTTGGTAGAAAAGTGTCTAAGTACTATGAAGTTTATTGGTCAACATAGTCACAATTTTGGCATTAGGAGTTGATAGAAAATGTTTTGACATGAGAAAAGACATAAAGGCTAATAGTACAAAAAAATATGGTATAAAGGATATCTTTGGAAATACAGACTTGTGTGTAAATTTGTAAGTATGCTATGAATGTAATACTATTGGTATGTGATGTAAAATTTGATGTTGAGAGTAGTAAAAGGTAGCATTTATGAAGATAGTACAATGAGCTACAAAGATCATGCTAAATATTGTAGATATCAACATTTGTAAGAGGTTATTGTATCTACATCTTTTATAAACATAATATCATTATACATTACATGTTTGGGTAGTGGGCTTATCTTTCCCACATTTTGTAATGCATTAAAAAATGCTAACATGGTTGATGCTTCTAACAAGGCCTAGTCTTGTAACAAGAACCAAGACACTGTACTAATCTATTAGAAATGCTTTAGAATAAATAAGACAAGGAGGGGTGAATCAGTTATTCAAGGTCTAATATGTCCAATTCAAATTTTTTCATTAAGTTTTGTGAGCCCATTTAGCCATTCATTCATCCAAGCATTAACTTTCCTAATCAACAAGTTACTATAAATCAACATGCAAGCATATCACATAAAAGATCAACACATAACACAGTGATTTACATGGAAAACCAATTTGGGAAAAACCACCAGTAACATGCTACTCAATTCTCACTCTTTCTAAGTGATTCCTAATGAAAGGCTTACCCTATTAAAGGCTTACAACATGCTATTAAATGTGACCTTGTTAGAGGACTTATCCACCCTATTAGAAGTGGGTCTTGTTAGAGGACTTTTAGAACATTCACTTGGAATGCCACCCTATTAAAGGATTTACAAATGGTTGTTAGGCCAACCTAAGTCCATAGGATTTTCCTTCTATCCTAACTGATACAATTTCTATAGAGTAACAATTAGGGAATTTGACTTGATTACATAATACAACTTAACTTGCAGATCTTAGATCACTTCTCAGCTCATACCATTTCCTAGCTTTTAGTCTCTGCAACCCTTGATAGCTTGTCCTCCTCTCAAGATCATTCTTCTTGAGTCTCCATGCTCAATGTACTAGTGCAAACATCTCTTCTTGACCACTTGTGGAAGAAGAGACTCTATGCTCTTCCTTCTCCTAGATGCCTTCTCCTTGACACCCTTCTAACCACTTTGCAATTTGGCACTTCAACAGCAACAACATCAGCATATGCTTCCTGGTCTATGACTCCTTAACTAGAAGTATTGAAGTTCCTTTTCTTGCTCAATTCTTCCATTCTTTAATTTCAATTCATATGGATTAGTAGGATTCATTATATCAAACCCGTATTTTGTTTCCTCTAGAAACTTCTTGAATAACCCTTTGAATTTTCCCAAAAATGGTTTAGTGTTGGCATAGATTTGGAAAATCTTCATCATTTAAAATAATGCAATAGCTCAGCACTATTGAAATCCTAATGCTCGGCACATACTCTATTACTTGGCATCAACTATATTTTTACTAATGCTCGACACCTAAAGTTCACTTGACACCAACTAAGATTTTCTAATACTTTGATCGACACTTGAATTTCACTCAGCACCTAAAGATCACTTGGTACACACTAGAATTTTTTTTTTTCTCGGCTCCAACTAAAAAGTTTCTTGGGTTCAACTAGCTTTCTCGACACCCACTAATGAACTTAGTTTAAGCTTTGCAGTCAACCTTGTCACAACTTATTCCTCCAATGTTTATAAGTGTGACCAACTTTTGTATCTTTGAGTATGTTATCAATACATCATTAAACCATTGTCTTAACTGATCCTTGTACTTCATTACAATATCATAACTCAACCTTTCTCTTAGGTGCTCTTGTTACATCTTGTTGATTAAATCCTCTTCATCAATCAACTAAGTGATAGTAGTTGGATCTTATAAGCAATTGTCATTCCTATAGATAGTAGATTTGACATCAATAACAAAACAATGATTGAAAACATTATTTTAACAACAATTTCCTTCTTTGATCTTCAATCTTCTACTCACAATGATCTTTTCAATCAGATTTCCAACAATCTCTCTCTTTGGCATTGATGGAAAACCAAACTGATCAACCATCAGACTAAACTATTCAACCATATGCTAACTGAGTTAGAATAGTAAATCAAATACCAAAAAGTAATTGTGTTACCATCAGTGCTTATATCACCCTCTCTTAATCTACTATCCTAATTGCTTCATTTTTGCTTCTCCCTCTTAGCTGTTGTATCCTCTTCCTTTGTTTTCTCCCTTTGTGTGCATTGTTCTTCTTCTACTATTCTCCATTTTGATTAGCTTCTTCATCGTCTCCCTCAATCTTCGTTTGATCAATTTTTTCCTTAACTCCCTCTTTCTTCATTCTTTATCCTCTCAATAGTTGTTGATTAATTTTATGCTATTTATCCCTCTTTGACAACAATGCCAAAGAAATATTAGCATCTTACCATTCAAGTGTAGCATTTGTAGATTCGTTCAATTTATCACTCTATCACCTTGCTTGTGACTGAATTGGAACTTTAGCATTTCAATTACTTTAGGCATGAATCCTAAAATAGCTATCCTTTGCATTAATGTATAAAATCTTCAACAATTAGCTCATTTGATGCATGGGAGTCTTGCTTATTCTTAAGTAGCTTTGGCTAGGGGTATTACCTGTAACTTAACTCTAAGATACTTAGAAGCATCTTTAGGTAGTGCTTTTGTGAAGATGCCAGTAATTTGTTCCTTTGAGCTAACATATTCCATCTTCCTTTATTTGTCTTCCACCAACTCTCTTACATAATGATACTTGATTGCAATATGCTTGGTTTTAGCATGCATTACATGATTATTCGATATATTGATAGCACTTGTATTATCACAACAAAGTGTCATAGGCTCATTCACCTCTTCCTTCATACTTTGCAACAAATATTTGATCCATACAATATTGGTGCAATTGATAGTAGCTACAACATATTCAACTTCTACTGTAGACTGTGAGGTACAACTTTTCTTTTTGTTGGTCTATGTAATCAACTTTTTTCCCAAGAAAAGTGCTCCTCCACTGGTGCTTTTTATATCATCAATATTACCTCCCCAATCTACATCAGTGTAGGCTTTTAACTCAAAAATTTTGCTTCTCTTGTAATACAAACCAAAGTCATCAGTTCCTTTTAGATACCTTAGTATTCTCTTTATTGTCATTAGGTGGATTTTTCTTGGATTTGTAGAAAATCTTGCCACTATTCCAATAGCTAATGCAATGTCTAGCCTACCATGTACAACATACTGCAAATTTCCAATCATTGATCTATATAATGTCTAATTCACTTTAGCTGATTCATCATTCTTAGATAACTTATGTCCTATTGCCATTGGTGTGATAACTAGTTTTGACTCTTCTAATCCAAATTTCTTGACTATCTCCTTGATGTATTTGGATTGGGTCACAAATATGCCATGCTTCAATTAATGTACTTGCAATCCAACAAAGAACTTGATTTCTCCAAAACTTGACATCTCAAACACATATTTCATTTGATCAGAAAAATCTTTGCATAGAGCATCTTTTCCTCCAAATATTATATCATCAACAAAGATTTTTGATATCAAAATGTCTTTACCTTTTTCTACCTTGATATACAAGTTGCTATTGTCATTTGTTCTCTTAAACCCAATCTTCACAAGATATTTGTGTAGTCTCTCATACCATGCTCTAGGTGCTTGCTTCAAACCATAAAGTGTGTTGTGCAATTTGCAGAGCATGTCCTTGTTCTTATCATCAATAAATCCCTCTATTTGTTCAATGTAGACTTTCTTTTCTAGTATACCATTCAAAAAAGTAGACTTCACATCCATTTGGTAGACTTTGAAACCTTTGTATGTAGCATATGCAAATAGTGTTCTTACTCCTTCCATTCTTGCAACAGGGGAAAATGTTTTCCCATAATCCAATCCTTCTTCTTGTGCATAGCCTTTGCAAACTAGTCTGGCTTTGTTTCTAATTATCTCACCATTCTCATCAAGTTTGTTCCTAAACATGCATTTGGTACCAATTACATTCTTGTCAGCTAGTCTAGGAACTAGGGTCCATGTTTTATTTTCTTGAATCTAGTCTATCTCCTCTTCCATAGCTTTATACTAGTCATCATCTTGTAGCACATCCTTCACTATTTTGGGCTCAACCTTGCTAAGTAAACATGATTCATTTCTTAGTCTATTCCTTGGCATTGGTCTTACATCATTATCACTAATGATTTGATCTATAGGGTGATGTCTTCTCACATACTTGGCTAACCTTAGTTTTGTCCTTCTTTCCATGTTTGATCCTTCAAGTTTAGAGTCATTGTGTTGCTGTTCTTCTTCTAGTACTTCATCATTCCTCTCATTTATATTATTTTTAGAATCAGAATGTGCATTTTCTACATTTTGCAACTCGACTTCTAAATGCAGCTTGGCATTCACTAGTTGTGACTTGGCTGATACTAAAATTTGTTGCTAATTCTCAATTTGATTTGCAGCATTGTCTTCAATAGTCATTCCTTCATAGAAGCATACAAAGGATCTATAATCCTTTGATTGCTTAGTTCCATCAACCTGAACTTCTGTATGCTCATAAATATTTATATTTACACTCCACAATTTTGTTAGTGTTAGTATTCAAACACTTATAAGCTTTTCTTCTAGTGGAGTATCCAAGGAATATGCCTTCATCACTCTTTGCATCAAACTTGCCATTTCTACTGTCTTTAAGAATATAGAATTTACAACCAAAGACCTTAAAATGTTTAACATTAGGTGAGTGACCATACTATAATTCAAAGGGTGTTGCATTTGTACCTTTCTTGACTTGGAATCTATTCAGGGTGTAAATAGTAGTTCTTACAACTTCTCTCCAGTACTTTAGACCAATATTTTTCTCCATCATCAAGGTTCTAGCATAGCCTATTACTGATCTATTCCTTCTTTCAGCAATGCCATTCTAAGGTGGAGTCCTTGGTGTTGATTTTTTCCTTTTAATGTCTTTGTCATTGTAGAATACCTCAAATTCTTTTGATGTAAACTCACCTCCTCTATCGGATCTTAGGCATTTCAGAGTCTTACCTATTTCTTTTTCAACTTTGGCCAAATACCACTTGAACATTTAAAATGCATCAGATTTTTGCTTCAAAAACATAGCAGTCATCATCCTTGAATAGTTATCTACAAATAGCATTATGTATCTGTCTCCTAGGTAGCTTTGCACTTCTTTTGGACCACATAAGTCTGTATGGAGTAGCTCTAGTACTTCTTTGGAAGTGTATGTTTTTCTTTTGAAGCTAGACATGGTCATCTTCCCTAGTTGACAATGTTTGCACATTGTGTTTTTAGGTTTCTTCAATTTGGGCAACCCTCTGACCTTCTTCTTTTTGCTGATGTTAATTTGATTGTCAAAGTTAACATAACATAATCTTTTATGCCACAACCATACATCATCAAGTCGAACAACAAGACAAGTTGCATCTTCCATATCTAGGTAAAACAAGTTACTCCTAGTTTGTTGACCATTTCTTATCAGATTTCCACCAATGTCATAGATCTTGACAGTTTTATTTCAAAACTCTACTTTGAAACCTACATTTCATAACTGTGATACACTTAACAAATTATAGTTTAATCCTTCAACATAGTATGTATTATCACATGAAATTTTCTTTGTGAATTTAATGAAGCCTTTTTCTTTGATTTGACATGGAGCATCATTACCAAATCTAAGACTATTTCCATCATATTGAGTAAAGATAATGAACTTACTTTTATCTCCTATCATGTGATGTGAGCATCCACTGTTTATGATCCACTTGTCATTCTTGTTCACATAGGTAACCAATGTTGTTGCTTCATCTTCATCTTTATCTGATTCATCCTTCATGGCCACATAGACTACTTCATCATCATTCTCATTAGAACTTTATTCAAAAATGTAGCATATTTTTCCTTTGTCCTTGTAATTTTTGCTATCATCTTCTCTCTTGTTCTTGTACTTGTTTCCTTCTTTTTAATTCTTCTTCTATGTACATCTAGCAGTAATATGGCCTACTTCATTACAATTGAAACATATGATAGGGAGCTTACCTTTGAATTTACCTTTGCCTCTATGGAATCTTCTAGCCAGTAGTGCTTTTAACTAATGTTCCACATCTTTCTCATCTATGCTGCTATCATTTGATGCATGTTTTCCTTTTCTTCTTTTCTTGCTTGATGTCTCCTCCTCATTATCTTTTATTGTCATCTTGGCCTTGAAAGAAGATTCAAGGTTCGCAGGTCTGTAGTTGTCAAAGTTGGACAATTCAAATGCAGTAAGTCTTCCCACTATACCTTCAAAGGTTAGTGTGTTTCCCTGTACACACTTTACCTCTTGGATGGTTGAAACTCTAATAGCATAGATAGGGAGCATAGTTCTTAAGCATTTTTTGTTAACAATTTCTTCCTCCAATTGACCACCTAGAATTCTTATTGCACTTACCACTTCTTTCATTATAGTAGCATATTGAGCAACATTTTCACCTTCCTCCATTTTAATGTCATCAAAATTTCCTCTGAGGCTTTCTCTCTTTTCTCTTTGTACATTATGATCTCCTCCATAAATATCTATTAGGACATTCCACATCTTGAATGCAGTGTCACAATATTTGATGTCATCATATTCTGCATAGCTGAGTGCAGAGGCAATCTCCAGTATTGCTTGATTGTGCTCCTTCCTTTTTCTCAAATCATTTGTAGTAAGAGGTCCAACTAGATTTACATATTCTATTCTAATTGAGGTTTGTGCATAGTCACCTATTGATCCAAGGTGAAATTTCATCAGACTCTGCCATGCAGCAAAATTATCTTTGTTGAGCTTGGGAACTTCTCTCTCTTGGACATCTTGATCTTCCTTCTTCCAGTACCTTGAAACTAAATCACTGGATGGCTCTAATATCAATTGTTATAAATGCTTTAGAATAACTAAGAGGGAGAGGGGTTAATCAATTATTCAAGGTCCAACATGTCCAATTCAAAATTTTTCACTAAGTGTTGTGAGCCCATTCAGTCATTCATTCATTCATCCAAGCATTAACTTTCCTTATTAGCAAGTTATTGTAAATCAACATGCAAGAATAAAACATAAAAGATCAAAACATAACATAGTGATTTATGTGGAAACCTAATTTGGGAAAAAACATTGGTAACATGCTACTCAATTCTCACTCTTCTAAAGTGATGTCGTGTGAAAGGCTTACAACGTATTGTTAAATGTGACCTTGTTAGAGGATTTATCCACCCTGTTAGAAGTGGACCTTGTTAGAGGACTTTTAGAGAATTCACTTGTAATGCCACCCTATTAAAGGATTTACCAATTGTTGTTATGCCAACCTAAGTCCATAGGATTTTCCTTCTATCCTAACTGATACAATTGCTAAAGAGTAACAATTAGGAAATTTGACCTAATTACAAATTACAACTTAACTTCCAGATCTCAGATCACTTCTCAGCTCATACCATTGTCTGGCTTTCAGTCTCTACAGCCCTTGATAGCTTGCTCTCCTTTCAAGCCCATTCTTCTTGAGTCTCCATGCTTAATGTACCAGTGCAACCATCTCTTCTTGACCACTTGTGGAAGAAAATCCTCTGTGCTCTTCCTTCTCCTAGGTGCCTTCTCCTTGAAACCCTTCTAACCACTTTATAATTTGGCACTTTAGTAGCAACATCATCAACATCTACTTCTTGTTCTATGACTCCTTAAATAGAAGTCTTGGAGTTCCTTTCCCACTCAACTCTTCCATTATTTAATTTCATTTTTTATGGATTAGGTAGGATTCATTGTGTCTAACCCATATTTTTTTTCCTCTAGAAACTTCCTGAATAATTTTTTGAATTCACCCAAAAATAGTTTACATAGAATTCTGTTCCACCAGCTCATCATCCTTATCCTTCAACTAGTTCAAAAAATTCAAGGAAACCACTTTGTCAGCTCGAAAATAGTGAATCTTTGTCATTTAAAATAATGTAGTAGCTCAACACTATTGAAATCTTGATGCTTGACACATACTGTGTTACTTGGCATCAACTATATTTTTACTGATGCTCTACATTTGAAGTTCACTTGGCACCAAGTGAGATTTTATGATGCCCGACACCTAATACTTTTCTTGGCACCTAAACTTCACTCGACACTTGAAGATCACTGGGCACACACAAGAACTTTTCTTTTGCTTAGCTCCTACTGAAAATTTTCTCAGCTTCAACTAGCTTGCTCGACACCCACTAATGAACTTAGTTCAAGTTTTGCAGTCAACCTTGTTACAACTTATTCCTCCAATGTTTCTAAGTGTGACCTGTTGGAAAATGAAGATGGGGTAACTGAGAGGGGAGGGGTGAATCAATTACCACAAAAACAAATTCAACAGTCCCAAAGATGCCTTAAACTTAGTTGCTGCTGCTACTCGGTAAACACATAAATTACTGCTTAAAACTTGATAGATGTTTAGTTAATTTGTTAAGCATTTACTGAAATAAGCGACCATGCAAAAAGAAAGTAATCATGAACATAGTAGACACCAGATTTACGTGGAAACCCAATATGGGAAAAACCACCAGCAACTAGTCACCAATTTTCACTCTTCTGAAGTGAGCCCTATTAGGAGCCAACCCTGTTAAAGGTTACAAAACACACTGTTAGGTGTGACCCTGTTAGAGGATTTAATCACCCTGTTAGGAGTGGCCTTGTAAGAGGTCTTTAGAACAATTCAACTGAATTTCCACCCTGTTAAAGGATTTATGGAATGGTTGTTAAACCAACTCTGTTAGGAGATTTTGGAATCACTGTTACAATGGTTAGAAAGCAACAATGAATGATCTGAAAATACATGCAACTTATCTTGCTGAATATAGATCTCAGTTTAGCTCCACAAGATCCTTACTGATTAAATATATCTTTGTAGCTCCAAGATTTCCCTCTGCTCAACTCTGCTTAGGCACACACAAGTCTCTTCCTTGCACTTTCTTGCACTATCCATATACACTCTCTATTCCACACTTTTTCGCATCTTGAGCACCTCTTTATATACTATACATAATACTAGATCGGCCCAACCAACTTGACAAAACATATTCCAAAGTCGGCTTGAACTAACAATCAAAACAAAATTCTTCACTGGCCGACGCTGCTCGGTCAATACAGAACAAAAAAAAACTGCTTCCTGTGTTAATCGACAGAACTCGGTAAAAACTACAATTACCAAGGAATTCGGTAAACCTGCCACTTCCTTTGGAAACCGACTAGACTCGGTAAAAGCTATCTTCGACTACCGAGTGAGCTCGGTGAAAACTAAGCTTTCCTTAGCTTACCGTGCGAACTCGGTTAACACTAAACGTCCGCTACAAAATCCTTTGATACCTGAGTGATCTCGGTAAGAACTAAAATTTCCTTAGCTTACCGTGCGAACTCGGTTAACACTAACTCACGGTGTGACATACAGGAATGCTCGGTATCCACTGCAAAAGGCTTTACTGACCGATTGAGCTCGGTAGACTCTGTAAACTATTTTCCTGACCGACAGAACTCGGTAGACTCTGTCTGATAACTGATATGGCATTTGTGTAACATCAAAGACAATACACAATTACTTAATTGTATCCAACAATCTCCCTCTTTGGCATTGATGGCAACACAACATGTCATAGCAGAAATGAAATTTGAAAGCAAGTCTACAGCAACACAACACAATTAACAATTCTCCCTCTAAGATAGAGAACTCTCCCTCTTACAGTAATCTCCCTCTGTGAAGGAATTACATAATCAAATTTTGGAAAGATATGACAGTAAAACTCTCCCTCTTTGACAACACATGCCAAAGACAATCCAATTTCAATGAATTTCATTGTACCTTTAGTACTGATTCATATGCAATATTTCCTTGATTTGCTGCATCAACTGATGATTGTTCAATTTTGTAAGAGCTGATGCATCACTAAAACTTATTTTTAGTGAACTTCAGATAGGGGAATGACCCCTAACTTACCTCTGAGATACAAAAATGCATCCTTAGGTAAAGGCTTTGTGAATATGTCAGCAATCTGTTCCTTTGTATGGACATATTCCAATCTGATTTCCTTGTCCTGCACCAATTCTCTGACAAAGTGATACTTGATTGCAATGTGCTTAGTCTTAGAATGCATTACTGGATTCTTAGATATGTTGATTGCACTTGTATTATCACAAAACATGACAACTGGTTCCTTGATTTCCATCTTCATGCCTTGTAGCAATTGCTTGAACCAAACAATATTAGAACAGTTTACTGCTGCAGCAACATACTTTGCCTCTGCTGTTGATTGAGATGTACAATTTTTCTTTTTGCTTGTCCAAGAAACCAACATCTTTCCAAGAAAGAATGCACCTCCACTTGTGCTTTTTCTGTCGTCAAGGTTTCCTGCCCAATCAGCATCAGTAAACACTTTTAAGTCTAGGTTTCCTCCAAATTTATACCATAATCCATAATCTTCAGTTCCTTTCAGATATCTCATTATCCTCTTGATTGCCATCATGTGATTTTCTCTTGGTTTGGCTAAAAATCTTGCCACAATTCCAACTGCAAGAGCAATATCTGGCCTAGTATGAACTACATATTGCAACTTTCCAATCATAGATTTGTACAATGTTTGATCTATTTCCTTTGAATCATCTTCTTTGGTAATTTTTAGTCCAGTACACATGGGAGTTCCAACTGGTTTACAGTCTTCCATACCAAACTTTTTCAATATCTCTTTGATGTATTTTTCTTGAGTGATGTAGATGCCATTCTTGTTCTACTGAATTTGAAGTCCAACAAAGAATTTGATTTCACTGAACATTGACATTTCAAATTCCTTGCTCATTTGTTCTGAAAATTCTTTGCAAAGATCATCTTTCCCTGTGAAAATAGTATCATCTACAAATATTTCTGCCAGGACAATCTTATTTTCTGGTCCTTCCTTGATATACAAACTACTGTTATCATTATTTCTTTGAAATCCAATTTGAATAAGATAGCTATGCAATCTTTCATACCATGCTCTAGGGGCTTGTTTTAGACCATACAGTGCCTTGTGCAATTTGCAAACCATGTTCTTTTTATCTGGATCTATAAAACCTTCAGGTTGTTCAATGTAGACCTCTTCATCCAGTATACCATTTAGAAATGCTGACTTGACATCCATCTGATAAACTTTAAATCTTTTGTAAGCAGCATATGCTAATAAGGTTCTAACACCTTCCAATCTAGCAACGGGAGCAAAAGTTTCTCCATAATCTATGCCTTCCTCTTGAGAATATCCTTTGCACACTAATCTAGCTTTGTTTCTTGATACTTTACCATTTTCATCCAACTTATTTCTGAAAACCCACTTTGTACCGATTACATTTTTTTCTTTAGGCCTGGGTACAAGAGTCCATGTCTTGTTTTTCTCTATCTGCTCTATTTCTTCATTCATTGCTTCAATCCAATTATCATTTTCTAATGCATCTTTGACAGTTCTAGGTTCAAAATCAGCAAGTAAACAAGTACTTTTCAACTTACTTCTTGTGATGGTTCCTTCAGATTTATTTCTAATGATCTGATCTGTTGAATGATGTCTCCTGACATACTTGGCTAGAACAGGTTCTTTTTCTTTTGGATGAATTTTGTCGTTATCTTCTTGCGTTTCACCTTCATGCTCGGTATCAACTGGCTCGGTATGCACATGCTCGGTTACCTCTAGCTCGGTAATCTCTAACTCGGTATTCTCTGACTCGGTAGACGTTGGCTCGGTAGATGTTGGCTCGGTAGATGTTTCCTGCAACTCGGTTAGTGATGACTCGGTAGAAGAAGGTTTCTGATTCTCAGATGCAGTTGATATTATATCCGGTTCACTGAAGATGAATCTTTTGTAATCTTCTAGTTCTCTTCTGCTTTCTTCTTCAATCTTTTCTGCAAACTCATCAACTTTCACATGTATACTTTCTATGACTTTGTGAGTAGATAAGTTCAAGCATCTATATGCTTTACTCTTGCATGAGTATCCAAGAAATATACCTTCATCATCTTTTACATCAAATTTACTTTTTCTAAATTCTTTCAAGATATAACATTTGCTTCCAAATACTTTCAGATAACTTACATTGGGTTTATACCCATACCATAATTCATAGGGAGTTTTGAATGAGTCTTTTTTCAACTGTACTCAGTTTAAGGTATGAACTGCTGTACTGATAGCCTCCTTCCAGTATTTGATAGCAACATTCTTTTCTATCATCAAGGTTCTTACACAATCCATGATGGATCTGTTCCTTCTTTCAGCTATGCCATTTTGTTCAGGAGTACCTGGTGCTAAAACCTGTCTTTTGATTCCTCTTTCAATACAAAAGTTATTGAATTCATGTGAAATAAATTCACCACCTCTGTCTGACCTTAGGCATTTCAATATTTTCCCTGTTTCTTTTTCTACTCTTTCCAAATACCATTTGTACTTTTCAAATGCTTCTAATTTGTTCCTTAGGTACATGATGGTCATCATTCTTGAATAATCATCAACAAAAAGAATAAAATATTTTTCACCAGTATAGCTTTCAGTTCCAATAGGTCCACATAAGTTAGTATGCACAATTTCTAATAAATCTTTAGACTGATAATTTTTGCTTTTGAAACTAGACTTACCCATCTTTTCAATTTGACAATTCTTGCATAAACCGACCTCTGGTTTCTTTAAATCAGGAATGCCTCTCACTTTCTTGAATTTTCTTATCTTTACCAAATTGTCAAAATTCACATGACATAACCTTTTATGCCATAACCAACTCTCTTCTACTTGAGCAATAAAACATGAATGTTCACCAAATTCAAGATAGAACAAGTTACCTTTAGTTTGAGTACCAGATCCAATCAGCTTTCCTTTACTGTTCAGCAGTCTTGCTTTGCCTTGGATGAATTCTACTTTGAGTCCATTGTTGAGTAACTGTGCCACACTCAAAAAATTGTGCTTTAGGCCTTCTACCCAATAAGCATTATCACATACAAGTTCTTAGGTTATAGTGATTCTTCCTTTTCCTTTGATGCAACAAGGTTCATTGTTTCCAAATCTTACACTGCCACCATCATACTCTTCAAATTGATCAAACTTTATTTTATCTTCAGTCATATGATGTGAGCAGCCACTATCAATGATCCATGTATCATTCTTACTTATGTGAGAGATGAGTGCCATTTCTTCATTGTCAGATTCATCTTTTACAGCAATGTAAACAATCTCATCCTCTTCTTCATCATTAGAATCATTAGAATCTTTAGCCATAAAACATGATTTCTTACTTTTATCCTTAAATGATTTGAGATCTTTCTTACTGTTCCATTTATTATCTTTCTTTTCATCTTTATCTTTCTTGTTTGGACACCTTGCAACAATATGACCGACTGCTTCACATGAAAAGCAGATTAGGGGTACTTTACCTTTGTATTTACCTCTTCCTCTTGAATATTTCCTTGCAAGTAGAGCTTCAATTACTTCAAGGTCACTGTCAGAACTCTGATCTGATTGATCTTCACTCTCTGACTGAGATCCCTTCTTCTTCTTGCCTTTGTCCTTGAGTGAAAGCTTGGCTTCAAATGCAGACTCAATGTTCTTTGCAGCTGGAACATAATTATCAAAATTATCTAGTTCAAATGCTATCAATCTTCCAACTATGGCCTCTAGGTTTATCTTGTGATTGGCCTCACACCTTCTTTCTTGAATGGTTGATACCTTGATGGCATAAACTGGAAGTAGAGTTCTAAGAACTTTACTTATGACTGTCTCTTCACTGATACTTCCTCCAAAAGCTTTGATAGCACTGACACATGCTTTAATTCTTTCAACATATTTGGCAATGTTTTCATCTTCTTTCATTTTCATCTGATCAAACTATCCTCTCAGACTTTCAGCTTTGGCTCTTCTGACATTGTCATCTCCACCATAGATCTCTTTCAATCTTTTCCACATTTCATAGGTAGTAGTGCAGTCCTTAACATCATCAAACTCTTCATAACTCAAGGCAAATGCAATATCAATCATCATAATGTTATGAGTCTTCTTTATAGAAATGTCATTGACTGATAATGTACCTGATGGTTCTACATATTCCTCATCAAGATATTTCAGACCAGTGTCACCAATGGAAGCTAGATGAAGTTTCATTAATCCCTGCCATGCTGATAAGTTGTTTCAGTTAAGCCTTGGGATTTCCCTCTTGTAAGACATCTTGATCTTTGGCTTAGATCTTTGAAATCTCCTCCTGCAAGCACCAAAAGCTCTGATACCAATTGTTGGAAAATGAAGATGGGGTAACTGAGAGGGGAGGGGTGAATCAGTTACCACAAAAACAAATTCAACAGTCCCAAAGATGCCTTAAACTTAGCTGCTATTGCTACTCGGTAAACACATAAATTACTGCTTAAAACTTGATAGATGTTTAGTTAATTTGTTAAGCATTTACTAAAATAAGCGACCATGCAAAAAGAAAGTAATCATGAACATAGTAGACACCAGATTTACATGGAAACTCAATATGGGAAAAACCACCAGCAACTAGTCACCAATTTTCACTCTTCTGAAGTGAGCCCTGTTAGGAGCCAACCCTATTAAAGGTTACAAAACACACTGTTAGGTGTGACCCTGTTAGAGGATTTAATCACCCTGTTAGGAGTGGCCTTGTAAGAGGTCTTTAGAACAATTCAACTGAATTGCCACCCTGTTAAAGGATTTATGGAATGGTTGTTAAACCAACTCTGTTAGGAGATTTTGGAATCACTATTACAATGGTTAGAAAGCAACAATGAATGATCTGAAAATACATGCAACTTATCTTGCTGAATACAGATCTCAGTTTAGCTCCACAAGATCCTTACTGATTAAATATATCTTTGTAGCTCCAAGATTTCCCTCTGCTCAACTCTGCTTAGGCATACACAAGTCTCTTCCTTGCACTTCCTTGTACTATCTGTATACACTCTCTATTCCACACTTTTCCGCATCTTGAGCACCTCTTTATATACTATACATAATACCAGGTTGGCCCAACCAACTTGACAAAACATATTCCAAAGTCGGCTTGAACTAACAATCAAAAAAAAATTCTTCACTGGCCGACGCTGCTCGGTCAATACAGAACAAAAAAAAACTGCTTCTTGTGTTAACCGGCAGAACTCGGTAAAAACTACAATTACCAAGGAATTCGGTAAACCTGCCACTTCCTTTGGAAATAGACTAGACTCGGTAAAAGCTGTCTTCGACTACCGAGTGAGCTTGGTGAAAACTAAGCTTTCCTTAGCTTACCATGCGAACTCGATTAACACTAACCGTCCGCTACAAAATCTTTTGATACCCGAGTGATCTCGGTAAGAGCTAAATTTTCCTTAGCTTACTGTGCGAACTCGGTTAACACTAACTCACAGTGTGACATACAAGAACGCTCGGTATACACTGCAAAAGGCTTTACTGACCGACTGAGCTCGGTAGACTCTGTAAACTGTTTTCCTGACCGACAGAACTCGATAGACTCTGTCTGATAACTGATATGGCATTTGTGTAACATCAAAGACAATACACAATTACTTAATTGTATCCAACAACCAACCTTTGTATCTTTGAGTATGTTGTCAGTACATTATATAACCATTTTCTTAACCGATCCTTGTACTTCATTACAATATCATAACTCAACCTTTCTCTTAGGTGCTCTTATTGCATCTTGTTGATTAAATCCTCTTCATCAATCAACTAAGTGATAGTACTTGGATCTTATAATCAATTGTCATTCCTACAGATAGTAGATTTGACATCAATAAAAAAACAATGATTAAAAACATTCTGTTAACAATAGTCTCCCTCTTTGATCTTCAATCTTCTACTCACAATGATCTTTTCAATCAACTTTCCAACATGATCTAATAGACTCCTATTAGGGTCAATCACTTTCATAGGATACTATTGATTTGATATGATTTAAGAAATGAGATGAACCATAATATCTAGTGAGAATCAAGTGTTGGAAACAATTGATTAAGTGTGTATTCTCTTTGATGCTACACAAAATGTCATATCATTGCTAGTCAGTGTATATCGAGCTCAAACGGGAATTAAAGATAGTTTCTTGTGTCTACTGAGCATTTTAGAGTTTTTCTAGTTTAGAGGACAATGTCTATTGAGTTTACTCAGGTGACAAAGGAAAGTTGGTAGAAGTTGAGTGTTAACCAAGCTCACTCGAACAATGAAGGAAATGTTGGATAGAACTAGTGTTAACCAATCTCACTTAGTGACCAAAGGAAATCTATGAAATTTTCCTTGAGTTAGTACCTACCAAGCAAGGTCGACTAATGAAGGATTCTATTATTTTGGCATATTGAGTTTAATTGAATTGTTTGTTGGTTCTAGTTGACTGAGGAGATGAATATTAATTATTCTAAGTTGTATTCAATTTCACTTGACAATGTGTAAGATATAAATACAAGGTCAAGTTGAGGATTGAATGAGTGGAACATAATTGAAGATTTGATGATTCTTAGAGGAAATGAATTAGAAGGATAAGAAAAATATCCTTTTTGAGATGCAAAGATACATTTGATTAGGAAGAATCAAGTATACAAGCTATAATTGAGATCTTTAATCAATAATCTAGTTGCATAGAAAATTAGGTCATCTCATTGTTACTCTCTAACCATTTTAGTAGTGATCTAAATCTCTTAACAAAGATGGCTTAATAGTTATTTGTAAATCCTCTAACAAGGTGGCATTTCTATTGAATTTCCTAAAAGACCTCTAAGAAGGCCACTCCTAATAGTGTTATTAAATCCTCTAATAGGGTTACATGTAACAGTGTGTTTTTAACCTTTAACAAGGTTGGCTCCTAATAGGACTCACTTCAAAAGAGTGAAATCAGTAACTAGTTGCAAGTGGTGGCCTTTCCCAAATTGGGTTTCCATGTTAAATCCTAGTTTTAATTGTGTTCATGCTATTTTTTTTATGTGTTTGCAACTAAGTTAAGGTAAGATCAATTGCATATAATATCTTAAGATTTTCATGATACTCATTTTTCTAGTTATTTCAGTGTTTATCGAGTTACAATATTTATTAGTATAAATCGAGTGCTTGTGTATTTGTCACGTTACAACAGATTTCCATTTACACTAAGTTTTGATTTGTATTGACATCTAAGGGATTTGGGTTATATTTTTTGTGGTAACTGATTCACCCCTATCCTCTTAGTTACTCCTTTTATATTTCCAACATCAAGTACCTGTGATATTGATGTTCAATTTCTAAAAAATCTTGCAAAAACTTGAAATAGTTGTATACAAACCAAAAGCCATCGTATTATTTAAAAATGAAAAAATATATATATAATGATGGAACATCAAAAGTCACCATAGCTATGAATTTGAAATGTATATGTGGCTATAATAAAAATAATAATATTTTTCTAAAACTATTCAAAATGAGGTGTTTATTTACCCCAACTTGTTGGGATCATAACTTTTGACCTAGAGCTAAAAATTCAAAACTGTTTACACTGTTGGAAAGAAGAACTAAAAATATAATTTCAATCCCTAAAATAGAAATCCTTTGGCTACCCATTTTTAAGGATTGATGAAAGTTTCAACTTAAAATTTAGATTAGGAAACCTCCGAAAAAGCCATATAGGAAGACCTAGAAAACCTTTTTAAAAAATGAAAAAGTTTCAAAATTTTGATTGTTCTAGATAATTTGGGCCATGATTAGTGGAACATTTTGTAGCTACCATCCCTAAAAATATTTTCCCTTGGGCGGGGTTTTTGTACTTTTAAAAAAATGGTTTTATACGTTGCATTATGTTACTATTATGTTTACTTTTTAGTTTAATAACATGTGCATGTTTTAAGATTATAAAATGTATCCATTATTGACAACAAGTTTGTGAAATATTGATTCACCTCACTCTCACTATTTTCTATTTATAATAATTGATATCATAGTATAGTAACTCTAAAGAAGCCTAACTACTTGAGTGAGATCTCTAAGGATATGGATTAGTTACAAAAGAACTTGGATGAAGCTCTTGAGAAACTTGATGCACTCATAGAGGAAAGAGATACTTTTAAGGACATGTACCAAAATGTAAAGGACTAAAATGAGAAGATCAAAGACAAGATAAAATCTATCGAATCTAAGAAATAATTTACAAAATAGATCACGGAAAGAAATGAAGTTTCAAGTCTTAAAAAGGAGAATGAGATCCTGAAGCATAAGCTAGAAATAGAAAATTTAGAGTTGAGTTTGAAGGACTATGACAAAGACACTGTATCATATTTGAGATATGAGAATGTAGATTTGAAAGCGAAGCTTACAAATGTGACATCTGAAATAGAGATTACAAATTTGGCATATGGAGAAGTTGAGAAGTGCAATACTATTGTGAAAGGAGAGTTTACACAAACAAAGAAACACATTAAGAAGTTTTATTCAATTAGTTAAAAGCTTGATGATCAGATTTTGCCATAGAAACGTTCTTATGATAAGAGTGGTCTTGGATACTTTGGAGGAGAATCATTAAAGAGGTTTGAGGCTATAAAAGAACTAGATCTTGTGATCCAACAACATAAAACACAACATGAAGATCTGAACAAGGTTGAGTCAAAGCAATCTAAAGATGTACCTAAACAAGTTAAACTACCTAGAGACACAAAGAGGAAAATTACTAGAAGATGTTATGCATGCAATGAAATTGGTCACAAAATGAAGACATATTGCTAGAGATTTCATATTACAAATAAATTAGTTAGGACCTAGACAAGGAAACAATGTGACAGCATGTTTGATTTGCAACAATATGGGACATACAACAATAATTAGTAGGACATGAAAAATGTAAGCATGTCAAATAACATGAGGAAAACATGAGAACCCTAAAATTTAGAAGGATTATGAATAATGTTAGAAAGAATAAGAATAGAAGCAATAGTTAGAAAGAAAATATGAATGAACATGTAGAAAATCTTAATGAGACATTTAGTGATGCTAAGACTCAAAAAAATTCACAAGGTTGCGTAGAAACAAAGTCAAGTGAAACACTTGAAAAAGAGTTGAAATCAATAATTATTTCTAACCAACCCATACTATCTATTTGAGCAACTTATTTTATATTAAATAAAGGGACATTAACATCATAAAATCATTTGAACCCTTAGAGAAAGAATTAAGGATGCATAGTGAAAGGAGTTAGATATGGTTGCAAAGAAGGTATGGTTAATTGTGCATAAGATTTTGAGTTTATATGTGAGTGTGTGAAGAGAAAGAATTTCTCCATGTTAGAACAATTAGAATGACTGAGATGATAGGGTGAATCAATTATCCCCATGTTCAAATATGCCAATTCAACTTTTAACAACTTCGAACAACTTAATACAAATTATAAATCCACTCAACTAATATAAAATTCATTAATAATCTATCTTATTCATCCAACATTTAACTATTTATTTAGTATATTCCAAATAATGGAAATAAATAATAGTAAATACCATGCATCATGAAAAAAGACACTTATACAAGTACGACACTAGGATTTAATGTAAGAACCTAATTTGGGAAAAATCACCAAGTAACACACTACCACTTTTTACTCTTTTGAAGTAAGGTTGGTTAAGAGCCAACCCTTTTAAAAATTACAAAATACACTCTTAGGTCTGACCCAGTTAAAGGATTTAATCACCTTGTTATGAGTGGCATTGATAGAGGTCTTTAGATCATTCCATTAGATGTCACCCTGATTAAATGATTTTATTATGGCCATAATGGTTATAAAGTAGCAACTAAGTTTGATCTAATAAAATTCAACTCACTTTGAAAATTAAGATCTACATTTACCTCATTCCTAGTCCATTAACTAGGCTTGATCACATTCTCCATCTCTAATCTACTTGGCAACCCTTAAAGTAATCACTCTTTACTAACTTCTCACTTTTCCTCTAAAATATATTCTTAACATGTTGTTCATAAAATCTCCAGTCCAACAACCATACAAGACCTCTTATGTCTCCTTAAATAGAAATGATTAATCTTTCTCCACTTAAACATAACCATAGATCTTAGGATTTGATTAGATTCATCAAGTTTGGACATCATTTCTTCATTGTTCTCCTTTATTGAAACTTTGGGAAACATCTCATTAAATCCTCACTTTAGATCTCTTAACAAACTCAATTCATGCATTAAAAATGCTAGCTTATCAATGCAAATTCAAAAATTTAACTATGTTGGTCTCTAATCTTGATTCTTTTCACAAACTCTTAATTTGCTGACACTCAATTATCACTAAGTTCTTAATCTTAGTCATCAATAACTAGATCAATCTCTATTGTTTTATTTTTCTCATCTTACACTTGTTTGTTTGACCTTTATGATGCTTGATTGATTCTACAATTTTCTTCTTGATCTTGCTTGGTCATAACTATCACTTGGCTATACTATTTTCTTAGTTATCTCTTAAGTTTCTTAATCTTCTCCTTTAACTTCTTCATTTCACCTAGTAAACTATTACTTGGTTAAGCTTAGTGTTTTACTCAACTTGTTGTCTTTCATTAGTCATATCTTCTACACTTAACTTATTTTTCTTCTTCACTTAATATAATGATCAAACAACACATTACATTATAAAACACTAAATGATTAAGTGCTCATTGTAATTCCATCATACTTACTCCTCTTTACTCAACACCTTCACTAGTTCATCTTATTGTCTTTTCTTTTCAAATCCTCTTCATCGCCCAATTGATATGGCACTCTATACTATTAGTAAATGTTCTACTAGTAATGTTTGACATCAATGACAATAATACAAAATATTCCAATTATAGTTTACAACAATATTCCTCTTTGGCATTGATGGAAATACCTTTATTTAACTTGAAATGGTAAAATATTTCTCATTATTTCCACTTTCAACTTTCTCTTTTATCACTATAAAAGATCTTCCTTAATATCCTTAGTTGCAATCTGATTCTCATCCATGCAAGTCCAATATTATCTATCAAATTTGATTCTTCTTTACACTTCTTCCTCTATGATACCAATCGTAATTGGATGATAATTGTCATGCTTCTCCATCTTTGACATCAATGCCAAAGAGATCATCCATTATACACACCATCTCTCTTTATCACTATACTAACTAATTTTTGAAATATCACTCCCTTTTTCATCCTCTACTTGCAACCTCATCTTCATAAAAATATCCATCTCTTCACATCTTTAGATATCTTGTAAAGTGTGACCTCCTACATCAATATGTAAGATATTATGATCATAACAATCGATGTAATAATTCATCTCTTTTAATCATAAACCCTAATATCTACAATGGTGTTTAAGAAAATAATAATTAGAATTACCTATTTAAGGAGGCACAAGGGACCAATTTACTAATGATGAGAAGTATGTAGAAGGTTGGAGAAGTAAGAAGTTACTGATGTTATTTGACTAGAAAATTAGTGTATCAAAGACTAAGATGACAATGAGGGCCAAACAATGAATTAGCTAATCAGTCAAACTGAGATTTGTATATACAAAGTGAGTTGCACTTGATAGATCAAAATTCTTGTTACTTTTTGACCATTGTAAACAACATTGAAATTATTCAATCAAGTTTTACCTAACATTCATATGTAAATCCTTTGATAAAGGTGGCATTCTAATGGAATGTTGTAAAGTCCTCTAACAAGGCCACTCCTAACAAGGTGATTAAATCCTTTTAAAAGATCACATTTAACAGTGTGTTTTGTAACCTTTAACATGGTTAGCTCCTAATAAAGCTCACTTTAAAAGAGTGAAAAATTGGTGACATGTTACTTGTGGTTTTTCCCAAATTGGGTTTCCATGTTAAATCCTAGAGTCAAAATTGTGTGGATGTTATCTATGGTGTCTTATTGATTAATGTTTACATTCTGGAAGTCTATTATATTTAGGACAATGAGCTACTAGTTGATGTTACTGAAATTAATTGTAGAGATTTAGATATCGAATAATAAGATCTAAAATTCTTTAAGTGTTTTTTTGTTTAATTTGTACATCTGGACCATGGATAATTGACTCACCCCCCTCTCAATTATTCTAAACATGCTAACAATAAGTAGCTCACACAATGGTATAGTTGATTAAAAAAGATCCTTGTAAGGATCTTCAAAATAAAACAATAGAAGGGGTATGGAGTGGCCAAAAAACATCAGATTCACATTTTTGAGTATTTGGTTTTACATTATATATGCATGTAATAACATAGAAATGGAATAAGCTTGATTCCAAGACATGTTCTTTATATTCTTTGGCTATATCCCTAAGTCTAAAGCATATTTTCTCATGGATATTGAGATGTGAAATATTATTATTAGTAGAGATGTTGTCTTTGATGATTCTTCTTTTGATTCTCCACTTCAGACTGAAGACCCTTTTTCCTCCCACAAGACTTTCTCACACTCTGATGATCTAAAATTAAGCACTCTTCTCAAGTAGGGGGGAGACAGGTTACATGGTGATATATATGTATATTTGGGTATTTTGAAGGATTTTGGTCAATAATAGCAACATTCTTAGCCAAAATGGGTTCAAAAGACACTTTGTGACTCTCACCTTAGTAGTTCTCCAAATATCGCTACATGGATTGGAATAGAAAGACATACAAAAAGTAAGGTAAATAGCCTTAATGAGTTCAATTAAGGATAATGATGAACCTAATATAGTAAGTGGGGCTCTTAGTCACCTAGATTGGAAACATACCATGGACGTTGAGTATGAGTCTCTTATAAAAAATTGTACATGGGAACTTGTTGATCTACTAGCTAGAGAGAAACCCATAGGCCATAAGTGGGTCTTCAAAACTAAGTATAAGGCATGCATTTTTGGAAAGGGATATTCTCAATAGGAGGTAATTGATTATGAAGAAATTTGTGTACCAATTGTGTGTTCTTTAGCTTCACAAAAAAGATGAAAGCTTTATTAGATGGATATCAAGAGTTTTTCCCTCAATGGTGATCTTACATAAGAAGTCTACATGATCCAACTTGATGGTTTCATTGATGAACATAATTCTCACAAGGTATGCCATCTAATAAAATCTTTATATGGTTTTAAACAAGCACCTCAGGCTTAGTACATTAAAATAGATGGATACCTTTTGCAGCATGGTTTTATTCATGTCCTTATGATCCTAAATTATATAACAAATGTTTTGGAATGGAGATTTTAGTACTTGTTTTGTATGTGGGAAATCTTATCATAATCTCATTGATATTGCTAGGCATGATCTAAAGAAATCTTTTGATTTGATTGATTTCTAGGGGCTATTTCATTAGTGCCTCAACATAGAATTTTGGCAAAGAAATCTTTATATGTTTATCTCTCAGATAAAATATGCCAATGCATTTTTGGACAAGTTTCAGATGTGTGATTGTAAGTCTGTGTCTACTCAAATGGAACAGGTTTTACAACTCTCTTGCTTCTAGGATTCACCTCATATAAGTGTGACTCTCTATAGAGAACTTGTTGGGATTCTTATTTACTCTACATATACTAGGCCAAATATATTCTTTGATGTCAGCTATCCATCCAAGTTTATGCAAGAACCAAAGCAATGTCATTGGGAGGCATCTAAGTATGTTTGTGATATGTTAGAGGTACTCTTAAGTATGGCATGGATTATAAAAGGAACGATAATTTTTTCTTACATGGATATATTGATTGGGATTGGATCTCTACATGACCAAAAATCAACTATAGGGTACATTCATCCTAGATCTAGTCTTGTCTCTTGTGTTCTAGAGTAAGCTCAAGTCCATATTTAGTCTTGTAACTTTTTCTTTTGAAAAAAATAAAAAAATAAAAAATTTATAATGAGCCTCTGAGTTACATGCCATTTCCTTATCTTACATGGGAAGACTTGTCACATCATAAATAGTTTCCATACATATAACAAATGAAATACTTTGAATGCAAATCTTACTATCCTCCTAGGACAATATGCATGTTAGATAAATTAGGGTCCACAATCTTATCAAGATGGACCTCTTGAAAAATACTCCATACCTTCAAATTCGAATTCTTTCCAAGTGTCAAACTTGATTTGGTTAAAATCACCACCCATGTTGCATATTAAAAAATAAATAAAAATTCTACCAAAAACCCTTGCCCCAAAGGAAAACCAGAGTTGAGAAAATAATCACAAACTTCATCTAGGTCACATTATCTCAAGCTATCTTATGAAGCTTAACTATCATCATATAGTCTCCATGTCATATAGTAACCTTTTGCTATCATCATAAGCTAACTGCTAGTATAATAATTTTCCAAATTGGCAATATATTTCTTGAATTCCAAACAAAGTACCGTAGGAAGCTCTTGGAATTCATTCTAAGTTATGATACATATTTTGAGATGAACCTTAGTAACAAGCCTACCAATAGCTCGATGCCCATCCTAGTAAATATGTTGGCAGCCAAACTCGTCCACCATGTCATGGAGATTGAATATTTTATGTGGATGATGTGAGTTATCTACAAGCTTGGTGTAAATTTTCTTGTAAGATCTATGATAAAATAAATTATTATCACTCTCAACTGTTATCTTATGGTGACCTTTCCTAATAGCTAATGCAACCCCATGATAAGAAACATAGACTTCAGCAACATGGGTGATCCCAAATTTACTCAGAATGTATTCAAGCTTTTATAGGAAACTATATTTGTGGGAATCTATATTGGAAAGCTTTTTGTTTTAAATATGAGAGAGATTGATTGTCATACCCAAAATTTACAAGGCAAATCACAACCAACAAAAGTTTTTTTTTTTAATTTATTATTTTTATTATTATTATTATTTATTTATTATCATTTTTTTTTAAAGGTGAACTAAAGGATAGCACATATGCAGACCTATACTTGTTATGAATTACTCTATTGAACTATGGGATATTCCAAATATGAAAATTCATGCTTCCTTGAGAGTATTAGGATGTTTCTTATTCGGTCATTTCGAATCCACATCCTATCGTTGGAATAGGACAGTACGTATGTCAATGTGAAGTAAAATCTCTATGCCAACATAGTTGCAATGATTCAATAGTTTTCAAATGTGTAGATGTTTATGATAGTCTTAATTTATCCATTCTCAAGTCATCTTACCATGTATATACACAATCCATAACTCACTACATTTTATGTTTCATTTTATTTTGCTAGTTTATTATATATGTACTACTATATCAACGAACTTCTTACATTTTATCCTTAATGACCTCCAAACAATTCGATGTCTTTCGACTAGGGTTTGTAAATCAAATTTCAATTATTTATTTCCAACTACTATAATGTATTGCCTTATAATAATTTTGATCCCAGTAATTAATATTATAACTTTTTTTAATCCCAACACTAAAATTGAGTAGACATATATACATCTAATAACCTTTACTTGCTAATAGGAAATCTAACTGATTTGAGGTTATCTAAATCTATTTTAGAGGGATCATAATTATGTGTTCTAAACATATGTATATGTATGATTTTGTTTTTTTTGTTTTGTTTTGTTTTCAATTCTCATTACAATGATATACATATTAACTAATATTTTTACACATCCCAATAATGCATAATTGCTTCATATCATACTTTACTTACCAACAAATCATTATTACACATTATTCATTATATGCTACATTCATGGAAAGATTAAGTATAATGACTGAACATAAATAAATTACTTAATATATATACAATAATCCACATTGTCACTAAAATTAAGTATATTATTTAATAATAAAATATTTATAATGTGAAGATGGTGAGTAGAATATTCCTTAACTCCAAGTTCCTATCACTCTTAATATCTCATAACCTAACATGCTCCCCAAAAGAGATCTACCTAAGAAACACAACTAGATATTTAACTTGCTAACACGCAAATCCTAGCTTCCTAACCCTTATATTTATTAATGTTACCTTAATCCTACCTAACCAATTTAGTCTAATGCTTTTATCCAAACCTATTAATTTAGCTAGCAACTAAATCATACTTTATTTGCTAATGTTCTTAATTACTAAAAATTACTAATTCCTCCCTTAATACATAAGAAACATGTAGAATTCATATCCCTATCCTATCCCATTAATTCCTGCAAAACTTCTCCTTCCCCTAAGTCTGCTATACTAACTAGGAGGTGCATACTCTTCTCCCAATGCAGGAGGTGCCTAGGGAGGGGGGTCCATTAAAGTTTAGATCCTCTCATTCTTCCATGCACTGAAATAAAGGCCTTAGAGAGGTAGGCATCTATGAATATGGTGTTGACATGGCAACGAGGTGTAAGGTATTAATGTGCCTTTCTTAACTTGTCTTAATTTTTTGGAAACCTAGTGCTTAGGTAAGGATGCCCTTACAATCTCTCTACTTTTCCTTACACATTTTCAATAATATACAATGATAAACAAATATCTTTTACATCACAATGGAAATAACCATGGAGAATTGACATTTTAAGACATTTGTAATGACATGGAAGATTTGTATCTGCACACACACTTGGAATCCAACATTGCCAAGAATTAACACTAATAACTCCAAGGAATCCATCATCACAACCTACAACACAACAAAAAACTTGGAACCATGGAGGCTCACCTCACAACCTAGGCCTCAAGGAGGCCACGCACTAAGTAGGGGAAACAAGGCTCAAATGGGATACATTCAATCAAGCATCAAAAACAAGAATCAACATGAATAGAATATTTTCACAACTAATTTACAACCCTAACCAAGGTTTTCACAATGATTCTCGAATGGAATCATGAACATTGGGTGAAGGTGGGCTCTCCAAGGAGGAGAATTCCATATCCTTATGAAACAACAAATCTTGCAATTTGTAATATTCCAATAAGGTTTCCAAGAGACATGCCACAACAAGGCTATCAACACTTACTGCTCTTCACATATCCGCACTTATACCTCCCATAGAACAATAGAAAGGAATATGGCTTCAATGGAGCGCATTCTCCATGAAAAATCCCCTCTCCAAGAGGAGGATTTCTCAACTTCAATGTTGAGCACAACTAACCCCTTCACCCTAAGGCTTCTCTTCCCTCCTAAGGGTGAGTGAAGCCTTCACACCCAACACAACATTCAATCCATGACAAAAAAATCAAGAACAAAATCAAATGTAGGTAAAGGGTCAGTGCAAGAAGTTGGGTCTCACTTTTGGCCAAAAAGTGGAAGTGTTTTTCCTATTTTTGAAATTTTTTGTCAATTGATGTCAAAAATTTGAGGTATTTAGAGATTGAATATTTAAAAACTCCAAAAATAAAAATTTTAGTGTTCGGAATCTAGTTTTTGAATATGTAATTTATTTGTGCACCCATATGATAGATTATTTTTTTGGTATGGATCTTTAAAAATCACTTTTTCAAAATGCCTGTTTCAGGACCATACCATGCTCGTGTATGGACACCATAATTTGACACAAATAAATGAATTTTTGCAAATCCTTTTAAAGGGAGTTACCTAATACACCTAAGATTGATGAAAATATTTTTTCTTAATTTTTTATTGAATAATTTTTTTATTATTAATTATTAATTGACTATAAAGGTAAATTTTAAAACCTCTCATGTACGGACCACATAATTTGATCAAAATCTCACTTTTTTCAATTTTTTTTTTAACATCAAAAGAATTGTATGTAGATTGATGACATATAAATTAATTTAAGAAAAATTATAAAATAAAAAAGTTATTAAAGTTTTAGTGAATGTCACTTTTTAACGTTTAGGAGATAGTTTTGATTAATAAATAATGGAAAAATAAAAAATAAACTAATAACACTATAAAATTTACATTTTTGAAATCAGAAAAGCAAGACCTATAATGGGTTTTTGTCTCGTCAAAAAATTCAATAGGAATGGTTATAAAAAAATTATGACAATATCAGAAATTGTTGACTAAATGCCTTAGAAAAAAAAAGGAGTACAAAGGCATAGCTTGGTGGGACCAAGCCTATGCCATGTCTTTGCCCAAGGCAAAACCCCATGCAAAAGTCGGGAGCCATGCCAAATTCCCGCTCATTTCTCATGAATCGGGCAACCGATTTGTAATTCAAAAATCAGGTGCCCGATATCTTTAAACCGTTATACCCGATTTTTTTAAAATCGAGCACCCGATTTATAAACGGGTACGCAAGTTTTAAAAAATTGGGTGCCCAATTTTTAAGAAATCGAGTACCCATTTTTTATGTACCAGTTGGGTCTCAAAATCTGCCCCACCGACCTAATTTCAATGATTGAAATGATTGAACAACAATTTTGACATGCAACATCGAATTTCGTCACACTTATTCTATTTTCTTGTCCTCTTATACAATTTGCAGGCTACTAATTCAAATTCAAAACTAGTGCAAACATGGGATCAAAACAATGAAGAAAGAAGAAAGCAAGAGTTCTAACAGATGAGGAGATTGTAGCAAATAAAGAGAATGAAGCACAACGTCAACGAGAGAGAAGACAGAGAATTAGAGACTTGAATAATGTTTCAAAGGAGAAAGACATTGAAGATACCACAATGGATGAAGAAGCCAAAGAAGAGAACCCAATACAAGAAAATTCAGGTGCACATTCTAAGTATGCGTTCAATATAGGTGTGTCTCCAAACCCTCAAATTTTCTCTCGTGATGAAATTGGTGATTTTTTAGAAGTAGGTTACGATTTAAACAATTTAGATTTTCTTCATGAGAAGCAATTGTCAAACGATCATGCACAAAACACTCCAATTGAAATGCCTGCCCCAAAAGAAATGCCAAGAAAATTTGAAAATGATATTCAAATCCCAAATAACAGTGAAAATAGTAAAGTGTCTGAAAATAAAAATTGCATGAATGTAGACATAGAAACACCAACTACTGAACAAACATGTCAGGATGATAGTAAAGTGTTTGAACATAATTTTCATATTCGTAATGATGTGTTAGATAATCTTGAGGGATTGGTTTCATGGAGACAAATTAGGACACATGCTAATAGATTGTATAGGCATTTTTTTTATAATAAGAAATTTGGGTTTCAATGTCAGCTAATGTTGCAACTAATTAAAATGTCTAAAATGGGAAAAGTAATGAGAAGGTTGGGAATGTATCCAAAACCCAAGAATAAAAATGAGTCTTTAAAACAAGTTGTATCCACTGTTGCTAGTGCCTTTGATGTTATTAGAAAGAGAAGTCGGTCTAAAGATAAGAATGCAGCACGATGAGCAATAACAACAGCTTTAGTTAACAAATCAACATCTAACAAAAGATTGATTACCAACATAAGTGGATTCTTAATGTGAATCATAAGACTTTAGAAAGAGCTGTAAAGAGAAGGGTTAACTTTGAATGTGATCCAACAAATATTTTATGGACTTCTAGTGGTAGACTCCCGAGATGTGATATGAAACTTACTAGTAAAATCAAAAGTTTGATTGAAAATTTTTGGCATGATAATACAAGAGTATCACCTAATTCAAGAGATGTTCTTAAATTGAGAATTGGTTCAAAAATACATGATCCACATCCTAAACACCTTTTGGACATGACTCAAACTGAATTGTTTAAAAAATTTGTAGATGGTAAGGTATTAAATATTACCATTAGTCAAAGATCTTTTGAAAAGTGTAAACCATGGTATGTAAGGATTAACAAGGAAAGAATCACATGTTGTTGTAAAACTCATATTCAATTTCATTACCATTATGATGTATTTCAATTTATACGTGGTACCATACATAGTAAAGAAATGTTGCAAGAATGTGGTATAAAAATACCACCTCAAACTATAAAAGATTTCATATCAAGTTTGTTTTGTAAGCCACCTAATGATCAATACTTTCTTTTCAATGCATGTCTTTCTAGTACATGTGATATGTGCGGCAATCTTTCTTTGTCAGATGAATGTTTGCATGAAAATGCTTTGACTACTTTTGGACAACAATTAGTTGAGCTAAAAAGATTCAAAACTATTGAAAATCCATTGAAGGATGGGAAGTTTGGAAGAAGGTGTGATCTAGTTACAGATAAAGTTAGTTGTCATGCATTTATGGATGAGTTTAAGAGTGTGATCATACCAAAATATGTTAAACACTCTCAATATTCTAGATGGCTTGATGGACAATTTCACATATGTAAGAATAAATTTCCAATTGGTACTATACTTTCAATTCTTGACTTTGCAGAGAACTACACGATTGCACCGCAAGAAGAGGTACAACCACAATATTACAATTCAGTGCAAGTAACAATTTATGTTCATATAGTTTATAGGCATGCACCTGATAGTACAGAGGAGGATCAAAAAATATTGAGAGAGTACCATTTTTATTTAAGTGATAATAAAATTCATTCATCCGAGTTTGTCCAATATTGTTTCAAGGTCTTTTATGATAATTTAAAAGAGAGACAAATTCAAATGACACAACATTGGATATGGTCAGATAATTGTACAAGACAATTCAAGAATGCTAGAATGTTCTATTGGTTGAGTAGGACACATAAGAAAACTAGCATCCAGCATGTGTGGAGTTTTTTTAAGGCTGGACATGGTAAAGGAGAACATGATGGTGCTGGTGCATATGTGAAGAGAGCCCTTAGTAAAGAGCAATTAAAATTTGAGGAAAGAGCTAAATTCAAAAATGCACATGAGATTGTCGAATGGTGTAACAAATATTTATACATGGGATCAAGTCAAAACTCTACAATCAAATGTTTCTTCTACCTAGTTGAAGAAAATAATATCCCTTCAAGATATGATTGTGATACAATTAGTGGTTCAGCTAAATGGCATTCATTTAGGAGTTCAGATTCTAACACTTGGACTATATGGACTAGGAAGCTTGCTTGTTTTTGTCAATTTTGCCTTGCAGGTGAATGGGAAGAATGTGAGAATACAGAATGGGTTGAAGATTGGCAACAAAGATCATTAGCACCTACTGACACGCATTTGGAAGATGATATAGTAAATGAAGGCCAAAATGTTACTTTTGCATCAGAAGACTATGATCGTATTTCAGACCTCATAGAACCTGGTATGCACAATTTAATTAGATTTTTTTGCGATCTCATGCTTCAATTTATATAATTTGCATATGTACATGAGTGATTAAAGTGTTTCTATACTTTATCTTATCTTGTAGGACATGTTTATGTTGTTATTGCACCTAGTGATAATGATGAACAGACTGAGTATTGGCTAGCTAGATGTGTGGAACCTAAGAAAAAAATGACATGTCATCAAGTGGACGATGATGGTTTTGAGTATCCAATCGGGTCTGTTGTTGTAGCTGGCACCTGGCTACGTAGATACCTAACAAGAAGAAATGGTTTGCTATCATTTGAAGACTACCAAACCGAAAAGAAGATTTTACACTATTCTCATTTGGTTGTGGCAACAAATATCAAATTAGAAAGGTACAAAGGGAGACTAGCCAATAAGGTATTATGGACAATTTCAATGGACGAGCACGAGACAATCATAGATGCATTACAAAAGAGAGAGGATGCAGATGGTACAGTGGGATGACTACATTTAAATCAAACACATGTAAGTTTTTTCATTATTGTATTATTTTTATATATATGTACTTATATAATTTAATTACATGTATGTTTGTGTTGTCAATACCAATTTAGAGAACTTATATATGTCTTATTCAGGTCTCAATTACAATTTATGTAAATTTAAGTGTTAAAGTGGATCGAACATCAACATCTTGTGCAATTTCACATAGTAAGTACATACAAATTACACATATATATTTACATAGTTCAGATACCTTGAATATTAATTTATGTGTTTATTAACATGTGTGTTTTTGTTTTACATTTTTATTTTACAGGACCTCATTTGAAGAGATGTGTTCAACCAATTTTATGTTTCAAATGAGTTCAGTGAACTATAAATATATCATTGACATTGTCTTACATATATTGTGAAATATGTTGTACAAACTAATTCAAAAATGAGAGTTTACTTCTATTTGAAAGTTAAAGGTATGTGCACTTGATAAATTATTATAAATTAATTGTCAATTTAAGTAATGACCTCCTATTTTGTTCTATTACTTTTACATTCAAGCATGTTTAAATTAATGTTTTTTTGAAGTTTCAAATTACTATTGATTGTAATATTAAAAACAAGTGACTTGCACATGATAATTTAAAGATCATTACTCATTGTATTCATTGTATTGATTATATCTTTCATTACCAAACAACACATTAAGATCACTTACATGATGTACATTGTTAGGTATGTTATCCATACATGTGTGTCTTAAGGGGAAATGGGAGTCCTAATAATTCATTATGTCTGTTATACGTTATGATAGGTATTCATATGTTTAAGTTACCACATAATAGGTCTTATTAGGTGATAATGAGTCTTACATTATCAAACAACACATTAAGATCACTTATGATACATTGTTAGGTACGTTATCAATACATTTTTTAATCGAGTAGGTCAATTTTATTTGTATGAATTATCTCAATGCATAAATTTGATGTGATATTTATCCAATAATGCTCTATAGATAGTTAAAATTATTGTTCATCTTTCATATATACTTACAAAATGTGTCATATGTTCATGAATAAAATATGTCAAAATAAAGAAAATGGTTTGAATATACTTAAAACATGGTGAAACATAGTAATATATGTACTACATACACAAGCGTGATAAGAAATCATAAAAAAATAGTACATGGTCTAACATACAGTTTTAACTATCCTAACACAAAATGTACATACATCATAAATTATATATATATATATATACATCATAAAAACACAATCTATAGGTGCCAACAAGACCTAATCTATCTGATCAAATGTCCTCTTTGCTCCACTCAAAGAGGACTCAGATGGATCATCATGTGTAATATGAGTCGTCTCGTCATGTCGGACACCCTGTAAGGTAGATGTATCACCCTGTGTAACAGGAGGCACGTCTCATCATGTACTTGCTTAATTGAAATGGGTCTCAAAATCTAGCTTGCAAATAAATTAAATATTCACTACATAATAAAATAAATTATACCACATGAGATGGGTGTCCCTTAGTAACAGGAGGAGGCGCACTGTTAAAACTACCAAATGCAACAGTGGTGAGGTCCTGTAATTTAGAATACATACATTTTTTTAATTTGATTTTAGAGCATAACGAACTATACATTATATACATAAATCACAATACTAACCTCAAATGATGATGTAGGTACCTCCATCTAGGTAAGTCTTGTGCTCTCAGCAACACTCGTGGTGACGTACTCCTAAAATTATGGATACATAAACGTTTAGTCAAAATTAAATATACATGAATATAATTACAAAGTACATAATTTGTACACTACATTTTTTATACACTATAAATTAAACATGTATATATAATGTATATATCATACCTGAGTGGTAGCCAATGTCACAGATGTGTCTATAGGTATGCTAGCACGATAGTCATAAGAGGGAGTCGAAAATAGACTATACCAAGGCCTGTATGGATGAGTATGATATCCATGCTCCTGTTCGTAAAATTAAAACACATAATATATATATACATGTGAGTCAAAATTTTTTAGATTATAAGTTAATAATAATGTACATACATAAAAATAATACAAATTATTTGTCTTCAGTCAAAAGTTCATATTGCATGTATTTGAGGCTATGCCTCAGTGGTAATTGGAGTAGGACTTGTACTAACATCAGTATGTGTAGATGCAGACAATCCCTACAAAATCAAATAAAAAGAACATATGAGCACATGTTATTAAATTTGAATTTGAATGTACATTTTTACAGTGTAATTCAAAGTTCATACCGTATAAGGGATGACAACATCTGTAGGTCTCGAAAAAAGACTATACTACCTCCTAGGAGGAATAGTGTCATCCATCCTTTGTTATTTGAAAAGTAAAAATTAATATAGTTAATACAATTACACATATATATCTGTGAGGCCTCGCCCCGACCCATTGTAGCATAGTGATACATTAATATTATTTTGTTATTCACGACTCGAGATGTCGAGACACTATCTGATGCTTAGAACATACTTTATTATTTCATGTTGTGTGATGTTACTTTCAGATATATTTGATGATTGTCATTTAATGTTTCATGTATATGTATGTTGATGAAATCAGTAAATGTAGGATTGAGACCTTGATTTAAGATATTTTAAATGGTTAAGAATTATGTAGGATGAAGAAACATTTATTGATGTATGTTTTAATTTATGTTAATTTCTAATACGTATACATTTATGTACATGTGATTTTACGGGACTATTGATGTGTGCAAGGAGTGTGCAGATATTTAGTTGAGAAAACCCTACGAAGGAATAGAACTGATCTCTATGTGCTAATTTTGGAAACCTTGTTGTTCGTAATTCACATATTTGTATTGTGAGATGTATGTATGTATCTTCTTTGTTCAGTGAATGTTAATATTCATAATTATGTTCTTTTAGTGTTGCTTGACACTCATAAATTGTTTATGTGCTTCAGTGTGCTGTTTAGGGTTAGTTGTTTAGCCTTTGGACCCAAGTTGGTTTAGTTAATGTCAATTTTCTATTAGGTTCTTAATCGAGGTTAGTCAACCCTTAATTCGGATTAGTGTTTAATCTGCAAGTTAGAGTAATTAGATGGACCTATTTTATTCCTAGATTTTTATTTGGCTCTAAACCTCTTTCCTAAGGCTTAAAATTTGATATTATTATACCCAAAGGGTATGGGTATGGGTTAGGGGTCTTTTCCAACCCCTAAGCCCCTTTTATTGACTTTTGAGGTCACTCAAAAAGTCCCTTTTTGCCTTTGTGCGAAAATTGACCATGGTTATCTTAAGTTACTTCACCTCATCTCCACTTAGGGTTTAACCATAGTGTAGGTTGAGTTAGGAGTTTTTAGAATTGCTAGTGGGTGGAAATAGTTATTGCTCCTTTTGGTGGTTGAGTTTGAGGCTTATTTAGAGGCCCTTCTTGGACTTGTGGAGGGGGTTACCCAATCTCTACATTTAGAGAGGAATTCTTGAAGGTTGAAGGAAGGAAAGGGATACTCTACTCAAACTTGTTCATTGCCATTACCTCTTTGTGAAGGTAGGAAATTCTCATCTCCCTTATTCCGTTTTTATGTTTTGTTTCATGTTCATGCTACCTTGTTGTTGTTTCATTGTTTGTATGGTTGTGGGTATGTTGGGAAGATTTGAAAACTATGTTATTTTGGTTGTTTTCCTTTCATGTTTATGTTTGTTTTTTTTTGAGTTTTTCCTTGCATGGGTGTTTTGGTATTACTCACCCTTGGAGAGGGCAGAAGTGACCAATTTTGGGAAAGGTCTGCTTAGTTGGACTCCAACTAGTGTAGAGTCTCTTCTCAGGATGAGAAGAGGGAGAAAGGGTAGGGTGTTATGGGCCCCTACCCGTCAGCAAAAACCTAGTATGAGTATGGCATTTTTAAATGGAAGAATGAAATTTCTTGGTTATTAGCCCCGATTGGGCATCTGAATTGGTGTTGTGCTTGACTTCTCCTAGTTGGAAGAATCCACCTTTCCCTAGTGTTGATTCATTGTGAATCTTTTTGTGAAAACCTTGTATGAACATGCATGTGTTTGAAGTGTTCTTGGTCATGCTTTTGGGTCACCTGATCAGATTCTGCTTCCTCCTTGGTTCTAGAAATGTATTGTAGAAAACATTATAAATCCCTTGATGAGGATCATGGGAGAAAATTTGTATGCTTCTTGGCAACAGAGAATATCCTCAAAAGATTCTCCAAATTTATATTAATTTGTATCTTTATTTAATGATAATTTTCCTTATAATTTCTTTATAATTTAAAAAAAAAATAAAGAGAGAAAGAAAATAACCTAAATATCTTAAACTACCTAATAAATTTTATTGTCTTTATTACATTAATCCTTCCCCCTTGCACGTCAACTCTGAAAAGCTTTTTAATAAGGTTTTTGTTTAAAAAGTTTTTGCTAGTCATCATTTAACATGGGGGGTGACGTCACCCTGCCCCCCATATCCCATCCCCCTTATGATTTTTTTTGGAGTGCTTACCTTTTTGTTATGGGCCTTTATCATTTTGGCAAGACTTATTAAGTCTGCCTTCCTTGCTGGTCGATTCACTTTTTGTTAAGTTTGCGCAGGCATTTGGGGCAAAGCGTTGTCCCAAGGACAGCGCATGTCCTTTGGGAAGCGTTGCCCAAGGTTTAGGTGGCAAGGGAAGATGTGGGGTTGGTCACATGTGGTTAAGGGTTTTTGAGAGTAGGGTGTAGGGTAGTTAGTGGGTAGGACTTAGTGTTTGTTAGGTGCTAGGGGTTAAGATAGTATTTAGGTCAGTTTAGTATAAAGTGTAGAATTAAGTTAGTTTTAGTTAATTATTTAGTTAGTTTTGTTCTTAGATTAATTTAGTTGTTTTTTTTTATAAAATGATAGATAATTGTCAATCAGTTTTAGATTAATAAGAGTTAGTTGATGTTATTTAGATAATTATTAGTTGAGATCAGTCTACATATTATGTTGATTAAAATTTGGATTAGTATTAATTATGTTAGTTTGGTAGTGTTTCTTTTTATATATGCATCGTAATTAAATGGTTATATAGCTAAGTGTTAATCGATTAAGTTTTAAATCTGCTTAGTAAAGTAGCTTAATTTAAGGGTCATTGGTTAATTAAAACAAGTTTTTAAGTAGATTTTAATTGCTTAGATATTTGACCCAGCAATCTCGTAGTCATCTACACTTTTAGTTTAAACAATTTTAACTATGATGTTCTATAAGACATGTAAGAACATAAGTTACCATTATAAATCTTAGAACAACGTTTTAATATCTTAATGATGTAATCGTCCTCATGTTATTATCCTTAGACGTAATGTAGAGAACCTATACTTGAAACGTTATCTCAATCTTTTCTCTTAGAGCATTTTAATTAACATTTTAAAAAAAAAAATTGTGTGTTTTTGCTCTCGTAGTTTGGGCATGACAATGTCGAAAGTAAATAATTATGTGCACTTTATATTTATATTGAAATTAAAATTTTACCTGCTTCTCTTGACTCTCTCCAGGCTCTCCCTACTGCATGAGGTCAACAAATGATGACACGTCTATCTCGTCACTACCATCACCACGGGCAGTGTATACATTATCATCAAAATCTACACCCTCAGCATAATGGTCATCATGTGCTGCACCAGGATTGCTCTGGGGGCTTGTGCATATGCCTCCACAGCTAGTACAAACATGTCCAAGTGGAGGAGCATGTATCGCCTGCGTCCACTGTTGTACTAAATTGCCCGAAAGGGCACTCAAATGGGTAAAATTAGATGAAATCACATGATGATGGTGAGGAGAAAGCACAACAACCACAGGAAGAGGTACAAGGGGCTCAGCTCGCCTGTGGTTTCTCGTTCTGTCACCCAACTTTGCCCCAGGCCTATCCTGAGGCATCCCTCTACCAACCCCGTGAAATGCTTTCATATCAAAATAGTTGGGTTTCAAACCCAACTCAAACTCAGCCCATAAATTCCTAAGGAAGTACATGGGCACCTCATGATTAGTGTGTGTTGGATGGTCAAATACCATCCACCACCGCTCCCAAAAATGTGCTGCTATGCGCGGATGTGTACACCACCTAATAGAAATGCAAGGCTTCTTGTCACTAATTGGTTCACCCGTCTTAGGGTTTACAAAATAATGTTGAAAATTTCCTTTACCTATATGTAGGTTATAAACCTCTCTATATGATAAGCCATCAGAGTAGAAGGCATGCATGCTTTCCCTCCATTATCTAAATGAATCGATGTCTACATCAAAATGATGAATGGAGTCAACCACGCCTTGCATGCTATCTGCAAGATGTAGTAGGTGAGGGGGGGGGTGCCTCTCACATCGGGTAGCCTCTATATCACTCATGAGGTCATTGAGGTTACACCTCATGGTCTCACGGAGCTCATCCGCAGTGGGTGGTGGAGGTGTGGGTGGGGGTGGAGGTGGAGGTGGAGATGGAGGTGGCAGAGGTGGGGGTATGGGAGGGGGAGGGGGTAGCGGTGGGTCCATCAAATATAATCTGCATATATATTTAAACAACATAAAACATAAAACACATCAAAAATACATCACAACATAATACATATATGACAAAATTACTATTTAATAAAATTTAAATCTAAACTTTATCAACTAGATCTATATAAATGCGCATATCTTTATTAAAATTATATCAATTAAATTATAAATAAAGTTAAACACTTAAGTCAAATTAAACATTAAATACTAAATTTTTAAGTATGAACTCATTATGGATTATACATGTTCATGTCTTAGGATGAAACAAAGTTAAGATTATGACAAGGTTATGGTTTACAATTTTGTTATGTTAATAGTTTTCATGATGGCTAAGCTTAAGATTATTATAATGATTGTGATCCTTTAATGTTAGGGAACTTACCTAGGGTTATGGTTTTAGTTACAATTATATTTACCTGTATCGGATATTTATTATGGTCCTAAGATGAGAGTTAAGGTTACAATTATCTAATGAAAGCTTAGAGATAGAATTATGAATTGATTAAAAAATATTTAGTATTGTAGTTTGAATCCTAACTATTATCGGCTTAGTTCTACAAAAAGTAGTTAGCTAATAAAAAGTATTCTCTAGAAAGGTGTCGAAAACACTCATGTCATAGAGCACATGCTAACAATTTCTCCATTGTTGATTAGATGATAGAATTATCAGCATAAGTTTAGATTACATTGCACACAAACACTTGAGATGTTACAAGAAAACTGGGACAAGACAATGGCACTAATTCTAAATGTATGTTCTGACTTCTTGTCACATTTTGGAATAACCATGTAAAATTCACCTTTGGCATTTACATTAGAAAGGGGGAAATGATGTAAAGGTGAAAATATAAGAAGTTGCATATAATTTTTAAAGTATATTGAGTATATATGTATGGGGAAGCACCATCATATTATGTACATATACAAGTATTGAGATAAACATCTCTTACAAAAGCAATTTCAGAAGATCTCAAAAATAGAGTATGGCACCAAGTTGAAAACCTTCTTGCAAACTATAAGTGTAGATCATGACAGGTAATGAACTAATTTACATGTGAACCCTATCCCTAACCATGTATAATAATCCTAATTCTAATCATAATCCATAATTCATTACCTTATGAAGCTTTGGCTATCCATTTTATTGCCAAAGTAATCCCTTGGCTATCCACGAAATGGTCCTAATAGATTTATATGGAAGACCAAATTGATTTAAATAAAATGAGCAGGAAGAAGACAAACTTACACCCAATATTCAAGGAAAGAATCTTTTAACATACTTGAATTCTACCAACCAAAGTGAGATAATTAGAGTTCCAGTTGTTGAGTTTTCCAAAGATTTTCTTGTTGATATAAAGACACATTTCATTTATATGTTAGGGTTTACTACAGATGGAATCCCTAGGTACCTAACCACTTAATTATGAAATCTCCATCCAATACCATATTTACTACACAAGGTAGGGGACTCAATATTTAGCCCCAATAAGATAGATGTAGAGACATAAATCTTACTACCAGATACAAAGAAAAGAGGTCCAATTTGATCATTAAATGACTCGTGTTGCACTCTTCTAGCTTAAAAAGAATACAAATATATTATCAACAAACTATGTACATTAGATACTTATTAATTATTTGGAGAGTAGATCCTCTAACTTTTAGAGACAACTAGTTATCTCTAAGGAGATAATGTAATGAGTCAATGTTCAACAATAAAAAATAAAGAGGATGCAAGAGGACACCCTTTCATAATTGATCTAGAGAGTCCTAAAAATTATGATCTAACCCCATTAATTTCTTTACTAAAACCTTGAAACCAATCATAAGAGAGGACATCATTTGACATTTAATATTGGATGGAGGGCTTGCAACATCATCATAGTGAAACTCCATTCCACCTTTTTGTAGACATTTTCATAATCAATTACTTGAGCATGCCTACACTCTATCCTAGAAATGTTTCTCAATTCAAAGTCTTCCAATAGGTTATCAAGTTCTCCAATATGCATAAATATCCTTAACAAAACACTTTTGTGTAGGGTTAATGATCTTGGGTAGGATATCTTCTAGTCTAGAGGCTAAGACCTTGGCAATAATTATTTTGTATGATACGCATTTAAGAGTGTCCTATCTCTAATTTTTAATGAGATTCTTATCTCCCCTTGGGGATCAATTGATTACTTGACCTAGGGATTTTATGAGCCCTCTGTTGATCACTTGATCAATTTTATGAGCCCTCCATTGATTACTTGACGTAGGGATTTCTCATTACTAATTTTTTGGATGGAGGAGTTGATTTATGATAGAAATGGGTTTATCACTTGGAATAATGCATCTTCATTCTAGGAATGATGGTTCTCATTTTATCCCTATCTTCTAAATCATTTTGAACTATCATCGTCTTCTAACCAAAAAGATTGATTGTAAAATTAGGAAAAAGATCTTACTATATATATCACTAGTGGGTGGGTATTTCTTTTTTTAGAATAAGGCAATATTTTGTTATGTGGCCTTCCATTCTGCAAAGGTAATAAACATTTAGGCTACCCATCTAAGGGTCTAGTCTGGGCTTGTACTTGCACTGATGTGGACACCTCCACCTCTTGATGGTCAGGGAGGGTTACTTAATTAGATGTCTGATTCGTTCAAGTCTCTTCTAATTTTTTTATGATGTATCATTTGGAGACCTTGATATCAATGTTTAATTAGTTTTAGGATTAGGGTTCAATTTGGTTTGTACTGTTTGATTAGGTTTACATGCTTAGGTTTCAATTAGGACAAGATTTAATAAATTGAATTAAGTTTGTTCAATCTTCTAGGGTAATGGTTCAATTTGGTTAATGGTTGGGGAAAGGATTTTTAAGGTTAAATTCAAGGTTTCTACTCTTAAGTTGGGATATATAATTGGGTTTATGATCATGGTTTAATTCAATTTGGTTTATAAGTATAATATTAATTAGTTAAGGGCCAGGGTTACCTTTCAATCTTAGGGTTTGACATTTATAAAATTAGTACTCAAGGTAAAATTAAGAAAGTTATTTAATTATTTATATATTACCTGGTGTAGGTTTTAGCAAATTAAGATTACTTAGGTTAAGATGAAAGTAAGGGTTATGATTAGAGTTAAATTCAATACAAATTGACATTATAGAACTTTAATCCTAAATGACGCTCAGCCAAGGGATCCAAAGAACTAATCAAAAGTTTTACCAAGCAAGCAATAACATACACACAATAATTTACATTTATAAAAAACATAAGAGATTGCATTCCTTAATGAGCACATTTACATTTTATTTTTAAATAATTATAAACTACTAAAAGTAAAATAAATAATGTGTCCACATGAAAGTTCATATTAACTACTTCTGTTCAATCCATTTAAATAATTTATATACATTTGTTCCGAATGCCACTTGGCAAATTAATTCGAAATGCACAATCATCCACTGTACATGTCACAAGGTATGAAAGGCTAAAAGAATATACATTTATAAAATAGTTTACATCATCCATTTTCGATCCATGAAACAAAGTACAATACAATTTAAGTAAAATCATTTTAAATACTATAAGTTTTTTGTTTGGATTACTTGGCCAGCTGTTATGTGATTAAGTATTTTATAATATGTTTAGGGTTTTATTTATATGGTTAGGTCGAGATTATAGTTTAAACAATAAATTTAAGTCGAAGTTATAGTTAAAACAAGGTCGAGGTTATATGGTTTTAGGTCGAGGTTAAATAGTTAAAACAAGGTCAAGGTTAAATAGTTTAAACAAGGTCGAAGTTATATTTATTTGTAAAATTACATGTTTAAACAATAAATCTACATCTAATCTAATCATTCAACATTGTAATAAATACATAAATTAAATACATTTCAAAACATCTAAAATAATAATTTTTTAAATAAACATTTACGAAACTATATTTTAATTAACAAATACAAAAATTTAAACATTTAAGTTCATTAACAATGTAAATTTACAATTTTACATACATATGAAAAGTGAAAAAACAATAAATTAACATACATATTAAATTGAAAATTGAAAAAAATAAAGTAAAATAGTATAAAACATATTAAAATACCTATGTCACCAAAACTAGTAGGAAGGGGGTAGTCGGTAGGGCTAAGAAACGGGCTCTCGTATGCTCTAAGCGGGCTCCCATTTTTGAGGTCATGAAAATGACCTCTAAAATGCCAAAAAAGTGGCTTATAATAGTTTTACAAATTGGGTACCCAATTTTTAAGCAATCGGGTACCCAATTTTTAAGAAATCGGGTACTTGATTCTTAAAAAGGCGGGTGCTCAATAGTTAAGCGGCTCGGGCACCTGATCCTTTTTAAATATCGGGTGCCCAATTTTTAAAATTTGGGTCAAGTGCCTGAAGCCTAATTTTAGAAACGGGCACCCAATTTTTAAAAAATGGGGTACCCATTTCTGAGAAGTACAATTTCGCGGATCTGACTTCCGCGGAATTGTGACCCAACTTCTTGTGGTCACCCTAAATCCAACATGCTTATTTACATACACACCAACTACTGCATACACCAAATACGACACATAAAATCTTACAAGAACACTCTCCCAGTTTCCATCTTTCAACTTTCATGAGGTGAGAGAAAACATGGCATGAAGCACTAACCTCCTTCCAAGCTATGGTTATAAGAATGGTGATGAAGAGCTTTCCTTCTTTACTTCCAAGTTTCTTCCTCCAAATCTTAAGTTTCTCTACAATTAGAGAGTGGGTGAACAACCACTAAGTTTGGCACAAGCTCCCTAAAAAGACCTCCACTTCCATCCCCACCTACCCCTCTTACACCTTTGCACCTTTCTACCAATAGGGACTTAACCAAGAAGTGGGATGAGGAAAGAAGTCATGTGACACTTTGATTTTCGAATTGGCTTGAAAATGACTAGTTTAGAGGGTCTCCTAACTCCCCTGGGCCAACTTATGGTTATATTTAGACCCTTGACCTATAGTACTATGATTTGGGTGACTTATTTTCACCAAAATAACACTTGGGAACCACTTTTAGGCTCTTTGTAGTTTCTATCAAATTTTAATTGAATTCCATCATGAAGGGGACCCAACCTAACACTCTCCAAGCTGGGTTAACTTAATTTCGTAGTGGGGATTAAATTTAGGTTAAGTGACTTCATGCCCAAAACACTATATGGCATGTCATTTACACATAGACAACACAAGTGTCAAATGACACATACACATTAAAACACTTTGCACATCATGATGACATGTCTCTAATTAATTATGATCCTTAAACTTATTAGATCCATGCACAATCACATCACAAAATAAACAAAATAAATGAGGTTTTGAATCTTCCAAAGATTCACCTTGGCTTTACTATGTTCACATAGGTTTGAATGTTGTTTCCCCAAATAATCTCCATGGTTCAACTTTCCTACACACTCAACTTAACCATTAGTAGCCCAATGAAATATTATAGAAATACATATAGATAAGTGGAGAATGATCTAATATCACATAATTCACATTAACATATACAATTAACTTTCAGCTATTCATTTCCATAAAATATTCAAAACATTGCATTATCAAATTATGTGTATCAACATTTATCTTTCTTAACATAACAAAATTATCATTCTAACACTATTATAATACTTTTCTATCATAACCATGAAACACTGAGGTCATATCTATTACATCATTAAAACAAATAAATGGATCCTAGTATATGTCTTAAGTGGAGATCACTACTATGGGAACAAGTAACTAGTATCTTTTCACTCAAGTTAAACATCACAACATTCCTAGCAATACCCCTTTATTACATTACAAGGGTGTGTGTCTGTTCTAGGGTTAATGCCTCAAACCATTAGAATGTTCCAAAATTATGTTGTCATGATTTAAAAACAATCTATGAATGCAATCATTTATGTTTTATTGTTTTTATAATATAAATCTATTGTTATTTCTTACGAGAGAAAATGTTAATTCATCTTTTCTAATTTGGATAATGAATCATTCTATGAATCCCATGACTGAGTCCCTACCTTGAACATATAGAGTTTCATTTTCATGTGATCTTATCTATTCAACCTAATTTTATTAAATGGGTATTACACTTATAATAACCAAAATCTACTTTAGTCTCTAATAGGATCTCCTAAATCATTATTAGTAACAACAATGTCAATCATAACCTAATTAACTCTTAATCATATTTATTTCATTAAAATCTATAATAGGTTATTAATGTGGGTCTTACATCCTCCACCCCTAGCTATCGACTTCCTTGTAGAAGTCTTCTATAATTAGGGACACAACTCTCATATGTAGGACTTACTTAATTTGATGTAAGTGTCCCACTTCATGACCTTGCCTTAAGATCACCTCTCATTCCTAACCATTTACATATATTCAAGATTTGACTATATAGTCTAGAAAATATTATCCCATAGCTCATATAGGGATGATTCTTATTAAAATAGATTAACTCACCACTTGATTTAATTGGGTACCATTTTGAGTTAGTGTAACTATCAATACCTAATGAATGTAATTGTGCATAACTTCTTCTTAGATAGGTAGGGTGACTATCCATTATATGTAGGATGTCCAGGATCCTTGTGGCATTTCCAAGCTCTTGATGGGTTAAGTATGGATTACCACAAATAGTGTGTTCAAATACCATATTGAAATTATACTTCTTTGGTTGTTAGGTTAGTTCTTGTTGTTGCTTAGTCTCATTGCTTTTATCAACTTTTTTAATCGGTGCCAATTCCAATTATCGATCGGTAGTACCTGCCCACCTATCTCCTCCTATGTTTTACCTTAGTTTCCATACTTATTCAATTGCCTTCCTCTTTCTTTGTTACTCTTATTTTAGGGTTTTCTTTTCTATGTTGGTAGCTTGCAATCTTATATACTATGTCTTGTTTGGGTAACTATTCATTTATCAATGTTATCATATTCTCCATTAGTTCTTATTGACTAACTTTACTCATCATTAGTTTTTGAGTCATTCACTCACCTTAGTACTAACAAGGTCTATGATTATGGTCCAAGATCAACTTATCGGTAAAGGGTTGATATCTTTCATAAAAACTCCAAGAATTCATTTGTTTCAGTTTAACATCAAGATCCACTTACAAGTCCTCAATTGTAGACACTCAATGGTTAAGGTGTTCTTTTGGTTACATCTTAATTGAGAAATATGGACATTACACTACTTTTTTTGTATACTTATTAGATATTAGTCAAAATATCATTGCATATCCTTCTGCTTCTGGCCCTTATAGTCTTATCACTTTAGTGCCCTTACCTAAGGTCCTTAGCATGGCGTGCTATTGGGGTCTATTTGTTCAAGGGTAAAAGTATTTCCATATTTATAGGGTTGAATAAATCACATCTTATGATAATGAAAATGATGGTATTCAAATTTCCTCATGATGGTTGTCAAGAATTCTCCTTGATTTGATTGACTTATAAATCATAATACAACACACTTACAAAAAAATGCCTCATAAAATAACTCAAAACAAAATAAAATCACCAATTAAACAAAAGTGTGCCACAATGGTAAATCTTTTGTTAAAACAAGTCATGTCTCAAGGCAAAGGGGACCATACCAAGAAATCATCATAAATGAATGTTCCACAAAATTACCAAAATATGCAAAAATTGAAAACAACAACAACAATTCAAATTCTTAAAGCATTGCGATTGTACCAAGGTCTTATTGATGGAAAGAAAAGGAAGGGTTGTCCTAGAGTTACATGGTAAATCAATGGTATGAAAAAAGGATTCCCTTGTATTTCAGGTCCGTCTTGAGAATAGGTCAAGAGAGTGATCCACACTCTTATTGTTTATGGGGTTGTCGAGTTTTAGGAATTCATTCCTTAATTGCTTATGTTTCCTTACCTACCTGCCCATTACTATCAAGATTTTTTAGATGCAGTCTAGGGCCAATTCATGTCACTTATCTTTAAATATAATAAATCTCTATTAGAAAGATCACTAGGGGTATCACTTGTACTCTTGTCACACCTCCTTCAAGCATCATTCAGGTGTATCGATAACTTTTAAGAAGGATTCTAGCATCTGATCTCATGATAGACTAGAATTCATTAAGGTATTTACTAATATAGTGAGAACTATTAAATATCTATTGAGCTTCCATTACTTCGAGCTATAGTGCAAACTAAGCAGAAAGTTAGTGCCCGTGTGATAGTTCATCACTGAGTTGCAAAGTGTTGTTGAGTAACAACAATGTTTGAGAAAAATTTGGCTTGTAAGTTCCATTGATCGACATTAAAAAAAAAATTTAATGTTTTCATGGATTAACCTAGCTAGTAAGTGTATATGGTCATGTTGCCCATCCATATGTGATGGTGTCATAAATGGTGAAGGGTTCTCTTTTGTTGTGGAAGTATATACTATAGTGAAATTGATGTACCATGTTATACCTGATGCTATCTGTCCTGATGTGTGTTGTTCTTTCTATTATTTGCATATTATTTCTTATTGTCCCCCTACATGTTTAGTAGGAGACTTATCTTTATGAGGCATCACCTACAATGGGATTCTTCACATGTGGTTTCTATCACTTAAACTATAGGGTTTGTATCAAGATAATCAAGGCGTAAGATATTACCTTATTGTATAGCATATTAATCCTTGCACCGTTATACTACATCATGGGGATTTCCTATCACAATTCTATAAGTTGCCATACTTATCATTCTCATTACCCTAATTAAGAACATTTTCCTGGAAGGACCCAAGTCCACATTTTACAAGGCTTTTCGAGTTCTTACCAATACCTAAACATCATCAAGATGAGCTATCACCCCTTTAGTCCTAAATGTTGGTATGGTTTAAGAAGAAATATTTTCACGTGTGTTGAGACCTAGAATCATTAAGTCTCATAGCTATCGAGAGGGGGTTACAAAGAGATCCTTTTAAATTTGAACTTCCACAAGGTCAAGATAATATCCTATCATATCTTAATCCTTAGTAGTTTTAAATTGTTACTATGACTAATTAGTGTTATCCACTTAGGGTGTTCAATTCTATTGCCAAATAAGTAATAATATTTATTACGATTCAATATCCTAGGAGGCCTATCTCCTTTGCAATATGGTATTATGAAATTACGATAACTTACAATTGTACATTCATTTGTGGGCTCATTAACACCTAGTGCTGTATAACCTAGGGCTCTGATACCATAATGTCATGCCCAAATTTTACAAGGAAAACCACAACCAACAAAAGTTTTTTTAAAATTTATTATTATTATTATTTATTTATTATCATTTTTTTTCAAAGGTAAACTAAATTATAGCACATACACAAACCTATACTTGTTATGAATTATTCTATCAAACTATGGGATATCCAAAATATGACAATTCATGCTTCCTTGAGAGTATTAGAATGTTGCTTATCCGGTCATTTTGAATCCACATCCTATCCTTGGAGTAGGACATTACATATGTCAATGTGAAGTAAAATCTCTTCACCAACATAGTTGCAATGATTCAATAGTTTGAAAATGTGTAGATGTTTATAATAGTCTTAGTTATATGTTCTCAATTCATCTTATCATGTATATATACAATCCATAACTCGCTACATTTTATGTCTCATTTTATTCTGCTATGTTATTATATAGGTACTACTATATCAACCAACTTCTTACATTTTATCCTTAATGAACTCCAACCAATTCGATGTCTTTCAACTAGGGTTTGTAAATCAAATTTTAATTATTTATTTCCAACTACTATAATGTATTACCTTATAATAATTTTGATCACAATAATTAATATTATAACTTTTTTTTAATCCTAACACTAAAACTAACTAGACATACATACATTTAATAACCTTTACTTGCTAACACAAAATCTAACAAATTTGAGGTTATCTAAATCTATTTTAGAGGGATCATAATTATGTGTTCTAAACATATGTATATGTATAAATTTGTTTTTTTTCTTTTTTTGTTTTCAATTCTCATCACAATGATATACTTATTAACTAATATTTTTACACATCCCAATAATGCATTGTTGCTTCGTATCATACTTTACTTGCCAACAAACCATAATTACACATTATTCATTATATGCTACATTCATGGAAAGATTAAGTATAATGACCAAACATAAATAAATTACTTAAAATATATACAATTATCCACATTCTCACTAAAATTATGTATATTATTTAATAATTAAATATTTATAATGTGAAGATGGTTAGTAGCATATTTTTTAACCCAAGGTCCTATCACTATTAAGATCTCATAACCTAATGTGCTCCCCAAAAGAGATCTATCTAAGAAACACAACTAGATATTTAACTTGCTAACACCCAAATCCTAGCTTCCTAACCCTTATATTTATTAATGTTACCTTAATTCTACCTAACCACAATTAGTCTAATGCTTTTATCCAAACCTATTAATTTAGCTAGCAACTAAACCATACTTTATTTGCTAATGTTCTTAATTACTAAAGATTACTAATCCCTCCCTTAACATATAAGACACATGTCGAATTCCTATCCTTGTCCTATCCCATTAATTCCTGCAAAACTTCTCCTTCCCCTAAGTCCCCTATCCTAACTAGAAGGTGCATACTCTTCTCCCAATGCTGGAGGCACCTAGGGAGAGGGACCCATTAAAATTTACATCCTCCCATTCTTCCATGCATTGAAATAAAGGACTTAGAGAGGCACGTACCTAGGAATATGATGTTGACATGGCAAGGAGATGTAAGGTATTAATGTGTCATTCTTAACTTGTCTTAATTTTCTGGAAACCTAGCGCCTAGGTAAGGATGCCTTGACATGTGTCAGGGAGATGGGACACCCCAAAAAGGTGCCCAAGTCTCTCTTACAGTGTGTTGGGCACTAATAACATATTATTATTTTTTGAATTTTTTTCTTAATAAATCATAAACATATCGTCTATGCACTAGTATTAAGACTTTTTTTGATATTTAATTTAGACAATAATATGTACTAATATAATTATTAAGTACATCTTTCATAAGTATTAATTTTATTATACCTTTTTTTTGGTTAGATTTTGACTAGCAGTCACATGTCAGACATTGTCATAAGCTGCCTTCTAGTCATATATTCTAATTCTTACTTGTTGTGCCCATTAATTGATAAGACAAGGAACTTGAGTTAATATTATGAATATTTTATTGTCTGTAATTGGGGAGAGGAATTATTTTTTCTCCCCCATACAAATTCCAAAGAGCATAAAATAGACCTATAGGATTGTACTCCATAAGCATTGCACTATGTATTCTCTTTCAAGTCAATTTTATTTTATTCCTACCTTAGGGTTTTAATGTACATGTTTGATGTTGTGATGGTATTATCTAGCTTATAAATTTATTAGAACTTGGAAAAGAACAAATGGACTAGTTTTGATACATATGATATGAACTAACAAATATGATATCTTTCTCCCATTATATTGATTGCCTACATATATATTCACAATACCACCATCTAAATATTTAACTTAATCAAATACATCAAAGAGGATGTAACCACTATGAAATCCTTACACTAGTGGAAATTATAAGAAGAAGCATTTCATTTACATGACGTGCCACATTACATCAATCACCAAATATGAAAATTTACAATGCATATTTCCTTGTAAGTAACTGTATACAATCTCTCTAATTTTCCTTACACATATTCAACAATATACAATGATAAAAAAATGTCTTTTACATCACAATTGAAATAAACATGGAGACTTGACATCTTAACACGTTTGTAATGACAAGGAAGATTTGTATCTCCACACACACTTGGTTTCCAAAATTGGCAAGAATTAATGCTAATAACTCTAAGGAATTCATCATCACAACCTACAACACAACACAAAACTTGGAACCATGGAGGCTCACCTCAAAACCTAGGCCTCAAAGAGGCCACCCACCAAGCAGGGGAAACAAGGCTCAAATGGGATACATTCAATCAAGCATCACAAGAAAGAACCAACATGAATATAATATTTTCACAACTAATTTACAACCCCAACCAAGGTTTGCAAAATGATTCTCAAATGGAATCATGAACAATGGGTGAAGATGGGCTCTCCAAGGAGGATAATGCCATATCCTTATGAAACAACAAATCTTGCAATTTGAAATATTCTAATAAGGTTTCCAAGAGACATGCCACAACAAGGCTATCAACACTTACTGCTCTTCACATATCCTCACTTATACCTCCCATAGAAGAATAGAAAGGCATATGGCTTCAATGGAGCCCATTCTCCATGAAAAATCCCCTCTCTAAGAGGTGGATTTCTCAACTTCAATGTTGAGCCCAACTAACCCCTTTACCCCAAGGCTTCTCTTCCCTCCCAAGGGTGAGTGGAGCCTTCACACCCAACACAACATTTAATCAATGAAAAAAAAATCAAGAACAAAATCAAATGCAGGTAAATCCAACATGCTTATTTACATACACAACAACTACTACATACACCAAATATGACACATAAAATCTTCCAAGAACACTCTTCCAATTTTCATCTTTCAACTTTCATGAGGTGACAGAAAACATGGCATGATGCACTAACCTTCTTCCAAGCTATGGTTATGAGAATGGTGATGAAGAGCAAAGAAGCAAAGAAGGAAAGCTCTTATAAGTGAAAATCAAAATAATGCAAATATTGAAAATCAAAGACCTCCACTTCCATCCCCACCTACCCCTCTTACACCTTTGTTCCTTTCTACCAATATGGACTTAACCAAGAAGTGGGATGAGGAAAGAAGTCATGTGACATTCTGATTTTCAAATTGGCTTGAAAATGACTAGTTTAGAGGGTCTCCTAAGTCCCCTAGGCCAACTTATGGTTATATTTAGACCCCTGACCTATAATGAGGTTTTAAATCTTCCAGAGATTCACCTTGGCTTTACCATGTTCACATAGGTTTGAACCTTGTTTCCTCGAATAATTTCCATGGTTCAACTTTCTTGCACACTCAACTTAACCATTAGTAGCCCAGTGAAATATTATAGAAACATATATAGACAAGTGCAGAATGATCTAATATCACATAATTCACATTAACATATACAATTAACTTTCATCTAATCATTTCTATAAAATATTCAAAACATTGCAATATCAAAATATGTGTATCAACATTTATCTTTCTTAACATAATGAAATTACCTTTCTATCACTATTATGATACTTGTCTATCATAACCATGAAACATTGAGGTCATATCTATTACATCATTAAAAATAAAAATGGATCCTAGTATATGTCTTAAATGGAGATCACTAATATGGGAACAAGTAACTAGTATCTTTTTAGTCAAGTTAAACATCACAACATTCCTAGCAATACCTCTTTATTACATTATGAGGTTGTGTGTGTTCTAGGGTTAATCCTCAAGCCATTAGAATGTTCCAAAATTATGTTGTTATGATTTTAAAACAATCTTTGAATTCAACCATTTATGTTTTGTTGTTGTTATATTCTACATCCATTGTTATTTCTTATGAGAGAAAATGTTAATTCATCTTTTATAATTTGGCTAGTGAATCATTCTATGAATCTCTTGATTGAGTCCCTAGCTTGAACATATAGAGTTTCATTTTCATGTGATCTTATCTATTCAACCTAATGTTATTAAATGGGTATTACACTTATGATAACCAAAATTTTCTTTAGTCTCTAATAGGATCTCCTAAATCATTATTAGTAACAACAATGTCAATCATAACCTAATTATCTCTTACTCATATTTATTTGATAAAAATCTATAATAGGGTATTAGTGTGGGCCTTACATTGATTTTATTAAATGTATAATATAAATTTAGTAAAATATGTGAGATGTTGATTTTATAAAATGTATAATATAAATTTAGTAAATTATGAGAGAGGTTGATTTTATTTATAAAAATTAATATTGATACTCAAATTCTATTAATATAATAACTAGCATATCTAAAATTATAATTAAAATTTTGTATAAAATAAGAGGAGAGATATCCAATTTCAAGAAATATAAAATTTATAATCAAGATATACATGATCTATAAAAAAATCAAATTAAAATTAAAAAATTATTGTATCCTATAAAACATATAAAAGAGTTGTAGGCCAATTTCTTCTCTATTGAACTTTTTTATTTTTTCTTTTTAAAGATCAAGTTGTAAAATTATTGTAATTTGTTCTTTTATTTAGTTTCATCATATACTTTCTAATTTTTAAACAATTTTTTTTTTATAATTATAAAATTCTTAAATTTTCTTTCTAAATTGAGTGTTTTATTGGATTGTTGAGATATTTTTGTATTATATATATATATATATATATATATATATATATATATATATATATATATATATATATATATATATATATATATATATATATATATATATATATATATATATATATAATCAATTTAAAAATAAAAATAATGCAAATATTGAAAATCAAATTTATGATTCTTATAAGTGAATGTTTACATTGATGAACTCTACTATAGAAAGCCTCTTTCCACAGTGGCAAATTTTTATTTGAACACAAGACTTATCAAAAAGATCAAGTGGGTTAGATAGCACATTACTAAATATCATATATTAAGAAGAAATTAAGTTTAGAAAAATATATCAACTTTAACTATTTAATACTTGTACTATAACTAGATTTCCTTCTCTCCTCTCTAAAAACTAGAAAGGAAAGGCATCACCAAAATTGAACTGGATTTCCTTCTCTAAGAACTAGAAAGGAAAGAAGGAAAGGCATCAAAAATTTGAATTCATATAAGGGCCCATCTAGATTAGAACCAGGGACTGCCTAATCTGCAGTCAAATGTTCTACCACTGAGCTATACGCCCAAATGATAGTATCCTGATTGAAACATTTTATGGTCGATACACGAGATCTAAACTACAAGGAGGACCACTGTGGTCTATGGTTGTCTGCTTTCAACGTAATGATTTTGAATCCTAATACACATTCACTGTGTATATCAGGCAGCCTATTCTTCAAAAGTCACTGTCCCATGATTTTTCAATGACAGATTTTGTTATATATATATATATATATATATATATATATATATAGAAATAATTATTGGCTTATGATATTTGATGAGAAAATTTGTAAAACAAAATTCAATTATGAAGAACTAACTTATTTTAATTACATAATAGTTATACAAGAGCCATTAATATAGTGGATGTACTCATTCCATTCAATTAACATCATACAAAAAATAAAAATATGTTATCCTATGTGAATAATTGTAATTGTGATATGATTTATGGTTTGAGGATCAATATAAGATTCTGATTTGTTGGTTTGTTGTATTAAAGGTTTTTTTCTTACAAAAATGTAATGTAAGGCCACCAATAAAATGGTTGTGCAAAAGGTATTGCTAGGAAAGTATATGATATAATTTGTGGAAAAAATCTTAATAAAATAATTAATTTATTGTTTGAATTAGTGAATCATATTTTTAAATATAAATATAATAATTGAATTTAATGTTATTTCTCAAACTATATCATATACTAAAATCATAGAGAAATAATGTAACGTGAATGAAACCTCAAAAAAAAAAGTCCCCTATAACACTAATATGTTTGAACCAATAGTATGCATATAAATATTTATTTTAGTGAGAAATGAAATTAATGTAAACTTAGAGAAATAATTTACTATAGGTTATATTTTCTTAGGAATACAGACACCTATTTAGAAACAACAAAAATGTTAGAGTGAAATATTTTTCTTTTTTACTTCATTTCAAACTAATATTTAAAATACTTTTACTTTTTAACTTTCAAATATGATTTTTTAATATTTTAGTTTAGTTTGTTTCTCTAAAATATTTAATAATTTATTCATTAAAAAAATTTTATAATAAAATAACTCTAAATTATTTAGCTTTTAAAAACTTCACTTTAAATATATTTGAATATAATAAGAAAAGATAATTTAAAAATTAAAAATTTCATTTGTTTTAAATTTACAATTTTTTTAATATTTGATTTATATTTTTTTTTGTTAAAATAGATTATTTTTTAATATAATCTATCTATATTTTAATTAAATTTTATTATAGATAGACTTACAAAAACTTTTATAACTAAATATTTATTTATTTTAATTAAATTTTATTATATATAAAATTACCAAAACTTTTATTTCAAATATTTAAGATAAATATATTTTTATAAAATGTTATTTATAAAAAACTGTTAACATCTAAGACATACCTATAAACATTGGTATGTCACAAATAGTTTATACTTATGGTAAAATATCCGCTGATAAACATAAGAATGTCTTGTTGTTCAAGATATTATCTTTTCTTATCGGTGAGCTTGATTACTTTATATAATATATGTGTTTCATTGATTTCTATTTGGATTACACGCAAGGTAGACTTTTCTATTTTAAGCCTAATTAATATATTTTTTCAAATAGTGCCAATGCTAATGACTACTCATCTTATCTAATTATTTGTTTATCCTCTATCCTCTACTAGGTAGAGTTTGTAAAAAGAGGAAGGCATCTATTAAAGGAAAGCAATATGTTAAATTTAAAATTGCTTTCTTTTATAGGTCAATTTTTTTTAATCATATTATAATGAATTCAACCTCATCTTTCAAAATGTGGAATAACTGGTATGAAATTTCTAACTATTATAAAATAAATTATGCTATCACAAGATTTTGTATAAAGTTTAATTAGATTGGGGTTGTAGAAAATCTACATTAGAAACAAATTAGTTGACAAGTTTTGAAGTATTAGATAGCAACCAAAAGAAAGGGTGGGTAACCTTGGAGTACAAAAAAGGATGACCAATATAGTCAAAGGTTCCCACCCACCTATCTAAATGATACCAGTTTTAAACTTCCAAAAACAAACACAAAAAAACTCCAAACCAGAGTTGTTCTCATCATTTGCCCTATTCTTAACAAGCATATAAAAAGTAAAAAATACTAGTACCTAATACACTTATTGTTGCTAACAATTAAATACTCGATCAAAAATATACATAACAAAGCCCTATAGGGCACCAAGTTCATCGAGGAGCAAAACATAAAAACAACAACAAAGAACAAAACCAAAGCTAGTTGTCCACTTTCTCTCCACCTTCCTCATTCCTCTTCTCCCCAAGCTCTTCCCTGTTTATGTCAACCCCCTCCTCTTTGAGAGGTTTCTCAATGAGAGTTTTGAGTCAATTCTCCACCAGGAAGCTGTAAATGGAGTGAGTGGTTTCACTCTCCTTGCCTAGATCTTTCTCATCCTTGTTCATCTAGAGGAAATAAACAGTGGTGGTAGAAGAGTGCATGACCTTCGTGGAGAATTCAACAAGGTTTTTTTTTTTTTTACAGAAGCCAATGTGGTTCTCTACAAGCTCTTTCATAGGATTTTCCAGCCTCACCTTGCTGTGGCTCTGACCATGGCTATGTTTTTCTTTTTTTCTCCCACCTTTGGGATTGCCTTTCATGGGGGAGGTGATGTCCTCCCCCCCACTTCTGTTCAAGGAAGGGATAGCTTTGAGGGTGTCTGAGATGTGTGAGGGGCTAGGAGGGCTAGAGACAACATTCTTTCTAGTGTCTTGGTGAGGCCTCTTCCTCTTTATGAGTTTATTTTCACTCTCGGTTGACTCAAAGCTAAAGTCATGTTTGGGGAGGACTTCACTTTCTCCATTTGGGGATGTTTGCTAGCTCTTTGAGGAGTTTTCTTGCTCTTCCCTATGTTAGTATTAGACTCAATAAGGCTAATTTCAACCTTCAAACCAATGGTTTTCATGACTTTTCTACGGCTAGAGCTAGTAATGGGGTCCATAGATATCTGAGGGTTTGTGAAGTTTGTGCATGAAACCCTAGTGGATAATATAAAAGGGTTTTCCCTCTTGTCTCTTTTTCCTAGCCTTAAAGACATAGTCCTCCATGGAGTACAGAACAAGGTAAGGAAAAGAAATCAGATCATGGTTCCTAAAATGGTTGAGAATGGGGAAATAGTAGTAATACAACACTTGGAACTAATCTTTAAGGGTAATATACCTCATAATGGCATAACATGTCACATCCTAGGGCATCGAAATATCTTCCCTAGAAAACCCACCACACATATGAACCAGGTCCTCATTAGGTTTGAAATTTTTTCTCAAATTGGTTTCATCTGCCACACTGGTCTACTTACACTAATTCTTGCCTTCCATGGGAAAACCACCAAACCTAGAAACTAGTTCCTCCAAGATTTCAAACTAAATTCCATTAATGTTAACCTTCTTGTCATTCTTGGAATTTATGAACTGCATCAAGATGTGCTTGTCATGTTTTTTTGTACCTTCCATAAATGGAAGTAGGCCTCCCTGACGATAAAACCAAGTAGCCTCACACTTCCTAATGTACTCCTAAATCTCCATTGGTTCAATGTAGTCACTGGCACCCATTTCTTCACCAAGCTTAACCACCAATTTTTTAGAGTTTTTTGACATCCCCTTCTTACAATGGTAGCCATGATAGAATAAATAAATTATCACACTCAAGCTAAAAATATTAAGGCAATGGAAACCCATCATAAGATCACAAGGCTTCCCCAAATACGAGAAACCAGTCTTCGTTGTACATGTGATCAATACCTTTCCCTTCAAATTAAACCGTTGCTATCTGTAATTGAAGTGGGATTTGGTGAAAGTGTCAAATTGTCATCCCACTTTTGTAGTTCACCAGATCTGAACATAACAATGCCACTCATCCTTTTTTCAAAATAATTGAAGATCATGGTGAGGGGATCATAAAATAAAATCCTCATGTAATCTTTCCCAAAATTGACTTGATGAAAAAAAATCTACTAGCCTTCCTGCCCATGCACCTTCATAAAGGCACGCTAGCTTTTGAAATGACTCATATTGCCTTATGTAAAGTATGCTCACATTCCATCATCACTTGACTTGATGATGGAAGTTGTGTGACATCCTCCCATTCAAAAATTGGCATGGTGTTATGGCCAAATTTTTCCAACTCATTCGCCACTCCAATTCCTTCATAGTTAATATGGCCCACGTGGATCTTTTGGCACCCCTCCACCAACTTGTGAATTTCCTCTATTATTATTTTGATCTGCCAACTACTCTCTCCCTCAACTTTAACTGCTCTAATAATCAACATTGGATCCCCCTTGAATTCCAATCTATTAATTCCTTTGACTCTCACAATTCTCAATGATCATAGAAGGGCCAGTGCTCTTGCTTCATTATTTGAACCCACTCCACAATTTCTAGTGTAAGAAAACACCAACTCCCCCATACTATTCCAAAGGAAATCCTGAGCTGATGTGCTACCAACCATGACCGACCCATTGAAATTAAGTTTTATCCAAGTTTCAAGAGGTGGATGCCATGGCGTTCTATGCCTGTCTATAACTTTGATGTTATCAAATTGTGCCACCATTAGGCCTAAGTTCCAAGTAGATGCCCACTTCATATCAAGTCTTCCTAGGGGGTTTAGGGGGCTTCCATTACTAGATCCCACTACATTAATTTAAGAGACTAATAATCTATTAGGTTGCCAACAAACTGATAGTGGCTTTGTCCCTAAAGATTATGTTATTACACTCCTTCCATAATTTCCATGATACGTACATTTTGAGATAAGGATGATTTGTTGGCCTGCTCTAACGAGCAAATTGGTGTAAGTTTTCATTAGCACACCACTGGACTTACCATAGCAGAAGGAAAACCCTCCAAACCTTAGATGCAAAAGGGCGGTGGATAAGAATGTGTGGGATAGATTTGACTTCTTTGTAACATAAAAATAGTAGTTAGCTAGCTAACACCCTCTCCTTTAAAGATTGTCAATGCTGAGCATATTCCTGTCTAAGGCCATCCACCAAAATAAATTTACCTTTAGCTAGATCCATGGGTACAAAAACTTCCTTCGATCCCCGAGGGCCCCGTCCTCCCCAAGATAACAAAGATAAGAAGATTTCACCATGAAGTCTCTCGAGGGGGTAAGTCTCCAAACCAAAGAGTTACCAACTAAGGTCGACAAGACTCTATAACTCTAAAGAAGATTTTGGAGTTCTAGAGAAAGCCTCATCCCTTCCATATTATGAATTATTTTCCATTGCCTTTCTAGAGTGATATAGCTTTGAATCAGAGTACCATTCTATCTAGTGCAATCCTCTATCAAGGGTTATAATTTAGTGTGCATGAGGGGGTTTGCTTGAAGACATTGGTCTTGCTAGAAGTCAATGTTGCTACAACTTATGACCACCTAGTGAGTATCCTTCTTTAAAATTATCTGGATATGCATCACATTGTTCCAAATTATTTAACCTTGGGTGTGAGAAAAGGTCTAAAGGAAGTGATGGAACAAGTCCCCTCCAAATATTTAGCCTTCACAATGTTGCACCAACTAACTAAGAAGTTCATCAGTCTCCAACCAACCTTAGTTAGGAGGGCCTTATTCATGTGTCCTATCCTCTTGATATTCAATCCCCCAAGGGCCTTAGGATGACATACTTTTTCCTAGCTCACCAAGCTCATCCTAGCTTTCTCTTTAGAACCTAACCATAAGAAATTCTTTTGGATTTTTTTAAGGATATCTCTATATCTACCCAAGAGCTAAAAAAGAGAGAGGAAGTATATTGGAATACCTTGCAAAGAGGCTAAGAGAAGTTGGAGTTTCCTCGCGTTTCTCAGGATCTTTTCCTTCTATCCTGCCAACTTTCTCTAAAAGTGTTCCACCAAGCCTTTCTAGTATTGATTGGAGACTTATTTAATTGTGAGTGGGAGGCTAATATATGTGTCTAAAATCTTAGCCTCTTGGCAACCCAATGTTCTAGTCACCTTATCTCTCAGACTAGAATACATGTTGAAAAAATACATTTTTATTTTCTGATAGTTTATGCATGGACCCGAGATCTCCTCATACTGATTCAAAATTGCTTTCCACTCCCTAGCTTCATGAACAAAAGAGATGCCAAATAAGAAGGTGTCATCAAAAAATTGCTAGATAATCTGTGGGGGCACACAAAAGTAGGTTTGACTCCTTTTATTCTTCTTGAGTTACCCATAGCCTCTAAGTTTATGCTCAACACCTCTACCACAATGATGAATAGGCAAGGTGATAGGGGGTCACCTTGACATAGACCTTGTGAGAAAGAGAAAAATTTTCCAGGAACCCCATTAAATAGAATAGAAAATGTGACAGTGTTCACAAATGTCCTTATAATTTTAATAAAATTCTCATTGAATCCAAGTTTAGTTAGGATGTCCAACATAAATTCCCTCCTAACCTTGTCATAACCTTTGGATATATCAAGCTTATTGACCATACCTTGGTTCTATCTCCTCTCCATAGAGTATGTTACCATATGAGTGGTTATGACCACATCAAGAATCTATCTCCCCAGCACAAAACCATTCTAGTTCAGTCCTATAAAATTATCAAGTAGGGGCTTGATACAGTTGACCATAATCTTAGCAAGGAATTTATAGATATGTTTACAAAGACTAATGGATTTAAAACCTTCCAAACATTTAATGTGCTTCTTCTTAGGTATTAGTATTAATAGGGTGATCCCACAATAATGAGTTCCACTTTTTGACCAATTATGACATTGAAATCAATATTTTTGAAGCAAACCTCTCATTGGAGTGACTATATCTCTAAAACTATGAATAATTTCAAGATGGCATAAACTAGTAGTTTCTAGTAATCTATTCCTACTTTGTAACCATATTTTTTAATTAAAATAATAAATTATTTAAGTCATTTTTTCTTCTCCTCTGAAAATTGGTACAAATGAAAAAATAATATTTTTAAAGAGTGACAGTCCACTTGACACACATAATTTTTTTTCTAGAAATGATAATGAGGTAATTCTTTTGATGTTGGATTCATAACATCAATATCTAGAGGATGCTTTTGGTTTGATTTAATTTGGTTGAATATTGTATAGTTTATGAAGTTTTGAAGTGAAATTATTTGTTATTTAGACATATATTAATTTTGACACAAATAACTTGAACTCAATTTATCATAAATATATATTTTTTATATAGAAAGCTATCTCAATAACCTATTTTCTAGATATTTTTCAAAAAAAATTGACCAAATTTACAAATTTTTCCTAAAGTGTTGAAGTCAGTTAATTTTCAATTGGTAATGAACTTATAATGAAACAAACTCATATTTGAAAGTCTTAATGAATATAATATGTATTAAAATTATAGTCATTAGAAAGCTTGCTCTAAGAAGCACAAATTGGCATTTTTTATTTTATAGTAGGAGATCAATCATTCTCAATTGTGAGGGTCAAAAGAGAAAATTTCATATTTTTTTCAAAAAAGAGCAACAAAATTTAATAAATTAGCATGTTTTCCCAAACATGATCTTTGTGCAAACATGTTTTATGTGTTCATGTAAACATACGTTTAGGAAAACATGTGTGCCTAAGTATTCCGGCTGCCAAAAACTTAATTTGACATGTTTGCATGGACATGCAAAATAATTGGTGTTCACATGAACATGTCAAAAAGCAAAAAAACATGATGTCACCTATAGAGAAGACAAAAAATTGATAGTAAAGCCAAATGGTTTAAAGTTACTACAATAGTTTTATAAAGTTATTGTAAATTTATTAAGGAAAGGGTTAATTTTTTATGTTTATGGTTTTTTGATGGGAAACTAATGCAAGAGCATCCAGAGGTATAAGGGCAATCCCGTGTCACCCAAAAAAAATTGTACTTAGACTTAGTTTTTGTTTTATGTCTTTTCATTTTTGGATACCCATTTGGGTCAAATAAAGGTTCCAACTCTCACAGTTCCACTATCAGTGTGTTTGAAAATCCCAAAAAAAATGAGCATGCAATTTGGCCATAATTTTGGTGACCTAGAAGGTGTGAATTGGCCAGATGAATGTAATTTTGATTTAGAGCATTCTAGAAAAAGAATCAGGTCAAAAGGCCCCACGGTTTGAAAGTTATTGTAGTTTTTCGGGTTTTCGAGACCTCCTAAGAATGATTTGAAGTTAGGTTAGGGGCATTAAATGACCTCAAAAAGGGCTGAAAAATGGGGGATGAGCAAAGCTGGTCCATAGGGCTATAGAGCACTTCGAGAGCTTTTCGAAAATGTAAATGGTTCATCAATCGGAGCTACGGTTCAAAAGTTATGCCTCCCGGAAGTTCGGTTACCATTTCTAGATTCTTCTAGATTTGCATCGACTTCTAACGCAGCTTCCAAAACCTTCTATTTGGTCGGTGGATGCCTACTAGCACTTTCTAGAATGTATTCCTAGTCCTTAACCCTCCGGGGTCTATTTAAGGAGATTTCTGGCATTGTAAAAGGCAGTTCAGAGTGGAGTTTGAGAGGAGGTACTGAAAGGAGAAATTATCTCCAGATTTATGCTATTGTAAGCCCTTAGGGCATGTTTTGAAGTTTATTTTCTCTGTACTATTTGTACTAGCTTATTTTCTCAATTAATATAATTTTCCCTTTCTGTTGGTTCCATTCTGTTCTTGGGTTGTGTCCCCATCAAGTGGTATCAGAGCAGGTTTTCCTGAGTGTGTAGACAGAGCGCCGACTGTGAGGCAGTTTGCACTAGGACTGTGTGGTTGTGGTTTCAAGTTAAGAAGATGCCTCCACAAAGAGAGCATAGTGGAAGGGCCAGAGCTATTAATCCTGAGGAGGTTAGAGCCCTCCAAAGGCAAGTACAGGCATTGCAAGAGGAGCTCCATAGAGGAGCAAATGTTGCCGTAGGTGACGACAGTGAGGATGACAATGAAGAAGAAGTATTGGAACCAGAAGGGAAATTTGATAGGGAAGTTATGAATCATGCAGAGGAAAGGCTTTTTAGGGCCATTACTAAGTTTGGGAAAAGACCCACAATTGAAGTGGGTGTATTTTCAGGAAATCTGAAACCAGATGAGTTGATCGATTGGATCAATGAACTGGAAGAATACTTTGAGTATGAGGATATAAGGGACCCAGATAGGGTTAAGTTTGCAAAGGCCAAACTGAAAGGCCATGCCAAAATCTTGTGGCAAGAGGTTCAACTAGAAAGAAACAGAAGAGGAAAGGAGAAGATCACAAGATGGGATCGCATGGTGGACAAATTGAAGAAGCAGTTCATTCCTATGGACTATGAGCTTGATTTGTTTAAGAAGATGCATGGGTTAAAGCAAGCAGGAAGATCAGTCCAAGAATATACAGAGGAATTTTACTGACTCTTGATTAGAGCGGGACATGCATAAGAAAATAAGGAGAAAGTTGCTCGTTATATTAGTAGGTTGCGACCTAGCATCCAGGAGGAATTAAGTTTGGTAAGAATGACCAGCATTGAAGAGGCATACCAGTTTGCCCTACGAGTTGAAGAGAAGCTAAATAAAAGGTTTGAAGGAAGACAAAGAGGGCACGGTCAAGGAGGAAGGGGAAGTAGTAGGTCATCTGGAGGCTGCAATGAAACCTAAAAGAAAAATGAAGATGAGGGTACTAGCAGGAACTAGAGGAATGAGGGTTTCAACCGCTCCCGTGACCAAGACTTTGGAAATCAGAGAGGAAGAGGTAGAGGACATGGACAAGGAAGAGGAGGCTTTCATGGTACTTGTTTCCATTGAAATGAAGAAGGTAATCGTGCCTTTGAATGCCCTCAACGACAAGGAAGGACAGATAGGAGAACTAAGGGCCAAGCTAGGGTTGCTCATGTGGATGAGGATGCACAATCATCACATTCAGAGGATGCAGAAAGAGGAGAGACCTTGGTAAATGAAAGAGTCCTACTAAGTGGTGAGAATGAACCAGGACAACGAAGGAGTTTGTTCTGTACCAGATGCAAGTGTGAGGATAAATGTTGTCATGTGATCATTGATGTTGGTAGCACTGATAACTTGGTATCAGAAGAGATGGTCTCTAAGCTAAAGCTCAAGAGGGAGAAACATCCCCAGCCCTATCGGATTTCTTGGGTAAAAGATGATCATAAGGTCCTGGTAAGTGAACAATGTTTAGTAAAATTCAAAATTGGGAGTTACCATGATGAAGTTCTCTGTGATATTATTTCGATGGATGTTTGCCATCTATTGTTGGGTAGACCATGGCAGTTTTATAGACATGCAGTACATGATGGACATGCAAACACATAATCTCTAACAAAGGATGGAGTTTGCCACAAATTTAAGCCCATGAAAAAAGAAGGTGAAAAGGTATGTAGCAGTGCTAAGATTTTTCTTGTTGATGGAAGAAAGTTTTTAGATGGCATGAAACATCAGCGTATGTGCTATGCTTTGATTCCTATTAAAGATAAAGAAGGTAGCAGTGAAATACCACTTGAAGTTTCAAATTTACTAAGTGAGTTTGGAGATATTATCTCTCATAATGTTTCAAAAGAATTGCCACCAGTAAGGCAAATCAGTTATCAAATAGATCTGATTCCAGGAGCTAGTTTTCCTAACAAGGCTGCTCATAGGATGACTCCTACTAAAATAGAGGAGCTAAATAGACAGGTTCAGGAGCTATTGAGGAAGGCCTTGATTTGAGAGAGCCTAAGTCCATGTGCAATACCTATAGTAATCGCACCAAAGAAGGATGGAGAGTGGAGGATGTGTATATATTCTTGAGCTATTAATAGGATAACCATCAAGTACCTATTTCCTTTGCCAAGGATGGATGATCTTATAGACTGCTTGAGTGGAGCTCAATACTTCACAAAGATAGATCCCAAGAGTGGCTATCATCACATATGGATACAAGAAGGAGATGAGTGAAAAATAGCCTTCAAGACCAAGGAGGGTCTTTATGAGTGGTTAGTCATGCCCTTTGGATTGACGAATGCCCCAAGCACCTTCATGCGCCTCATGAATGAGGTACTTAAGAAGTTCTTGGGAAAATTTGTTATTGTCTATTTGGATGATATTTTAATTTTCAGCAAGACTTTGGAAGAACATTTACTACATATTCGTAGTGTCCTTGAAAGGCTAAGGGAAGAGAAACTATTAATTAATCTAAAGAAGTGTGTCTTTGCAAAAGGGAGTTAGTCTATTTGGGGTTTTTTATATCACCCGAAGGTCTCAAAATGGATCCAGAGAAGGTAAAAGCCATCTTGGAATGGACTACTCCAAGGTCAGCTACTGAGGTAAGATCATTTCATGGTCTGGTTAGTTTTTACAGGAAGTTTATTAAGAATTTCAGTGGCATATGTGCACCCCTAACTGATACAATAAGAGGGGATAGAAAAGAGTTCAAATGGACTGCAGCAGCTGCAAGAAGTTTTGAATTGCTGAAGAAGAAGGTGACTGAATAGCCTATGTTGGCACTTCCAGATTTTAGAAAAGTGCTCTAGGTGGATTGTGATGCTAGTGGTAGTGCTATTGGGGCTATATTAAGCCAAGAAGGTAAGCCTATTGCATATTTTAGTAAAAAATTGAATGATGCAAAGAAGAAGTATTCTATTTATGATCAAGAGTTCTATGCAATAGTTCAGGCCTTAAAGAAATGGAGGCATTATTTATTGCCAAAGGAATTTGTTTTTTGTACTAATCATCAGGCATTACAGTACCTAAATAGCCAAGGTAAATTGAATCAGAGGCATATGAAGTGGGTAGAGTTCTTGCAGAGCTATACATTTGTGTTGAAGCATAGAAGTGGAAAATCTAACAGGGTTGCAGATGCACTAAGTAGGAGATAGTTGTTTCTTACAACAATGCAGGTTGAAGTAGTTGGGTTTGATGAACTCAAGAATTTGTACCCTAAGGATCCTAATTTTGCTAAAGCCTGGAAAGCTTGTAAAGAACCTGTTGTTGTAGATAGAACCAAGTGGTTAGACTATTTGATTCAGGATGGTATGTTGTTCAAAGGTAGTCAATTGTGCATTCCGAGAAGTTCCATGAGGGAAAATCTGATTAAGGAGAAACATAGTGGAGGGATGGCAGGACATTTTGGTCGAGATAAGACCATTTCCATTCTTAGAGAACATTATTTTTGGCCTCAAATTTCACAGGATGTGAAGAAGTTTGTACAGAGTTGCCAGGTTTGTCAAGTTGCCAAGGGGTTTAGTCACAATACTGGCCTATATCAGCCATTTCCTGTTCCATCAAGGTCATGGGAGGACATAAGTATGGATTTTGTTCTTGGATTGCCAAGGACCCAAAGGGGTAATGACTCAGTATTTGTGGTGGTTGATAGGTTCTCCAAAATGGCACATTTCATTCCATGCCACAAAACTTGTGATGTTGTTCATATTGCAGACTTGTTTTTCAAAGAGGTGGTAAGACTACATCGTCTTCCAAGGAGTATAGTTTCTGACAGAGATACTAAATTTGTGGGGTATTTCTGGAGGACATTGTGGAAAAAGTTGAGAATAGACTTGAAATTCAGTTCCACGCATCACCCACAAACTGACGACCAAACAGAAGTGGTAAACAGAAGTTTGGGCAATTTGCTAACATGTTTAGTTGGGGATAAGCCCAAGGGATGGGATTTGATTCTACCACAAGCAGAGTTTTCTTACAATAACTCTATAAATGGGAGTACTGGAAAATCACCATTCCAAATTGTATATGGGAATAGCCCAAGGACTGCACCAGAGCTGAGGAAGATAGAACAAGGGGAGAGGACAAGTGCTGAAGCTGAGGAATTTGTTAAACATATCAAGCGTCTACATGAGGAGGTTCAGGCACACATAACCAAGATGAATCAAGAGTATAAAGCTAGGGCTGATCAAAGGTGAAGACATAAGAAATTCCAAGTAGGAGATTTAGTCATGGTGCACTTACAAAAAGAAAGATTTCTAGTCGGTACTTACAACAAGCTGAAAATGAAGAAATTTGGCCCCTGCAAAATTCTAAAGAAACATGACTTAGGAAATGCATATGAGGTGGAGCTACCAGAAGGTATTCACATTTCTCCCATCTTCAACATTGCAGATTTAACAGAGTATCATGATGATGGTGCAAATGAGGAGCTAGTTTTAGAGCCATGTCCAATTCCTGCTTCTAAGAAGGAGGAGATAGAAGACATTTTAGATCATCGTGTGGGTAGGAGTACCAGAAACAGGTAGTATGAAGAGTATTTGGTCAAATGGAAAGGACGACCGATCAAGGACTCAACTTGGATTTCAGCAGCTGAGGTTTCCCATTTGGGATTTTCTCTACCATCCATAAAGAGACAGGGTCATTTTTCAATCTACCCTGGGTGTCTGATGCAAGAGCATCCAGAGGTATAAGGGAAATCCTGTGTCACTCAAAAAAATTGTATTTAGACTTAGTTTCGATTTCATGTCTTTTCATTTTTGGATACCCATTTGGGTCAAATAAAGGTTCCAATTCTCACAGTTCCACTATCAGTGTGTTTGAAAATCTTGAAAAAATAGGAGCATGCAATTTGGCCATCATTTTGGTGACTTAGAAGGTGTGAATTGGCCAGATGAATGTAATTTTGATTTAGAGCATTCTAGAAAAAGAATCAGGTCAAAAGGCCCCACGGTTTGAAAGTTATTGCAGTTTTTCGGGTTTTGGAGACCTCCTAAGAATGCTTTGAAGTCAGGTTAGGGGCATTAAATGACCTTGAAAAGGGCCAAAAAATGGGGAATTAGTGAAGCTGGTCCATAGGGCTATAGAGCACTTCGAGAGCTTTCCAAAAACGTAAACGGTTCGTCAATCAGAGCTACGGTTCAAAAGTTATGCCTCTCGGAAGTTCGATTATCATTTTTGGATTCTTCTAGATTCGCACCGACTTCTAACACAGCTTTTGAAACCTTCTATTTGGTTGGTGGGTGCCTACTAGCACTTTCTAGAATGTACTCCTAGTCCTTAACCCTTCGGGGTCTATTTAAGGAGATTTTTTGCATTGTAAAAGGCAGTTCGGAGTGGAGTTTTAGAGGAGGTACTGAAAGGAGAAATTATCTCTAGATTTATGCTATTGTAAGCCCTTAGGGCATGTTTTGAAGTTTATTTTCTCTGTATTGTTTGTACTAGCTTATTTTCTCAGTTAATATAATTTTCCTTTTCTGTTGGTTCCATTCTGTTCTTGGGTTGTGTCCCCATCAGAAACAAGAAAGGAAGGAAAAACTAATATGCAAGGAAGAGATCTAATGAAGAAGAACAAAGAAATCTTAAGAATATTGTGGCACATTATCATCAAATTAAATAAGGTCTATAATTGTATATATATTATTTATTTATTTATTTTTATGGTATTGAATTTAATTATGTTTCAATCTTATTTTTTATCTAATTTGATTTATTTATAAAAAATTTGCAAACAATCAACAAGGTGAAGGAAATGTTGAAGAAGGCTCAACAGAAGTAGAAGAAGTGCATATGGGAGAAGGGGCAGGAGTGCTCCCTACAAAATCTCAAACAATGAATGGTGAAGAAGGTTCAAGATCACTCCCTACAGAGGTTCAAATAATAGAAGTCAAAGAAAAATAAAAATATTTCCTTGTAAGATCTCAAACAATGAATGTTGGAGAAGGTTCAAGATCATCCCTTGTAGAAATTCTAGTAAAAGAAGTCAGAGAAGCGTCAAGATCAGGTGTAGGAACTGTTATGGACAAACTCCTAAATATTGCTCAATATGTAAAGAATGGTATTTCTCATAAAAATTTAGATCATTTACCTAAAATGGGTGTGGATAAATTAAGAACACTTGTACCTACTATTGAACCCTTAAGTTTGTATAAGAAAAGGTCAATCAACAAGAAGATTAGAGAAATAATGACTACGTTTGATAACACTAAAACACTTGAACAAGCTCATTTGATTTCACTTTTCCTTATATAAAAGAAGTTGAAAGAGGCATTAAAATTGTTAGGTGTAGACACAACATCAAAGAAGAGAAGATTTTCTAACATGCAAACTAATGTGATTGAAAATGTTAAACAAGGTCTGAGAAACATATAAAAATAGTCTCCAACTAAAGATAAGTCCATGGCAAGAAAAGTGATGTTCACATTTGTTGTAAATAAGAATATGACCCAAAATAGACAAATATCTTCAATTTTTTTTGAAATGAGTTTTAGTAGGAAAACAATGAGAGAATATGTTAAGAGAAGATTCATTCTAGATGACAGTACTATGGAAAACAATTGGGCAATCATGTGCAGAGCACCTTGTTCTGATAGGATTGACGAGGGATTAAAAATTTTAGTCATATCATTTTGGATTGATAACACTCATCCTTCATCAAATAATAGAGATGTTATCAAGTATAGGATTGCATCTGGTCAATATGAACATCATACAAAACATTGGTTGGATAGAACACAACATGAGTTATATGTGTCATTTTGAATTGAACATCCTAATGTAAAAATTGGGAAAACATTGTTTGAAAAATTGAAGCCATACTTTGTGAGGTCAAACAAAGCATTTCAAACATGTTGTTTTCATCATCATACTGAGTTTGATCTCCATTATTAGGTATTTTGAAAGTTTGTAGAAGATACATGGTTTTCATGCTGCTTCTCCTAGTAGGAGAAGTGAGTTTATATCATCCATTCTATGTGACAAAACAAATGATCCATCTGGTCAAATAAATTGCATCAAAGGATTATTTGAAACATGTGGTGAATTAGCTCTATTTCATTTGGAGATTGAAAATATTGATGTAACAAAATAATTGAATTGCAAAAGTTATAAGTATGTGAAGAATGAAACAAAGTTGGGGAAAGAGACCAAAAGGTTGGAATATGTTGAAGAGGAGTTACCTATGGTAACATTTATGGACAGATTTAAGAATTTGATTCAACCTTATATCCATCACATATTTTTTGCAAAGTGGAAAACACAATAGTTTCAAATTTTGAGAGATAATTTTCCACTTGGTATGATTGTATCAATTGTTGATTTTGTAGAAAACTATTCCTTTGTTCATCAAAAAGCAATTCAATCATATTATTTCCTTTCCAAGCAGGTCACTATTATGGTACATGTTTGTTATAGACATGCACAGTTAGATTTGGATGGTGTTTAGAGTACAGTTCAGGCATGAGTAATTAAAATAGTGCTTTTATATAAGTGCTGATAAAGAACATCACATTCACTATGTAGAACATTGCTTCAATATGTTCCTTTCTTATTTGAAATAAAGAGACATAAATGTTGATAAACATTATGTTTGATCTGATGGATGTGCCACATTGTTCAAAAAATCTAAACCATTTTATGCATTATAGTAGATATCATCACAATGAGAATATAAAAAAATATGGAATTTCTTCGAGAGTGGGCATGGAAAAGGTGAACATGATAGTGTTGGAGCTTGCATCAAATGTGCTCTGCAAAAGTATCAAATGTATTTCTAGGGAGTTCATACAAATGATGCACATGATGTTGTTGAATGGTGTAAGACACATTTTGCATTAGATGAGATCGAGACATCATCAACAACGAGTCAATAGAATTTTATGCAATTAAGTTTTAAAATTTTATTTGTAAGTTTTATCTTTCAATTTGTTGAAGTTTAAATTTAATTTGTCCATATTTTCAATTTAATGAACTTTCAGGTGTTAATAGAAAAAACATACATGGTTGCAAGAGGATATAAAAGACATGTTCATTTTATTTAGTCATGAGTACAAATAATTGCAATTGGACATTAAAGACAAGAGAATACTCATGTTTTTGTGAGAGTTGCATTGATGAAGACTATCAAGAATGCATCAATCAAACACATGGATATATAGGTGCATGGATTTCGGTACCACTTGATGTTACTAATACATTTGATAAAGATGATAAATTTTTTGATGATATTCCATTGATTTCTAATGATTGTAATCATATCTTTGGATTGGTAAAAGTGGGTAAGTATCATAAAAATTAATCTCAACTAGTCAGTTAATCACAACTTGTTATTTAATTATCAATGAATTGTTTTATATATACTATATATATATATATGTATGTATACTTGTTATGTAGGAGATGTCTTTGCAGTGATTGTTGAGCCTGGAAATCATGAAGGTGTCACTTATTATTTATTGCAACATACTACAAAGAGGACAAAGTTATATGATCCTGAAGAAAGTGATGAAATGTTGTTCCCCATAGGTATTATACATACATGTTGACATACATATATGAATTTATATATATCTAGGTAACTTTATATCTATCAAATTTTAAAATATTTAAATTTGCATTGCAAGGTCTATTGTGATACAAGGAACATATTTGAAGCAAGACAAAATAGTCTAACATAGAATACACATTGTTTATTATCAACTTGACAACAAAGTTTCACAATAAAACCACTTGGTTGTTGCTACCAGGCTTTGTCTACATCCAGTCAAATTTAAGCATGTACATCTCAAGTGGAAACTAGATAATGAAGATCATGAGAAGATATTACATGTTATAAGTGTACATCATGGTTGAACTGACCTTTGAGATGGTAGATAATTTAATTTAAATCAAATTTTGAGACCTTTGAATGTAGATAATTAGAAGGAATGAATGTTATATTAATTTAATAATATTATATTAAAGGTTCTAGATATATTACTTCTTCTTAAGATTTATTTTATAATAATTTAAATTAATTTAAAGTTGTTTGCCTTGATATATCAAATTTCAGGACCTTTAAATGTATACATTTTAATAATATTAATCACTATGGATGAAGGTTATTAAGAACATTATTTTGTAAAAGTTTTTTTAAATAGTGTATTGGCTTACCTACTAGCATATTTTTATCTACATAAAATAAAAATGTATCGTTAGTCCTACTAATGAATAATTGGAACTTATAAATGCGTCATTTTAATAATATTAATTACCATCCTAAACTAAAGATTATGTTATCATTAGTTTATTAAAATACTATATATTAATTATGTTAGTTTATTGTAGGGTCATACTCTTAGTTTATTATTTTATTAATGTGTTTTTAAATGTATACATTTTAATAATATTAATTACCATAGATGAATAATAATAATAATAATAACTTGATCTAAATAAGCAATTGTACAAGTTAACTTTTGAACTTACAGAATAATTAGATAGATATGTATCAAAGATAATTTAATATGTTAGAATTCTTTTATCACTTCTTTTCAAACTATTGAATTTCATCTCATTATGTGTCTTTAATTGTACAATCATACTCTTAGTTATCATTAGTTTATTAAAAACTATATATTAATTATGTTAGTTTATTGTAGGGTCATACTCTTAGTTTCTTAGTTTATTAATGTGTTTTTAAATGAATACATTTTAATAATATTAACTACCATGGAAGAATAATAATAACAACTTGATCTAAATAGGCAATTATACAAGTTAACTTTGGAACTTACACAATCATTAGATAGGTATGTATCAAAGATAATTTAATATGTTAGAATTATTTTATCAACTTCATTTCAAACTATTGAATTTCATCTCATTATGTGTTTAATTGTACGATCATACTCTTAGTTATTATTAAAAACTATATATTAACTATGTTAGTTTATTGTAGGACCATACTCTTAGTTTATCAATTTATTAATGGGTTTTTAAATGTATAAAACTTTAATAATATTAAGTACCATGGATGAAGGTTGTTAAGAATATTATATTTTGTAAAATTTTTTTAAAATAATGTATTGGCTTACCTAGTTAACATATTTTTATCCACATAAAACTAATATTTATCTTAGGGGAGTTAGGATTTGAGTTAGATTATGGTTTCAGTTTGAGTTAGGGTTAGATTAGGATTTGATTAGGGTTTGACTTAGATTAGGGTTTGAGTTCTAGATTAAAGGGTTTGGTTACGGTTATGATTACATTAAGGTTTGAGTTAGGGTTTGATTTAAAGGGTTTGATTTAGATTAGGGTTTCGTTAGGGTTTTATTCTAGGGTTTGATTTAGAGATTAGGGTTTGAGTTCGATTAGGGTTTGTGTTTTTAGTTAGGATTAGATTCTACAATTTGATTAAAGTTTGATTTAGATTAGAGTTTGATTATGACTTGATTTAAATTAGGGTTTGAGTTAATGATTAGGTTATGATTAGGGTTTGATTTAGATTAGGATTTGGTTAGGGTTTGATTTATAGGGTTACATTTAGATTTTAGGGTTTGTGTTAGATTAGGGTTTGGTTAGGGTTTGAGTTAGACTCTAGGGTTTCATTGGGGTTTCATTCATATTAGGGTTTCTATTAGATTAGGTTTTTTTTAGGGTTTGATTTCTAGAGTTATGATTAGATTAGGGTTTGAGTTAGATTAGGGTTCAGGATTAGGGTTTGATTCATACAATACTCTAGGGTTAGATTAGGGTTAAAGAGTTTTCATGTTAGGGTTAGAATTTTAGTTAGGGTTAGAAATTAGGGTTAGAGTTAGAGTTAGGGTTAGGGTTTTGGTTAGTGTTAAAGGGTTGGAGATAGAGTTCTAATATTTTCTAATTTTCTACACTAATATTTTTTTGTTTTTCCTAATGTGTTTCTAATATTTTATTTAATTATTTTCTCTAATATTTTGAAATGTTTTTTACAAATGATTTATAATGTATTTCTAACCATAGCCCTAACCCTGACTCAAACTCTAACCCTAACATGAAAACTCTTTAACCCTAATCTAACCCTAATCTAATCCTAGGGTTAGCTTTTAGTTAGGATTAGAAATTAGGGTTAGAGTTTGAGTTAGGGTTAGGGTTATGGTTAGTGTTAAGCACTGGTGATAGAGTTCTAATATTTTCTTATTTTCTACACTAATATTTTTTTTTAAAAAAAATTTCTAATGTTTTGCTTAATATTTTTTCTAATATTTTGCAAATTTTTTTTCAAATATTTTATAATGTTTTTCTAACATTTTGTAATATTTTTTCTAATATTTTCTAATGCTATATACTAATATTTTTTAGATTAATATTTTTAAATATATTTTCTAATTTTTTTGTAATATTTAAATGTAATGTGTTTTCTAATGTTTTTCTAATAAAACTTATATTTTTCTAAATTTGTTTTCTAATATTCTATGGTATTAATTTTTAATATTTTGTAATGCTTTTTCTAATATATTGCAATACTTTACTAATATTTTCTAGACTAGTGTTTTTAAAAATATTTTATCATATTTCCTAATATAAATATAATGTTTTTTTAATAAAACTAATATTTTTCTAAATTTGTTTCCTAATGTTATACCAATATTTATTTATTTATTCTAGATTAGTGCTTTTTTAAATATTTTGTAATATTTTTCTAATATTCTAAACTATTGTTTTTTTAATGTTTTCTAGTATTTATCTAATTTACCACTATTTTTTTTCTAAATTTGTTTGCTAATGCTAAATTAATATTTTTCTAATATTCTACACTAATATTTTTAAATAGTTTCTAATGCTTTTCTAATATCAACGTAATTTTTTTTCTAATGTTTTTCTAATAAAACTAATATTTTTCAAAAAAAAAATCGTAATGTTATACTAATTTTAAAAATGTTTTCTAATGTTTTTCTTTAATATTCTACACTATTCTTTTTTTAATATTTTGTAATATTTTTCTAATATTTTCTAGACTAATGTTTAAACAAATATTTTCTAATGTTTTTTCTAATATAAATGTAATGTTTTTCTAATGATTTTCTAATAAAATTAATCTTTTTTTAAATTTGTTTCCTAATGTTATACTAATAATTTTCTGATATTCTAGATTAACAATTTTTATATATTTTCTAATATTTTTATAATATTATAGACTATTCTTTTTATAATATTTATTTAATTTAACACTAATTTTTTTTCTAAATTTGTTTTCTAATGCTAACTTAATATTTTTCTAATATTCTACACTAATGTTTTTAAATAATTTTAAAAATGCTCATATATAAGTAACAAATACAAAAAAAGTATAAGCGAAAAATTAATAGAATTAACTAACATAAATCAACAATAAAAATATTAAATTAACATGAAAATATGCTTTGAAAACATAAAAAAACATAAAAAGATATTTAAATAATAACATATAAACATACCTGAAATAGCGCAACGACTAGAATTTGGAGGATAATGATGCAAAGTGATGCAACACGCTTTTCAATCTGATACCTTTGCTCCAATGTCTAGATCAAATTTACCTCGCCATAAAAAATGAATAGGAAAATGGGGAAATGGAGTTTTCACATCAAAATCACCATCGAAATATGTTTAGGCAAACATACTAATAAGGGATGTTCACTCAAACATTCCTTATTTATACTAAACATGTTCGCGCGAACATGAATTTTTTCATGTTCGCTCAAACATAGCTAGTATGTTCGCCCAAATATATGTTAAATTGAATATGGATGCTTTTTGTCATTTCACAATTTCCTTCATGCCATAAAAGTGAAACCCATTATTGTGGATTCACCCATTATGAATGTCTGGTTAAGCTCCTTTAGTAACTTGCCAGTTCTAAAAAAGTCATTCACCATGTCCACACCATACTTAACAATATCCTATCATTCCTGAAAAAAAGTCAAGGGAAACCATCAAGACCTGAGGCTTTGTACTAGTTCATGTTGAACATTGCCTTACTTACCTATTCCTCCTTAACCTTACTATTCATGGTCTCATTCATTTGGTTATTTACCACTAGATTAATCGATCTTAAAATACCTTCTTGCATCCTATTGCTATCCTAAATGGATGTGGGGTTGTGGATTTCCTAGAAATAACTATTGGTCCAAACTTGTAACTCTTTAGCTTCAATTATCTCCTAACTATTATTGTCAACTATGAGGTTAATGATGTTCCTCTTTTTTCTCCTTGATCCAGATCTATGGAAGAAGGTCATATTTTGATCACCCTCTTCCAACCATTTCACCCTAGATCTTTTCTTCTAGAAGATCTCCTCTCAATTTAGAAGGGTCTTTCTCCTATCTTGAAATTCCCTCTCCACTTGTTTATGTTTAGTGCTAGCATTACCCTATGCTTGATAATTTTGAAGAGATTCTAGCTTCTTTTAGTAGTCTTCTTTTTCTTGGAAATGTTCCAAAATGGATATTTTCTCCGTCCTCTAACCTCTTTGCAAATTTTTTCTAGTTTCTAGCAATACAGAACATAGATGTTCCTTCAACTGGAAGGTTCTACCACCGCACCATCCAAGCCCTAAACTCTGGGTGTGAGTGCAATATGATTTCATACCTAAAAGGTCTCCATCTAGTAGTTTGAGGTTGTGTTTAAGAGAACACCAACATAGAGTGGTCCAAGATGGTTCTTAGATTCGCCTGTAAGTAGGTGCGTAAAAGTACAAAGTTGTGTCACCTTTTAGGATGACTTATCAAAATGACTAAATTTGAGTATTTCTATCTTTAAAAAATTATTTTTAAACATATGATCTAGATAAATTCATTATAGCTAAGTTATATATGGTATCAGACTTTTCCAATTGGAAATGTCTATTAAATACATGTTTTATACTAGTATGTATCCAATTACTAAAGAAATAAAATTATTTTAGAAAAGTGGCGTTTCAATAACTATTACTATTTTTTATGATAAATTTTTAATAACATATGAACACCATTTGATACAGCTCAGAGTCAAGAATATTCTCATATAGATTTTATAGAGTTTTAATTAAATATAGTACATTGAAATTAAAAAATTCTACAAGCACGTATTTTAACACTCAAAAAGATGTTAGTTTTTAGAAAGAAAAAAATATTAAATCATATAATAAAAATATAAAAAATAATATAATTTTCTAGAGGAGAGAGTCCTCTTCTAGAATGTATAAATTTTCTCCTAGTTAGAATATATTTGTTTCGAAAAATGTGGTGAGAGATGAAAACTATCGATTTTAGGTGAGTTGAAATTTCAATCATTATAAAAGAGAAAATATAGGTCTAAAGTCAATTTTTATTTTTGATTGTTCTAGATATATATGTTTTCTATAACATAGTTTGAGATAAAAGGAAAATAAGTTTATTTCTATATAGTTTTGTGGTGGGAATGAGACCCCTAATTTTCTAAAACATCATCTATAAAAATTAGGAAAATATATCAATTCTTATTCCAAATAATTATTAAAAATTATAATCCTAAACTTTATCCATTTCTACACATTTCATTAGTTTACTTAATTTTCAATTTCAAATTATTAATATCAATTTTATGTCATTGAAGGTGAATAGTTATACTTTTGTTAGCATTTTCCTTTACAAAAAGTTGAGATAGGTTTGTGCTTTTACCTAGGTATGTGGGAAAATATTCCAACTAGCTAAGATGAGGGCCCTAGCAAGCCTCACCTAGATCAAATTTTTCCCTAGATGATTGTTAGACCTAGTGAAAGCAAGAGCATGGAGGTCAATATCAATTAAGCCATTCCTTTTAAGGAAGCCCTCTAGGTCATGCATACTCTCAAAGAAGTCCTCCAATTCTCCAATTTTCTCCAAGGGGTAGAGAGGGGTATTAATGTCTCCCATACACAATATATCTTATTCTCTCATGGCATCTTCTACTTTGGTTTCCTTGTCCCAAATAGCTAGCCCACCATTACAAGTGTTGGGGCCATTGAAGTTAAACAAGTTCCAACTACCAGCTGGGGAGGTGAACCCCATTACCACAAAATAGGTATTGAGGAGGATTACATTTCCCACCACCTTGTCTAGATTCCATAATGTAGAAATACCACTAGAAACACCATTGACGTCACTATAAGGAAATCTAACACCTAGTCAAATATATGTTGCCACTCTAGAGAACACCTTTTGTATCTTTTTCATTTCCTACAAAAGAATCATGTTAGTTTTAAATTCAATGATTTTTCACTTAATTTCATACTACTTCCTAGGGCTATTAAGCCCTTTCACATTCCACAATATTATCTTCAACTCTTGTGTGGTTGGATTTATAAGACCAAATTCTAAAATAAGTCATTATTTAACCTATTACAAAACAAACTGAATAAATTGGTCAATTCCTAAAAGATTGTTGTTAACAAATGTGTATTGAAAAAAGTAAACGAATCAATCTTATGATTTATGAAACAAGAATTTCTGAAAAAAGTTTAAAACAAACTATTCTTTATTTTTTTTTTTAATTATTCTTTTTTTTGGCAAACGTGGATGAGCCACTGAATATATATTTATTACTTTTTCAAATAAATTGATTCAAAAAGGCTAAACTAGGAAAGAATCAGGATGAAAACTCATCATTGTCGCACAAAATATAAAGATCATCGATAGTTACAACTATTTATATCGACAAAAAATTGCTCAACCATACAAGTGGAGATTATCCTTCGGCCAATATTTACAAAATATGAGCAATTAAGATACAAATTCATCAGATTTTAACATTGTTTGATCAAATTTCAAAAAAGTCAAAAAAAAAAAAATTCCAATTGTATTCCTTCGTATCTGCCCATACTTCCTTGTGTGCATTCCCTAGATCAGTAGATGGACACCCCTAGTCAAAAGAAGAAGGAATCAAAGGATATTTCTCCCTATTGGAAATATTTAGAAAGGCTAAGTTACTGAGAGAGGAGGGGTGAACCAGTAACTTTATAAAAAAATTTAACTTCAATTATCTAATTAGCATTTAATCCTTCTCATATAATCTGATCTATTTGCATACACAAGAAACTGAAAAATATGAAAGCATTCTTAATACTTCGACACATAGATTTGGTGACCCATAAACCTTCCAAATAGAAAGTAAAACTAGGGTGGGGATGATACCCACAAGCTTTAATACTGCAGTATAAAGTTGGCTTGTTAAAGCTTACATTGATCACTTCTAATGATCTACCATGTCAAGAGCAATAAGGACTACTAGGTCCACCTTGTTAAAGGATTTTCAAACATACAATGAAGTATGCACTTGGTAAAGAGATTTGCATAAGACTGTTAGGTCTACCTTGTCAAAGGATTTGACTGATCCACCCGTTAGGATGAAGCAGTGGCTGATCTCTGAACTACAACTTGGTTTGTTGAATGAGATTCATTTATGTACAAATCACCTTGCTATGATAGATATGTCTTTGCTACTCTTTATACTATTTTAGCGTTTGTAATTACTATTTTTTCTCTTCTTTGATTATATTTGATTACATTGCATTGCTTACACATACTCGGATATGATACAATTCATTACATATATACCAATCCAATTATACAATTATAAAGTCGGCCCAAATGAAGACACTCAGGTTCTAAAGACTATCTCAGTGAAGTTCTGATACTCAACATCCATTATCAATGCTTGGCATCATCATGCACTCGATAGATGTAGAAAATCAGTCCATATTTATCACTTCCAAGTAGTCTTGGACTCGGTCTGCACTGCTAACTCAATGAATACTATGAAACTTGACATATAAACTGAATTGCTTGATTCACACTATGTAACTTGATCAATGCTTCCTTTATGAGCTGAGTATAAACTAAATCACTTGGTTAACATTAAGTAGCTTGGTTAACACTAGATTCACATCACATCAACTACGAACTTAGTAAGCACTACATAGCTCAGTTTACACTGGTAAAATCAACATATACTAAGATGCATGGTTTACATTGCTAATCTTCACACTAATTGAAACTACTTGGCATGCACTAAAATTTCTGCAAAGGACTCAATAGATATTGTAGAACTTAGTAGTAATTGAAATGCTTGGTAAACACTATTAACTGAACAATAAGTTTGGTAGATACTTGCAATATGAATAAGTGTACATGTCACTAATAAAAAACTTGACTGATATGTCAACACTCCCGCCCAGATCTGTTCTCTATACCCCATATCAAAAGGATATTGACCAACATCTTCATTTTCTCATTGAAAAGTTTGGCCAACAGAATGAGTTAGTTCCCATTGTTTTTCTTTGGCAGTCTCCCCAACTCCGTGCTTGTGCTCTCAATTAGTAATAACATAATCATCATGTGAGCAGTGCCACATCTCCTAAAATACACCTAAAGAAGGGTCTTCATGGCTCTGTGAAATATAGTCAATATTAGACAAGCTTAGCATATCCAAAATGGCATAACCAGTATGCTTAACTCTTTCTTCCAACTGATACCCCAGAGCCCTTATAGTGGTTTGGAGAGTAGATTTCATAAGTCCAAGGTTCTACCTTTCAAATGCTTTCTAGAGAGCATTGAACATGACCATGAACTCATGCCTTCGTAATAGCTAAGACCTTCAAAATAAACCACCGAGTAACGCATTACTAGACCATAAATTGTATTGTTTCATAGCCTTTGCAAGTTTATTTTCATTCCAAAACTAAGGAAGAGCAACCTTTCTCATGAAGATTTCTAGCAGAGGGTCTGATTGTAACAAATATGTGGCATTCAAAAAGAAAATGGACACAACATTTGAGGGTAAAAGTACAAACCTATGTGACCCTTTTACAAAGGAAAAGGCTAACAAACATATAACTATTCAACTTCAATAACATAAATCTTGTATTATAATTTAGAATTTGAAAATGAAGTAAACTAATGAAATGTGTATAAAAGCATGAAGTTAAGGATTATAATTTTTAATAATTATTTGCAAAAATAAATAATATATTTTCCTATTTTTTAAAGATAATTTTTTAGTTGCAGAAAAACACTAGAAATTAGGGGTCTAGTTCCCCCCAAAAAACTACAAGGAAATAAACTTATTTCCTTTTGATCTCAGATTATGCTATAGAAAATATATGTAGCTAGAGAAATCAAAAACAAAATTTGACTTTAGACCTATATTTTCTCTTTTATAATGATTCAAATTTAAACTTATTCAAATTGATAGTTTTCATCTCACACCACATTTTTAAAAATGAATCTATTCTGACCAAAAGAAAAATTATAGATTCTTGAAGAGGACTCTCTCCTCTAGAACATCATATAATTTTTAATTTTTTATGATACGAATTACTATTTTTTCTTTTTCAAAATCAACATCTTCTCGAGTGCTAAAATGTGTTCGTGTATAATTTTTCAATTACAATATATTATGTCTAATTAAAACACTATGAACTCTATATGAGAATAGTCTTGAATTTGACCTCTATAAAATGGTGTTTATATGCTATTAAAAAAATATCATAAAAAATAGTAAGAGTTATTAAAACATCAGTTTTCTAAAATAATTTAAGTTCTTTGGTAATTTGATATTAACTACTATAAAAACATGCATTTAATAGACATTTCTAATTGAAAAAATGTGAGACCATATATAACTTAGCTAGAATAAATTTAACAAGATCATATGTTTGATTTTTATTTATTTTTTAGATATAAATGCTCAAATTTAGTCTATGTTATTAGTCAGCCTAAAAGATGAGCTAGCTTTGTACTTTCACCCTTAATGGAAACATAAAGTGTCTCAAAGAAGGGCATAAAACTTCTTCACCAATTACCTATCGAATACCTCATCAAATCATTGGAGAATTAATAGAGAACATCTCATCCATGACCATATCATCAATTTGTAGGGGTAGAACTATTACATTGGCATTCAGATTAATTGATATGTGATAATTTTTGGGTAACAGAGACTAGTGAAATTGGTGATGTCCAAGATTCACACTTAGCATATGACTCTAAAGGCAATGGCATTTTCAGAAAGGGTATAACCAAGAACTCTCTTCTCCACTGGTATGTGAAAATAGAGAAGCCATTATCGCTAGTTATAAAGAAATTTACCAAAGGACTTCATAATACCATTGCATGAATAATAATTATCAAGCTTTTATGAATACGTGCAAAGCATACGAAGGACCAGACACCATGTGAATAATTTACAAATTCAATCTTCGTGTTGATTTCACCTTATGTAATATACACAATGTGGTCATTATGAGTACTAATCGTATCCAACTGACATCAACTATCATGAAGCTTGGCAGTAGAAAAGTGAATTGGCATGAATTTCACTAACTTCAAGTATTGGCATAATGATTTCAATTAGGAGCAACAAATAGTAATTAGCTCTAACGATCCACTAACTCATTGTTAATTAGCATTTGTAAGTCTTTGTATTGCTCAATGAGAATTGATGGTTGCATTGAAAATTTGGTAAATCCATTACAACCTAAATTGGAAAGATAATCTACAACTTTATTCCCTTCTCTATATGTGTGTGATATTGTCACATCAAAAAATTGATCAATTAAGGTCCATATTTTCTGAAAAACATACTGAAGCTACCAAGAAGATGTTTGTCACTTGATGCAAGCCATTATTATAACTTGAGAGTCTCCTTCTATCTAAACTTGTTGAAAATCCCCTTTCTTGGCAAGAATTAATCCTAATAGTAATGAATGAGCCTTAGCTATATTGTTAGTTCCTACAGGTAAGGGTGACATTTTAATTGCAAGTACTTTACCTTTACAATCTTTAAGACATGCCCCTAATCTTGATTAACCTAGATTTCCTCTAGATGCCCCATCAAAATTGAACTTCACAAATCCAAACTGAGGAGGTTTCCACTATACTATTGACCTATCTATCCTTGTTTTATTTCTTCTAATAGGGCAAGTTCCTAATAGAATAAATAATGATTTCCATTCCTGAATGATACCTCCATCCCATGAGGTAATAATTGGATTAAATTTACATGTACTAACACTTGCATTAGTCACTTTTGATATCGACTTTTCAATGTTTTCTAACACCTTGTATAGGGATGAAATCCTCTTATTTCTTTCCCACCAAATTGCCCAAATTACTAATGCTAGAGTGCATTTCCAAATTCCTAGAAAGAAAGCATTGGGATAAAGAACTAGCCATGCTTGAAAAATATCCCAAATGTTGTTCTGTAATGGAGTGGGATAGTTTAATTTTTTTAGAACAAACATCCAGCACTAGTATGCAAAATGACACCTTACAAAAATATGATATACTGATTCATAATCTTCATCACATAATACACATTTGAATGGAGGATAAATACTTAACCTTTCCAACTGATCACTTGTTAGAATCCTATGTTTAATTGCTAGCCACACACAACAACCTACCTTAGGTAACACTACATTATTCCAGCAGAACATATATGCTCAAGATGAAATTTTTTCTGATGCAAATCTTTGTAAAATTTTATATCATTCCTTGATTGATTATTTACCATTCTTAGCTAGAATCCACAATAATCAATCCTCATACAAAAATAAACTATTCTTATTTTTTTTCAAATAAGCTATTCTACTTTTTTTCTAATAAACTATTCTAGTTTTCTGATATTTGCACATATAATTTTAATAGTTTTTAATAAAGATATTAAATATTTTGAATTGAAAACAAGTATATAAGATCACTTCCACAAATAGTTTTAAATTAAATAAGTATAAATTATTATAAATAATTGTAGTTTAAACTTTAGCTTATTAAAAGTTAAAAGTTATATTAAATATTGAATAAAATAATTATTTGATTTGGTCAAAAACTAAAAATTTGAATCATTCAAACAAGAAATTACCATGTTCAGTTAAGAAATTGAAATTAATAAGCTTAATAATTGTTTTATCCTATATCAATATCTATATGTATATCTATATGTGTGTGTGTAAAATATGTTGTTTATATACTATGCATTTTTATTGTTATAATTACCAGCAAATATGTCATCACAAAGAAACTTTGGAAATAAAACTATTTTTGTTATTTGATTAGATATATTTATATTGTAAGTATTTAAAAAACAAAACATTTTTAAAAATAATATTAGATATTGAATAAAAATAAGGTTCAACTATAATTGTTAATTGATTTCTAATTAGTTTATTATATATATTTTTGATATGTATAGTATTATATATATATATATATATATATATATATATATATATATATATATATATATATATATATATATATATATATATATATATATATGCGTGTGTGTAAAATATGTTGTTTATATACTATGCATTTTTATTGTTATAATTACTAGTAAATATGTCATCACAAAGCAACTTTGGAAACAAAACTATTTTTGTTATTTGATTAGATATATTTGTATTGTAAATATTTAAAAAATAAAACATTTTTTAAAATAATATTAAATATTGAATAAAAATAATGTTCAACTATAATTGTTAATTGATTTCTAAATAGTTTATTATAAATATTTTTGATATGTATAGTATTTAAAAAAAAAATCAAATTTGTAAATATTTTATTTAACCTTATTCTATTTTGTGATTAATATGTTCACAAATTAATTATTCAAACTATTTCATTTATTTATTGTATAGTGAAAACATTTTTGGTAGGAACCATGTTGCTTTGCAACCTTGTTTATGTTGGGTCTTCATTCACAAATTAGTGAAGTATTAGGGAATAAGTAGAATGTTGATGGGGCTCATGAGACACTATCATTATTATTTGGGGAAGATCTATATAGAAGAGACAAGTATGGAGGATATGCTTGGGTATGATTTTTTTTGTAATATATTTGAAATATATGAAACATTGAAGTATCATATTATCAATATTAAGATAGTTATCATAATCAATATTATTTTAAAAATAAATTCACTCTCTAGATTGTATAGTATTATATAATTGTACTTCTTCCAATAATAATATTTATATTCTCAAATTTAATTCACTCAACAAAATGTGATAACTTTATCCTTTCTTAATATAATTAAAATTTCTTAATACATCAACATTTATTACAAATATTGATTAATTTTTTTGAAGATAATATTTCTTAACTAGAACAAAAATATTTCTTATCTAAAATAATATCACAATTTTTTTTTAAATAATTAATTCGAACTACATACTTAGAATAGAATCAACAAATAAACTAAAAGACCAAAGGACTAGAATACCATGACAACACTAAAAAAGAAACAAAAAAACAAATTCAAAACCCCAAAAATCAGACCAACGGAGAACATTTAATTTGAAGGAAGAGGGACCACGTTCCAATCATCTTCTTTAGCTTTTCCAAAGGATCACCAATAAAAAAACCCATAGAGATCATATCACCTTTGAGCATAACTTTCAAGCTATTGCCTCTCTTTCGACAATTCACCTTTTTTTCCTTCAACCAAATCTAGACAGAATTATTGAACTAAGTGGTGTTTTCAAGCATATCTTTTCTATACATAACCTAGTCCCCGAGGTGCTCATTCAAATGGGTCTATTTCACATTTCACATTGGTCAAACCATTCATCATCTCATTTTGCTCATCGTCTATGGATATCTAGTTATTTAGCTCATTAATTTGATCTTGCATGATTTCCTAATTGTTTAGTTTTTAAGAAAATTCTTTACCCACCCCTTTATACTCTCTTCACACTTTTCTTGGGTCTAATCTACTAACCATTTCAAAGGGTAATAAGATTTCAGGTATAACAAGGTCACTAGTGTAGCTAATGTGAAAATTCCTATTGCAGTCATTGATTATTAATCTCCTATCATAAAAAATTATTGAACTGCTAAAAATAAATTCCTAGCTAATATCTAAGAATAACACAATTGCAACTTCATTTATAAAATATGGAAAGAAATTCACAACACAAAGAACATAATATTTTTGGACAGATCGTCCTGGGAAAAAACCCCTAAGGGAAAACCAGTTCTATAGATGAAGAAATTATATTAACTTTAGCAAATCAAGAGACACAAAATTCCTTGCCTCTCACTAGCATAACTCAAACAACCTCCTAATTTCTCTTGCTAATATTCCTCCGCTATTATCCCCAACACTATCACTGCACCCTTGCTAACACTAAAAGACTATTTTCTATCACTGCAAATGCTTCTACAAACTTCTTTCTTGTTCTTCCAAATGCCCCCTTTGACCTCTTTTTATACTATTCCTATTGGAAAACCAATGATTGAGATTGATTCACAATTGACAGTTGATATTTAAACAACTTAACAACCCTGACCAAATTGGTTTCTAGTTGCTTACAAAAGTGATCAATTAATTAACAAATATTTGTCCCCAATCTAACAAGTTAGTTAGAAAAATAATTACTTACTAATTAACTACATATGGATGAGTAGCTATCCAAATCTACCAAAACTAATACTCCCTCTTAGTGAGGAAGCTATTCCACATGACACCTAACTTATCTCTGAAGAAGATGAATTTCACTTTCCCCAATGCCTTAGTCAGAATGTATGCTACCTGCTCCTATATAGGTATGTATTGTAGCTGAACAACCCCTTATTCTACACAATCTTTGATGAAGTAATAAATGATGTCTATATGTTTAGACCTATCATGAAATATTGGATTTTCAAATAATTTGATCCAACTTTGATTAACACAGTGTATCATAGCAGTCTCAACCTTCTGACCAAACAAGGCTACTAACAACTTTCGAAGCGATATAACTTCACATGTCACCATACTAGCTGCTATGTATTCTGCTTTTGCTAAACTCAGAGCCATAGACTTCTACTTTTTGTTGAACCAAGATACAACTCCTGATCCCAAACTAAAACAACATCCTGAAGTGCTCCTTTTGTCTGTTGTACTTCCTGCCCAATCTGCATCAATATATCCCATCAACCTAATGCCTTCACCTTGAAAATATCTAATCCCATACTCAAATGTACCACATAAGTAATGTAGTATATGCTTGGTCATTGTCCAATGCATTGTCTTTGGTTCAACCATGAACTGACTAAGTGAGTTCATTGCAAAAGTAATATCTGACTTGCTATTGACCAAGTATATAAGTGAACCAATCAACTTCCTATACAAAGTGGGATCTACATTCTCTTCCTTAGATGTATCTTGATTCCTCTAGTTCATGATCCAGGGTGTAGACATGGCTTTGCAATCCTCCATCCTGAATCTCTTCAAGATTTCAATGCAATATTTTCCTTGACCAAAGAAAATCTCTTCATATGTCTGCCACACATCCATACCTAAAAAATAGTGCATAAGTGCTAAATCCTTCACCTCAAAATATTTTGCAAGGTCCCTCTTGCAATCCTCTATGAGCCCTAGTGCACTTGTAAGAAACAAGTTGTCCACATAAAGAACAAGAATGAGAACTTCATCCCCAACCATCAAGTAGTAGAGGTTAGCATCTGCTTCACTCTTCACAAAGCTCATTCCCTGCAAGTATGTTTCAATGCACTCATACCATGCTTTGGGAGCCTGCTTGAGTCTATACAATGCTTTCTTCAATATACACATGTGGGTCTCTTTGTTTTGTACTACAAGGCCTTATGGTTGCTCTATGTATACCTATTCCTTTAACTCACCATTAAGGAATGTTGTCTAGACATCCATTTGATGGATCTTCCATCTCATCTGTGTTGCAAATGAGATTACAAATCATATAGAAGTATACCTAGCCACTAGAGCACATGTCTCCTCATAGTCTATTCACTTCTTCATAGAGAACCCCTTGGTCATGAATCTTTCCTTATATTCTCGATGCTACCATCTACAACATTCTTTATCTTATAGATCTAGTATGATCTAACTACTGCTCTATTTGGTATTCTAGACAATACCTCCCACACATCATTCTATGTAATTGAGTCATAGTCCTCAACCATAGCATCTTGCCATACATGATGTTGTGTAGCCTCCTAATAGCTAGAAGGTTCACTATCTACCAACTAACTAACTAATGCCACATAGTCATTAAACATAGTTGGTTGTCTCCGCTCTCTAGTACTCCTAGGAGATCCCAAAAACTCCTGAGTATCCCTTTGTGTCTCTTGAACCTCATACTTCCTATTGCCAATTGTAGAGGATGAAATATCAACCTCTAAGTCTTCTAGATGCATTTCCTATTGCACCTATTGTTCCATGCTTTGTGAAACTTCAACACTTGAGCCCACACTTGTACCAGTAATTGTACTTGTGATTTGTTGCCCTTGACTAGGCTTTGGAGCTTCTATTGGCCACTCACTCTAATTATCTGTTGGAAAATCTCTAAATCTTCTAAATGCCATGTCCTCCATGAACTTAACATCACATAGGATAATAATTTTTTTGGTCCTGAGGATAAAAATCCTATATGTCTTTGAGGTTTCACTGTACCTAACAAAGTACCCACTCTCTATAGTTTTATCTAACTTGGTATGTGTATTACTTGGAATATGGCAATATGCAAAACTCTCAAATATTTTGAAATGGCTAACATCAAGCTTCTTACCTGTGAAAGCTTCCTCTTGTGTCATCCTCCCTAGTACCTTGTGTGGAACCCTATTTTGATGTAGACTATTGTACCACACATATCTACCCATAAATAGTGGGGCATATCCTAGTAATGTAGCATGGCTCTTGCCACCTTCGATATAGAATGGTTCTCCCTCTCAAAAACTCTATTCTACTATGGATTGTAAGGAATAGTCCACTCTCTCTTGATTCCTTCTCTAGTATAGAACTCCTGGAAGTTATTTCCTTTATACTTGCCTCCATTGTCTGACCAAAGAACCTTTATCTTCCTTCTTTTCAAGTTCTCCACAAGAGCCTTAAACTCTTGGAACTAACTGAAAAATTCTTCCTTGGTCTTCAAGAAGTATATCCACGTATTCTTGGAGAAATCATTGATAAAAGTAATATAGTACTCATATCCTCTGAGAGATTTTATCAACAGCAATCCACATACATCTAAATGTACTAGATCAAGAACACCTTTAGATCTGGTGTCACTCCTTGGAAAATATTCTTTTGCAAACTTCCCCAACATGCATCCCTTACGTACATTAGCATGCTCTATGCTCACTTCTGGAACACCTATCACCATCTCACGAAGCAATTTGGGTGCTCCATGATGAATATGGCCCATTCTCCTATGCAATAACTCTCAAAGATATCTAGGATTACTATTGCTCATGAGTTCCTTAGGAGTATCAAACTACAGCCTATAAAGGTGACCAATCCTAACTCCAATAGTTATGGGTGATTTCCAATCCTTGTGCTTCAACATATGTGTTCCTCTAAAGAGTATATTATACCCCCTTATCCTAAAGAACTAATACAAAAATCAACTTCATACCTAAGCCTAGCACATGTAATACATCATGAACTGGAATTATCTTTCCATTCTCCCTCTGAAACTAAACTGTCCCTTTCCCAACTGAGTTATGCTTAGACAAGTTTCCCATAGAAATATGCATATTGGTTTTCTCCTCCTTATAACTAGAGAAGTACTCTCTAACTCCTTTCATATGAAATGACACCCCGCTATCTATATACTGGATAGTTTGTGAGGTTGATCTCACCATACAAGCTATAAGTGCAAACTCATCTTCTAGTCTACTGGAGAGTTCTTTTGCACTTGCTAAAGTTTCCACCTACTTCTTTTCCTTCTTCCTTTCTGGAAAATCACTAACATAGAGACCATACTAGTGACATCCAAAGCACTTGACCTTAGAAAGGTCCTTCTTCTTTTCACTTCGTAAATTCTATCCTTTTCTAGACCGCTTCTTTGCTTTCCCTTTCCTTGTCAGGGAAACGTTTTCCTATTCCACCTCACTTTTATGACTCTTGTTGGCCCCATTGACAAGACTTAGTCTAAACTCCTCTTGAGTGAAATGAGTCCATAGTCAATCCCAACTTGGTAAGGTGTCTTGTCCACTGACAACTTGAACAAAGACACTCCATTATTTAGTAAACCCATTTAGGGCTATTCTCACTAGCTCATTATCACTAGGGCTATCTCCAACAACTGCTAACTCATCCTTGATGTAGTGCTTACCCTAGGTCACATTTTTTTCTATCATGGTCAAACTATGTTAGACTAGTAACATTTTTTTGAGACTATCAGATATTGTGCTATGGATTCAGTTGATATGCGATGAGATTACTTAGACTCTACATTTCATGTATACATGATGATTATTCAAGTGATTTCAGTTATTGATTAGTTAGATGGTTTATTATCATATGTGTTTGCTTATGGTTACTTACCCCATACTTGCATGTGTATGGTGTGTGTGTTTGTTCTTATGTATGGCGTGTCTGATGTGGTTAAGAAAGGGAGTCGTAGTCACCTGCTAGTCGGGATCTACACGATGCACCACTTCCTGCCATTGGCTGTTTAGTTTAGTATATATTGTGCTTGTACATGCATGGTTTTTATGCAGGTTGTAGGTACTAGGTATCGACTTCCCTGAATTGCCAAGATGAGCATACCCTATCACATTATCTCAATGGTAAGAGAGGAGATAAATTCTCAAGTCCAAATCCCAACCCTTTAAGCCATTTTTCCTAATTGAAAATTAGGACAAATATCTGAGTTGAGTACCCTTCGAATACGTTGGATGAAGTAATTCATGATATTAACCCTTGGTTTGATTTTGTATGTATTTTGGCTATGACGGGTTTTCGTATTTTACCTTGTGAGTCTTGGGAGTATTTTCTATTAATTAAGCCTAATTATAAGATTTAATTAATGATTTAATTTAATGGAAAATTAATATGGTATTTTAATATTTATTTTATTTAATTAATTGGAAAATTAATTAAATTAAATAATTAAATTTGAAGATAAAAATTATAATTTTAAAAGTTGGAATGTGATAATATTTATTTAAGTTAATAAATATTTTATCAATCAAGTTTCAAAAATAAATGTAAAAGTAGAAAATATATTAAAATTATTAAAAGATTCTAGATTTCATGTGATTAAAATATAAATATATTAAGATTAAATAAGTGGAATTATTAAAGTGAGTGCATAAGATTTAAAAATTAATAAATTAAATTGAAAAGAATAAATTGAATATTATATTAATTAATGTGCATTATTTTAATATTTAGGAGTTTGCAAATTCTTGGGAGTTGTCATGTAGACAACAGAGGAGTTTGCACTCTAAGCATGCACAAGTTGTCTACACTTACGAGTTAGCATATTATTTTGAGCACATGGTGTCTACAACCTTATGAATCATCTAGAAGGTTGGAGTAGACTCATGCTTAGTTGTCATGCTTATCTTCTAGTTGTTTCTAGAGACATTCTAGATGCATCTTAGAGGCCTTTAAATAGAGGCTCTCCTAGTATGTTTGAATAAGCTTCAAAGCTTACATGCATTTGAGAAGCTCATATGCTTCTACATGCTCATATGTTTCTACATTCTCATATGTATTTACATGCTCTTATGCTTCTTCAAGCACTTCGAGTCACGTGAGAATTTCGGTTGGCTTGGATCTTGGAGGAATTGCGAATGATGGAGAAGGAAGGGATTTTCTATGGACTTCTAAGGCATGGAAAATTAGCATCAATGTCCAGATGCACTTGTGATATTCACATATTCCCTTTGCACTCTTTCTCTTCCTATCTTCATTGTGTCTGTTATATGTGTCTGGTTATATTCCATGAATGAATCTTCAATTTTGAAATTGGAATCTAGATATTTTATTTGGTTGAGAAGAAAACAATAGAAAACCCTAGTTTCAATTAATGAAGAAACTAGATCTAAATCGGGCTTGGGTTCGAATTAGAATTGAATTAAGAAATAGATTTGAAAATGTTTTCAAAATTTATAGTCAAATCTATTAGATGAATGAATCAATTATCCTTTTGAAGAAATTATTAATTCATTTAAATAAAAATCCCTTGTTATATAAATTAGTTATATATATGTTCTCTTTTATATATACGTACTTGCATATATATATATATATATATATATATATATATATATATATATATATATACATACATCTATAAATACATAAAAATACATATATATACATATATGTATATAATTGTTAAGAAAACGCAGTGGAGAATTCTTTTAATAAAATCTGAAACGTATTTGTTAAAATGTTATAAAATTTAAATCGTATTCGAGATTGCAATGGTTGATGTGTAATTGGATGAAGGATGGAGTCTCTGAGAAGCATTGGTTGCCGGCTAGGCTAGGGTTTTTCCCCTAGCCTGTTCTTGGTGTTTGATCTTTACTATTTTTTTGTTCTATTTGGATTGTTAGCTACTGGACATAATTTGCGTTGGTGTTTTTGGAGATCTTCTGCAGTCAATTTTGGATTGGGGGTTTTATTGTTTGCATGGCAGGGCCTGGGATTTCTTCTCCGTTGGTGAGAACAGATGGTTCTTCTCCAACTATGCATGCAATGCGATCTGAATCGTTTTATTCAGGGGAGAGCTCCAAGCTGAAAAAAGTTAATGGTTGTCTTCCGCGTAGCCATGATCGCCCTATTCTGGTTATTCCTCCAACAGCTGTAATGGAGGACATTTATTATTGGACCAAGCATGCTTTGATATGCAAATTTCTTAGAATTTGGATTTCCCTATCCGCTCTTGAGGCATGGATTCGCCGCTCTTGGCAGGTGGAAGGCGATATGGAGATTATGTTGGTAGGGAATACTTATTTTTTTGTTGTATTCTCTTGCATGTCTGATCGTGATCATGTTTTTGAAGGAAGCCCTTATTTCTACAACAATGTGGGGTTATTTGTCAAACCTTGGCATTCAGGTTTTAATTCTGCTGAGGATCTCCCTTCAACAGTGCCATTTTGGGTTCGCTTGCTTCATCTTCCCTTGAAATTTTGCCGTGAAGACATCCTTTGACAAATTACTGCTTTGTTGGGGAAGCCAGCTGCGATCGCAATTCAAACCCTCGATAAAAAGGTTATTTCTTTTGCTAGAATTTGTGTTGAAATTAATTTGAATAACCCATTACCAGATTCTTTGGAAATTTGTCTGGGGGATTCTTCTTGGGTGCAGAAGTTAGATTATGAATCCCTCCCTTTCCGTTGCCGGATTTTTCATGAGTATGGTCATTTACTGCGGCAGTGCCCCCATAACTCGAGTTTCAAAGGAGTGGATTGGTCTACAGCTGGAAATGCTAGTGGTTTGGCATATACTACAGGGAAAGGACAATCTCAAATGGTTAATACTACCAAGGGGATGAATCCACAAGATGCTACAGGTAAGGGTAAGGCTCCAAGGTAGGATAAGGATGGATTTACCCCTGTTCATCCTCGAGCTAAGGGATGTGGTCAAAAGAGGCCTTTGAAAGAAAGATTATCTGATTCAGGTTTTCACCGTTTTGAGGTGCTGGATAGTATGGTTCTAGAGGAGGGTATTCCTCCTCGTATCTCTTCTGATCCAGCTTGCCCAGATGAGAGATCTGTTCCTAATGATGCTTGTGGGGCATCTCAAGTTGTAGTATATCAGAATTGTGAGGTTCCTGTAGCTCCTGTGATAGCGGCTCTGGTGACTCCTACAGTGTTGGAAGATGATGTTGTTGTTTTGGATGACTTGGTTAAGGATGTCCTACCATCAGGTAAGGGCAAGGGATCTCCTCTCCCCTTGGGGTTGCTGCCTCGACCCTTTAAGTAGGCTTCTACTTCTCCCCCTCTAAGGAGTGGGTGCAAAACAGACCAAGAGAAGATTAAACTCATAGGAGATATATTGATTGAGTCTGGTTCAGTGAAACCTTTGGATTCTCATTTTCCCAAATCTACCCAATGATGATTATTCTCTCATGGAATGTAAGGGGGTTGAATAACATCCCTAGAAAAAAGGCTATTCATAACTTGGTGGTTGATCATAGTCCTGATGTTTTTTGTATCCAAGAGACTAAGCTCTCTGTGGAGTCTATGGTCCAACATGCCTCTAGTATTTGGTCTCGTGGCCAATGCCAGTGTGTTGGGGCAATAGGCAGTGCTGGTGGTTTAGCTATATTTTGGGATCCTCAAAAAATTTCTCCTCTTGGCTGGATGTCTTCTCGCTTAACTCTCTCTATGGTAGCTTCTACTCTAGACTCAGGAGAGGTAATCATGGTTACTAATGTGTATGCACCTGTTGATCTTGTGGGAAAGGAGGAACTTTGGGAACATATTCAATATGTTAGAAATTGTCATCCTTATCATCCTTGGGTGTTAGAAAGGGACTTCAATTTAGTTTTAAGTCTGGAAGAGAAGCATGGTGGTTTGGCTAGATTGGGGCCTTCTTCTACTCTTCTTCGGCAACACATATCTCTTTTGCATCTCTCTGATGTTAAGCCTTCTAATGGCCTCTATACCTGGAATAATCGCAGGACTGGTGTTGCTGCTATCTCAGAACACCCGGATAGATTTCTTGTTTCTTGCTTCTGGCTTAGTGGCACCCTTACTATCTCTTCAGAAATCCTTGATTGGAGGGGTTTAGATCATTGGCCAATCAAATTTTCCGCTATAGGGTCTTATGTTTCGAAGCATCCTCCTTTTAAGTTCCAGTTGATGTGGCTTCGTGACTCCTCTCTTCATGATTTTGTTTTTTGTTGGTGGAAAGATGGTGCCCCTGCATATGGTACTGCAATGTTCTCATTTTCTAAAAGGCTTCAATATGTTAAAAGGCAGTTCAAGATATGGAATAGGGAATGCTTTGGGAATCTTCACTTTATGAAGAGGCTTGCTCAAGAAAATCTTGATGTCATCACAAGGGAGATTAGAGATCGAGGTTTCTCGGAGGATCTTGGCCAGGCTGAATCCCTTGCTTCCAGAGCTCTAGAAGAATGGGAACTTCGAGAGGAAATTTTTTGGAAGCAAAAGGGTCGAGTTGATTGGCTCCAGGAAGGTGATCGAAACACTGCCTTTTTCCATAAAATAGTGCAATCTCGCCGGAATCAGAGCACTATCTCTTCTTTGGTTAATTCTCAAGGTATCCAACTGAATTCCTTGCCAGCTTTGTTCCAAGAGGCTTATTCGTACTTCTCTACCCTCTTCTCTGAGGACTCTCCTCCTGCTGATAATGAAGAAAATATCATTTTGTCCTGTATTCCTTCCCTTATCACTCAGGAAATGAATGATTATCTCATGCGTCCTATCTCTTTGGAAGAGCTGGAGGCGGTGGCCTTTGGCATGCCTAAGGGGAAGGCTCCATGTCCTGATGGTTTTCTAGTTGAATTCTTTCAGGAA